>LR738709.1:80785293-80847856 GCA_902687465.1 Secale cereale
GGGGGGGCACTAGGGCTCCAGGCGCCCTGGCGGCGCGCCCCCCCTGGGCCGCGCCGGGGGGCATATATTTAAAGGGTCCTCCGAAACCCTCAGAACAGAAACTCTTTTCGCGATCCCATCTCTGTTCCGCCGCCGCCGCTGCTTCCAAGATCGGGAGCACCAGGAGAACTCTTCCCGGCACCCTGCCGGAGGGGAGGATCACCACCGGGAGCTTCTCCACCACCATGGACGCCTCCCGGATGACTCGTGAGTAGTCTCCCTTGGACCATGAGTCCATGACCAGTAGCTATGTGATGTTCTCCTCCCGTTCTTGTGCTTCACTAATTAGTCCTCGTGAGCTGCCCTACATGATTGAGGCACCTATGTAATCCTTATGCTGTTGCTATGTTGAGTTTGCTAGGATCCGATGGATTATGAGATTATGTTCAGATTGATCTTGAGTAATATATTTGATCTACCTCTTTTATATTTTTGTTCATAAGTAATTCTTGCATGTTCTCCGTTGTTATTTATTGCTTTGGCCTAGTAATAGGTAGTGACTCCAAGAGGGAACGTTATGCTCGATTGTGGGTTCATGCCCCTCGATGACTAGCTTGAGTGACAGAAACATGAGTCTAGGGGATGTGCTGTTGCCACAAGGGGGAAAACAACGGTGCTTGTGCCCGCGGGTGCAAGGATTGTTTACTTTACGCAAAGTTCTTTTAATGCAGTTGTCTGTTGCATTGAGTTTACACTATGGGTGGGACTCGCAACTTAATACCAGCGAGATGTTCTGGATAGATATCTCAAGGTGGATGATTAGTAGTAGATATTGATGGATTTCGGTCTACTTACTTTGGCGTACCGCCCATGCTTTGAACCTCAACCTTTCTTGCAATGTAGTCAGCATTGGTTTGCGTTCGTGGTCCTGTCAATTGCCTAGGTGTAATTCGTTTACCTCACATAGCTGTTTTATCGTCTTTTGGGAGAGAGACATCACTAGTGAACATCATGAGACTCCGGTCCATATTACCATCATTGATCACATCCGCTATTTACTTTCCGTTATTATTTACTATTGCAAAACACTATTTATCACTACTATCATTGCTTTTAATCCTTTGTGAACTACAAGGCCGGAGGGATTGACAACCTCTCTGTACTCGTTGGGAGCAAAGTTATTTGTATCTGTGTGTAGGTCCACGTTGATTGCTACTAATCTGGCGCCGTAGTAGTTGACACCTACTTGTTGAACCTAGGAGTCTCTGGGGATTCGATCCTTGGCATCTTTGCTAAGGGAAAACACTTCTACTTACTGCATCTTACACCTTCCACTTGGGGTAACCAACGAGGGGTTCGAGGCCAATCAATGCACACACGCACGCGACAAAACGACGAAACCCGAAAAAACGAAGAACCCGGAATGGAACTGATGAAGCCAAAGTTATATATTGCCAAAAAGGGAAAGTATTACATCCGGGGCATTACAAACTCTCCTCTACTACGAAAAGATCTCGTCCCGAGATCTAGGACTGGAAGAAGGAAGGGTACTCGGAACGAAGGTGATCTTCTCGTTCCCACGTAGCTTCTCGGTCGGTATGGTGTGAGCACTTGACTTTCAAGAACTTGATTGACTTGTTGCGGGTCTTGCGCTCGGTTTCTTCGAGAATAGCAACTGGATGCTCTCGGTAATACAAGTCTTGTTGAAGATCAAACTCCTCAAACGGAATGGTGCGTTCAGGTGTCTTGAAGCACTTGCGGAGTTGAGATACATGAAACACATGATGAATATTAGCGAAGTTGGAAGGGAGCTCAAGTTGATAGGCTAGATTGCCTCTTTTGCCAAGGATCTTGAAAGGGCCCACGTATCTAGGAGCAAGCTTTCCTTTGATACCGAATCTTTGGGTGCCTTTCATAGGAGAAACACGGAGATAGAAATGATCCCCAATGTTGAAGGTCAAATGACGATGCTTGCCGTCATAGTAACTCTTCTGACGCGACTGAGCGGCCTTGAGATTCTCACATATGACTTTGCACATTTCTTCGGCTTCTGAGATCAAGTCATTGCCAAGAAGTTGACGTTCACTAGTCTCGGACCAGTTGAGAGGGGTACGACACTTTCTGCCATAGAGGATTTCAAACGGAGCTTTGCCTGCACTTGCTTGGAAGCTGTTGTTGTAAGAGAACTCGACAAACGGAAGGCAATCTTCCCATTTCATGCCAAAAGATATGACACAGGCTCTGAGCATGTCTTCTAGAATCTGATTCACTCTCTCGACTTGACCATTAGTCTGAGGGTGAAAAGCAGTGCTGAAACGGATCTTAGTGCCCATGGCAGACTGAAAGGAGTCCCAGAACTTGGAAGTTAACAAACTTCCATGGTCTGAGGAGATAACTTGAGGAATGCCATGTAAGGACACAATTCTGGAAGTGTACAACTCTGCCAGTTGAGCTGCATTGATGGATTCTTTGACTGGAAGGAAGTGAGCGACTTTGGTAAGCTTGTCAATCACCACAAAGATAGAATCATTCCCTTTCTTGGACTTAGGAAAGCCAGTGACGAAATCCATTTCAATGTGGTCGAATTTCCACTCGGGAATAGGAAGTGGTTGGAGAAGACCGGCTGGACGTTGATGCTCTGCCTTCACTCTTCTGCAGACATCACATTCATTCACGAATTGGGCAATCTCCCTTTTCATGCGAGTCCACCAGTAAGATTGCTTCAGGTCTTGGTACATCTTGGAACTTCCAGGATGAATCGACAGGAGGGAGTCATGTGCCTCGTCCATTATGAGCTTCCTGAGATCACCCTTGGGAACCACAAGTCTGTCCTCAAAGAACAAGGTATCTCTCTCATCAATGCGATAGCACTTGTATTTGGGAGTACCCTTTGCAATACCATTTTTCACTTTCTGCACCATAGCATCACTGAGTTGGGCCTCACGGATCTGATCTTCCAAGGTAGGAGCAACTTGTAGATTTGCAAGAAAGCCTTGTGGAACAACTTGGAGGTTGAGCTTCCTGAATGCTTCACAAAGCTCAGGCTGAAACGGCTTGATAAGGAGACTGTTGCAATATGCCTTTCTGCTCAAAGCATCTGCAATGACATTTGCCTTGCCAGGTGTGTATTCGATGCTTGGATCATACTCTTGGATCATCTCGACCCAACGAGTCTGGCGGAGCTTCAGATTCGGCTGTGTGAAGATGTACTTCAAGCTCTTGTGATCGGTGAAGATGTCGACTTTTCTGCCCAACAGAAGGTGTCTCCACGTAATCAAAGCATGTACCACAGCTGCTAGTTCGAGATCATGTGTGGGGTAGTTCTTCTCACTTGGCTTCAGTTGACGAGAAGTGTATGCCACAATCTTCTTGTCCTGCATTAGCACACCACCAAGTCCTTGAAGAGAAGCATCACAGAATACTTCGTAGGGCTTAGACTCATCTGGAGGAGTAAGAACTGGAGCAGAGATGAGCTTTTCTTTGAGAGTTTTGAATTCCACATCACAATCTGGAGACCAGTTGTACTTGACATTCTTCTGCAGCAAGTTGGAAAGAGGCTTGGCACTCTTGGAGAAGTTCTCAACGAACCTTCTGTAATAGCTAGCAAGACCCAGAAAGCTTTGGAGTTGCTTGACGTTCTGAGGAGGTTCCCAGTTGACAATCGCTTCAACTTTCTCAGGGTTCACAGCAATACCGTCAGCGGAGATGATATGGCCCAGATACAAGACCTTATCGAGCCAGAATTCACACTTGGAGAACTTGGCATAGAACTTATGTTCACGGAGTCTGTCGAGAACCAGACGGAGGTGATTTTCGTGATCCTCTTCATTCTTGGAGAATACCAAGATGTCATCCAGATACACAAGCACAAACTCGTTGGTGTAGGGGTTGAAAATGTAGTGCATCATTCTCGAGAAGGTAGGTGGAGCATTAGCGAGGCCAAAAGACATGACTGTATACTCATAGGAGCCGTAGCTCGTTCTGAAGGCAGTCTTGTGGATATCTTCTTCGCGAGTGCGAATTTGGTGATAACCCATTCGAAGATCGAGCTTAGAGAACACTTTTGCTCCTTTGAGCTGCTCGAACAATTCATTGATGTTGGGGAGCGGATACTTGTTCTTTATTGTCTTCTTGTTCAATGGCCGGTAATCGATGCAAAGGCGCTCTGTGCCATCCTTCTTGTTGACAAATAAGACACCACAGCCCCAAGGAGACGTACTAGGCCTGATCAGACCCATACGCTCCTGTTCATCAAGTTGTTTCTTCAACTCCTTCAACTCTTCGGGGGAGAGCTTGTACGGACGCCGGCATGCTGGCTCAGTACCTGGCTCGAGTTCAATGACAAATTCAACTTGACGATGTGGAGGCATGCCTGGAAGCTCTTCAGGAAAAACGTCTTCGTACTCGTTTACCACCGGAATTTGAGAGATGGCATTAATCTCGCCCTTGTCATTGAGAGAGAATAGCCTGATTGTGTTATCCCGAGAGGAGAAGATACTCACGTCTTCGTTAGGATGAGTAATCTTGACTTCCTTATTTGCACAATCAATGTGAGCATCATGCTGAGAAAGCCAATCCATCCCGAGGATAAGATCAATGTCGGAATTGTCGAGAATAACCGGATTAGCCAGAAAGTGGTAATCACCCATGCGAATAGATACATTCGGAGCAACTGAGTTGGAAGTCATTTGCAAACCCGGAGAAATAATCTTCAAAGGTCTAGGAATGCTCTCCGAAACCAATTCATGCTTAGCAACAAAAGGTCTTGAAATGAAGGACAGCGATGCACCCGAATCAAACAATACTTTTGCAGGGATAGAGTTAACTGAGAGGTTACCAAGTATCACGTCTGAAGAATTCTCTGCTTGAGCTGCATTCATCAGATTCACTCTTGCAACCTTTGAATTGTGCTTGACAATAGCAGTGCTGACAGGTGGAGGAGGCGGAAGGTGCCTTGGGTTGGGGCACTTGTTAGCATAATGACCCTTTTGGCCACACTTGTTGCAGACCACCTCTGAGAGAGGACGGTAGTGAGGAGCACTTGACTTGGAACCTTGAGACTGATTCTTTGACTGGTTGCTTGGGTTGGGTGGGTGGGAGAAAGCACGGCCACCAGAGTTCTTGTTGTTGTTGTAGGGAGCTCGGATCACTGGAGGAGGTGGAAGCCAAAACATCTGTTGCTTCGCGACCACTTGAGAAGATGAGGAGGAGTGAACAGCGTCTCTGATCCTCTTTTTGGAAGCTCCCATCTTGAGCTGGGTTGCCTCTTGCTTAAGTGTCATGTTATAGAATTTCTCAAACTCATCAGGCTTGAACAAGGTGAGAGCAAGTTGGAGTTCATCCTTCAGACCACCACGGAACTGACAGATCTTGCTCTTGGCATCTGGAATGTCTTGCTTAGCATAGCGGGCAAGGTTCTGGTACTTGACATTATATTGGTAGACAGTCATTGAGCCTTGCTTCAGGTTGCGGAATTGCTCACGCATACCCTCGATGACACTTGTTGGAATGTGGTGAGAGCGAAAATCCTTGCAGCATCCCAGGAGATTACACGCCCTTCTCTGGAGTCTTTGTACTGCTGCCACCAATCAGCTGCTTGGTCCTTGAGTTGGAAGGCTGCAAACTTCACATAGTCCTCGGGCCTGACGTTACTGCACTCAAAATGCTTCTTGATATCTGTTATCCAGTCTTCAGCATCGAGAGGGTCCACGCAGTAACTGAATGCCTTTGGTTGATTTGCCAAGAACTGGTTGAGCATAGCAAAGTGCTGTTGGTTGAACAAATTGCCTTGGTTCCCATGAGCACCCTGATTTTCTTGATTTGCTTGCATTTGCTGCATCATCTGCATAAGCATCTGAGTGTTCTGATTCGTAGTTTGCATAATTGCTCTCCAGGCCTCAGACGGAGGAGGAGGGGAAGGAGGACGATCAGGAACCTCTTCACCCTCTGGGTTAGCATTGGGAACCCTTTTAGGAGCCATCCTGAAAGAGATGACCACCATTAGCCATTTGATTGAAAGAAGATATAAGCTAAAACAACGGCTAGAATTGCAACATAGTCTTCACAAGAATCATTCGATCAATAGGAACGAATGAAATTCTCAGTTTAATGATAACAACAATCTTCACGAGAAGCCACTTGGAAGATAAAAGGTAAATAAGAAAAACAACAAGGTGCAGATAGAACAAATACAAGATAGGAGCTTCGTTCGACATATTCGTGATGAAAGCTTATGGAATGTGTTACGAAAGGGTTTTGCAATCCCCGGATCAGCATAGCCAAGGACCCTTTAAGATGCAACTCCCGATCGGAACAGCGGCCATAAAACCCCTTCACTCAATGTAGAACCCCGAACTCCATAACCTGCATTCGTTGGAAGAATGCCTACGATCTACTAGATGAACCCACCTATTAATTTCCGAAAGTTTCCAGTTATGCAATCAGGTGTTGGGGATACAGGGGAAGCATCGCGCACTCAACTCTAGTCCTACATCCAGCTGTATCCATCCTTCAACACATAACCAGTTATTTCCGGAAACCGTCTACCTCGGACCTTCGAAACGCATCTACTATACAAGCTATGGCAATACTCCCGAACTACCTCCCCAGTACTGGGTGATGTCGGGGTTATCTTGCCACTAACCGCATAGGAGAGTTTTCGATGCCGGTCGTCTTAAGTATTCTAGAACTGCCGCGATATGTTTGTGACGACAACACCTCGGAGCTCAACTCCCCAGGACACTGCCACAACCCCTAATGACAGGAGGCATCGAGAACAATGTTCTCGTCACAAAGACATCGAAACAATCCAAACAATACTCGCGAGATTCCTAAAAAAAATTTGGTGCAATTTTGAGAGTAGAAGAGGCAAGAGTAATCGTCAGGAGTCCTCACCAGAGTGAAAAGTGATGAGGAGCAAAAGAAATCCTACTCTCCGATATAAATATAGGACTCAAAACATTTTAAGTGTGTGCCTAGACTCAACCGTCAACGATTCGATCAATCAGTGGGGGCTTCTAGGTCAGAGAAGGCTCTGAATACCAAATTGTAATGCCCAGGATGGGACTATACCTCCTACGTGTCGAGGCACGACTTAAAGGTATAAGCCCATTCTGGAATGATCGCAAGTTCGGTATCTTTGCACATCTCATGTAAAAATGGGGATGGAAAACAAATGAGATAGTTGGCTTACACTCGCCACGTCACACAATTCATTACATATCTAATCATCATGCAAATAACATGACAACCCGTCTACGGGTGAAGATCCAAATGAAAGATACCAAACATACATAAAACCACAGGTCTGAATCGCCCCTAGTAGAAACCTCTACTGATCGTCGGGATAGTGCACATAGTAACGGCTACGGTCCTCGTCGTACTCCCAGTATAGCTCGGTGCCGTCTCCTGAGTAGAACACCTGAGTACCTGCATCTGGTGTGGTGTAGAATCTGTGAGCCACAGAGGACTCAGCAATCCCGTTCCTGGGTAACAGAACTATCTAAGCCTTGGGTGTGGAACAAGGCTGAAGAAAGAATAAGAGGTTGCAGCAGCACTAGCACTAGCTTACGTAAAAGAGAGGGAGAAGAGAAGTGCCTCGGACGATAAGATGATCACGAAGTGATCCTAACTAAGTATGTCAAACATAACCCCACCGTGTTCACTTCCCGAACCCCTTTCGGAAAATGACCGTCACAGTACTCACGCTGGTAGTGTATTCTGAACATGGTGTCAAGTTTTCTACAACCGGATATTAACAAATTCCCATTTGCCACATAACCGCGGGCACGGCTTTCGAAAGTTCAAAACCCTGCAGGGGTGTTCCAACTTGGCCCATGACAAGCCCACGATCCGCGGAGTCGCAACTCCAAGGTGGGAAGGCCCGAGTATCCTCGGAATCCCGTGCTCAAGATACTCCGACTAAGGTAAGGCTAATCCAGCAAATCCTCCCGGCGTGCCGACACCCTGATAGTAGCCGCGCGTATCTAGTCTCAGGCCACGACCGGATGAGCGCTACGTATAGATACCGAAGACCCCAGCGAACTGGGTGGCACCGCAAGTGGCTCTAGTTTGGACCAACACTCAAATCGAGCACTGGCCCAGGGGGGTTGATTAATTAATCCTCGGGTTAATTACTCCCTCGGTAAGTTTTTAGTTGATTAGGAAAATAGTACCAATGTTGGGACTTGCTGGAAAAGACTTAGTGCTAAGCGGTTTATCGAGGGGGTCCCATAACCCCAACCATGTGAGGAACACAAAATCAAGGAACATCACACCAGTTTATACGGTTCCTAGGGCAGCATGAGTGGAACAAAACACCAAGCAAGAGGCTTAGCCTTCCATCCATTACCAATATATAGATGATTTCATTAAGAGATAATATAGTGTGATATCCCAACAAGCTTCAACAAGAAGCAAGAATCTTCAATCTTCTCCTGCAACTAGAAATGCTATAAGAGGGGCTGAGCGAAGCTTACTTAGCCAATCAAAGGTTTGCATAGGTAGGGTGGTTAGGCAGATTCATGGTTACAATAGGAGGCCGATAGGAAAACATGGGCATCGAGGCAAAAGCTATAGAGCGAGACTTCTAGCAATAGGCAAAGATAGTAATGATATCCGGGTCAGGTCATCTTGCCTGTCGGGTCTTCGATGGGATCGTAAGGGGGCTCCTCGTTCTCAACCACGGTAGTAACCTCGTTCTCGTACTCGTTCTCGGCTTCCGGCTCTACTCAACACAAAACATACGAGGCACGAAATCAACAAGATGCAATGCGCAAACCACAGGATGCATGGCTGATGCACTAAGGAAGCACTGCAGATGCACTTAGGATGCATAGAAAGTCATCATAGGAAACACAGAGATACAGCACAAGGAACATGACAATATGCAACAAGCAAGATACTTCAAAACATGTTAACAAGAGGATATTATGAATCTACATGCAAAACCACACAAGTTCCATATAGGACTTTCTCAAAACGGAGCAACGGGCTAAAAGATACACCCGAAACAATAAACAATGTCAAGCTGAAATTAACAGCCACATAGCAACTTCGGAGCAAGAATTATATATTCTACAACATTCAAACATCATGACAAGAAGCATGGACATAAAGTAGACATATCCTACAGCAAACAATTCCATTGGAGCATCTCCATAGGAGGCATGGATCAATAGCAACAAGCTATAACATTTTGAACATGACAACCAAACCCTGACAGCAGTATTTTATAGCAACTTGGGAGCAAGAGTAAAATATGCTACAGCCAGCCAAATGAGCATGTGAGAGCATGAATGGATAGCCAACAACATATACAATAGGGAATCATCAATAGTCACCCCAAAACTATCATGGATTTCCCTAGAACAACAAGCAAACATGGCATCTGGAAATTACAGATTCCAGACTTAGTGAAATTTCACTAAGTGTTAAAACAGCAGTAATATCATGGCATGTTTGTGAGCAAGTTTAAGTCACCTCAAAGCAACCAACATGTAGAGCATCTCATGATGAACATGTGGACATATCATTTGCTTCATTTGGATAAACATGCACCAAGTTATCACATTGCAAACATGGCATGAAAAGAACTACTAGCAGCAGATTATAACAAGTAGCCCTCTTCTCATGAAGATTAAGACATCTAGATGACCTCAAACATGCATGGAACAATGGAACAAAACATAGTACATGTCACCACGATCATTTTGACATATCATACACACAAAACGGACATGCATAGAAAAAGTTATCCTCATCACAAAACTGCATCAGACACTGAAAATTCTAACACTAAGCAGAAAAACGAAGTCAACCTGCAAAGCGGGTCGGGTCGGGCGGTCAACGGTTCGGGTCCAGCGGGTCAAATGGGTCCACCTGAGGCGCCCGTTAGGGTTCGGGCGCGCCCGATCTGGCGCTGGCGATCGGCCTGGATCGAGGCTCCTCCTCGAGCGGTGGCTGGCTTCGCTGCCTTTGATCCCGCCGGTGGGAGGAAGTGCGTCGGCCGGGGGAGGGCGGCTGTAGGGCCGCGGTGGCTGCTCCGGCCGGAGGGTCGGCGAGGGAGGAGGCCGGCGGCGACCTCGGGGAACGGCGGCGGAGGGCGGCGCGGCGACTGGCGATGGGGCCGAGGCGGCGGCCGGCGGCGAGTAGAGGGGCCGAGGCGGCGGCGGCGCACGCTGAGGGAGGCGGCGGCGGGCGAGGTCCCCGGCAGCGGCGTCGGAGGTTGACGAAGGACGCGGCGCGGCGGAGGGCTCGGCCCAGATCTGGCGCTGCGGCGGGCCGATCTCGGGCCTAGCGGGCCCGCGCGGCAAGGAGGAAGCACTGGCGGCGGGGTCGGAAGCACCGAGCGGCGGCGATGGAAGCACAACGCGGCGCATTGGATGCACAGCTCGACAACGGTGGAAGCACGGCGCGGCAACAGTGGAAGCACGGCGCGGCAGAGGTGGAAACTCTAGGGTTTTGGACGCAAAATTGGAGGGGGTGGACGTTTATATAGGCACAAGGAGCTAGCGAAGTCCAAATGAGGAGAGGTTTTTGGCCACGAGATCACAATTGAACGGCCAAGATGATGGGAAGGGTTTGAGTTGGGTTGGTGGGCTGTTGGAGGGGTGTCTTGGGCCTCAAAGAAGAGGTACTTTTAGCCCACGGGGATAACTGTTGGAGTACCAAATGAACTCCAAACGCGATAAAACTTGACAGGCGGGTTACACATAACAAAACAACATCGCACGACAAGTCTCACTCCAAACCGGAAAAGTTACACGACCAAACACAAACGAAGGACTCGGGGAAGCCACGGGCACGTGTGAGAGCGTCGGGACTCGAAACGGACAACGGGAAGAAACGAGTGGGACCGGATGCAAACGACAACACAAACGCAATGCAATGCACATGACAACATGACGCGGATGTATGCACACATGCACGCGACAAAACGATGAAACCCGAAAAGACGAAGAACCCAGAATGGAACTGATGAAGCCAAAGTTATATATTTCCAAAAAGGGAAAGTATTACATCCGGGGCATTACATGTGACTCTTCCCATTTCTTCGCAACTATACTCTATTCATAGGTACAATGCATGTCGACGAATCACTAGGTTCTCATCAAATTAATTCATTTGCAGCACAACACTTGAGGGTAATCTTAAAACATTTTCAAAGTCCTCAAAAGTGCAAAATCCCAGTTTAGGAAAATGGCTGATGGAAAGAAGCCAAAAAAGGTGGCAATAAGAAAGAGGAACATACATCTTTTGATATTCCTGATGAATTGTACTCAGGGTATTGCATGCCTGATGAAAATGTTCATGGCAAGGAAACTGACAAACAGCACAAGACTCGTATGCACTGGATAAAATGCAGATGGGCATATGAATGTAGAGCTTACAGATACGTCACTGCCAGATACATGAAGGAATTCGCTGTGAAGCCTCCATGCAAACGAGCACCACTAGCTCCTGGACAAATAGCTGATCCATCTAGTATCAGACATGGTGAAGAATTTCCTGAAGAATGGGCCAAGCGACAAGCTAAATTGGCTAAACATGCAAAGACGGCCGTTGATGAATTCAACATATAGCCTCAAAGGCTTCAACTGAAGCCGGTGCAACTGGCAGTAGGAGCTCAAGAGCTCCCAAAAAGGCTATGCAGAAGAATCCTGCAACTAAGCCAAAGCCTTCTGTACCAATGTCTTCAGAGCCCCCCTCCCCCAGTTGTGACAAAATCTTCAGCACCCAAGACTTCAAAGTCTTTACACCTCCTCTTGCTTCAAGTTCTTCAATGGTTGCAGCTAAAGCTTCAACACCGGTTGTGCTTGCATCCTGCCAGCGCACCGAGGGCCTTTCAATGGCCTCAATTGCTGCATCAAGTGCCTCAACCAGTGGGCAACCAATTTCCTCAACGCCTGAGCTGAAGCCAAAAAGCTAGTGCAGGCCGTGGTTCTAGGCCAAGTCCCAAGAACAAGGCCGATGTGCCTTTGGTTGATGAACATGGGCTGGCAGATGAGGATGAACTTGCTGATTTCCTTAGAAGAAAGCAAGAGCAAGCATCTATTGCAAAGAATTCTTCAGTTCCCTTGGTGCTGGACCCGAAAAAGATGCTTGACTTCATTGATATCTGGTGCACTAAGCCAGACACTCCCCTTGACGACCTTGACCGTCCTCCTGGTTCTGGTCATGTGTTCACTGCTTTCATCATGAATGAGAAGCACAAGATTGAACAGGTCAAGTTGCTGAAGAAGCAACAACTGTAGAAAGAAAAGGAGCTGAAGAAGAACATGCTCTCAATAACTCCTCAGCAGCTAGTTACACTTCAAACGGAAATCAAAAAGTTGTCTGGTGAGTTTCAAAGAAAGTCAAGCGACTGTTGTGGTGTACATGACAGGTTCCTCAATGTATCGAATGAGGTTGTTGCAGACCACAACAAGAGAGAAGCTGGCATGTTTGGTATGGAACCACCATCAAGTTCCTCAGCTCCAACCACTGAACCACATACCAGTGAAACTGTGCCTCCATCTCCTCAGCACACTACCAGGGCAACTAAAGATGTTGTGCCTGAAGAATCTGATCATGCCACTGCTGATGTGGCATCTGAAGAAATTCCCAGGGTGACTACAAGTGTCACGCCTGAACAAACTGATAGGGTGACTGCATCAGTCACGCCTGATGAAACTGCTCCAATCAGTTCCTCGGCAGCAGCTCCAAGAAAGTCTTCATCTTTGAAGCTTATCACTCTTCCTTCTGCATTAGAAGCGAAGAAAACCAAGGCTGCTGAGTGTGAAGTAAAGAGAAAGGCGTCAGCTCCACCTACGCCTAAACTAATGAAGAAGCTGAAGATATCTTCATTGTCTTCAGTTTTCATTCCTATTGACGTAATACCAATCTCATCAGCGCCCCAACAAGAAATCATGAGATCTTCAAATCGTTCCATATGGGATGGATTATCAAATCCCTCAGGCTGATGAAGAAGAAGAAGGTACCCATTCTTCTGCTACCGCAGAGCAAATGGATGAAGAAATTGAGGTTGATGCTGATATATCAACTCCTCAAGTTTCATCTCAAACTCCTTAGCGGACGCTACTGTATGCAGAAAATGAGGAGGAAGTGGATATAGATGGTGAAACAACTCCTCCATTGCATGAAGAATTTTGGGAAGCAGCTCACCCAAATTCACCACTCATCACTCCCCTCACTCAAGAGCCTCAGTCGCCTGCACGCACTAAAGAAGTTCATACAGGCTCTGAAGAAAGACAACCATCACTGCAGAGCACACCTGAAGAAATTACAGCTACATCAGCTGATGAAATTGCTCAAGAGGAGCCAGTTGTTGATGTCGTAAACCTCACATGCAGACACCATTCCTTCAGCTGACATGGACACTATTCCTACTGCCACAACTGAGGAAATTGCTCGAGCTCTTTCGATGATGGACCCAAATGACTCAATTATGTCTCCTCGACCAGTGTTTGATGATCGTCAGAAGAAAATCAACCTCCAACATGTTCCTCAGATGCCAAAGATTGGCAGAGTCCTCAGGCGGCCTCAGTTCAATAATGCCGAGTTCTTTGATGAGAAGAATTTCATCATTGGCGATTCACCTTATGATTCACCAATGATCAGACGCATGCGTTTCTGGATCAAGTCTCAGATGAATTTATATGCATCACTGCTCTTCAACAGGTAGAAAGTATTCCTGCATCACCATATCCCTCATGTGGATATGGAATCAATTTCATGTTTCAGGCCAGTTTTAGTTGTTCTTCATGATGCCGCTCTACTCAGCTTCTGCTCTGACGTCGGCGATTGGAATGAAGAGCTAATTCTTCAATTCATATGCAAATGTGCATTTCTCTGGCAACATTGAAGACACTGCAACTTGGGCTCTGGAATGGATGAGTGAAGACACTCACTACTAAGCTTATGTTGATGAATTGCTTCGAGCTCTTCCAGTTGAACCACCCCAAGATGAGGCCAAGAGAATTTATGAGGAACCCGAGCTGCCAAATCATTTGATGTACTGATGAAGCCAATGGCTGAAGAAATTGCTCCAAGGACAACCTTCCTAGTGAAGGATTTACTTTATATGCCAAAGACAGTCTATCGCATTTTGGCAAAAACCCTTAGTCCGGTCAAAGGTCACAAGTCAGATATTGAAGAAGTTGTGGGATTTATGAGGAATTTGATGTTCCACATCATTCATGGAACTCCCATCAACATTCATGATTTCTTCCTGGGGACTTTGGTCACTATGGCTCTGTTTCCGTTTGATTTGAAGTCATATGCTCCATGGATTATGAGATTCATCAGACCCCAGTCTTCTATTCACTACGGAGCTGATCGTCAGAATCACCCGAGCTTCTTGTCTGACGTTGAAGTTCTTCAAAGCACAATGTCCAATGTACCTGGCTAGGCAAGACTGCCATTGATGAAGGAATTCGTTCCCATTATGGACAATTTTGTTAACCTATCTCCAACTCCATAGCTAATGAATCTGCAAGCCAGGATACTACAACAAAACCTTCAAGGCCAAGTTCTTCACATGAAGCACCACGAGTCATGTCTGACCGTGAGATGCTTATTAGTCTTAATCAGAAAGTGGACAAGAATCATCGCTGGGTTAAGCGTCAGTTTGCTGCTCTTCAAGCCAACATGACAGTGATGCATAACTTAGTGCACAGAAATCACTATTATCTGCATGAGATCTTCAACAGATCATGGGCCATTCTTTCACACCTCAAATTAGATGAGGAACTTGCTGCTATGGATTTCCAGATGAACTTTGATTGGGATGAACCGCCAAGGAAGAAGTTCAAGAAAACCGAGGGTCCTCCTCTGATGCCGAGTTCAGAGTCTTCATCGCGCTCCACTGATGAAAATTCTGTTGTTGAAGACACTGCTGCTGGCCCCTCTGCACCGCGCGGCCTCGACGATGCTGGCGCTCCCTCGACCTCTCCATGATGTTTTCTTCAGGGCGTTCACTAGTACAACGAGGTGCTATACAAACGGTTTTTAACCCCTTTCCGCGACGATGTTTTGAACCGTCGCCAAGTGAGTGACTGCGATAGGGGGGTCCTTCCCACACGACCCAGAAACCGTCGGGGATAGGCCCTCCATTCATACACGCTCGGCCAAATGAGGTTGTGTGCGACGGGCGAGCGATCAAATATGGTTATACATACACCCCACATAGTCAATCCAAGAAGTATGTTTCCGTTCTTATAGACATCCCACAAAGTCACTCCAAGGAAAACGTTTTCGATGCGCACAACATCACAAACAGTCCATAATAAGAAAGAACTGTGTGCGATGCTGTTATTAATCACACACATTTTTTCTTGGCTGATCGTGTGTGCAGTGGAGATTGATCGCACACGTAGTGGATCCTAGAAACGTGTCTGATCTCCACGTCTATCACAGACATTTCGCTTTCGCAAATCGTGTGTAGTGTAATGCCTAATTAATCCATAATTAATCCCTAATTTAAAATCACATATTTTGAATTTGAAAGTAGGCAATCACTTATTTCTTATCCAACCATGTTTATTACAAATATAGGTTCAACCACGAATGCATAATTTGATGCATATGTACATATACTAAAGAACTACAAAAGCACCAAGTAAAGAATGATGAACCATAGTTGTACTAAAGACTGTAAGGAGAGAGGCGAAAGACATTCCGGTTGCTGGAGAAGGTGAAGCGGAATGCCCATATTGTGCCCTCCTCCATGCATAATGTGCGCACGACTCTAGGCCAACCCGTTGTGATGGCTGCTCGTCCATCCTTCACTGTCTTCATTACGACTTCTCGATGCTCATTGTAGTCTAGATGAAATACTTTAACCTTCATTGTGTGCCCACCAATCAAGAACTTTGTAAGGTAATCTTGAGTGAACTGCTTCGGGAACCACTGCGAACAAAAAATATCCAGACATTGTTGTCTAACAACTCATTATGTGTAGTAAAAAGAGAAGGCTGCAGAGTTTGTAGTTACCATCGTACAACTCACTATTGTGTTGGATAGAGCATAAACAAATAATTTGCTTGCCACCATTCATATCTTTTTTGCTAATAATCCTTATTAGTTTCCTTACTTGATGCTTGTTCATGAATATCTCATTGCCCCATACGCAAAAAGGGTCGAGGCATGGATCCTTGCCAAGGGCATATGTACCTACAAGCAACAAGTCATTATTAGAAACTAACAAGTGTCCATGCCTGGATCTATATGCACTACATTATGAAACGACGGGGCGAGTACAAGCCAAGGGATGAAACTAACCTCGGCGGAAAATGGCGGCCACTCCTGTTGTTGTCCTGCATAATTAGTGGAAAGGCATGATAAGTACAACAACCTTAACATCAAACAAATATATAGGTAAGCACATCATCTCCAAATGATAGCTTGAATGTGTTGGTTTCAGCATGCTTTTCAAGCAGATATAAAATGGAAGGCAATGCTACCGACATCAGGCTTAACTACCATCAAATATTGCAATTCAAACTGGTATTGTTGAAAATGAATAGAACGTAGGTAATGCTTAAACATCACACTGGATAAATGTGTAAAACTGAAATAAAGGGCATGTGTTAACTACACCAGGCATAACTCGAACCAAATATTGCCGTTCAAACTGGTATTGATGCAGTCGAGCGGCATAGTTTCGACTTGCACATAATGAACAACACATTGTGAATGACTGAAATAAACAAGGCATAAATGATCAGTATAACAACCAAATATAGCCATTGAAAACTGGACAGAGTCTCACTGCAACCAACCTAACAAGCAAATACAGATAAACATGGCATATGCTTGAAAACTGGACAAATGCTCACTGCAACCAACCTAACAAGCAAATACAGATAAACAAGGCATCTTGGACAAATGCTCATTGCAACCAACCTAACAACCAAATATAGATAAACAAGGCATCTGCTTGATAACTGGAGAAATGCTCACTTCAACCAACCTAAGAACCAAATACATATAAACAAGGCATTCGCTTGATAACTGGAAAAATGCTCACCGCAACCAACCTAACAACCAAATATAGATAACCAAGGCATCTACTCACTATAAACAACCAAATATAGCCATTCATGAAACTAAAGTGGACAATTCATACTTAAACATCACATAGCCCTATTGAACAATACATTTTTGCATAACTGAAATAATTAAACACGACACAGTTAAAGCACCGCACAACAAATGCTACAACAACAAAGGGTATGGGTTGGCAAGCTAGAAAATGTAAGATTTGCTGATAGGATGTTGCCTCACATGTCATGGATGGGATCCTTCCAGTTGGAAGAGCACAGACCCATGGTGCGCTCTCTGATGACACAGATGGGCTGTTTCACCTTGGAAGAACCTTTGTGGGTGACGTCCAAGTGGTCGTGGTCGTGGTCGATGAGATCTGACTTGGCAATCGAGGATCCCAAGTCACCGCCGTAGAACATGTCCTTCAAAAATGACAAAATGGGCTCAATGGCGTACAAGGATCGCAAATCCTTGACCACTTCGCGAAGGAGATCTGCGGCAGGGTCGTCGAAGAGATCGATGACAGTTGAACCAGAGGGGTTAGGGATGGACCGCTTAATCTATGACATAGCCCGCGTGAAGCTATTGCTGTCGACGAGCTTGATGTCGTAGCCAGCTTTCCCGAGATACAGTAAGAAGCTAGCCCGCTGACATGAAGCCTTCAGCATGGCAATGTAGTCAACATCTTCGACGGCTTCCATAGTGACGTGTTGCTCCGAGATTGATAGGTCATGGCGAACGACGGCCACCTCGCCAACATCCACCGGTGAGGCCATGATAAACCTCTTCTTGGCCGAACGCTCGTCGGGCTCCCCGGGATACGTGGTCAAGTTTAGGCTGCGACATTCTGGAGGAGGGGATGTGGATCTGGCGGGGAGGGACACCACATGCCTTATCTAAAAACTCAGGGGAGTGGGACAACGGTATGGGAATCGCTGGGTAACCTGAACTTTATTACCTAAGCTAGGAGGAATGGGCAGATCGACAGGGGTTGGCGCCGGCGCCGGTGGCGGCCGCGAGCTAGGGTTCGAGGGGGGAGTGGGCCGGGTGGGGGATTGTGGAGGGGGTGGTGTTTGAGAATACGCCGCCGCTACTGAAATTTTTAGTAATGGTGGGTGGAGATGGTGGTGGATGAGGGAGGGCGACGGTTCAAATGCCTCAGGTGCTGCAATTTCACTATAAGGTCGGTGCTGGAGGAGTGTGCGCGAAGGTTGAAGTATAGCGGCTACTAAAACTTGGGTAAAGGAATTGAAGCGGGGCGGGAGTGCCCAAGATTGCGCACGGTCCAATAAGAATATGCGTGTATGATAAAAAGGAAAAAGTGGCGGAATCGCCAATTTTTGCAACGCTCAAGGCAGGTAGTTTGTTTTTATATTTCTAGCTAGCTGGTCTATCGCACACAGTTCGTCCTAATTTCTAAATAAAGTACTCGCCTTTAGCTTGCGCGGGTGGTGATTTTACAACACACTTGCATCGCACACGGTTAAGCCAATACCTCCACCCTTTGCTTGTGCTTGCGCTGTCGTGGTGATTTTACAATGCACTTGCATTGCACATGGTTGAGCCAGTACCTCCACCTTTGCTTGCGCTTGCGCAGTCGTCGTGATTCCTATCGCACTTGCATCACACACGGTTAAGACAATATACCCGTGTCTGTTGAGCGTCATCAGAGTCTTTGCAGCAAAACAGAAATTAGAGAGGGTCAGAAGACAGCCACACCAGCATGTGGCCCCAATATATATGAGTGAAAAGAGTGGTCTGTGATGTTTAAAATTCCAGTGCACAACTTTGACCGCACGGGCCCATGGTTGGGCGCGTCGTTGAAGATCGATGAGAGGGGCCAGAAGTCAAGAACCAACTGGAAGTGACCAAATATATGTAGGAATATTGGGTGTGATGTTTAAAACATTAAATAGACAATGCACAACTTTAATGGCACCTGCCTCACAAACCCGAAAGCACCCTTGTCTATATCTATAATGACATAATGTTGTAGCTAGCTAGGGTGCTTAACCCACAACCTCCCAATTCGTGTCAGCGGGGAGGATGCACGTAATGATACTTTGGTCATACATGCCTGTCGCCATGACCTACCATAAGACGGACAAGTGAATCTATCGTTTGGTCAAGCGACAACTGTTGTTGTTGATAAACCGCTTGGGCCAGTAGATTGAACCATCCTAAAATCACACGAGAGGGACCATAAAACCAACACCTCTTGCATGCGGCCCAAAATGATGTATGTTGGAAGGGGTGATGTGTGTTTTCAATATAGAATAATGTACAATTTAGATGTGGTGCCTACCTCTCGATACAGACAACAACCATGAAGTCCAGGTTGTTAAGGACGAGAGGGTACGATGTAGGTCGAACCCAGCAATCTGAGCATGTGGGAGGGAATCCTGACAACGCATGAACTCGAGCTTTGGTTGAACAACATGTGACGGTGACCGGCCCTAACACAAATTAGGAGGAATCCATTCATGGCCAACCCATACCCCTCATTATCGGTCAAAGGGAAGATATATATACACTCGGGGAGCCCATAGATCTGCGTGTCATCACAGAAAACCGCATAAGGGAGACGTGGTTGATCAGAAGACCCCGTATACACTGCATGTGACCCGAAAATATGTATGGGTACGGTGGTGTGTGATGTGTTTAAATCCCGAATGCACATCTTCGATGGGCCACCAACTAGATTACAAACCAAACACCATACTCGACTCCAAGCTTGGTCCAATACGTACGATGTTGGTTTCCCAACTTCGAGAAGGCAGCGGGTGGGGGGGGGGGTCGTTTGACACATGCGCTCAAACTTTATTTGGTCTAACATGGCACACATAGCAATAGGAAACCATCATGGCAAACCCTTCTCGTTGTTGGGTAAAAGGGATAGATTGTGTGGGCCCCCCTCATTGTCGGTAAAGGATAATATATATACCTCGGGGAGCCCACAAATATGTGCAGCGTCTATAAACCGCACAAGTGAGACATGCTCGATCAGAACACCCTGCCCCCCATACCCTGTATGCGACCTGAAAAAGGTTTATATAATCGCCAAGACATGTCACTATAGAGTCAATCATTATGTTTTTATTTAGAGCAAAAAATAATCAATAAAAACATAGTCTACAAATTAGCAAAACAAGGATCCCAAGGTTTATATAATCGCCATGACATGGTCATTATAGAGATAAATGAAGCTTGAGATATGCAACTTCCCATTGGGTAAACCATCCTTGGACTACTCCAGCCCGAACATGCTTAACTTCTGCGTTCTATTTGACTAGGCTAGCAAATGGGAAGCAACCCCTTGCTGATAGGAATTGCCTCCTTGCCTTTAAGGCGTTTCACCCTGGTCACCCTATGGGACCTACTTCCTCCTATCATGCACATTTGTGCTTTTAGAAACTGTGTGCGATATTTACATGACCGGTGTCTCGCCGCCTAGCCTTCAATGAGCACTGACACTGGTAGCGGGAAAACGATGGGAAAAGAGGTGGGAAACCAATGAGAGGAGTGGCGGGAAACGGTAGCCTGTTTAGAAAACTTAGTAGAGAAGGAAGCGTGAGATAGCATGACACATGCGCACAATGCTTACCCATGTACTGCATGTACTGTCGAAAGGGCTGCGGATTGTCGTTCGATCTCGGAGCATCCAACAGTGCAGACGTACGATCCGTGGGGTTTGGGTTCTGGCCATTCAGAACGCACCACTCAGATCACGCGTGCAGCAGGGGGGAGGGGGCATCGGCCACAGTTTGGTAGGCACACGGATTTCGTGAGTGAACCGTGTGCTATTTGAAAATATTTCGTGAAAAGAATCTCGGTTTTTAAATATCCCTAAATCCAAAACTCACCCTAAAATCGTGAAACTTGGCATGGTGTCACGACATGGCACATATATGTCGAGGAATTTTTTTCCGTCCATTTTGGCGCAAGCTTTATTACAAGCTTCTTACAAACCGGAGCTTGTCTCAAAGAATTCTCATGGTTCCGATAGGGAAACGTGTCCCCCTTGTGGGCGAAACAATAATCACTACCTCTTTTCTCCTTGTATTTTCTTCTACAGGCAACATGGAACGACAGGATATCCGTGCTGAAATTTAAACTTATTCAGGGTTCATTTGGACTTTTTATACACTAATTAAGTTTGCTAGGCATTTAATGTCCATAATTCAAATCTGAACTTCAAATACATGCTCCAGTTCACCAAAATGGCTAGAAAAATTATACATGTGTCCTTGGGTGCATGTTTAGGTCCCATGCCAGGAATGGGAACGAATTACAACCATACCAGCATCCTGGCTCGTTCTCAAACATTTGGAATCTCGGGTTTTAAATCTCCGTAAATACTAAACTCACCAGAAAGTCATGAAAGTTGGCATTGTGTCACGTCATGGCACATATATGTCATGGTAAAAAGATTGTCCAATTTGGGCCAAGCTTTATTACAAACCTCTTACAAACCGGAGCTTCTCTCAAAGAATCCTCATGGTTTCGATAGGGAAACGTGTTCCCCTTGTGGCGAAACGTAATCACTGCCTCTCTTCGTCTTGTATTTTCTTCTATGGGCAACATGCAACAACAGGATATCCATGCTAAAATTTAAACTTATTCAGGGTTCGTTTGGCCTATTTATACACTAATTGAGTTTCCTAGGCATTTAATGTCCATAATTCAAATCTGAACTACAAATACATGCTCCAGTTCACAAAAATGGCTAGACTAATTATACATGTGTCCTTGGGTGCATGTTTAGGTCCCATGCCAGAAATGGGAATGAATTACAACCGTAATGGCGTCCTGGCTCATCCTCAAACATTTGGAATCTCATTTTTTAAATCCCCCAAAATCCAAAACTCACCAAAATGTCATCAAATGTGGCATGGTGTCATGTCATCGCACATATATGTCATGGTAAAAACATTTCCAATTTGGACCAAGCTTTATTACAAACCTCTTACAAACCGGAGCCTGTCGCAAGAACCCTCGTGGTTTCTATAGGGAAATGTGTCCCCTTTTGGGCGAAACAATAATCGCTCCCTCTTCTAACCTTGTATTTTCTTATACACGCAACATGGAACAATGGGAGATTCGCGCTGAACTTTGAAATTATTCAAGGTTTGTTTGACCTTTTTTGTTCATTAATTGAGTTTTCTAGGCATTTAATGTCCATAATTCAAATCCGAACTACAAATACTTGCTCCAGTGCACCAAAATGGCTAGAAAAACGTATATGTGTCCTTGGGATGCATGTTTAGGTCCCATGGAACGAATGTGAATGAATTCAACCGTCTCGCCATCCTGGCTTGGCCAAAAACATTGCGAATCTCGATTTTTAAATCTCTGTAAATCCAAAACTCACCAGGAAATCATGAAACTTGGCATGGTGTCACTACATGGTACATATAATTGTCCAATTTGGGCGAAGCTATATTACAAGCCTCTTGAAAACCAAAGCTTCTCGCAACCCTTGTAGTTCCGGTAGGGAAACATGCCCCTCTTGTGGGCTAAACAATAATTGCTGCCTCTTCTCGCCTTGAACTTTGCTTTCTACAGGCAACATAGAATAATAGGAGTGTCGTGCTGAAATTTGAAACTGTTCAGGGTTCGTTTGGCCATTGTATACATTAATTAAGTTTTGTAGGCATTTAATGTAGTCCATAATTCAAATTTGACCTACAAGCACATGCTCTAATGAAGCAAAATGGGTGGGAAATCGTACACGTGTCATTGGGTGCATGTTTAAGTCTCATTTAAGGAATGAGAATGAATTACAAACTTCTCGTCGTCCTGAAACATTGAGAATCTCGGTTTTTAAATCCCAGTAAATCGAAAACTCACCCAAAAAACATGAAACTTGGCATGGTTTCATGACATGGCACATATATGTCGTGGTAAAAAAATCGTTTAGTTTGAGACAAGGCGCACACATTAATAGCCAATGAAGTCCTTTTCGAAACAAATAGCTAACACGTTAATATCGCAAACGGTTCTACTGTATGAACCGTGTCAAAATTTAACCATACTCGGCGGCGTGCGTGCAGCTGTTTGGTTAGACGGGACGAGCGCGACAAGTCTGCCATGCAGCCTCGACGGGACACGTGCGAGCAGTCCGTCACGCAGGCTCGACGAGACGCGTGCATCCTGTCTACCTCGTAGGCTCAACGGGGCACGTGCGAGCAGCAAGGCCGCCCATGCTCACCGGGAAGCTTGCTATTTGTCCTCCATCCATGAGCCGCCGTCCGCCTCGCTCACAACTTCTTCATTAATGGGTTAATTAAAGCACATGTATGGAGTGTGTTTGCTTGTGATCCCATGGCAACATTTGCTTTGTTCGTGTTTTCAACTTGTATTCCGGCATAATTTAAATTGCCACATAGGGCAACGAATAATATGACGACAAATAAAATGGCAACGGATAATACGACGACAAATTTACAATGGCGCTAGATAATAATTGTCTTACATATTCCGGATAATTTAAAATGCCACATGCGGAAAAGACCGGACGACACGGGGGCAAGAGCAGAAGGAAACCGAAGACAATGATCTGGGTCGCTACTATCTCTACTCGTCGATGGATCTCCGGGCGACGACATCCTCCAGCTCCTTAAATTCCTCACGACTTTGCTTGAAAGCAGCCACGGATTCCTCCACCTCTTGCTCCCGCTCGATCCGGAGCTTCCTCAAGTCACCCATCAGTTCCTCGACGACCGCTGTCAGCATCATCCCTGAGGCACTGCTCTACTCATGCAACATCTTCTAGCCGGTGGCCTCCTCCTCCTTCTCGGCGAGCGCCTTGAGGAGCTTCACATTGTCACCCATGAGTTGCTCGACAAGGCCGGTCGCCTTGTCAACCCAGGCATCACTGATCTCGAGCAGCTTCATCAAGCCGTCGACCAGCTTCTACTGCTTAATGGGGCCAGGGAGAATGTCATCATCGCCGGCCAAGGACTTCAGCAACGCCAGATCGTCACAATTGCCGACGCGGTGAGTGCACTTGTGAGAGCCCTCGTGTTCCCGTGAGAGCTCGTTCGAGGGCTCTGCGTTGCGTCGGGGCATCTCTGTTGCGGCTGCCGCTTCGCGGCGGGACCTCTCTAGTGCTTCTGTGGCCTTGGTCTTTGTTGCCTGGTTATATGTCCACCTGAAACTCCTCCTACCGGTCATGGCAGAATGACTTGACAAGAAAGACCAATTTTGTGGGTGATGAGGAGAGGAACTATGAAGTAATTTTCAAGTGGTAGTTTTTATCTCCCGGTGCTAAGTGTGAACATATATTAGTTTGATCGGTGTGAACACATATCAGTTTGATCGGTGTGAACACATATTAGTTTGATCTGTGTGAACAAATTTCCAATTACTTATTGCGTTGTAATTTGCAATGTGACGAGGAAAAAAGTCAAAATTTATTGATGGTTATGGGCCAACAAAGCCCCGTTTCTGTTGTTATGTCTCATCGCAAACAGTTCTTTTGGATCAACTGTATGCCACACATCGAAAGCCCGAAACATGGGCCCTTGTTCTCAGATGTACGTGTACGTGTCTGCCCACTATCACACACGGTCATGATATCACCATCGTGTCCTATGGATGCACCGTCGCATCTCCCACGGGGTGCCAGAAGGTTGACCATGTGGTTTCTCGCCATTGAGGCGGCCGCGGCGCGCTTTGCTCGCATCTGCCCGCGTGTTTTCCATGCCATTGAGGCGGCCACAGTGCGCTCTGCTCCGGCGTCCATGCGTGCGCTCTGCTCGCCGTTGACGCAAATTTACAATGGCAACGGTTAATAATTGTCTTACATATTCATGATAATTTAAAATGCCACATGCGACAAGGCCGAAAACACTTACGACCTACTTACGCGTACAATAATAAAATATAGGCCAAAAGGCTAAGCCGGAGGCCTTCCGACGACGGTCTTCTCGGACTCCATGATAAACATATCACCCTTGCAGTTGTTCAATTTGTGTAACTTACTAATCATCGCACACGAGTACTCACAGACGCATCATGTGCCATACTCCTAGCCACTGCAAGCAACTAGTTTGCATTTTTCAAAGTTTTTTGTACGAACAGAATCACACACGAACTTACTATAGTAACCGCCTGTGTTATAATTTCTCATCGCAAACAGTTCATCCGAGGGGGCTGTTTGTTGCATATCACACACATCTTGTTTACACGAATCGTTTGTTTTATTTTGGCTCATCGCAAATGCCGCATATCACACACATCGTGTTAAGTTGAACCGTTTATGTTCTTTTCCGTAATCGAAAATAGTTTGTCTGAGTGAACCGTATGTTGTATATCACACACACCTTGATCTGGCTGACCGTTTCTGTTGCATTCCCTAATAGCACACAGTTCATCTGAGCAAGCTGTATGCCGTATATTGCACACACATTGATATGGCTGCCCGTTTCTGTTGTTCTGCCTCATCGCAAACAATTCTACTAGATCAACCGTATGCCCAGCATCGCACACATAACTAAAATCTGAACGTTTTCTATGTCTCTGCCATCGCAAACATTTTGCATCTTTTTTGACGGTTTTTTACATCCCTGTTTGCAATTCATGCATCGTACATATTTTCGTCAAAGGGTCTCTGATCGTAGGGTCACGTTAGAAACATCCTGCAGTAGTGGTTAGTCCTCAGATTCCTCACCTTTTGGTCATTTGATGACAAAGGGGGAGAAGTCTAAGTTAGTCTTCACGCGGGTCATTATATGGGGTGTTTTTGCTTAAGTTGCAACTCTCGAACTTTATTGGATTTCCTCTTTAGAGAGGGGATTTCCTATGCATAGTGGTAGCTACGCACGCATGGTGGCAACTACACACTCTTTGTTATAAGTTCCTTTTTTCATATATGAGGTGTCAGGTTTCTTATGGCATTCGCACAAGCGCATTTTTGTTATATAGAAATGACCTTTTCTCACTTCTCTTTGTCTTTTTTATTATCTTTTGGACACAAGTGCCTTTTTGTTGTGTAGAAAGGGGCTTTACTCACTTCTCTCATTTATTTTGCTGGCCTTTTTGGCATAGTTGCATGTTTGCTTGCCTAGCTAGTTTAAAGTCACAATATTTTCGTTATAGAGTTTTTTTGTATAGTCTAAAATAATTTATCAAAATAATTAGATAGAAATTGGGGCCGTGCGTTGCTACCGCCATGGGTAGCAAATTATTAATGTTCCTCTTATTGAGTTGTAACTTAATAACTGACTCTTCTGATTCTTTTGAAATGCAGGCCTCGACCTTAAATATATATGCTCATGCATGCACAATTTCATTAGACACCAATTTTCATCATGCATTCAATATTCTTCAAATATCTTATGATCATGCATGATTGGACTCCAAGATATAGGGGGAGACCTCCATAATTTCAACCTGCCATGTGCATTTGAAATCCAAAGCAAATTCCTACTATGGACATCTTCAGGGGGAGCTCCTCAAATATCTTGTCGCCAATTTCTTCAAACTCTGTACTTACACTTCAATTATTTATACTCCCGTTGAATCCTAACCAATTTTTCCTCAATCTCCAAAAAGGGGAGATTATAAGTGCATCAAGTGCCACCTTAGTGGTTTTGGAGTATTGAAGGCAAATAGGTTGATGAACTAATGTCTTTGTGAGTATACACATGAAACAGAGTCCCTGAATATTTGGTTTAACACATGGGAGACGACTCCTAAAAATGAATTTCTTCAAGTGAAGAATATGGTGATGAAATTGGTACGACCTTTGAAGAAATTTATGTGAAGACTTTGAAGCTTGAAGACATTTGTTTTCATAGTTTTTTCTTCTTCTTATTATAGTCATAGGAAAAACCATACCGTCAAAGGGAGTCTAGGTGAAACATTTTTCACGATTTTGAAGTGATGCTCAAACTTACAAAAACCCATACACAAAAGCCGCTTCGAGTGAAGCCTTTGGAAATCTCCTGTACAACTAGCGCAATTGATAGTGACAGTGACGAAGTTCATCTGGTCACTGACGAATTTGGTCAGGCTAAGGAGTTAGGAGTTCACAAGTGCGATCTGCCTAAAAGTGAGGAAATTGGGTGCCCCGACAAATTTGAGAGTTTAAATTATGACCGTTACTGAGCCACGTGTCAGCTGTCGAGTGGATCCTCATCCTGACAATGGTCGAATCAGAGAAGGGCATTTATGACAATTCATGTCGGGTTGCACCCTGCCTATAATTAGCCGCCTGACATGGGCTTGAGATGCGTCAGTGTTTACCCAAAGAGGAAGGGGTGATGCAGCACAACGACGGTAAGTATTTCCCTCGGTTATGAAATCGAGCTTATCGAACCAGTAGGAGGACCACACAACACTATGTAAATGGTACCTGCACACAAAGAACAAATACTTGCAACCCGACGCGTAAAAGGGGTTGTCAATACCTTTCGGGTAATGGTGCCAGAAATTGACGCGTTGATAGGATAAAATTGTAGTAGATTGATAGATGCAAGTAACGACAATAAAACTCAGTGAGGTATTTTTGGATTTTTCATAATATAGATCTGAAAATAAAAATAGATAAATAGATCTCAAAAGCAAATAGTAGATCGGAAAGCAAATATGATAGAAAGTAGGCCCGGGGGCCATAGATTTCACTAGTGGTGTCAGGGATATTACTAGCAGGTATAAACCGGCTAGTGTAAACCGGATTATGGTAATGTAATTGTATAATTGTAATACCCAGTAGAGGTTACGGCCCATGAAGGCTTAGGGCCCATGTATAGAGTTACGGTTTGTAAACCGCCTGATCATGTAACTTGAGAGACAAGAAAGAAAGAGCAGAGACCGAGGCGGACACAAGTATGAGCCGGCCTCGGGACTCTGTAAACCGGACCGGGCGTCGCCTCTATATAAAGGGACGACCCGGCGACGGTTCAAGGACAAGAAACAACCCGTCGAGACACAGGCAAGCGATCCGCTCCCTGTTCATCGACGCCCAAGCAATACCAAACCAAACTAGACTTAGGCTTTTACCTTCCTCGAAGGGGCCGAACTAGTATAAACCCTCTGTGTCCTTTGTGTGCTTTTAACCCCTTCAAGCTAACCCGTGTGATGGTTCCTCAACTAAGTCCGTTAAACCGGACATCTGCCGTGTTAATTCCACGACAGTTGGCGCCCACCGTGGGGCCTCCGCACGATGGTTTCGAGTTCTTGAAGGGCAGCTTTGAAGGGCTTAGGGGCTATGCTCGGCCAGATGACCAAGAGTTGCCGCGGCCGGATCTACATCGACGACGCAGGCTGGGGACCGGAGGCCGATTCAATCGAATACGGGTACCGGGTTCCCTTCGGCGGCATCCACATCTTCATCGGCAAGATTGGTGAACCAGGACCTGAGCCGGACGTCTTCCCCAACATCATCGAGCCGGCTCAGCGTGCAAGATCGGCCCGGATTCAGCCTGCCATGAAGCGCGTTTGTGTTGGAGCAGTTCACGGAGTTCAAGCCGAAGAAGGATCGGATTCCGGTGGCGAGACAGTTATCTATTCCGACGATGAATCTTCATCCAGAGAGACTGAGTGTTTGTATCAGTTGCGGGACGGCCGGTCTGAGGGTATGTCCGACGGAGACAGTATTCCGGACCCCTTTGATCCGCCAAACCGAGTGGCTGTCTTTATGGCCGGTTCACAACCTACGCAGCAGTCCATGGTGAACGGGGCGATGACAACAGAAGCTGGTGTAGGGGGGAGCGGCCAAGCCCTGTCGCCCTCTGACGCTCTATCCACCTTGATCGAGGAGTTCACAACCCGAGCCATGGCAGAGGTGGCTCCAGCAGACAAGGCGCAACACGATGCACAGCTCCTTCACCTGAAGGGCCGGATCGATCAAGCAAAAGAAAATCTGAAGGCGGAGAAGGCTATGATGGCAATGAGGCAAGCAGAGTTGGATGATCAGGCTTTTCAGATGAGGATGGAACATGCCTCCACGCAAGGAGTAAGGAATCAAAGGTACCAGTCTCGTCTACCGCCGGTTTACGAGGCGACGAATCTCTTCAGGACACTAGGAGCAGGAACCAGCAATGATCCAGGGATAAACCGGAGGGCGGCACCGGCGAGGGACGAGCCGGTTCAGCAGCCCGCTGCGGAGCAAGATCGGTGGATTATGTCTATGCCTCACGTTCCTACCCCTCCGGGTCATTACTCAAATCCTTTGGACAACATTGTTGTTGCCGCTTCACGCCTGGCCGCTTTACCCATTGCGGGGACATCCCCCATGGTGATGGAGGCACGCAGGGTCAAGGATCTGCTTAACACGGCATTAACACAACAACAAGCATATTCTTATAGCAGGGAGAGGCTTCATTCAACACCACGCCACAGCCGGAGTTACACTAGACATTGGGAAGAACCGGAGGTATCCAGTAGTGAACGGAGGCGACACCGTCACAGACAGGATAATCCGGCGGGCGCAGAGGCACCAGCTCAGGAGGCAAACCGGGTTAGATCTGTGGCCCGCGAGGAGGTCCGCCAAATGATGCCGGTTCACACAACCACAGCAGAAACAGGATTCACGACGAGTTCTTTCGGGGTACAGTGTCTTGTTCCCGCTTTACGGAGCGTGAAGTTGCCCAAAGATTTTAAGGGTCCATGTAAGGTGCCTAATTATACAACAGATTTGGCCCCGGAAGTTTGGGTTGAGAGTTATGAGATGGCCATGGAGATGCTGGATGTGGATGAAGCGGCTTGTGCGAAATACTTTACAATGATGCTTGAGGGCACAGCCCGGACCTGGTTAAAGGGTTTACCCCCTAATTCCATCGGATCATGGGGAGAATTACGTCGCCAGTTTATCAAAAATTTCAAGGATACGTGCAAGCAGCCGATGTCAGTGGTAGATCTGACAGCCTGTATCCAAGAAGAACACGAGTCTACAAGTGCATGGGTGCGGCGAGTATCAGAAATCTTGCACTCTTCGAACGGTATCAATCCCAGTACGACAATAGTTACACTAGAAAACAATTGCCGGTTTGAGTCTCTGAAGTTAAAACTGGGACGGCTCAAACGGGATTGTAATGACATGGGAACTCTCATGAGCGCTCTGGTGAAGTACAGGGACTCAGACAACACTAAGTATCCAGAAGCGGATGGAGATAAATCCGGAAAGGCAAATAAATTTGGTAAACCGGCGCAGGCTAGTCCGGTTGGTACAAGCTTTTTAGGCAAGCGAAAGGCGGAAGGTGGCTCCGATTTCGTGGCCAATACCCAAGTTCAAGGGGGCTTTCAGCGCAATAAAGGTAAACCGCCTCCACAAACCGGCGGAGGGCCTGCTACCTGAGAGCAAGAATTGAATGAGCCTTGCCCGAAACACGGATCAAGAGAACGTCCAGCTAAACACGCTATAGGAGAATGCAAGGCCATGATGGAAGCCATGAGCCGTTTCAGATCTAACAACAGGCCACCGGGCGGCGGATCAGGCCCCGGGTTTTACGGTCCGGGTCACCAGGGGAACGGCGCCGGATCAGGATATCGTGGCAACAACAGTGGTTATAATAACCAAGGTAATAACCAATATGGTCAAGGCGGTTATAATAACCATGGCAATCAGCAGCATGCTCAAGGTTGTTACAATAACCAAAACAACCAACAGCAGGGCCAGGGTAATCACAATAACCAAGGCAATCACCAGCGTCAGTAGCAGCAGCAGCAATCCGGATATCAGAGTAATCCGAAGGAGTTGAATAGTGGGCAGTATCATGTGTTTAATACGAGTTTGTGTAAACGGGATCAAAAAGTTTTAAAGCGGGCGGTCCACGCGGTTGAACCGGCGACACCGCAATTCCTGCGCTCGTCAGAGCAGCCTATTGTGTGGAGCAGGGAGGATCATCCGCTGCGAGTTGATAATCCGGGCCACTTGGCCTTAGTGGTAGCGCCACAGGTGGGTGGCTACAAATTCACCAAAGTCCTCATGGACGGCGGCAGTAGCATCAATATGTTATATTATGAGACTTTTCGTCGCATGGGGCTGACGGATAAGAAGCTAAGACAGTCAAACACGGTGTTTCATGGAGTGGTGCCAGGTAAGTCAGCTTACCCAGTTGGGAAAATTGACCTAGAAGTTACCTTTGGAGATGAGCAGGATTCCAGGTCAGAGATGATAACCTTTGAAGTTGTCAAGATCCGGAGCCCCTATCACGCTCTGTTTGGAAGAACGGTTTATGCCAAGTTTATGGCCAGGCCGTGTTATGTCTATCTACAGCTCAAGATGCCGGGTCACAAAGGAACCATCACGGTTCATGGAAGTCGCAAGATTGCGTTGGAGTGTGAAGAAGGAGACGCTGCTTACGCGGAGGCAGTGTGCGCTACGGAGGAGTTGAAGTTTTACAAGGACAATGTTGATCCGGCAGATATGTCCCTGTTGAAGAAGCCAACTACAGAGCATGATCCGGCATTGAAGTTTAAGTCTGCAGAGGAGACCAAGCAAGTTGACTTTGTGCCAGGCGATTCATCCAAGCAGTTCACTATCAGCGCTAACCTTGATCCTAAATAGGAAAGCGCGCTCATCGAGTTCATCCGTGAGAACCGGGATATCTTTGCATGGAAACCTTCTGACATGCCAGGTATACCGAGGGAACTCGCTGAGCACAGTCTTAACGTTGATCCGAAGTTTAAACCGGTCAAGCAGTATCTGCGCCGCTTCAATGAAGAAAGGCGCAAGGCTATAGGAGAAGAAGTGGCCAGGCTTTTGGCTGCAGGGTTCATAATTGAAGTTTTCCACCCGGAATGGTTGGCTAATCCGGTGATGGTGTTAAAGAAAAATGGAAAGTGGAGAATGTGTGTAGATTACACGGACCTAAACAAAGCTTGTTCCACCGATCCTTTTGCTCTCCCTCGTATTGATCAGATCATTGATGCTACAGTGGGATGCGAGCGGCTAAGTTTTTTGGATGCATATTCAGGGTATCACCATATCAAGATGGCAGTTAAAGATCAGGAGAAGACGTCCTTCATAACCCCTTTTGGTGCTTTTTGATATGTTTCTATGCCCTTTGGGCTCAAGAGTGCCCAAGCAACTTATCAGCGTTGCATACAAAATTGTCTTAAGGGGCAGATAGGGAGGAATGTTCATGCCTACGTGGATGATATTGTGGTGAAGTCAAGGAAGGAGGAGACACTGATAGAGGACCTCAAGGAGACCTTTGACAATCTTCGAGCCTATAAGATGATGCTTAATCCGGAGAAGTGCGCTTTTGGTGTTCCGGCGGGCAAGCTCCTTGGATTCTTGGTATCAAACAGAGGAATAAAAGCTAATCCGGAGAAGATCAAGGCAATCACATCTTTGACTAAACCGACTTGCATCAATGATGTTCAGCGTATCGCCGGCCGGATCACAACATTGAGCCGGTTCATTAACCGTTTGGGGGAAAAGGCGATTCCACTTTATCAGATGCTGAAAAAGACGGACCGGTTTATATGGAGTGATGAGGCGAACGCTGCGTTTGAGGATTTGAAGCGGCAGCTGGCAAAGCCGCCGGTCCTGGCTGCCCCTGTTGATAATGAGCCGTTGCTGTTATACGTTGCCGCCAATGCACGGGCAGTCAGCGTGGCAATCGTGGTTGAGCGCAAGGAAGCAGGGAAGGAATACCCGGTTCAGCGTCCAGTCTATTACGTTAGTGAAGTTCTCATTGAGTCCAAGCAAAGGTACCCACATTGGCAGAAGCTGGTATATGGTATGTTCATGGAAAACCGGAAATTGAAACATTATTTCCAAGGCCACCCAATAACTGTTGTTAGTTCAGCACCATTGGGGGATATAATCCAGAACAGGGAAGCTACGGGCAGAGTGGCGAAGTGGGCCATTGAGCTTAGCCCACACGAATTGAAATATGTGCCACGCACTGCTATCAAATCTCAAACATTGGTGGATTTCATCAATGATTGGACAGAACTGCAGACACCAGAGGAGAAGCCGGATCTTACATACTGGACGATTCACTTTGACGGTTCAAGGCAATTAGAAGGCTCGGGGGCTGGAGTTGTTTTAACTTCCCCACGAGGAGACAAGTTTTGTTATGTCCTCCGTCTATTGTTTCTTTGTACTAATAATGCAGCAGAGTATGAAGCATTACTTCATAGTTTACGGATGGCCAAGGAAATGAATTTGAGCCGGGTCAAGTGTTTTGGCGATTCAGATTTAGTGGCACAACAAGTATCCGGTAAGTGGGATTCAAGAGATCCTCTCATGGCAGCTTACAGACGAGAAGTTGAAGCGGTCGCAGGATATTTCGAAGGGTATCAGGTGGATCACATAGACCGGCGAAGGAATGAAGCGGCCGATGCTTTGAGCCGGCTGGGTTCTCAACGTAAACCGGTACCACCGAATACCTTTTTGGATGAGCTGCACAGTCCATCAGTTCAAGTACCATCGGAGGAAGACCTGGCTGTCCCTGATCCGGAGGCACAACTAGTTGCAGCACTTCATGTTATTCCGGATTGGACGCTGCCATATTTGGCGTATCTAAGCCGGGGAGAGCTGCCGGACGACGAGGTCGAAGCAAGATATGTAATCCGGCGCTCTAAATCCATGACAATTGCAAATGAAGAACTTCACCATCGCAGCGTTTCTGGAGCGTTTCAGCGGTGTGTGTCATCTGAGGAAGGTTGTGATATTCTTCGTGAGATCCATGAAGGGGATTGTGGTCATCATGCCGGTTCAAAATCTTTGGTGGCTAAAGCTTTTCATCATGGGTTCTATTGGCTGACAGCCCATGCTGATGCGGCGGATCTAGTCCGGAAGTGTGATGCTTGTCAGAAGTTTTCACGACGTGCTCTTGTTCCGGCATAGGAGCTCCGGATGATACCGATAACCTGGCCGTTTGCGACTTGGGGGATTGATATGGTTGGGCCCTTCAAACGATCCCAAGATCAAAAAACTCATCTACTGGTGGCTGTGGATAAATTTACGAAGTGGATCGAGGCAGAGCCTGTGAGCAAGTGTGATGCGGCAACAGCGGTTAAATTTATCAAAAAGGTAATCTTCCGGTTTGCTTTTCCACACAGCATCATCCCAGACAATGGCACCAATTTATCTAAGGGAGAGATGGAAGAGTTTTGTCAACGCGAGCATATTCGACTAGACGTATCTTCTGTAGCTCACCCTCAATCCAATGGTCAAGCTGAAAGAGCAAATCAGGAGATTTTGCGAGGTATCAAGCCCCGGCTCATGATTCCCTTGCAAAGAACACCAGGGTGCTGGGTTGAGGAGTTACCTTCTGTCCTTTGGAGTATCAATACTACGCCAAACCGGTCCACATGATATACACCTTTCTTTATGGTGTATGGTGCTGAAGCAGTCCTTCCAAGTGATATCCGTCATGATTCACCACGGGTGATGGCCTATGTTGAAGCGGCCAATGAGCAGGCGAGATAGGACAGTTTGGACCGGCTGGATGAAGAGCGTGATATAGCAGCAGCACGGTCTACAATTTATCAACAAGACTTGTGCAGATATCACAGCCGCCGGATCAAGACCAGGACGTTCCAGGAGGGAGATTTGGTACTCCGGCTCATCCAAGATCAAACAAATATGCACAAGCTATCCCCGCCTTGGGAAGGGCCCTTTGTGGTCAGCAAGAATCTGCACAACGGTTCATATTACCTGGTGGACGTTCGAGAACACAAGGACTCACGGACATCAGAGGAAGAGACAAAGAGACCGTGGAACATCGCCCTCTTGCGGCCCTACTATACCTGAGCCATGAGCTCTGCTGTATCCTATGTATATATTATGCTTAATGAATAAAGCGGCACCCTCGGTAAACCGGGTGATAACCATACATTTCTTATTATATGTCATATTTTAAAAACACTTTGATCAGTCTAACTGGTTGTGCAGGACAATTGCCGTATATGCATTCTGGAGCAGTGACTACTGAAGGGATTCCTGTTCAAACATAGGTCGTATTCGAACCAAAGAGAACATACCCAAACTTACTGAAGGGATTCATGTTCAAACATAGGTCGTATTCGAACCAAAGAGAACATACCCAAACTTACTGAAGGGATTCCTGTTCAAACATAGGTCGTATTCGAACCAAAGAGAACATACAAAAACTTATTGACGGGCTTCCTGTTCAAACATCGGTCGTATTCGAACCAAAGAGAACATACCCAAACTTAATGAAGCCATTCTGTTCAAACATAGGTCGTATCCGAACCAAAGAGAACATGGCAAAGGCCAGTAGGGGGCAGGATCGTATCCGAATCCTAGCTTAGCCCCTATGGTCTGGTTTGTATGGTCGTATCCGAACCATAAGCTCAATGGATCGTATCCGAATCCATTGCTTGGCTAAATTTTTAAGGCCAGTAGGTGCAGGATCGTATCCGAATCCTAGCTTAGTGTCAGGACCCCGATCCAAAGTCACACAGGTCTAGCCTGTAACACATCATATCACTTTGCGGCCTCACGCACGGTATCCCCACGGGTGCCACCTTACCTGGCCCGGGACCGTTTGCGCATTTTGGCACACGTATATGATAGTGTCGCTAGCATCCATATGACAGAGAACCCGGGCCGACATGACCAGTTATAAACCAAAAGTGGCACTAAATTACAGGGACATGCATACATGACCCAGCAACGAACGTGTCGGTCATCAACGTATGAACCCAAGTCGTAGCAAGCTACAAGGACTTAAAGGAACAACGCGTGACATTTCCCCTAAGGGACAGACACAGGAACGAAGAAGGACACATGCCGGCCAGCCTAAGTGTTCCGGAGCAGTAGCGAGCTACCAAGGCTTGGTGGAAGCACTAGGAGACATTTCCCTGTAAGAGAGGCTACCAAAGGTAAACAACTAGGTGTCGGATCCCACACATAGCAATACACATTACACGTACGCATAACATGCAAGTATGTGCTGTACAACATGGCATCACAACCTAACTCAACAACTCATATAGATAAGGCCCAAAAGAGCCATCATAGCATTATTACAAACAGAGGTAACATGACCCAACACACAGAGCATACAGGCAACGGAAGCATAACATGTCTGGGTACAGACAACTACAAATGAAAAAGGCTGAGAAGCCTGACTATCTACCAGACCCTTCCAAGGTACAAGATCGTAGCTGAGGTAACAAGCTAAACGTCGAAGTCCACGCGGAACCACTAGCGAGACTGAAGTCTCTCTGCAAAAACATAAATTAAGCAAATGTGAGTACAAAGGTACTAAGCAAGACTTACATCAGAACTAACTACATATGCATCGGTATCAACAAAGGGGTGGTGGAGTTTGACTGCAGCAAGCCAGCTTTGACTCGGTGGCTATCCTAAACTACGACTACAAGTAACTCTTTGAGGTGGCGCACACGAGTCCACATATTCACCAATCAATACACCACTATGGATCCGCTCCCGTCTCCCTACGAGAAGGCCATCCATAGCAATCACGCTTATCTTGCGCGTTTTAGAGTATCCAATTTCACTTGTCTATGAACTATAATAGGTAACCCAGAAGTCCATTTCCGCGGACACGGCTATTCGAATAGATCATATATAACCCTGCAGGGGTGTAGTTCTTCATACACGCTCTCACCACTTACCGCCGTTTACACGACATGTACTCGGCAACTTTCAAGCGGAGGCCCAGCGAGGGTGTCGGCCACGACCTGACTAACCACACAAGTCTCTCGTCCAGGTTTATCGCCTATTTGGGTTCCATCCATGGGGAGATCTGGCCGGGGTGTCGCTCACGGCCCCAAACGATGTGTACAGGGTTCCCGCAACACCAAACGGGCAATCGGTACAGCGTGCCACGTACCTGCCGCGTCACAGCCCACCCCGAGGGTCAGCGCTGCGCACGACCTCCAGTAAACTACAAACACCAGAAACTAGTTGCAACTCCTGGACAGAGATCATGTTGATTAATAAGTCGAGAGGGTCCATTGGTTTCGGGCCCAATGCATGGTAGTAACTGGTCATGGATCAACCAACACAGAACTCAGTTCCTGAGGACGGCTGCAATGAGACAACCCACCATGTACTCCTACATGGCCTCTCATCGCTACCTTTACCAAATCGTGTTCACACACTTAGCTCACACACAGTAGGACATGTTCATCACATTCCAATTCATCCCCGATGAATCAGATCTGCCACAACTCTAAGTAATAGCAAGCATAACCAGAAAGCATCAATGAGTAGGCACAACATGGCTCAAAGAACTCCTACTCATACTAGTGGGTTTCAACTATTTACTGTGGCAATGACGGGTCATGCAGTGGAAAGGGGTTCAACTACCGCAGCAGGTAACAATTGAAGCGTTGTTGTCCTAATGCAGTAAAAGAGAGCAAGAGTGAGAGAGTGGGATTGTATCGGAATGCTCAATGGGGTTTGCTTGCCTGGCACTCCTGAAGATAACATTGAGTCTTCATCGGTGTCATCGATCACATCGTCGGAACACGTCTACTGAAGGGGGGACAAGCACCGGCAAACAAGAGAGAACACAATCAATGCAATGCGACAATATGATGCATGATCATGATATGGCAATATGTTGTTGATTGAGCTAGTGCAACTAGCAACACAATTAAATGAAGTTGGTTTGAACCAGAGGTTCAAATTCAAACTCCATATGTGATTATTTAAATTCCATTTAATTGATTTGACCTGATCAGCAGGTTTAACTTCTTCAAACATGCATGAAAATGCCATAAACAGATTCCTTGGATTTTTCTGATCATTTTTCATATATAAATTATTTTCATCTGAGCTACGGTTGATTTTATATGATTTTTACAAGTTTTGGCTATTTTATGAAATAAATAAATCATTTATCATTTATTTAAAATTCCAGAAAATAGATACTGCGTCAGCAATTAGTAAGCATGACGTCAGTAGGGTCAAAGGACTGCCCTGGGTCAAACCTGACCAGTGGGGCCCACTGGTCAGTGACCCACTAGCTAACAGGGTTAGTTAGTTTTTAAACTAACACTAACTAAACTGTTGGTGGGGCCTGGGCCCACATGTCAGTCTCTCAGGGCCTAATTAAGTTTAGTTTTAACTAAACTAATTTAACAGGGGTTGCCCCCACGTGTCAGTGACTCATAGAGCTAAGCACAGTGATTAGTACTTAATTAAAACCTAAACTAAAACTAAACAACGACCGGCCCCACATGTCATGGACACAGGGGGGGGGGGGTCCAGCCGTGGTCAAAGGGGTCAAACCTACCGGCGGCTCGACGCCGGCGAGGCCAAACGCGGCGGCAGTGCTCGAAAATCCTTCGACGACGACCAAACGGCCGGCGGAAGGCATCAACGTGACGCGGGCACTCTTCCGCGTCGAGTGGTGGCGGTAGTTGGCCCTGGGGTGGCCGGAAAAGTGGCCGGCGACGAGGGCCATCGGCGTCAGCGGTCGGGCTTGCGCGGGCGTGGCGCTGCAGGCTGCGGCTGAGCACGCTGAGGGCACCAGGAGGGAGCCCGTGCTCTCCCGCATCCATCCCCGCAAGTGGGAGGAGCTGGGGTGGCCGGAGCTCGTCGGAAACGAGCTCGCGGCGGCGCCGGAGTTCGGGCTCCGTCGAGTTAGGCGCTGCGGGGCACGGGGAGGTGAGCTGATGGCTGCTACGTGTTCGTGAGGTCATTAGGAGCTCGGTGGTGCACTCAGGTTGATGCTCCAGTGGCTATAGCCACGGCGGCGACATTGCCGGCGGCGAGGGGTTCTCGGGCACGGTGGGGGTTGGAGCTACAGCACGCGCATGAGTAGAGGAGTTGGGGGAGGAGCAATAGGGGCTCACGGTGATTGCAAAGGTCATCGAAGTGGGCTCGGGGAGGCACCAGCCACCGCGAATTCGACGGTGAGGTCGTCGGCGGCCGACGAGGGGAACGGCTGCGCAGACGGCGTTCGGAGACGTGTGGTGCCGCGTGGCTCGGCGGAGGGGTATAGGGCGACGAGGCGGAGCTCTGGGGCTTATCGGAGGGGCGAGAGGTGGACGGTGGCCGCGGTGGTTCAGGACGGCGGCAACGACAGCGTTCGGGCGCTCGCGGGGGAGAGAGACAGAGGAGGGGAAGGGGGTGAGTGAGGGGTCTGATCGATCCGGACGGCAGTGGGGTGGTCATCCGTGGCGTCGCGCTGGCGAGGGGAGGGCCAGGCAGGCAGGTGGCGTGGAGGCACGGCCGTGCGCGCGCGCCGGCCACACGCCTGGCCGACTGGCGCCAGGAGGACGACAGCGGTGGTGGGCTGGGCCGCTATAGTGCTGGCCGCACAGGTAGGTGGCTCAGGTGGGCTTCCTCTTTCTCTGTTTTCTATTTAGTTTATGTTTTCTATTTTTTTTACTTTTGTTTTGATTTAATAAAAATGCCAGAACATTTTCATAAATCATGAAACCAAGCATGGCTACTGTTTGGAATAAATCCAACAGTAAACATTTTAGTTTATGATTATTTGAGCATTTAAAATAATATATAAAATTTAAATGCCCAAATGCAAATAAGATATGATTTAATTCAAAAATCCAGAATGGTCTTAGAAATAAGTGCAACATTTTTGGCAGGGGTTTTTAATCAATCCAAAAATGATGAACTTTTCCAAGGGGCATTTTGGGTTCATTGAAAAGGATTTTAATTTGACCCTAGTTAAATTCATTTAGTGCTAGGTTTGAGCATCCCCATTTCAGGTTTTCCTTTGAAGATAAACATGATGCAACAGACAGGTGCTATCCTAAAGCAAGGTGAAGCTGGGGATGTGACAACTCACCCCCACTAAACAAGAATCTCGTCCCGAGATTCAGTACGTGAGATAAGATATCAGAGGGGACACTAACTAACACAAACTTCATGATCCAAGTGTCTTCTATATAAGTGTTGATTGCTTGCCTCATGTTGATCCTGGCTTCCTTGCTTTCGAAATCTTCGTCCAAACGGTGATGATGAGAGAAACTCTACAACATTGATCTTCCGAAAGATCGAGCAACTCAAGATCAACCCATGGAGTGAGACGTTGAAACATCTCTTGAGCTGAGACACGGAGTACACCTCCAGGGGTATGGAGTGAAACAAACGATGAAGGTTCACCTAGTGGCAATAATTCCACACCTAAGAAGATGGTGATCGATACCACCAGACGGGGCACCTTAGAGAAGGTGACTCGTAGAGTTATTCCCTTAAGTGGCAAAAAGAATTACTTTTTATATAGAGATCATTGAAATTCCCTATACCAACCTAAGGCAAACACAATCGATCGTTTGACGGAGTCCGAAGAAATGACATTCTCGGCCGAAATGGATGATGTGAACTTCCTTGTTGAAGACAACACCACAGATGATTTTGCTTATCATCGGAAATGGATGGAACCTATGGTAGGACCACTTTTGAAGATAATCCTGAACAGCAGTTGCTGAGAAGGGCAATTCATGGAAAATTGGCACATTGGCGGTGCAAGCTGGGAACAAAATGCAAATGCTGGGAATGATTCTGGTAACTGGGAAGAATCCCAACAGTAGAGAGTAAATCTACTCTTGAGGGGTTATAGCATAACCAAGAGCACTGGGAGCAATCCCGGTGAGTGCCGGTGATAACACCTAGTGTTTGTGCGTGCTCTCAAGAACTTGAGCATTCCCATATTCATCAAGGTTTTACCAATATCCGTGCCAAGGATCCTGGCAACACCACATACTACCATGATGAATAACGATGGACGATGCAGATGTAAAGGAAGATAACACTTTCCTAGATTTCACCTTAGCGGAGCCAAGGGGCAAAATCTGGATGATCGACCGAGAGACATTTAGCACTCCGCTTCTAATGTTCTCCTTGATGTGCTAGCACAACCCATTTATCATAATGGTTTGGTACCTAGAACGTCAAATAAAAGGTCGGACTTCAGGAGCACAAAAATCCATAAGGAACAACTAGGGAGTAAATCCTACGAACTCCTTATGGGGAGGTGGCCAGCTTCTTCAATCAAGATTCTACAACAATAGATCTTCCGGCTGGGTGTGTTGGCCACGACATCCACTTTACCGGTTATCGAGAGACCAATATTATAGTTCTTGGAAAATGCTCCAACCATCATATCTGCCTGAGATTCAGTTCTGGTTGGTGTTAGGATATTCCAGACTCATTGAGTCCAGGAAGAAAAAAAATAAAAGTTTGCAACACAAATTGACGAGACGGCGTGGCGAGATTCTCGGGAATGAACTACGATAGCAAGCTCCAAAACATGAGCTGGTTCTGCTACATACATGTGAACACGTTGTCCAGGACAAGCATGGCCACGTAGTAGTCCTACAATGAAACACTACCAAGTTCAGGTTGGGGAACCATCAACGAGGATATTGAAGTCCTTGCATAAGCCTAGCTCTTAAGAAGAAACTTCTTCTCCTTGAACAAATCAATTAGTGGCTTGGTGTGCTAGGGATACATATGGAATGAAGATGATCAGTCTATCAGACCATGGAATACTTCGCACGTATGCATGACTACCTTGGGATGATTCCAAAGAAAGCAAAACTAACTTTCTCGAACGCATGGCGGCAACGTGCACCTAATGCACATGAATTAGGGAAAGTTTCTTCTCTCATCCAACATATACCTCATGAACGGAACACGAAGGCAACGCTTACAAAGTTTCCAACACTAGCTTAATGTCCTACAAAATCATGGAGAAGGTAGCAGTATTGCTGATGGGCTCAACAACAATTCATACAGGTTTCCATGGAGATGGAATTCCATAATTATGTGAACAAGTGATAGTATTGGTCAGACCAATAGATGTAATGGTGTATGCTCGAGGGATCAACCACGAGTAAGACAATATTATGAACATCGTTGGTTCTAGTTTGATTTGATGATAGCCCATACTCAAATCAAAGTTTTGATATGACAATAGGTCCAACAACTGATCACAGGGACCAATTGATGAAGATGTCATCTATCTTCAACACACGCAAACATACCTCTTGAGATGAACTAAGCTGGCAAGCTTTTATCTTCCAACTCTCCAAGTTATTGTTTTTTTTTTTGCTTAACCAACCAGTTCAGGGTATCCAACACAGATTCTTGGAGAAGGGGTGGTTTATAAGAAACCAACTTGACACGAACTCAACATAGCGGTCAGGGAACAACCTGGTAATACTTCCGAGAAGATGTTCGGAAATCACGGACCACCGATACGTTACTAAGCTCGAGATCAATCTTGCTTTTCAGGGCAAGACGATATGATCAAATGAGCGAGGGATTGACACAATCCTAACTCATTGATCGAAGAGTGCACCAGAAGAATGGACTAGGTAGCACGGTCAATCTTAGAATGGTAATTAGTAACCAACACACTAAGAATGAAATTGTTGTCCTTTAACCGCCAAGCAACGAGATTGCTAGGGGTATTGATTTCACACATCACAATTCACTTGTCGGTATTCTGGCTACGATAACACGGAGACCGAGGAATGATCGATAATGGCGAGAAGTATCACTGTATCAAGAGTTCATAGAAGGTTGTGCAATTCTCATGACATTCTTGACATAAAGATGGTAATACTCCAGGATATAACAGTTTAGAAGCTGCATTAGCATTCTTCATCTGCGAAGTACAACTTCTTTGACCCAATCCTAGATATGGATAAGGTACTGGAGTTTGTTTCTCCTAGTCATTCCAGAATAGAATGGCTTGACAGACCTCAAGAGTAAAAGGCATCGATGAACACAAGTGCACGACTACTCCTGACTATCAACTGATGGACGAGGGTCATAATACAACTAAAAGGAGACAACTCAAGGAACATATAACTTCTGAGTTGTGGATGCATAGATTAACATGTCGAACGAGTTCAACATATTTCTTCCGGATAACCCATGCAGAAAGTAGAATTGGCAGAGTCACAATATGAATGGAGTACTACTCAAGAGCACTCGGGTCGTGATCTTTTGGTTCAGAAGAACTTCTGTCAAGGATGGTTCATGGTATTTGGAAGAAGGATATACCACAGACCTCGAGGACTATCACAAGGTTACTAATAACCTAAAGGAACGAGCAAATACTATCAACATGAAGTAAGTAGAATGAATCTAGGGTTCAAGAACCCAGAAATATAATGCCTACTAACTAAATGGCATCACGGGATGCTTTTGAGAATGACGGCCAGAACCATCACGCTGAGGATACAAAGTATTGCTGCATTACTGGGTTATCTTCTAAGATACTTAGGGCCATAATAATAACTCCAACATATGTGTCGAGGTAACAGAGTACCACAACTCACCGTCTAGTGTGGTTAATCTGGCCTAAAAGGACATTAAGAACAGGTAGGAATGATTTGCAAATGCATCAGATTGTTTAGAGACCTGGGATGACTCGGATAGCATAACGGCTGCAAATGCTCGAAAATACTTTTGAGATCGAAGCAAAAGGGTAGCATAACCACTTAACATTATCTTGTCAAGGTTCTGAGACCAACAATTGAACACACAGTAGTAGAGTAAACTGAACTGAGAGTTGAATCCACAATAACGTGATCCTGATAAATAGAGTGAGAATCCTAGTTCTTAATCCCCGTAGAAAGAAGAAGGTGACTCAGATCAGAAGGTCATGGGGTAAAGGAGTAAAAAGAGCCTTACGTTCCCTTCCACAAACAATTCCCTTACCTAACTAAAGAGTTTCTAAACACAACTTCGACCAGTTTGGCTTGCTAATCCTACAGGCAGTCAGGCTCTGATACCAAAGCTGCCAGGACCCCGATCCTAAGTCACACAGGTCTAGCCTGTAACACATCATATCACTTTGCGGCCTCACGCACGGTATCCCCACGGGTGCCACCTTACCTGGCCCGGGACCGTTTGCGCATTTTGGCACACGTATATTATAGTGTCGCTAGCATCCATAGGACAGAGAACCTGGGCCGACATGACCAGTTATAAACCAAAAGTGGCACTAAATTACAGGGACAGGCATACATGACCCAGCAACGAACGTGTCGGTCATCAACGTATGAACCCAAGTCGTAGCAAGCTACAAGGACTTAAAGGAACAACGCGTGACATTTCCCCTAAGGGACAGACACAGGAACGAAGAAGGACACATGCCGGCCAGCCTAAGTGTTCTGGAGTAGTAGCGAGCTACCAAGGCTCGGTGGAAGCACTAGGAGACATTTCCCTGTAAGATAGGCTACCAAAGGTAAACAACTAGGTGTCGGATCCCACACATAGCAATACACATTACACGTACGCATAACATGCAAGTATGTGCTATACAACATGGCATCACAACCTAACTCAACAACTCATATAGATAAGGCCCAGAAGAGCCATCATAGCATTATTACAGACAGAGGTCACATGACCCAACACACAGAGCATACAGGCAACGGAAGCATAACATGTCTGGGTACAGACAACTACAAATGAAAAAGGCTGAGAAGCCTGACTATCTACCAGACCCTTCCAAGGTACAAGATCGTAGCTAAGGTAACAAGCTAAACGTCGAAGTCCACGCGGAACCACTAGCGAGACTGAAGTCTCTCTGCAAAAACATAAATTAAGCAAACTTGAGTACAAAGGTACTCAGCAAGACTTACATCAGAAATAACTACATATGCATCGGTATCAACAAAGGGGTGGTGGAGTTTGACTGCAGCAAGCCAGCTTTGACTCGGTGGCTATCCTAAACTACGACTACAAGTAACTCTTTGAGGTGGCGCACACGAGTCCACATATTCACCAATCAATACACCACTATGGATCCGCTCCCGTCTCCCTACGAGAAGGCCATCCATAGCACTCACGCTTATCTTGCGCGTTTTAGAGTATCCACTTTCACTTGTCTATGAACTATAATAGGTAACCCAGAAGTCCATTTCCGCGGACACGGCTATTCGAATAGATCATATATAACCCTGCACGGGTGTACTTCTTCACACACGCTCTCACCACTTACCGCCGTTTACACGACATGTACTCGGCAACCTTCAAGCGGAGGCCCAGCGAGGGTGTCGGCCATGACCTGACTAACCACACAAGTCTCTCGTCCAGATTTATCGCCTATTTGGGTTCCATCCATGGGGAGATCCGGCCGGGGTGTCGCTCACGGCCCCAAACGATGTGTACAGGGTTCCCGCATCACCAAACGGGCAATCGGTACACCGTGCCACGTACCTACCGCGTCATAGCCCACCCCGAGGGTCAGCGCTGCGCACGACCTCCAGTAAACTACAAACACTAGAAACTAGTTGCAACTCCTGGACAGATATCATGTTGATTAATAAGTCGAGAGGGTCCATTGGTTTCGGGCCCAATGCATGGTAGTAACTGGTCATGGATCAACCAACACAGAACTCAGTTCCTGAGGACGACTGCAATGAGACAACCCACCATGTACTCCTACATGGCCTCTCATCGCTACCTTTACCAAATCGTGTTCACACACTTAGCTCACACACAGTAGGACATGTTCATCACATTCCAATTCATCCCCGATGAATCAGACCTGACACAACTCTAAGCAATAGCAGGCATAACCAGAAAGCATCAATGAGTAGGCACAACATGGCTCAAACAACTCCTACTCATACTAGTGGGTTTCAACTATTTACTATGGCAATGACGGGTCATGCAGTGGAAAGGGGTTCAACTACCGCAGCAGGTAACAATTGAAGCGTTGTTGTCCTAATGCAGTAAAAGAGAGCAAGAGTGAGAGAGTCGGATTGTATCGGAATGCTCAATGGGGTTTGCTTGCCTGGCACTCCTGAAGATAACATTGAGTCTTCATCGGTGTCATCGATCACATCGTCGGAACACGTCTACTGAAGGGGGGACAAGCACCGGCAAACAAGAGAGAACACAATCAATGCAATGCGACAATATGATGCATGATCATGATATGGCAATATGCTGTTGATTGAGCTAGTGCAACTAGCAACACAATTAAATGAAGTTGGTTTGAACCAGAGGTTCAAATTCAAACTCCATATGTGATTATTTAAATTCCATTTATTTGATTTGACCTGATCAGCAGGTTTAACTTCTTCAAACATGCATGAAAATGCCATAAACAGATTCCTTGGATTTTTCTGATTATTTTTCATATATAAATTATTTTCATTTGAGCTACGGTTGATTTTATATGATTTTTACAAGTTTTGGCTATTTTCTGAAATAAATAAATCATTTATTATTTATTTAAAATTCCAGAAAATAGATACTGCGTCAGCATTGAGTAAGCATGACGTCAGTAGGGTCAAAGGACTGCCCTGGGTCAAACCTGACTAGTGGGGCCCACTAGTCAGTGACCCACTAGCTAACAGGGTTAGTTAGTTTTTAAACTAACACTAACTAAACTATTGGTGGGGCCTGGGCCCACATGTCAGTCTCTCAGGGCCTAATTAAGTTTAGTTTTAACTAAACTAATTTAACAGGGGTTGGCCCCACGTGTCAGTGACTCATAGAGCTAAGCACAGTGATTAGTACTTAATTAAAACCTAAACTAAAACTAAACAACGACCGGCCCCACATGTCATGGACACAGGGGGGGTCCAGCCGTGGTCAAAGGGGTCAAACCTACCGGCGGCTCGACGCCGGCGAGGCCAAACGCGGCGGCAGTTCTCGGAAATCCTCCTCCGACGACCAAACGGCCGGCGGAAGGCATCAACGTGACGCGGGCACTCTTCCGCGTCGAGTGGTGGCGGTAGTTGGCCCTGGGTTGGCCGGAAAAGTGGCCGGCGACGAGGTCCAGCGGCGGCAGCGGCCGGGCTTGCGCGGGCGCGGCGCTGCAGGCTGCGGCTGAGCACGCTGAGGGCACCAGGAGGGAGCTCGTGCTCTCCCGCATCCATCCCCGCAAGTGGGAGGAGCTTGGGTGGCCGGAGCTCGTCGGAAACGAGCTCGCGGCGGCGCCGGAGTTCGGGCTCCGTCGAGTTAGGTGCTGTGGGGCACGGGGAGGTGAGCTGATGGCTTCTACGTGTTCGTGAGGTCATTAGGAGCTCGGTGGTGCACTCAGGTGGATGCTCCAGTGGCTATAGCCACGGCGGCGACATTGCCGGCGGCGAGGGGTTCTCGGGCACGGTGGGGGTTGGAGCTACAGCACGCGCATGAGTAGAGGAATAGGGGGAGGAGCAAGAGGGGCTCACGGCGGTTGCAAAGGTCATCGAAGTGGGCTCGGGGAGGCACCAGCCACCGCGAATTCGACGGTGAGGTCGTCGGCGGCCGACGAGGGGAACGGCTGCGCAGACGGCGTTCGGAGACGTGTGGTGCCGCGTGGCTCGGCGGAGGGGTATAGGGCGACGAGGCGGAGCTCTGGGGCTCATCGGAGGGGCGAGAGGTGGACGGTGGCCGCGGTGGTTCAGGACGGCGGCGACGACAGCGTTCGGGCGCTCGCGGGGGAGAGAGACAGAGGAGGGAAAGGGGGCGAGTGAGGGGTCAGATCGATCCGGACGGCAGTGGGGTGGTCATCCGCGGCGTCGCGCTGGCGAGGGGAGGGCCAGCCAGGCAGGTGGCGTGGAGGCACGGCCGTGCGCGCGCGCCGGCCACACGCCTGGACGACTGGCGCCAGGAGGACGACAGCGGTGGTGGGCTGGGCTGCTATAGTGCTGGCCGCATAGGTAGGTGGCTCAGGTGGGCTTCCTCTTTCTCTGTTTTCTATTTAGTTTCTGTTTTCTATTTTTTTACTTTTGTTTTGATTTAATAAAAATGCCAGAACATTTTCATAAATCATGAAACCAAGCATGGCTACTGTTTGGAATAAATCCAACAGTAAACATTTTAGTTTATGATTATTTGAGCATTTAAAATAATATATAAAATTTAAATGCCCAAATGCAAATAAGATATGAATTAATTCAAAAATCCAGAATGGTCTTAGAAATAAGTGCAACATTTTTGGCAGGGGTTTTTAATCAATCCAAAAATGATGAACTTTTCCAAGGGGCATTTTGGGTTCATTGAAAAGGATTTTAATTTGACCCTAGTTAAATTCATTTAGTGCTAGGTTTGAGCATCCCCATTTCAGGTTTTCCTTTGAAGATAAACATGATGCAACAGACAGGTGCTATCCTAAAGCAAGGTGAAGCTGGGGATGTGACACTTAGCCCCTATGGTCTGGTTTATATGGTCGTATCCGAACCATAAGCTCAATGGATCGTATCCGAATCCATTGCTTGGCTAAACCTTGCTTTGGAGCCTGGCAGCTCGCAAAAAGCCTCGACTACATGGTTTTATTTGCAAACTTGTATTCTGGCATTTGTGTTTTATGGTTCTTTGATCCGGAGTGGGACAACTCCAGAGTTGACCACGTATCTTCAAAAGTCTGGATAGAGTTCCAGCATGATCTAAACCGGTAGCTTCTATAAAGCTCGGAATTATTATTGGGTCTATCAAAGGCTCCCTCAGAAAATTGCAAATTTCGCCGGATTAAGAATATCAAGCATACTTGATCGCAGGTATGAAGTTATTTCTAGTACAAACAAACACTTGTTTGATATATTTTGTGAGCAATTTAATTGGTCCAGCGGTAGACCGCTAGGACATCTTTTAAGTGTTATCCATGCAGAAATAGATAATATGCAAGATCAACCACATCAGGCCCGATTTAAATTGGCAGCATCGAAGCAAAGTTGGGACATCCGGATCAAGACGGACAATATTTTAGTCTATCCTATTACAAGGCACAACAGGCCTGAGTGGATTAAAGTTTTTCCAGCAAATAAGACTGCAACAACAAAGATAAATGTGTGGCCTACGCTTCCTCCTGCTGCGACGGCTGAGGATCAACTTGTTCCGGAGTTTCTTCCTCTTCTTGAAGCGGCTGAAAGTCAGGGACGCACCGGTCGATTTTCGTTAAAGCGCGGAAGTACATCTCTGCCGTAATAAGTTCAGACGGATCAATATCTGGGGCGAAAGTATGAGGGCGCACTGGTGGGATTAGATTTGCGGTATCATAAACCGGCCGATCCACCCGCTCATTCTGTAAATCATACCCCGGATGATACCTGGACAAGTCTGATTCGGCAGCAAGCTTGCTAGCGAGAGGACGCATCTCCTTAGTCAAAGCGTGAAGATCTTTGGCAGTGAAAGCTGATCCATCTTCTTTAGTGCTGGGATACCCATTCAAGGCTTCTTCCGGATCAAAATCTGGAACCCACGCTTTGCCTCTGGTAAGCGCCATGAGAGAACTGGCTCAGGCAGCAGACTTCTTCACTTCCTCCAAGCGTACTGGCAAGACAGAAAGTTTCTCTAATGTGCCTTGGATAGTGGTGGGGGCCGGTTTATTGAAAGACATTGCGCTTATGATCCTTTGAGCGCCGGAATACATCTGCACGACCAGAGTATAAGACGCCTTGAGTTTCTTCCGTAAATCATCCCCAAGATGGGCAACGCGGCGCCCTACATAAGATTATTACAGTTAAACCGGACCGGAATACAGATTGTAAGGACGAAAGCATGCATGCAGATTAAGTACTTACCAAAGACAGCAGAAGTCATCAGTTCGATTTGCCGTTTTAAACCAGACAACTCTTCTGTCACCAGATTAAGAGCTTCTTCAGCATCTTTTGCTCTTTTCTCCAGCGCGTTCTTTTGCACTTCAAAAGCCGTCCGCTCCTCTTCAAAATATTTCTTCAGCTGTTCAGCAGTAGTTAAGCTCACCGCCAAGTCTTTCTTGGCCTTAGCAGCAGCAGATTCAGTTTCGGCAAGTCTGTTCCGGAGTTCAGTGATTTCTTCAGTCTTCTGGTTCAAATCAGCCTGCAAGGAAAATCAAGTGGAATAAGGGCAAAATTCAGACAAGTCTCAAGCACATAACCAAGTTATGCACTTGACACTTGGGGGCTAATGGACGATTGAAGTATCAATGAGTCACAATTCAAAACAAGTCTCAAGCACACAAACAAGTTGTCAACTTGACACTTGGGGGCTAATGGACAGTTGAAACATCAAAGGAAAGATTCAGACAAGTCCCAGACGCATAAACCAAATTATGCCATTGGCACTTGGGGGCTAATGTATGATCATTTGCTTAAATTGGAAGTACCGGTTCACCTTCTAAATACAGCTAAACCGGAACTTGGGGGCTACTATGATATAGACAGAAACACAACAAAGACAAAAACAAAGACAAGGGAGATACCTCATATGTTTCCTTCATCATGCTGATTAAGCCCGCTTCATAATCCCGACCAGTATGAAGCCGGTTCAAATACCCGGAAAAGAGCTCCTGGGCACTCAACTCGGCGAAGCTAGACAACTATGTTCTCCATTTGCCCTTTTCTTGATGCAGTTTCTCCGCTTTAGCCGTATGCTTAGCTAAAACAGTGGGCTCAGCAGGAGCGGTGTAAGTTGTACCGGTTACTTGAACATCCGGAGAAGGAGCAGCTGTCGGTGGTGGAGTAGCAGTGTGAACCGGACTAGCGGGAGCCGGGCTAGTCCGAGGAGGGTTGGCCCGGGTAGGACTCGCTGGTTCATGGACGTTCTCAGTGTTGGGATTCTCAGGAGCAGTGGCATAAGTATGATCCATAGGAGCAGGATCTTCAAGCTGAACTATGGGCTCGCCTTCCGGAGGGACGGTTGTATCCGGATCAGCCGCCGGATCATCAGTGGCAGTCTCAGCAGCTGTTTTGCTGGCCTTTGCCTTTTTGCTAGGCTTAGGCTTGCTGAAAGAAATTGGAAAAGAAGTCAGAACTATAAAGCAAATGCAAAGATAAACCGGATAAGATAAATGACTTACCTAGGGACAGTCTTCAGAACTCGGACTTGTGTGGCAGTGGATTCACCAGAAGAAGATAAAGGAGTCTCCTAATAATTAGGGTCAGACGGTTTAAGTGATTTGCGTATAAGCCCGGCCTTGGGATGAAGAAGAGTTGGAGAAAGTATAACCTCAGAGCGGCGCATCCGAGCCGGAGTAAGAGATATCCCGGAAGACTCAACTACAAGGCCGCTATGGCGTGTAGCCCGGCGAGCTTCATGTTGCTGTTTCTTCAAAAGAAAATTGGGGTCCAGTTGAGCATAAGGATGAGAAAATTGATATTTCCGGACTGTCCGACGAATTTTTGGTGGAGGTTGTTCTGAATCTGAAGAAAGAGTGATTACCTCAGTTTCTGCCACTTTATCCCCTTCAGCCAAATCCTGTGGAAAAGACACTATTAAACATGAACCGGGATAAAAGAGTAATGAAGCATGTAAGGTTTGATTCATACCTCAGAATCCGGATCATCCTCTTTAGCGTGAGAACCGGAGCCTGCAGCCGCCTTTCTCTTCTTCACTACGAGGGTCTTCCGGTGCGGCTGTTTTCCTGCCTTATCCTGAGGTTTCCTTTTCCAAAAAGGATCATCAGCCTGTTCAAAAGAGAGAGTTAATTGGAAAACGGTTTATATGAACGGATTAAAAACATACAGAATAGAGTGAGACTTACTGCAGGCAGCTTGTTCTTCTTATAGTATGGAGCCAATCCGGTTTGGCTACATTCTTCTAAAGAGACTTTGAGCATCTTCTTAGCAGATTCAATGACTTCCGATTCAGAAAGCGTTTCCTTGGAAAACCGTTGAGGATCATCCAGTTTTCCAGAATATTTACACATCAGATTTGAGCGCGGACTCAGAGGGAGGATACTCCAAGAAAGCCAGCAACGCATAAAATCAACCCCGGTTAATCCGTTGGCCATAAAAGCCTTGAGCTTGGTGAGTTGAGAAGCAAACCGGGGCCGTTCTGAGGAGCTGAGACACTGCGGCAAAGGGTGATCCTCAGGAAGACGATGCTCGCGATAACCCGGCAGTGGATTTTCTCTTTCAGGTGAAGTGTCAAGGCAATAAAACCAAGACTTGTTCCAATCCTTCGGGTGTGTATGGAGAGCGGCATGAGGAAAAACTGCGTCTCTTCTCTTTTGGATGCTGACCCCGCCTAATTCTTGATGAGGACCGCCAGTAAATTCAGTTCGCCGGTTCAAATGGAAAAAAAAACGGAACAAATCGACTGAAGGCTCCTCTTGCAGATACACCTCTGAGAAAACTTGAAAATCGCAGATGTTTGAAATAGAGTTTGGACCTATGTCCTGAGGGTGAAGTTGAAAAGCGGCAAGCACATCCCGGAAGAACTTTGAACCGGGAGGAGTAAAACCTCGGGCCATATGATCAAAGAAGACAATAACCTCCCCTTCTTTTGGAGCAGGGGGGCATTCATTTCCTGGGGCCCGCCATTTTAAAACTGACTGAGGGCCCAGAGTGCCAATCGCAGCAGCATTGACTAAATCTTCTTCCGTAATGACGGAACGGACCCAGTCACAAGCAACAAACTGTTTGGCAGCCATAGTAGCAGAATGGAAGTGTTGAAAGGATAAAGTATAAACTCCAGATTATTCAAGTACAGATATATAAACCGGATCGCATATGCGAAGTCACACCGACGGTTTAGACAAGGGACTAATGACATAGCTAACTCGGCAGTAAGCAGGAAACGCACTACCGCCGGTTCAGAATAACAAAAGAGAGGAGCTAAACCGTCGTGTTCATTGTCGCTGCATTACAGAAGCAATATTTGACTAACTAAACCGGCGAGTATATTACGTATCTACAAGGATGAAGAAACAAGTTTCTACAGAAAGCTAAGGTAAAATAGATCTGAGCAGTAAGAAAAAGAGAAAATTATGCAGGTTTATTACAGAAAGAGCTACAGGGGTCTTATACAGAGCGGACGAATCTAAAGATTGAATCTAAATGCCGAAATCTAAGCATAAGGTAACGGAGCAGAAGCAAGTTTTAAAGGCAAATCTAAAAGGAGTGAAACCACTACGAGCCTGACGCCGAGGACGAACAGATGAAGCTTTCTCTAGGTTCAATGGCGGAGGCATGGGAAGAACCCTAAAGGCTACAGATCTACGGCAAGGGAGGAAGAAATACCTGAAGCAGCAGAAAGCGGCGGCGGAGTTATCTGGTCATACTCAGGTTGATGCAGCGGCCGGCGATGGTGAGTTTGACGGACGACGACGGAGGCTTGAGCTCGGGTGACGGAGGAAGAAGACGAGCGGAAGGAGATGAAGGAGAGATGCAGCCGTATTTATAAAGGGAGAAAGACGAAACGACAGGCGCGAGATTTGAGGAAGCAAGAGATTGGATAAAGATTCCCTGTCGCCTCGATTCTTGGGATGGCCTTTAAACAAAGGTAATAAACAGCTGCGCGCGTTAAATGCGGAAGTGATGTCACGGTTAAATTAAGTGATTTTCAAGGATGACGTCATCGCCGGTTTACAAAAATGAGAAGACACAAGAAAGAAGAACATGCAAGACTGAGAAGACTGATGTGAACAAGTTCAAATCATTCTGGGGCCTAATGTCAGGGATATTACTAGCAGGTATAAACCAGCTAGTGTAAACCGGATTATGGTAATGTAATTGTATAATTGTAATACCCAGTAGAGGTTACAGCCCATGAAGGCTTAGGGCCCATGTATAGAGTTACGGTTTGTAAACCGCCTGATCATGTAACTTGAGAGACAAGAAAGAAAGAGCAGAGACCGAGGCGGACACAAGTATGAGCCGGCCTCGGGACTCTGTAAACCGGACCGGGCGTCGCCTCTATATAAAGGGACGACCCGGCGACGGTTCAAGGACAAGAAACAACCCGTCAAGACATAGGAAAGCGATCCGCTCCCTGTTCATCGACGCCCAAGCAATACCAAACCAAACTAGACGTAGGCTTTTACCTTCCTCGAAGGGGCCGAACTAGTATAAGCCCTATGTATCCTTTGTGTGATTTTAACCCCTTCAGGCTAACCCGTGCGATGGTTCCTCAACTAAGTTCGTTACACCGGACATCTGCCGTGTTAATTCCACGACAAGTGGCTTCTCTCAAGAAATAGCACACGGTGGGTAAACAAATTACTATTGGGAAATTGATAGAACATCGAATAGTTATGATGATATCTGGGCAATGATCATTATATATGCATCACGTCCAAGATAAGTAGACCGACTCTTGTCAGCATCTAGTACTATTACTTCACACATCGACCGCTATCCAGCATGCATCTAGTGTATTAAGTTCATGGAGAAATGGAGTAATGCAATAAGAATGATGGCATGTTGTAGACGAGATATATTCATGTAGTAATAGCCCCCATCTTGTTATCCTTAATAGCAATGATACATGCGTGTCTTGCTGCCCCTTCTGTCATTGGGAAAGAACACCGCAAGACCGAACCAATCACAAATCACCTCTTCCCATGGCAAGAAAAATCGATCTAGATGGCCTAACTAAACCAAAGATTTGAAGAAGAAATACGAGGCTATAAGTAATCATGCATATAAGAGATCAAGTAGACTCAAATAACTTTCATGGATATAGATCTGATCATAAACTCAAAATTCATTGGATCCCAACAAACACACCGCAAAAGAGTTACATCAAAGATATCTCCAAGAGACCATTGTATTGACAATCAAAAGAGAGCGTGAAGAAGCCATCTAGCTACTAACTACGGACCCGTAGGCCTATGGTGAAGTACTCACACATCATCGGATAGGCACTAATGAGGATGATGAACCCCTCAGCGATGGTGTCTAGATTGGATCTCGTGGTTATGGAACTTGCGGCAGCTGGAACAAAATTTCGTTGACTCCCCTAGGGTTTCTGGAATATTTGGGTATTTATAGAGCGAAGAAGCGGTGCCGGAGGCTACCGAAGTGGGCACAACCCACCAGGGTGCGCCTGGGCTCCTGGGCGCACCCTGGTGGGTTGTGCTCCCCTTGGAGCACCGCCAGGTGCTTTTTTGGCCCATCATGTGTCTTCTAGCCCAAAAAAATTCTCCAAAAAGTTTTGCTGCGTTTGGACTCCGTTTGGTATTGATTTTTTGCGAAGTAAAAACAACAAGTGGCACTGGGCACTATGTCAATAGGTTAGTCCCAAAAAATGGTATAAAGTTGCTATAAAATGATTGTAAAACATCCAAAAATAATAATATAACAGCATGGAACAATAAAAAATTATAGATACGTTGGAGACGTATTAGCATCCCCAGGATTAATTCTTGCTCGTCCTCGAGTAGGTAAATGATAAAAACGGATTTTTTGATGTGGAATGATGCCTGACATGTTCATCACATATTCTCTTCTTTGTAGCATGGACATTTGGATTTTTATACAGTTCAAAGCAATAGCTAGTTTTGACATTAATACTTTAATACGCAAGCATATGAACAAGCAACCATGTCTTTCAAATATCAATACTAAAGCAAGTTATCCCTAGCCCATCATGCTCAATCATTGATCCATTCATGAAACACACTCGCATATTAGCTACATCCAATGCTCAAGTACAATCATAGTGCCCCTTAGTTGGTGCTTTATAAGAGAAGATGGAGACTCAAATAAAATAAAAATTGCATAAAGTAAATAGAAAGGCCCTTTGCAGAGGGAAGTAGGGGTTTGTAGAGGTGTCAGAGCTCAAAGCTTAAATTGAGAGATGAATTTTTTTAGAGGGATACTTTTCCCAAAAACAAAAATGACAAAGACTTCCCATACTTTCCATGCTAGATACATCATAGGCGGTTCCCAAATATAAAATAAAGTTTATTCCTTTTTCCACCATTCTTTCACAATCCATGGCTAATCGTTACCACGGGTGCCTTCCATACCAACACTTTCCAAGGATTTATTATTTGACAACATAAAGCAAATTTCTTTTACATCTCGGGACTGGGCATCCCTATTACCGCCGTACTCTCGTGCATTAACAAGTGAATAAACACTCATCTTGAGAATAATACATCTAGTATGGAAAAATATCGGCCACCCCTCACCGCCTCATGAGCGGTACGGGCACACAAAACAGAAGTTTATTTGAAATTTAGAGATGGCTGATACGTCCATTTTGCATCATGTTTTCCTACTGTTATTTATAATATTTATATGCATAATAATGCTTTTTGGAGTAATTATAATGCCTTTTCTCTCATAATATGCAAGGTACACACAAAGAGGGAGAATTCCGACAGCTGGAAATCTAGACTTGGAAAAGCTACGTCAGGCCACCTATTCTGCACAACTCCAAAAAAGCTGAAACTTTACGGAGATTTTTTATGGAATATTTGAGGAATATTGGAGCCAATAAGTAGCAAAGGGGGCCCACCAAGTGGGCACAACCCACTTGGGCGCGCCAGGGAGCCCAGGCGCGCCCTGGTGGGTTATGCTCACCCAGTCCCACCTCCGGTGCCCATCTTCTAGTATGTAAGTCATTTTGACCTAGAAAAATAAGGAGATGACTTTTGGGACGGAGCGTCGCAGTCTCGAGGCGGAACTTTGGGCAGGAGCACTTTTGCCCTCCGGTGGAGTGATTCCGCCGGGGGAACTTCCCTCCCGGAGGGGGAAATCATCGTCATCGTCATCACCAACAACTCTCCCATCTTGGGGAGGGCAATCTCCATCAACATCTTCAACAACACCATCTCCTCTCAAACCCTAGTTCATCTCCTGTGTTCAATCTTTGTGCCAGAACTACAGATTAGTTCTTGTGGGCGACTAGTAGTGTTGACTACATCTTGTTGTTGATTACTATATGGTTTATTTGATGGAAGATTATATGTTCAGATCAAATATGCTATTTAATACCCCTTTGATCTTGAGCATGATTATCATTTGTGAGTAGTTACTTTTGTTCCTGAGGTCACGAGAGAAATCATGTTGCAAGTAATCATGTGAACTTGATATGTGTTCTATATTTTGATAGTATGTATGTGGTGATTCCCTTGGTGGTGTCATGTGAACGTCGACTACATGAAACTTCACCAATTTTGGGCCTAAGGGAATGCATTGTGGAGTAGTTATTAGATGATGGGTTGCGAGAGTGATATAAGCTTAAACCCTAGTTTATGCGCTATCCCGTAAGGGACCTATTGGATCCAAAAGTTTAATGATATGGTTAGAATTTATTTTTAATACTTTTCTCGTAGTTGCGAATGCTTGCGAGGGGGTTAATAATAATTAGGAGGTTTGTTCAAGTAAGAACATCACCTAAGAATTGGTCCACCCACATATCAAATTATCAAAGTAGCGAACACAAATCGAATCAACATGGTGAAAGTGACTAGATGAAATTCTCGTGTACCCTCAAGAATGCTTTGCTTACTACAAGAGACTATTTTGGCCTGTCCTTTGCCTCAAAAGGATTGGGCTACCTTGCTGCTCTTTTGTTACTATTATCTTTACTTGCTCGTTACAAATTATCTTGCTACCAAACTACTCTGTTACTTACAATTTCAGCACTTGCAGACATTACCTTGCCGAAAACCACTTGTCATTTCCTTCTGCTCCTTGTTGGGTTCGACACTCTTACTTATCAAAAATAGCTATAATTGATCCCCTATACTTGTGGGTCGTCAAGGCTATTTTCTGGCGCCATTACCGGGGAGTGAAGCACCTTTGGTAAGTGGAATTTGGTAAGGAAACATTTATATGGTGTGCTGAAATTTATTGTCACTTGTTACTATGGAAAGAATCCTTTGAGACCCCTCAACCTACCACACCTACTGAAAATATTGAATATTTAATTCCTTCGGGTATGATAGAACAACTGCTAGCTAATCCTTATGCAGGAGACGGAACCGAACATCCTGATATGCACTTGATATATGTAGAACAAATTTGTGGATTGTTTAAGCTTGCAGGTTTACCTAGAGATGAAGTTAGGAAGAAGTTTTTCCCTTTATCTTTGAAGGGAAAATCATTGGCATGGTATAGGCTATGCGATGATATTGGATCTTGGAACTGGAATCGATTGAAATTGGAGTTCCAACAAAAAAATATCCTATGCATCTAGTTCATCATGATCAGAATTACATACATATTTTTTTGCCTCATGAAGGAGAAAGTACCACTCTGGCTTGGGGGAGGCTTAAATCAATGTTATATTCATGCCCCAATCATGCCCTCTCAAGAGAATTTTATCTAGAATTTTTATGCTCGGCTTAAATCAATGCTATCCAGAATTTTTATGCCCGGCTTTCTCATAATGATCGATCCATGCTTGATACTCCTTGAGCTGGTTCTTTTATGAAGAAGACTATTGAATTCTGGTAGGATCTTTTGGAAAGAATTAAATGCAACTATGAAGATTGGGAACTCGATGAACATAAACAGTCAGGTATAAAGTTTAAGTATGATTGTGTTAAATCTTTTATGAATACCGATGTTTTTCAAAAGTTTAGCACTAAATATGGACTTGACTCTGAGATAGTAACCTCCTTTTGTGAACCATTTGATACTCATGTTGATCTCCCTAAAGAGAAGTTGTTTAAATATCACCCACCTATTAAAGAAGGAATTAAAGAACCAATATCAGTCAAAGAGGAAACTATACTTTATAATGTTGATCCAGTTGTTCCTACTACTTATATTGAGAAACCACCATTCCCTGTTAGGATAAAGGAACATGCTAAAGGATCGACTGTGGTCAACAAAAGTTATATTAGAACACCTAAACTTGATGAAAAAATTAAAGTAAAGCCTAGTGTTGCTATGGTTAAAGATCTCTTGGAAGAAGATATAGATGGGCATGTTATTTATTTCTGTAACGAAGCTACTAGAATTGTCAAACCTGACAAAACAGATAATCATAGACCCGTTGTTGGCATGCCCGTTGTCTTAGTTAAAATAGGAGATCACTGTTATCATGGTTTATGTGACTTAGGTGCTACCGTAAGTGCTATTCCTTAGACCTTATATCAAGAAATTGTGAATGACATAGCACCCGTAGAGATAGAAGACATAGATGTTACTATTAAACTTGCTAATAGAGATACTATTTCACCAATTGGGATTGTTAGAGATGTTAAAGTCTTGTGTGGGAAAATAAAATACCCTACTGATTCTCTTGTTCTTGGTTCCCCAGAAGATGAATTTTGTCGCATTTTCTTTGGTAGACCTTTCTTGAACATCGTTAATGCTAAAATAGATTGTGAGCAACAAACTGCCGGTGTTAGTTTTAGTTATGTGTCTCATGAGTTTAATTTTTTCCAAGTTTAGTTGAAAGCTTCATGAAAAAGAATTGCCTAGTAAGGATGAAATAATTGGTCTTGATTCTATTATTGTGCCTCCTACTGATCCACTAGAACAATATTTGTTAGACCGTGAAAATGATTTACATATGCATGAAAGAAATGAAATAGATAAGATTTTGTTTGAACAACGTCCTCTTCTCAAACACAACTTGCCTATTGAAACTCTAGGAGGTCCTCCTCCACCTAAAGGTGATCCTGTGTTTGAATTAAAACAATTGCCAGACACTTTGAAATATGCTTATCTTGATGAGAAGAAGATATTTCATGTTATTATTAGTGCTAACCTTTCAGAACATGAAGAAGAAGGATTATTGAAAGTTCTAAGGAAGCACATAGCTGCTATTGGATATACACTTGATGATTTAAAGGGCACTAGTCCCACTCTATGTCAGCACAAGATTAATATGGAACCTGATGCTGAACCCGTTGTTGATCACCAACGTCGGTTAAATCCAAAGATGAAAGAAGTGGTAAGAACGGAGATATTAAAACTTCTGGAAGCAGGTATAATCTATCCTATAGCTGATAGTAGATGGGTAAGTCATGTTCATTGTGTTCCTAAGAATGGAGGTATTACTGTTGTTCCTAATGATAAGAATGAACTTATTCCACAAAGAATTGTTACAGGCTACAGAATGGTAATTGATTTTCGAAAATTAAACAAAGCAACCATAAAAGATCATTACCCTCTGACTTTTATTGATCAAATGATAGAAAGATTATCTAAGAACACACACTTTTGCTTCCTTGATGGATATTCTGTTTTTTCGAAAATACATGTTTCTCAACCTGATCAAGAAGACCACTTTCACCTGTCCCTTTGGAACTTATGCTTATAGATGTATGACTTTTGGTTTATGCAATGCACCCAGTACCTTTCAAAGATGTATGACTGCTATATTCTCTAATTTTTGTGAAAAGATTGTTGAGGTTTTCATGGATGACTTTTCTGTTTATGGGAATCTTTTGATGATTGTTTAAGCAATCTTGATCGAGTTTTGCAGAGATACGAGCAAACAAATCTTGTCTTCAATTGGGAGAAGTGCCACTTTATGGTTAATGAAGGTATTGTTTTGGGCTATAAAATTTCTGAAAGAGGTATTGAAGTGGACAAAGCTACGGTTGATGCAATTGAGAAAATACCATGTCCTAAAGATATCAATGGTATTCGTAGTTTCTTTGGTCATGTTGGTTTCAATAGGAGATTTATCAAAGACTTTTCTAAAATTTCTAGGCCTCTGACAAATCTTTTGCAAAAGGATGTTCCTTTTTTATGATGATTGCTTAGAAGCTTTCGAAACACTCAAGAAAGCTTTAATTTCTGGACCTATTGTTCAACCACCTGATTGGAACTTGCCTTTTGAAATTATGTGTGATGCTAGTGATTATGTTGTTGGTGTTGTTCGGGTTGATAAGAAACTGAATGTTATTCATTATGGTGCTCAACGAAATTAGGCAACTACTGAAAAAGAATTCCTAGCAGTGGTCTTTGCTTGTGATAAATTTACATCTTACATTGTTGACTCTAAAGTAATTGTTCACACCGATCATGCTGCTATCAAATATCTGATGGAAAAGAAAGATGCGAAACCTAGACTTATTTGATGGGTTCTCTTGCTACAAGAATTTGATTTACATATTACTGATAGAAAAGGAGCTGAGAACCCCGTAGCTAATAACTTGTCTAGGCTTGAAAATGTGCTTGATGACCCCCTACCCATTCATGATAGTTTCCCTGATGAGCATTTAACTGCAATAAATGTTTCTAATAATACTCCTTGGTATGCTAATTATGCTAATTACATTGTTGCTAAATATTTACCACCTAGCTTTACTTACCAACAAAAGATAAAAATATTCTATGACTTAATACATTACTTTTGGGATGACCCACATCTTTATAAAGGAGTAGATGGTATTATTAGACGTTGTGTACCTAAGAATGAACAGGGACAAATCCTACGGAAATGTGACTCCGAAGCTTATGGAGGGCATCATGCTGGAGATAGAACTGCTCACAAGGTATTGCAATTTGGATTTTATTGGCATACTCTCTTCAAGGATGGCCGTAAGTTCGTCTTATCTTGTGATGAATGCCAAAAAAATAGGTAATATCAGTAAGCGTCAAGAAATGCCTATGAATTATTCACTTGCTGTTGAACCATTTGATGTTTGGGGATTTGATTACATGGGACCTTTTCCTTCCTCTAACTGGTATACACATATTTGGTTGATGTTGATTATGTTACTAAGTGGGTAGAAGCTATTCTAACCAGTAGTGCTGATCACAACACCTCTATTAAAATGCTTAAGGAAGTTATTTTCCCAAGGTTTGGAGTCCCTAGATATTAAATGACTAATGGTGGTTCACAATTTATTCAAGGTGTTTTCCGTAAAATGCTTGCCAAGTATGATGTTAACCATAGAATTGCATCACCTTAGAGCATCTCCAGCCGTTCGCCCCCCCCCCCCCAGGGATGCCCAAATAGCGTCGCCTGGGGGTGACTCGGCGAAAACCATGCCTTGGGGGCGTTTTCCCCCTAGTCGCCGACCCCCCACGATGCTTTTTCTTTTTTCAACCCCCAACCGCCCCGCACTTCCCATCCCCGGGCCCGCTGGTCGGCGTCCCATTGCCCTAGCGCACCCCTCGCTCGCCTCCTTCCTCGTCGACGCCGCCGACAAGTTGAAAATGATACATAGATAGTTCACCATAGCATACATAATGAAAATGAAACATAGCTAGTTCACCACAGCATACATCGGGAAAATGATACATAGATAGTTCACCATAACAAAGCCTGTTAAAAGAAAAGATCTCAAGTACTCGTCATTTTCCGGCTCCGACTCGGTAATGTCCACCGACGACGTCTGCAAGTAGGCATCAGCATACCGCTCATTTTCCTAGCTTCATGTTCAGTTGAGCGGCCTGCTTCCGCGCACGCTTGTCCTCCCGATAGGCGGCTCGCTCCTTCCTCCTCACATCCCTCTCCGTCCTCTGTTGCTTGTACAACTGGTGCTCGTTGATGATGTCATGCGGGAAGCGTTCACGCCACTCTGCCATGGCTTTATGCTGCCACCTTCGGTTGTCACGACGACCCTCATCGGTGAAAAGCCGCAGGAGATGCGTGAGATCCTACGCGCGCTGGTTCGTCGACACGTTGGGGAAATTCATATCCCAACGAGGCCACCGAAGGCGCCACGCCGCCGCGTCGTATGCGCGGGCCGCCTTTTCTGCTGTGTGGAAGGTGCCGATACTGAGCCGTTTATCGGCGAACGAGATTTCGCAGGAGAAGACGCCGGAGCGGTGCTCGCGGACTCTGTGGAAATCAGCAGCGCCCAGGCGGTGCTTCGATATGGTGGCGCAGAGGCGAGAAAGAGAGGAGGCAGTCAGGAGGGCCGGCGATGGGGAGGAGAGGAGAGGAGAGGGGAAGTGTGCGTCCACTGGCGGGGGTAGGCTTTTTATAGCCGCAGGCGGGCGGCGTCCGCTTGGCCGCCGGGCGTACGCGTGGCGCCCGTGAGGCATCAATGGATGCTGACTGGCACAGCAACGCGCC
>LR738709.1:80850989-80904978 GCA_902687465.1 Secale cereale
CATCGAGCCTCGCCGACCCCCTCCTCTGCAACGCTGGTGAGGCCCCGGGCCTCTCCCTTCCCTTCCTCCTCCTGCCTCCCTCCCGCACGACGCGCTACACGCACGGCTCGCACGCACCGCGCGGCCTCCCGCCCCCGCCACTCCGGCCGGCCTAGCCACGGCCGCCGCTCCGCGTCCGGGCCCTGCCCCGCCAAGGCCACCGCGCCTCAACCCCATTCCCCAGCTGCTGCCGCTCCTGCTGCTCCCGCTCGAACCGCCCGCACGCCTCGCGTCGCCTGGCCAACTGCCGCGGCCGGCACCGCCGCCGAACCGCGCGCCCGCCCTGCTCCAGCCTCCTCGCCGCGGTCCCCTCTCCCCTCGCTGGCCGCCGTTCCCGCCCACCTCGGCGCCCACGACCCCACGCCCTACGCCACAGACGCCCACGCGCGGCCTTCCCCCGCGAACGCGCTGTGCCTGCCGGCGCGGCCGCCGGCAGCTGCCTATTTCGCCCCGCGGCCCCGTGCGGCTCCTCCCGTACGCCGCCTCCACCCTCGCTCGCCGGAGACCCGCTCCGGCCGAAGCCGCCGCGGCCGCGCCCTTGCTCTGTATCGCGTGCCCGCCTCCCGCTGCCCCCTCGCTACGCGCCCCCCCGCTACGCCCTGCGTTGCATCGCCGCCGCCCCGTGCGCCCTCATGTCGCGCCCCACCGCTCCAGCCCGCTCCCGCCGGCTCACCGTCGAGCCCGCCTCGCGGTGGCCTCGCCCCGGTCGCCTCAGGCGGCTGGCCTCGCAGTGTCGTGGCCAACGCCCCGCCGGCCATCGATTTAGGCGTCGGGCGCCCAACGCCCGCGTGCCAGAACCGCCCGTTAGCCTAATAAGGCCCTGGCCCAATGACAGCTGGGGCCCACCCCCGGGACGTTTAAAGAAAAGAAAAGAACAAAAAATATATATATATATATAATTAATTAATTAATTAATAGCCTAATTAAGTTAATTAACTATAATTAACTTAACATAATCAATCAACTAACCTACCTAATCTACTAATTAAACTAATTAATTTGGTTAATTAGTTAACAGAGTATGACACGCGGGACCCACGCGTCAGATTGACCCAGTCAACGTCCTGTTGACTGCTGACGTCGTGTTGACGTCATGCTGACGTGAGCATGCACTATTCTGGATAATGTTGACTTATTTAATAATTAATAAATTAGAAAATGATTTAAAACTTTAAAAATTAATATAAAATAATCCGTAACTCGGATGAAAATACTTAATATATGAAAGTTGCTCAGAATTTCGAGACGCATCCGAATACGCAGACCGTTCGTCCACCACACATCCCTAGCATACCGAACCCGCAACTTTCCCCCTCCGTTTCATCCGCCCGAAAACGCGAAACACCGGGAATACCTTCCCGGATGTTTCCCCCCTTCGTCAGTATCACCCGATACTGCGTTAGGGCACACCTAGCACCGTTACATGTCATGTCATGCATCGTCATGCATCTGTTTGCATTGTATCCACTATTTCTTCCCCCTCTTCTCTCCGGTAGACTACGAGACCGACGCTGCTGCTGCCCTGATCGACTACGGTGATGACGACCCCTCCTTGCCAGAGCAACCAGGTAAGCCCCCCCTTGATCAACTTGATATCGCCTACTCATCTCTCTACTGCTTGCATTAGAGTAGTGTAGCATGTTACTGCTTTCGATAATCCTATTCTGCTGCATAGCCTGTCATTGTTACTACCACTGTTGATACTTTACCTGCAATCCTAAATGCTTAGTATAGGATCCTAGTATTCCATCAGTGGCCCTACACCCTTGTCCGTCTGCCCTGCTATTCTATCGGGCTGTGATCACTTGGGTGTGATCACGGGTATATACTACATACACTTTACATGACACATGATGTGACTAAAGTCGGGTCGGCTCATTGAGTTCCCGCAAGTGATTTGATGTGGGGGCTGAAAGGACAGGTGGCTCCATCCAGGTAGTGATGGGCCTGAGTTCCTGACGGCCCCCCGAGTGGATCTTTGTGGCGGAGCGACAGGGCAGGTTGAGACACCCAGTGGAGAGGTGGCCTGGCCCTGGTCGTTGTCCACGGTTATTTCATAATAACACGCTTAGCGAGTTTGGATATTTGATCTGAGTCTGGCCGTTGGCCTATACGCACTAACCAGCTACGTGGGAATAGTTATGGGTACTCGACGTCGTGGTATCAGCCGAAGCCTTCTTCACGTCAGCGGCTTAGCGGCGCGCGCCGGGTTGGACCGCGTAACGTAACTTCCTTAGTAATGGAGGTTGCTAGGTCTGCTCACCGGCCGCCCTCGCAACATACAGATGTGCATTGGGCGATGGGCCCGGACCCCTGTGTGCTTAGGACTTAGACCGGCGTGCTGACCTCTCTGTTGTGCTTAGGTAGGGCTGCGACGTGTTGATCTTCCGAGGCCGGGCATGAACCTGGAAAGTGTGTCCGGCCAAATGGGATCAAGCGTGCTGGGTTATGTGGTGCACCCCTGCAGGGAAGTTAATCTATTCGAATAGTCGTGTCCCTCGGTAAAAGGACGACCCGGAGTTGTATTCCGACCTCATGACAACTAGAACCGGACACTTGATAAAACACACCCAGATGAGTTCCAGATATAACTCGGTGGTTGCTCTCTCACAGGGTGATGTGCGGGAGGATCACCGAGTAGGTTTATGCTATTCGATGTTACTTGGTGAACTTACCATCTATTCTGTCCTACTGTTGCAAGATGGATGCTGCCAGAAGCGTAGTCTTCGTTTGGATTAGCTATCTCCCTCTTATTCTGGCTTGCTGCAGTTCAGTCCACCGATACTACCCATATCTTTGTTACCATTGTGTCGGTGTACTAAGATAGGGGTACCTTAGTACCCCAACTTGTGCACGGGCAGTAGCAGCTTCCCGTGGCAGGCCTTACCACGTGCTCGCCAAGAACCGTTCTGGTCCCTATGAAGCCATTCAAGAACAAAGTATACAAGTCAGAAGATCAAGGCCCCGGCAAGAGGAGCTTGCCGGGAAGGCCGCACCAGGCTCAAGGTTATCACTTTAGCACAAGACCCTGGCAAGAGGAGCTTGCCAGGAAGGCCAATGAACACATACCTCAAGAGATGTCTCGGCGCATCATGCGCCCCGGCAGGACCCGGAGAGCGACAAGCTTCCGGGCCCGGCAAGATCACGACCCCGGCAAGGTGCTTGCCGGGGAAACCTACGCTGTGTGCCCGCGCTCCAGCTCATCTGCCCACGCGTCGCCCTGGGGCCCTTCCAGGGGCACGTGGTAGACGGCTGTGCAGCCTGGGGCACACGGTGGCAAGCCACGGTGACGAGGCTACCGCTGTGGCGAACGGAGAAGCATGGACGGACGCTTTTGGGGGCGACGGCGACGGGCATTTAATGCCCTTGTCCCCCACTGTCAAAGTTAGGTGAAGACCACTGTTCATATACTATTCATGCGCTGTTGCAACTACCACCAAATTTACACTTTTACCCTCCTCTACGTTGACACCTGTCGGTGACCCCTTTGAGCTATAAAAGGAGGCCCATGCACAACGTAGAGGGGGTTCGAAAGCTAGATCACTCTCTCGCTCGGTGTAGCTAGCACTGTAGATCTTCAAGCTCCCGAGCCCAAGAATTCAATACAACCAAAGCAGGAGTAGGGTTTTACGCCTCCGCGCGGCCCGAACCTGGGTAAAACTGCTCGCGTGCGCTCCTCGATCTGCTCTCCGTGCTCCCTCCGCTCCCTTACCGCAACGTAGAAGGGGCTCCGGTCCCATAGGTGTTCGTGGGCGGACAGTTTCCCCCGACATCTTTGGCGCGCCAGGTAGGGGGCGTCGAGGTTGTGCGAACCTGATCCGGCGCTCACGCGGGCGCAACCTTCAGCAACTTCACCAGCTTCATCAACCTCATCGACAGCATCAACATGCCTCCGAAGAAGAAGGCTTCGGAGGTCGGAGGCCCGTCTGCGTCGATCCCGCCACCACCAGAACCAATGGTTGGTGGGGTAGACGCCGGCGGAAGGGTGACCGCCAGTGAGGAGACTCACGGCGCCACCAAGTCTAAGGACAAGACGGACGACCGGGTGAACTCCAAAGCCTCGGTGTCAGTACACGCCCCACGTCCCTCCCAGGAGGTGCAAGACCAGCAGCGGCGTGGTACGGGAGGTACCATACGCTTGCTGGGGCGTGGCCTAGCCGGAGGATCGCGGGATGCTCAAGGCCAGCGTGCTGGTACGAGCAAGGCGCGGTCGCCAGGGCGAGAAACTGCTCCTTCTAACCCTGTTAGAAGTCCGAGCATATCTCGCTCCTCGCACCGCTCGCTGCCACTCCCCTCCTCTCCAGCAGAAGCTCTAGCAAGAGCACAGCTGCTCCTCGACTTCCCTCCAGTGGCAAATAAAGCCAAAGACTGGAGGGCGACGATCCAGAGCCTCATCGCCTTCGCCAACAATGACACGCCGCAGCAGCCGGCAATGTCGCGGCCGCGGCAAGTCGACCAGACGAAGGCCGATGGAGACAAGACCGCCGGGGGTGCAACTACCGTGCACTCCCCGCCGCGGAAGCAGAAATCGCCACCCCGCCGGATCAACGTCGACGACGACTCTACGGCGTCGTCGAATCCGCGGGCTCGCCGCGATCAGCGCCAAGTCCTAGACGACAGGCGGCAAGAGGATGCTCGGACTCGCATCGAGCGTCGACGAGAAGCCTGAAGACAGTCAAATCAGCGCGCTGGGACCGCTGTCGACGCGCACGCGCCCGGTGAACCAGGCGACTTGCCGTACGCGGCAGGTTGCCCTGCGTTCACCCGTGAGCTGCGGCAAGTCCCGTGGCCCAGCATGAAGAATTTCAAGCCCGACGTACCCGAGAAGTACGACGGCAAGACACACCCCTCGGAGTTCCTCAGCATCTACACCATTGCGGTGCAGGCTGCCGGGGGACGCGATGAGAAGATCCTAGCCAACTACTTCCCGCTAGTGCTTAAGCCAAACGTCCGGTCTTGGCTTATGCACTTGCCGGAGAACTCCATCTCCTCATGGGCAGATCTGTGCCACCAGTTTGTTGGCGCCTTCACGGGCGGCCACAAACCCCACGGCCAGGAGAGCGATCTCCACATCCTCGCCCAGAAGGAGGGAGAGTCCCTGCGCAAATACATCCAAAGATTCAGCCGCGTCCAGCACAACATTCCCGACGTCCACCCTGCCGCGGTTATCAGCGCGTTTCACCAGAACGTGCGTAACCGCCGGATGAGGGAGGAGATGGCCATGACCAAGATCCGGGATGTTAGCGAGCTCTACGCTCTGGCTGACAAGTGCGCGCGCGCTGAAGAGGGGAGGAGACTCCCCGGAGAGGATACTGGCGCAGGAGGAAGCGACAGCGAGGATGCCGCCCCGGCAAGGAAAAACCGGCGGCGGAATAACAGAAAGAAGAAGAGCAAGGAGGTGCTGGTTGTCGAGCAGTCCGGCAAGGAGGCTCCCGCCAAGAAGGCACAGGCTGGCGGTTCCGGCAAGGAGCCCGCCCCTGTAGCGGCAGCCGACAAGCAGGACGGCTCCGACAAGGAGTACTGCAAGATCCACCGCACCAAGGGCCACGATCTCCAGAACTGCAAAAGAGTGGAGTACCTCGTAGAGCAGCAGAAGGCTGAATACGAGCGACGTGACAAGGAGAAGGCCCAAGGAGGCGGAGGAGAACCCAGCAAGAAGCGGCCGTTCAATGGCCGGGGAGGACGCCGCGGCAAGGCCAAGCAGCGGCAAGGTGACAGACCTCCCCGGGGCCGCGACAAGGATGAGGATGAAGACGATTATGATGACATGGAAGAAGGAGACAACAGCGAGCAGGAGTTCCAGAAGGCCACAGAGGTTCTGTGTGTCGACGGAGGTGCCTCTCTGCACACTTCCCACCGCCAGCTCAAGCAGTGGGTGCGAGAAGTGAATGCAGCTGAGCCGCCCGTCGAGTCACGCAGGCTGCTGAAGTGGTCTGGCACGCCCATCATCTTTGACCTTGAGGACCACCCTGACCGCACAACTGCGGTCGGGTGCTTGCTGATGTTGGTCTCACCAACTATCCGCAACCTCAAGGTCACCAAGATGTTGGTTGACGGCGGAGCTGGCCTGAACTTGATCTCCTCAGCTGTGATCAAGAAGCTACAGATCCCCGACAGCGAGCTCGAGGAAACCGGGTCATTCCAAGGGATCAACCCGGGAAGGAGCAAGCCGAAGGGGAAGATTACGCTGCCAGTGACCTTTGGCGGGGAGCTCAACTTCAGGACGGAGAGGATCACGTTTGATGTTGCTGATATCCCATTACCATACAATGGGATACTTGGCCGTCCTGCCCTCGCCAAGTTCATGGCAGCTTCCCACTATGCATACAACATGCTCAAGATGCCGGGGCCGATAAGCGTCATCTCTGTCCCTGGCGACAAGAAGGACGCGCTTATCTGCACCGACAAGATCTACCGGGATGCAGCAGCCGCAGCAGAAAGCAATACACTTGCCGCTGAAGCTCCCGGGGGGAAGAGCAAGACCAAGTCCGGCAAGAGCTCTGGAGCCCACTCCGGCAAACGCACCTCCTCGGAGTGCTGCGCTGCCGTCGAGGACGCGCCATCGAGCTCCACCGGCAAGTGCAAGAAAGGAATGGCAGCTCCACCGGCAACCAAGAAGGTGTCCGCCAAGGAGGACGGCACTGGTGGTACCTTCACCATCAGTGCTACACTCGACCACAAATAGGAAAGCGCGCTTGTTGCCTTCCTGCGGGCGAATGTCGACGTGTTTGCATGGCAACCGTCTGACATCCCCGGCGTTCCCAGGAAGGTAATGGAGCACAAGCTTGTTGTTTGTCCTCACGCGCGGCCAGTCAAGCAGAAGGTCAGGAAGCAAGCCGTGGAGCGCCAAGAGTTCATAGCTGAAGAGATAAAGAAGTTAGAAGCAGCAGGCCTGGTTAGAGGCGTAATACATCCCACGTGGTTGGCCAATCCAGTTGTCGTGCGAAAGCCTAATGGAAAGTGGAGACTTTGTATAGACTTCACCGACGTGAACAAAGCTTGTCCCAAGGATCCCTTTCCCTTGCCGCGCATCGACCAAATTGTTGACTCCACAGCTGGATGTGAGTTGCTCTCATTCCTTGATGCATACTCAGGTTACCACCAGATATTCATGGCCAAGGAAGATGAAGAGAAGACTGCATTCATTACTCCATGCGGCACATATTGCTTCATACGCATGCCCTTTGGATTGAAGAATGCAGGCTCAACATTTGCGAGGGTGGTGCACACTGCTTTTGAGCCACAGATCCACAGGAATATAGAAGCCTACATGGATGATATAGTGGTCAAGAGCAAGAGCAAAGATAACCTGATACAGGACTTAGAGGAAACCTTTGAGAATCTGCGCAAGATAAAACTCAAGCTGAACCCCGAGAAGTGCGTCTTCGGAGTTCCCTCCGGCAAGCTTCTCGGGTTCTTTGTGTCCCAGAGGGGGATTGAAGCCAATCCCGACAAGATAAAAGCCATCGAGCAGATTGAAGCCCCGAAGCACGTCAAGGACGTAAGAAGACTTGCTGGTTGTGTGGCTGCCCTCAGCAGGTTCATTTCAAAGTCTGCAGAGCGTGCCCTGCCTTTCTTCAAAATTTTGAAAAAGGCAGGTCCTATGAAATGGACTCCGGAAGCGGAGGCAGCGCTGCAAGACTTGAAAGGATACCTGTCCTCCACTCCGATACTTGTCGCACCTAGGCCACAAGAGAAGTTGCTGCTGTACCTAGCGGCAACCAATCAAGTGGTTAGTGCTGCGTTAGTAGCGGAGAGAGAGGCGAATGAGGAACCCACATCCCCGACAAGCGAATCCAGCGACAAGCAGGGGGCTTCCCCGACAAGCTCTGGCCCCGACAAGGACAAGTCTGCGCAGGAGCAAGCAGAAGTAAGAAGGAAGATGGTGCAGCGCCCAGTGTATTTCGTAAGCTCCCTTCTGCAGGGGGCTAGGTCAAGATACTCTGGGGTGCAGAAGTTGCTTTTCGGCCTCCTCATGGCCTCAAGGAAGCTGCGCCATTACTTCCAAGCACACGAGATAACGGTGGTCACTCGCTTTCCGTTGAAGAGGATATTGCAGAATCCCGAAGCAACAGGCAGGATCGTCGAGTGGGCAATGGAGCTGTCAAGCTTTGGTCTCAAGTTTGAGAGTACTTCAACCATACAGAGCAGAGCTTTGGCAGAATTCATAGCAGAATGGACCCCAACGCCAGATGAAGAAGTCCCAGAGACAAGCGTCCCCGTCCAAGAAGCGAGCAACGAGTGGATAATGTACTTTGATGGTGCTTTCTCGCTGCAAGGTGCCGGTGCCGGCGTGGTACTCATAGCGCCCACCGGAGAGCACCTCAAGTATGTTGTCCAGATGCACTTTCCCAAGGAGCAAGCGACAAACAATACTGCTGAGTATGAAGGTTTGCTTGCCGGCCTCAGAATTGCGGCCGAGCTTGGGATCAAGAAGTTGATTGTGCGGGGAGATTCACAGTTGGTGGTCCGACAAGTGAATAAGAGTTACCAGAGCCCTTTGATGGAAGCTTATGTTGATGAAGTGAGGAAGCTTGAAGAGCACTTTGAAGGTCTGCAAATGGAGCACGTCCCAAGAGCTCAGAATGATATTGCATATGGCCTCTCAAAGTGTGCTGCAATGAAGTTACCCGTGGAACCAGGGACCTTCTTGCTCAAGTTAACTCAGCCATCCGTTACACCATCAGTTGGGCAAAACAAGAAGAGGAAGTTGGTCCCTGGCGACTACTTGTCGGCGGATCTTCCCGAAGCCGCCGCCAAGGTCCCCAAGATCAACAGCCAAGATGCTGAGGAACAGTTTGCTCCTGCAGATCCAAGGGTCTGTACAGTTGAAGCAGGCGTTCCCGACAAGCCTTGCCCCGGCATGCTTGCCGGGGGACCATCAGCTCCGGCAGAGCCGCAGGTTCTTGCCGTAGAAGCTGAGGTTCCCGCAGCAACCCTCATGCCTTTAGTCCTTGTTGTTGAGCCTCAGGCTCCAGCATGGGCACAGCAAATCGTCCGCTTTCTGCAAACTGGAGAACTTCCCGACGAGCCAGAAGAGATAGAGAAAATAACCAGGCAGTCGAGTATGTACCAGTTCGTTGGCAATGAACTATACAGAAGAAGACTCAATGGTGTCAGGTTGAAGTGCATTTCCAGGGAAGATGGACAGAAGCTGTTGGCAGAGATACATGGAGGCATATGTGGCCACCACATTGGCGCAAGGGCACTGGCCGGGAAGGCGTTCCGGCAAGGGTTCTTCTGGCCAGAAGCCCTCCAAATTGCAACTGCACAAGTAACCAAGTGTGAAGCGTGCCAGTTCCATGCCAAGCAAATTCACCAGCCAGCTCAAGCTCTCCAGACGATCCCTTTGTCCTGGCCCTTCTCGGTCTGGGGGCTCGATATTCTCGGCCCCTTTCCCCGCACAGTCGGGGGCTTTGAGTACTTGTACGTAGCAATCGACAAGTTCACAAAGTGGCCAGAAGTGCAACCAGTGAGAAAGGTGACCGCACAGTCAGCAGCCAGGTTCTTCAGGTCGATTGTTTGCCGGTTCGGAATCCCTAACAGGATCATCACCGACAACGGCACACAGTTTACAAGCCGCACCTTCATGCAGTACGTCCAAGACCTTGGCGCCAAGGTCTGCTTTGCTTCCGTTGCTCACCCGAGGAGCAATGGTCAAGCAGAGAGGGCAAATGCTGAAGTGCTGCACGGACTCAAGACAAGAACCTTCGACAGGCTGCACAAGTGCGGAAGAAACTGGATAGAGGAGTTGTCGGCGGCTCTTTGGTCAATCAGGACGACACCAAATCGAGCCACCGGACAGACACCCTTTGCTCTTGTCTATGGAGCAGAGGCAGTTCTCCCCACAGAACTCGTATACGGATCTCCTCGAGTGCTCGCTTATGATGAGCTCAAGCAAGAGCAACTGCGACAAGATGATGCATTTCTCCTTGAGGAGGAACGTCTCCAGGCTGCTGTACGAGCTGCTCGGTACCAGCAAGCCTTGCGTCGCTATCATAGCCGCAAGGTCAGGGCCAGGAGTCTCGAGGAAGGCGACCTTGTTCTTTGGCGTGTTCAGTCCGCCAAGAATTCCAACAAGTTGACGCCAAAGTGGGAAGGCCCTTATCGGGTGAGACAAGTCACAAGGCCCGGCACTGTCCGCCTTGAGACAGAAGAAGTCTTACCAGTGAGCAACTCCTGGAACATAGAGCATCTTCGCAAGTTTCACTCGTAAGGCGCGGTTGCCGTGATCCGCTCCGGCAACCACCTTTTGTGCAAGTCTTGCCGCTGTTGCATGTAAACCTTTGTACAAAGCCGGGCGCAGATCCCGTGCATCAGTAAAGCTTTTGTGCTTCGCACTATTTGTCATTACCATGCTTTTCTTTGTCATTTGCATGCATCATCTGACACCTTGTGCAACGCACATCCCCGGTAAGCACTAGCAAGCCATAAGGCCCTATACTTGTTTTTCCTCCTCTTTTTCTTTCCCTCTTAAGCAGAAGGAGTATTCCTCGCGCACAAGTTTGCCGGGGGGGAAGGAGATGGAGGCATGAACCAAGTACTGTTCAAGAAAGAGAAGCCTTGTCGGGGAGCAAACAATCTATGAAAGCTAAGTTACCATAGTTTGAGTAATTCAAAATTTTCAAATTTTTTAGTTGTCTTCCTTGAACAACCACACTTTGTATGGAAAACCTGTGCGCGGAGGAACCTACCCGTGGCTAGCCGCACCCTTACTTTGTTTCGAGCACGCTCAATGACTTAAGTGAGCTGCGACAAGTGTCGCGCCCTTACTTCATTTTCGAGTTCGCTCAGCAATCTAAGTGTGTTGCGACTAGCTGCGGCAAGGTTTCTTGCCGGCAAAGGTATTGCCAGCAGGCTGCTAAGAGTCCAGCACTCAGCGCTCGCGGCAAGGGTCCTTTGCCGGCAAGTTCCCTAAAAACGTAGGGTGGAATGCATACAAAGTGAAGGGACCAAAGCAAGGGAGATAACACTGCATTGGTTGCTCAAAATAAGATTGTATATTACAAAGATAACTTGTCGCAATACTAACAGATTCTTGTCCGTAACATGCTTTGCAGTGGCAAAGGAAGCAGAAAGAAAGGAATCTAATCTACGCGGTCGCCTTCACGCCTCGTGATCTTGCCCACCTTGGCGACGATGTGGGCAACTTGCGCCTTCAACGCCTCCTGGTCAGCTTCGGGCGGCAAGGAGCGGAGGACATTGACGAGGTTGATGCCGGGGTTGCGGTAGACGATCTTCGATAAGACCCGCTCCATGGTGCCCATGCAGAGCCGACGCGCCTCGTCGGCCAGCTGCACGGGGATCTTCTCCCGCAGCCGCGCAAGCGCCGGCGCAATTCCCCTGAAGAACAGACTCAACTTGGCGCTGTGGGGGAGACTCTCGTCCGGGGAATACACGAGATGCTCCGCCCTCAGCGCCATCATCTCCATGTCAATATTGGCAGCGGAGGTGACCAGCTCATCAGTCCACTGCTCTATTGCCCGATTGAAGTTGTTCTGCGAGACTGCGACGCTCTCCACCAAGGCCCTTTCCTTGCGGAGTTCGTCCTTCAGCTTCGTCTCGAGGTCCCGGGCGGCGTCGAGCGAGTCAGTCAAGGTGGAGACCTTCATCTCTAAGTCAACGATGGAGTTCCTGGCGTCAGTGAGCTCTTTGCCCTTCTCGGAGAGACGTACCTGCAGCTCAGAGTTGGTGTGGGCATCTTTCTCCTGCGCCACGTTGAGCGCAGTGACCCTCTCCTCGCTCGCCTTCAGGTACAGCTCCGTCTGCGCCACCTTGGCCTCCAGGTCCTTCTTGGCGGTCTCTGCGGCGGCTGCGGCGTTCCTCGCCTCCTTCAGAGCCCCGCCAATGGCCTGCTCCCGGGCGGCGAGGTCGTCCTCGTGGGCGTCGAGGTCGACCTTCCGCTGGTTGAGTACTCCTTCCCGCCGAGACAGCTCCTCGGCGGCCAATCGTTGCTGCTCCTCGGCCTCAGCTTTTTCAAGGATAAATGCTTGCTGCGCCCCGGCAAGCTCTTCACGGTCCTCCGCCAAGCTCCGGAGGGCCGCCTGATTGGCGGCGCAGAGCTCCGCGGCGCGCTTCTCCAAGTCAGCTCCAGCCTTGGCGGCGAGAGCCTCCCGAGACTCCAACTTCGCCTGCCTGGCCCGGTACAAAGCCAGGAGCCGACGAAGGAGTCTCTCCTCTTCGGGCTCGTCGCTGCCGCCGGGCGTCTCAACAATCTTCAATCCGGCGGAGGCGAGGACCTCTCCGTCAAAGGTCTCTCCCTCCGCGGGTGCTCGAGACGAGGACACCCACGGGACTTGAATAAAAACCCCGTTGGCGGCCTCCAAGTAGACACCCGACCGCTCCGCGGGGGCGGAAGGGTCGGCGGTCGGTGCAGCGTCCGGCGCTCCCGCAGCCTCCGGGCCAGCGGCACGGTCGCCGGTCCCTTCCCCAGCCGCAGCGTCGGCGGTCGGGGCGGTCTCCTCGACGGCTGGCTTGTCAGCTCCAGCCATCGCCTCGGCTGCAGTGGCATTGCCGCCGTCGCCATGCACGCCCTCCTCGACGGTGGTCTCCGTTTCCATCCGCTTCGGGGCGGGAAGATCTAGCAGAAGAAAAATAAAAGAAAGATCGTCAAGCAAATATCCAAAAAAGACGAATTCGAGGAGAAGAAGTCGGAAGGGTTACCTTCGCGGACTTCTTCGACGACGGGGTCCCTCGCTGGGGAATTCTCCCTTGGCGGCGGAGTAGTGGCCCCTGCTGGCGGAGGGCCGCCTGCGCCCTCCCTTGGCGGGGTGCTCACCCTTGTCGGGCTGCTCACCCTTGGCGGGGTACTCGCCCTTGGCGGAGTGCCCGTCCTTGGCGGAGCGTTCTCCCTTGCCGGGGAGTTCATCCTTGGCGGGGAGGGTGGAGCAAGTGGCTCGTCGGGGGCGACCTCCTGGCGCTCTTGCGGCTGCGGCTCCATTTCTGCACAAGACAACAAGACATCAACCAAGATGATAACCTCAAGCGCACCCGTCAAGCAGAAAGATAAATACCAGACTTACGCTGGGGGCTGCGCTGGGGGCCGCTCCTCGGAGCAGCAGGCTGATCCGGCAAGCTCGTCGCCGGCGTGTCGCTTGTCGCCGCGACGGGCTCGTCGTCCTCGATATTGACCACAGGGATCTTGGCCCTCTTCGCCATCCACTGGGTCAAGGTCCTGCGAAGCAAAACAAAAGCAAGATCAGAACCAAGCAAGGAAAATCAAGACAAAATCAAAGAAACTAAAAGAATTGCAAGTACTTACTCCTCTTCCTCTTCGTCGGAGCTGAGGGCGGAGAAGTCAAACTCCGCCTGGTGTGCTCCCGCGCGAGGAGCTGGAGGAGAAGACTCCCTCGGGCGCTTGGCGGGCTCTGGGACTGTGGGCTGTGAAGACCCGGCCCACGTCGTCGCCGAGGACCGAGGGGCAGAAGGAGCACCCGTTCCGCTCCGGGAATATCCCCCTCCGCTTGGCGCTCGAGCACGGGGCGCCTCTTTGACGACTTCGCTCGTCTTGGTGGCGCGCGTCGCACGGCGCGTCGGCTGCTGTCGAGGCGCCTGTGGCCTCGCCGTCTCAGCTGCCTTGCGGAGGCGCTTCTTCGGTTGCTGCGGAGGGCTTGGCGGAGGCGGAGAGTTCTCCGAGGATGAGAAGGCATCGTCGTCAAGATTCAGAGATCCACCAGAGTCTTCATCGGAATCTCCAGACTCGGCATCCTCCTCCTCCTCGGCAGGCCCGCTGGACACAGTGCCATGCCCGGCGGCCTCGCTCCCCCCGGCAACCTCGCTCGTCCCGGCAAGCTTCACGGAAGGCTCCCCGGCAAACTCCTCGGGCGCAATCTTCAGCAGCTTGAGGATTTCCGCCTCCTCTGCTTGACTCACTGCGTCCGCGGCCTCTGCCTCGTCCACAGTGTATCCAAATTCGCCCGCAGCCGCAGCTGCGGCGGCCTCCTCCATCCTGGAGGCAATGTAAGCTACATCCCGGTCAGTAGTATCCCGGGTGAGGCCCTTCTTCTCCTCGGCGTTGCGGGGCTTCTCGACCAAGTTGTCGAAGAAGGTCTGCACGGTCTCCGCTGGAGGCTCCAGCCAAGTGGGGACGACGCCATGGGAGTCGCACTCGGGCATCATCGCGCGTATGGAATCGTGGGCAGTGCTGTTGCATAGCGGCACCACTCCCCGGGAAGGTTTGAACCACTCCGGGTGGGTGGGGTCATGCTTGAAGAGCTCACGGACCATCCCCTTCAACTCCAAGACGGTGAAATTGTAGTTCAATCCAGGGCGCAGCCTCATGCAATCTGCCGCATTGCCGAATTCCCAGGCGGGCCTCTTCCTTTCTTGTAGAGGGGCGATGCGGCGGCGGAGGAAATCTGCTCCAACTTCTCCAACAGTCAGATTGGCGGCCCGGAGACGAAGGATCCTAATGAGCGCGATCTGAAGCTTGCTGTCCTCCGGGGCCAATTCACTCCAATCCTTGCTGCGCACTATGGCAGTCTTGCGCGGCGAGGTAAAGGGCTCAGGCTTAGCTTCCAGCACCCAGCACCAATCGGCTCTCCACTCCTCCCACTTGCCGCGGAGCTCTCCCTTCAAGTATGCCTCCTTCTTGTTAAGCCTGAAGACCCAGGAGATGCCGCCGGAGAGGGGAGAACCGGACTCTACTCTAGGCGTGAAGAAGTGGCGGAAAAGAGCTACATTTGGATGAACCCCAACATAGTTTTCGCACAGATGTGCGAAAACGGCCATCGTAAGGATGGCGTTGGGGGTAAAATCTAGGAGGTGGAGGCCATACGTATTCATTACATCGCAGAAGAACTCCGAGTACGGAGGGCACAAACCACAGTGGAAGAATGCGACAAAGTAAAAATACCCGCCGGGGAACATGTCGACGGCGACGGCGGGGAGGACTCTGGTGCGGGGATGAGCTTTGGTCTCCCTCGCCCAGAACAAATAGTATTTGTCCCGCAGCTCCCTCGCGCCAAGCCTCGGCGCGAAGACCACGCACTTCCTCCGTAGGGCTGCCAGCTTCGCCGCCTGCTCGGACTTCTCCTTCTTGGCCTTGTCACTCTTCGCCTTGTCGCTCTTCGGAGCCATGGCGGGGGCGGCGAGGAAAGAGGCGAGGAGGTCGACGGTGCCGCGCATGCGTGAGATGGCGGAGGAAGGGAGGGGCTGGGCTCTCTGTCGACCTTTGGGAGGCAGAGGGCAACGGGGGTTTCTGGAGAATCAAGGCGCAATGAAAATGGTGGAGGGAACTGCCCCTGCTTCCTCTGCTTTTAAGGGGGAAGTGGGGGACGTTCCGCATTTCCCATTAAAGAATAGGCCACGATCTCTCCCACGATGCCGCAATCGACGCGTGCCGTTAGGGAGGGATGCGGCGGATACGGAAGGGGATACGGCTTGCCGTGGGCCGCGTGTGCCCATGCACTGTCTTGGGCCTGGCCCAACAGCGCTCGGCACCGTGTGTGGCCCAGGCCCGGGGGCTCCTGTCGGTGTACTAAGATAGGGGTACCTTAGTACCCCAACTTGTGCACGGGCAGTAGCAGCTTCCCGTGGCAGGGCTTACCACGTGCTTGCCAAGAACCGTTTTGGTCCCTATGAAGCCATTCAAGAACAAAGTATACAAGTCAGAAGATCAAGGCCCCGGCAAGAGGAGCTTGCCGGGAAGGCCGCACCAGGCTCAAGGTTATCACTTTAGCACAAGACCCTGGCAAGAGGAGCTTGCTAGGAAGGCCAAGGAACACATACCTCAAGAGATGTCGTTGCCGGGGAGTAGCGTCGAGCGATTGTGTTAGGCTATAGATTAGGTTTTATTTGTTTTCTCTCTGTGCCATATATATGTGATATATCTCCTACTCCTAACCCTTGTTCTAGTTTATTTTCTCTTTGTTTTCTTTTCCTTTTTGCAAGTTGGATTATCTTCTCGATTATGGCTTACTATTCAGATCATCATGATTATGCGAGCAACACCACAAACAGCACGAAAAGTATTCAAGAACTGATAAGTAAGATTTCCAATCGCTTAGATGATTTAGCTTTGCAGCGAGAAGTAGTTTTTGAGGATAGGCCTAGCTCTATTGATCCTTATTCTAGAGGCCATCCTTATGTTGCTCCTACATGCCATATTTGTGGATTTCTAGGCCATTCACCCGCTGAATGTCAGCGTGGTTACTCTCACCTTCCTGATTGTTATGGCATGAGCTTCGCCCATAGCCTAGCTCATACCAAAACAATTACTCATATGGGTGGCCTGAAAACCAGAATATGTCATATAGGAATAACGGCCCCGAGATCTCATCGTTTGCCTCTAGTTATCCATTGCAGGGAATTAGGTACAATGAGGAGAGCAACAACTATGCACCACAAACTTTTATTCAGCTCCTATTCATGTACCCCGGCATCAGGAAATGTTGCCAATGGAGTTAAATGGTCCTCCATTTGGTCAACCAACACCTTCAGCACAAGTGCCCACACAAGATGAGTTCGATGACATAGACAAGCTCACATTGCTTAGTCTCGAGTTCACTTGGAGTGCGGAAGATGATCCTATTAGGAAGGTGATACTAGGGGAAATGAAGAAGATCAAGAGTGGAAAAGAGCTAGTGGAAGTAGTAAGGAAGATTGAGAAGAACATCAATGCTGGAAGTACTATCTCATCCCTCCTTGAGCTGAGTGCTGCTGAGATTTCTAGTGATACATGTGAGGTTCCAATACCGTCACATCCAGTTGAGCAAGATAGCAAGAGTCTTGATGAAGAGATACCTCAGATTGAAGATGAACTAGAAGACAAGGAACAAGACGAACAAGAGATCGATTACCCAGGCGATCAAGTTGAAGACACAATCTCTATCTCTCCTGAAGAAGTACAAGAAGCTGCTGTAGTTAAAGATGAAGAACCTGAGATTCATTTTCCTATTGCATACAAGAGCGTGATGTGTCAGGTTTATCTAATCCTCTTGATGACATGAGTCCTTATGATTTATTTGCTTCTACCTTGCATTACATGATACCAACAATTAAGCTAGACTTGCAAAACTGTTTGCTTGGACATGATCATACATACCCTGTTAATGGCATTGTTCACATTTGTTATGATGACACTTATTTTCCTCATGCTATACCTATGCTTAGTGATTCATATCAACCTCATGCTAATGGTTCATATCATCCTCATGTTAGTATTGAGCTTGCTGATTCCTGTCATACTCGTCATGTTCTTTATAGCTATGCTTATGTAATTGGGTACTCTATTGATGATTTAGAGGGCATTACCCCTATCACTTGCAGTTGTTGTTTGTGTGAGTCCTATTTCAGGTTTTTGCTTGTGCACGAATCAATACACGCTGACCAGGTTAGAGGTGACATTCCTTGGGATCTTGGTGGAGTCAGAGCATGGTGATGAGGTGAAGTAGAGGAGCACACGAAGAAGAGTGAGCATGCATGAGGAAGCAAAAGGAGAGGAGTCACAATGCAAGAGGATGTGAGATGATCGAGCGAGTGCTACATGATCAAAACCCGGTTAGCTGTTTCATGTCCCCAATATGAATATATCATCCATTGATACATGCTGAAATCATTTGATATTTGGGTTGCTTAAGCCATTTCTAAAATGTTATCCCACTGAATTTCATTCGACATATTGTGCTTGATGTGAACATGTGAACTGATTGTGGAATGCCTTGTAAACAAGTGATCTATACCTTGATTGCTTTGCTGAAACTAGTGAAAGTCATTTGTTTCGAGTGCTCAAATCCCTAGTGCACTAGTAAACTCCACCATTTTCTGCATTTTACTATGATACACCTAGATCACTATGTTGAGATGCTGAATTTGTGCCAAGTGTGTTCCCATTCAGAGCAATCACCTAACCACTATGGATTAGCATGTTATGTTCCCTGGATCGGTAGCATGTGAACCAGACATGGTTGAGTGATGATTCTTGTTTTTGTAAATTAAAAAAAATTGATAATGAATAAATAAGTCTGACTACCTACAGTAGCATGTCATGTTCCCTGGATCGGTGGCATGTGAAATCGGGTTAGCTTGGGCAGTAATAAATAAATAAATATGTAATTGTCGAACCAGGTGTATACCATGTTCTCTGGATCGGTGGTATGTTCCTTTGGGAAGACAAACAAAAAATTAATAATTGGTTGAGCCAGCTGTATACCATGTTCTCGGGATCGGTGGTATGTTCCTTTGGTGAGACTAATAATAATAAAATCATTGCTTTATTTTTGTAAATAAGTGATTTGATCACAAGCTTTGTTCTCGGGATCATGCTCTCTTTAGGAACCTTTTGGCACAATAATCATTTGAACTAGCTGATCTTCTTTTATCATTGTAGAAGTTTAAAATGATTGAGTCTACTAGTATCCTACTGCTTTGTAACACTCTTAACCACTAATTTTCACTAGCAAAGTCTGAAGCATGCATTGTTTAGAGATCTACTTCACTTGGCATTCTCAAGTCAGGTCACTATTCACTATCTTGCCCTTGTCATATGCCTTTACTTGAGGACAAGTAAAGATTTAAGTGTGGGGGAACTTGATAAGCACATTTCACTTATATAATTTGGCACTCGAATATACCATATATTGTGATCTGACCATCAATTCTTGCTATGAACTATTGCATATTTGAATGATAATCATAAAAAAAGATCATTTACTAGTCTATGGTCTATTTTGCAGAAATGTGCGCAAAGGCACTAATAATCGTGAAGATTTCGTCTATGCGGCTATCGAGAAGAGTGAAGAAGAGAAGAGAAGAAGAAGTGAGATGAAAAGAAGTAACCAGGGGGCTAGATAAAGAAGTGGGAGGATCTTCTGGTGTAGAAAGTTGAGAAGAGAAGGGCCAAAGAGTAAATGTGGCAGATCAGGGAGGGGATCAAAATCCCTAGCGCTGCTCCATTCCCAAATGGGGCCTAGCTACTCATCTCTCTCCCCTCACCCCTCCTTCTCCACCTCCGGCCGCCGCCACGGCCAGGCCGGCGTGGTGGCGCCTCCGCCACCCATCCATCAGCGCCATCCGTCACTAGGCCACCAGTGCCGCCATCCATCACCAGCCACCAGCGCCCCTCTCTCGCGCCCCTTCGGACACGGGCATGATGGAGTCCGAATTTCCGCGCGACTCTCTCCTCCCTGCTGCTCCTTCTCCCACGCCCCTCTGCTCCTTCTCCTTGCCTTGCTCCTCTTCTCTTCTCCAAATCTGAACTACTGCTGCCCTTCTCTGAACAAAAACTGCTGATCCTTCTCTTGCCGTTTCTCCACTTCTCCCCACTGCCCTTCTTCTTTCCTGAACCCAAACTACAACTGCCGCTTCTTCTCCGAACCCGTACTGCTGCTCTCTTCTTCCCTAGCCTCGCTGCTGCTCCTCCTTCTCCAGTCGCTGCTCACTTCTCCAAATCCCCAAACTGCTGCTCCTCTTTCTTGCACGCCTGCTGCTGTTCTTCTTCTCCTATCTTGTTGCACCACTACTGTTGCTCCTTGTCTCTTGCTCCCCCTGCTGCTCTCTACTTGCTGCTGCTTCTTCTTGCTCCCCTTGCTGATCTTCTCCATCACCTACACCATCTACAGCTACAAGCCTAAAGATTGATCGGGATTTACTCTGTGAATTCCTCTCTTCTCTTGCTACTGTACTCTGAATTTTTGTACTGTTCTACTAACATTGTTGGTGCCTTGTGTGGTTTATATTCTACTATAGTTTCAGTCAACTTGAGATGTGTAAAACTGTTCAATATTCGGTTTACAATTTCTGAAACTTTTGTGATTCAGTGGTGTCTCTATGTTTTATATATAACCTGCGTACAACTTGCTGTAGAAAAATTCAGTTTGTGGCCCTTGTTCTATAGGTAACTATGATATATATATATATATATATATATATATATATATATATATATATATATATATATATATATATCAACACACCCAATACAATGGTAAATTGTATAGGTGCACTAGTTCGACGAAGAGATGGTGATACAAGTGCAATATGGATGGTAGATATAGGTTTTGTAAAAGGAAAATATAAAAACAGCAAGGTAGCAAGTGGTAAACGTGACCATAAACGGTATTGCAATGATAGTAGAGAAGGCCTAGGGTTCATACTTTCACTAGTGCAAGTTCTCTCAACAAGGATAACATAATTGGATCATATTACTAGCCCTCAACATGCAACAAAGAGTCACTCCAAAGTAACTAATAGCGGAGAACAAACGAAGAGATTATGGTAGGGTACGAAACCACCTCAAAGCTATTCTTTCTGATCGATGTATTCAAGAGTCCGTCGTAACGTTCAATCTAGCATAGAGTTCGTACTAGAGTAACACCTTAAGACACAAATCAACCAAAACCCTAATGTCGCCTAGATACTCCATTGTCACCTCAAGTATCTGTGGGCATGGTTATACGGTATGCATCACATAATCTCAGAAACATCTATTCAACCAACACATAGAACTTCAAAGAGTGCCCTAAAGTTTCTACCGCAGAGTCAAGACAAAAACGTGTGCCAACCCCTATGCATAGGTTCCCAAGGTCACGAACCCGCAAGTTGATCACCAAAACATACATCAAGTGGATCACATGATATCCCATTGTGACCATAGATAAACACGTGCAAGACATACATCAAGTGTTCTCAAATCCTTAAAGACTCGATCCGATAAGATAACTTCAAAGGGAAAACTCAATCCATTACAAGAGAGTAGAGGGGGAGAAGAAGACTCAACTAGAATAGCAAAGCTCGCGATACATCAAGATCGTGCCATCTCAAGAACACGAGAGAGAGAGAGAGAGAGAGAGAGAGAGAGAGAGAGAGAGAGATCAAACACATAGCTAATTGTACATACCGTCAGCCCCGAGGGTGGACTACTCCCTCCTCGTCATGGAGAGCGCCGGGATGATGAAGATAGCCACCGGAGAGGGATCCCCCCTCCGGCGGGGTGCCAGAACGGCTGTAGATTGGTTTTCGGTGGCTATAGAGGCTTTCGTCGGCGGAACTCCCGATTTAGGTTAATTTCCGAAGGTTTCAGTATTTATAGTTTTTTTTTGGCGTAGGGCACACGTGAGGGGGCTGTTGGGCTGTCCTCGAGATAGGGGGCGCGCCCCCCTTCACAGGGCGTGCCCCCACCCTCGAGGGCAGCCCGTGGCTCCCCTGGCCCATCTCTTTTGCTTCGGGGGCTTCTTTTGGTCCAGAAAAAATCATAAAAAATTGGCTCGTCAATTGGACTCCGTTTGATATTCCTCTTCTGCGAAACTCAAAAACAAGGAAAAACAGAAACTGGCACTGGGCTCTGGGTTAATAGGTTAGTCCCAAAAATCGTATAAAAGTGAATGATAAATCCCATTAAACATCCAAGACTTCATAAATAATAGCATGGAATAATCAAAAATTATAGATACGTTGGAGACGTATCAGTACATACTAGTACATCTGTCTATTAACCATGTTCTTACATCAAACTAATGTTCTTGTGTATCCCTCATCAATCACTTATGATGAGATAGTCAGGCTTGTGGACTACTGTAAGAAAACACCCTCTTTTAAAGAATGCAGTGTCAGCCTCCCCACATGATTCTCAAGAAACAACAATGCTAGATGAAGATTATCAACGTACCTCTGTAGTTGATGTTCGCATTTCCCCTACACCACCATCACAGGTGCTTGTTGTAACTTGGCAGCGTGATATGTGTTTGCATGTTGGATATAGTGTCTAGATTGTAATTCTTCCAATCTGGTTAAATTGCATGTGCTATTCTACTTAGTTTATACATTATACATGTGAATGTGACATGCCTTCCTGTTTTGGTACATAGTACATCTTTCTATTAAGAATCTCCTTACATAAAACTACTATTTTTTGTATCCCGCATCAATCAATTATGATGGCACACCTTTAGTATATGCAGAGTGATATTGGTTGCATCTTTCATATGATTTATAGCATGCGCTGCTTCTAATTTGTTGAAACACCATTTATGATGGCACGCTTTTAACTTGGCAGAGTCATATTGGTTGCATCTTTCATGTTGTGTCTAGCTTGCATTGCTTCTTATTCGTTGAAATTGCTTCTCCTTAGTTTACACAAATAGTTGTGAATATGCCATATCATCCTGTTTTTCATACATATTACATCCTAGTATCATGTGTTTTCCTTACATCAAAGTAGTGATTGTCAGTATCATGCACGGATGACTTCTGAAGAGTGAATTTTATTGCTTTTTCTTGTCGGCTTTACTGGACAATTCAAAACCAATAAAGTGGAAGGAAATTAGCCAGGCAATGGAGAAAGGTGCTCTTTCCAAAAAGAGGGCCTCTACAGATTCTACCCCGCCACCCCCAAGAAGATTTGCAAGACAACACATGCATAGACACTCAACGTAGCTTTGTTGAAGATGAGCGCGTCTCCCCTAGTGCACCATCACAGGTGCTCCCTCTAACTTGGCATTGTTATATGTGGTTGCATGTTATGTATGATGTCTAGCTTGTATTGCTTCTAATTTTGTTGAATTCCATCTGCTTACTTTAGACATTATACTTGTGAATAAGACATGTGTTCCTGTTTCTAGAACATACAATATCTGTCTATCACACCATGTTCTTACATCAAAGTACTACTGTTGTGTAACCTGCAACAATCACTTATCACAAGACATGTTTGACTTGGGAGTGTGATATAGGTTACATCTCGCATTCTTTTCTATCTTGTACTACTTCTAATTTGCCGAAATGGCACTTATGACGAGACAGTTTTAACTTAGTAGAGTGATATTTGTTGCATCTTTCATATGGTGTCTAGATTTCATTGCTTCTAATTTATTGAAATGCCTTCTACTTAGTTTACACATCATAGCTGTGAATATGCAATGTTGTCCTTTTTCTTACACATTCAATTGTACTATCATGCGGTAGCCTTACATTAAAGTAGTGCTCGTCAGCATCATGCATCAATGAGTTCTGAAAAGCAATTTTTGATTCATTTTTCTTGTGGGTTTGACTTGACAAGGCAATACAATTAAGAAATAGGAATGAAAAAATAAGGCAGGGACTGATGGCGGTCTTCCGGCGAAACCGGCATCCAAGGTGCTTTCTCTAGCTTGGCAGTGTGATATTGTCTTGCATGTTGCATACGGTGTCTCGCTTGTATTGCTTGAAATTTGATTAAATTACTTCTGCTTAGTTTACACAAATAGTTATGAATATGGCATGTCGTCCTGTTTTTCGTACATATTCCATCCTCGTATCATGTGTTTGCCTTACATCAAGGTAGTGATTGTCAGTATCATGCATGAATGAGTTTTGAAGAGTAAATTTTATTGCTTTTTCTTGTCGGTTTTACTTGACAATGCAAAATCAATAAATCAGAAGGAAATTAGCAAGGCAGTGGATATTACACATCATAGTTCTGATTATCTCATGTCGTCCAGTTTTTTGTACATATTACATCCTCCTATCATGTGGTTGTCTAACATCAAAGTTCAGTTCGTCCGTATCATGCATCAATTTGTTTCTGAAGAACTAAATTTTTATTCCTTTTTCTTGTCGGCTCGACTTAACATGGCATAGAGAAAGAGGAAGGAACACAGAATGACAGGGGATGGTGTTAGTACTAAGGACACATGGAAACGGAAGCGGAACAATTATGCAGATTCTGCTGGTACGGATGGTGCAATAGAAGGTCAAAGTCCAGCGGAAAATTGTACAAACACGGTATCATGTGCTACACGAGCTGTAAAACAAGCCAAATAGAAACTAATAGCTACCACCAGACAAGTAGAGACATCCCTAGTTGTTGCAACACCTTCCATAGTACCACCAGCTCCACGAGTTACTCGTTTGGTAACTCTGCTAGCGACAAGTTCCCAAGCTCCCTTGCCACCTGACACTACTTTCGAAGCACTCTTGACAGAAGACAAGTTGGCAAGATCAGATGAACCTTGTGAGCTTTAACAACAAGAAGGTAGTTGTTGGAGTCAAGTTACAGTTGCATGCTTCTTTCTATGTAGTCTCACAGTTAGATGTACACTAACACTTCCTATTCTCGTTGTTGGACTAGCACCTAGGTGCAAGAGGAAACAAACATGAGGGATAATGCTTGATAGGTTAACTAAATCTAGAGGAGGAAGAATGGAGATCCGTTTTGAGGCAGGTTTAAAAAGGCCACATGATGCTACAAAGTCAGCCAAGTTAGTATCAAAGGCAGCGGTTGCCGTTAGGTGTCATGCATGTATCCCCCCAACATGGATTCAATACAGGAATGACAAAGACGAAACCCAGTTCAACAGCTTCCACGACCATTTATCTGTAAGTATGGTTATGTATGGAAACTAGTAATGTCATCTTGCTCTGTCCCATACTCTCTAGGTTGCTGATAATGAGACTCCCATAATTTTCAACATATGAGGTTCAAGTTGGATGGCCAAGATGATGCAACCAGACAAGCTTGCACCAATGTTTTCAAGTCTACTCTACGACAGTATCGGTATAACTTGAGGAAAACTCACTTTGAAGGCAAGGCTAACAGTGAACTTGCCCAAACATCTCCAGTGGAAAATATATAGGATGAAGACTGGAGAGGCCTCGTTAAACACTGGCCTGATCAGATCACATGTTGAACTCTGATACGTCCCCAACGTATCCACAATTTTCATTGTTCCATGCTATTATATATTATGTTTTGGATGTTTAATGGGCTTTATTATACACTTTTATATTATTTTTGGGACTAGCCTACTAACCCAAGGCCTAGTGCAAATTGTTGTTTTTTTTGCATATTTCAGTGTTTCGCAGAAAGGAATATCAAACGGAGTCCAAACGGAATGAAACCTTCGGGAGAGTTATTTTTTGAATGATATCTTCACGAGAGACTTGGAGTACAAGTCAGAGAAGAAACGAGGTGCCCACGAGGGGGCAGGGTGCGCCCAAGGGGGTAGGCGCGTCCCCCACCCTCGTGGGCCCCCACGTTGCTCCACCGACGTACTTTTTCCTCCTATATATACCCATATAACCTGAAAACATCGTAGAGGGTGAAGAAACCCTAATTCCACCGCCGTAACCTTCTATTCCCATGAGATCCCATCTTGGGGCCTGTTCCAGAGCTCCGCCGGAGGGGGCATCGATCATGGAGGGCTTCTACATCAACAACATAACCCCTCCGATGAGTTGTGTGTAATTTACCACAGACCTTCGGGTCCATAGTTATTAGCTAGATGGCTTCTTCTCTCTCTTTGGATCTGAATACAAAGTTCTCCTCGACCTTCGAGGAGATCTATTCGATGTAATCTTTTCGCGATGTGTTTGTCGAGATCTGATGAATTGTGGATTTATGAGAAAGATTATCTATGAACAATATTGGATTCTTTTCTGAAATCTTTTATGTATGATTATAATATCCTTGCAAGTCTCTTTGAATTATTGGTTTGGTTTGGCCTACTAGATCTATAGTTCTTGCAATGGGAGAAGTGCTTGGCTTTGGGTTCAATCTTGCGGTGTCCTTTCCCAGTGACAGTAGGGACAGCAAGGCACGTATAGTATTGTTGACATCGAGGATAAAAAGATGGGGTCTACATCATATTGCTTGAGTTTATCCCTCTACATCATGTCATCTTGCTTAAGGTGTTACTCTGTTCTTATGAACATAATACTCTAGATGCATGCTGGATAGCAGTCGATGTGTGGAGTAATAGTAGTAGCTGCAAAATCGTTTCGGTCTACTTATCACGGACGTCATGCCTATATACAATGATCATGCCTGGATATTCTCATAACTATGCGCTTTTCTATCAATTGCTCAACGGTAATTTGTTCACCCACCGTAGAATTCAGCTATCATGAGAGAAGCCACTAGTGAAACCTATGGCCCCCGGGTCTATCTTTATCATATTTCTTTCCTTTTAACTAGCTAATTTCTGTTGCCGTTGCTTATTTGTTTTCTTTACTTTTTGTTCTTATACCAAAAATACCAAAAATATTATCCTATCCTATCTATCAGATCTCACCCTCGTAAGTGATTGTGAAGGGATTGACAACCCCTTATCGCGTTGGCTGCGAGGTTCTTATTTATTTGTGTAGGTGCGGGGGACTCGCGCGTGGTCTCCTACTGGATTGATACATTGGTTCTCAAAAACTGAGGGAAATACTTACACTAATGTGTTGCATCACCCTTCCTCTTCGAGGGAATACAACGCAAGCTCGAGAAGTATCAAGAAGAATTTATGGCGCCGTTGCAAGGGAGATCTACGCAATAGTCATATACCAAGTACCTATCACAAACCCTTATTCCTCGCACTACATTATTTGTCTCTTGTTTTCCTCTCCCCCACTTCACCCTTGCCGTTTTATTTGCCCTTCTTTTTCCGTGTGTTTTATCGCTTTGCCTTGCCGTCATGGCTAGCACGCCTATCATTATCAATACTCCCGAGATTGAGGTTCTTAATTTTAAACAAAGGGAGGAAGAAAATCTAAAAGATGCTTGGTATAGAATTTGCAATGCTCAAAATAGATCTACTAGGAAGCTTTCCACTTTTGTGCTTCTTCGCAATTTCTATGTTGGCATCACTCCGTGGAATAGATATATTCCTGATACCATTACCTGAGGGAATTTCTTGGGTAGCCATACTTTTGATTCTTATAATGCTATGACAGAATTGTTTGGCCCACCACCTCTCCTGGTTAATGGAACTGTTTTGACTTTAGAACATGTTATGCAAAGGCTTGAAATTATTGAAAACAAAGTTGCCACGGTAGAGTTGGTTGAGAGTTTGGATAAAAAGATCCATAACCAAATCACCCAATATGGATCTAAAGTAGGAGTCATTCTGAAAAACTTTAAAGAAAAAGAACCTATAGTTAAAGAGAGGATAGATCAAGATTCCACTAGAATTGATAAACTTGAGGATGTTATTACTAATGTAGGATCTGCTTTTTCTGCTGTGAAAAATAATTCGAATCCCTCTATCTCTAAATTGGCCAAGCTTATGTATGTTCCTAAAAATAAGGGTGAATCATCTAGTAAAGAAACTGCGGATCTCAAATCCATAAGTGTTCATCCCAACTTTCTCACTTTTGTAAGGGAACCTTTTTCAATAAATGAATTTCTTGATTTCTTGCCTATAAGTTTGATTATTAATAGGAATGAACAAGTTCCTAAGGATTATAAGTGCTTAATCGAAGAATTGCCTACCAAAGATAGCAATGCCTAGATCTAGTCTTGTATCGTGCCTAGCTAGGGGCGTTAAACGATAGTGCTTGTTGGGAGGCAACCCAATTTTATTTTCTTTGTTTTTGCTTCTGTTTAGGAATAAATATTGCATCTAGCTTCTGTTTAGATGTGGTTTTTTGTTTTAATTAGTGTTTGTGCCAAGTAGAACCTTTGGGAAGACTTGTGTGAAGTTTATGTGATCATGCTGTAAAAAACAGAAACTTTAGCGCTCACGAGATTGGCTGTCATTTTTTTTACTGGAGAGTGCTATTTAGTTGATTCTTTTTGAAGATGTTTAATAGACAAATTCCTCACTTACACCAATTTATTTCAATTTTTTAGAGTTACAGAAGTATTCGAAAGTTACAGATTACTACACACTATTTTGTTTTTGTGTGTTGTTTGCTTATTTTGATGAATCTATGAGTAGTATCGGGGGTATGAATCATGGAGAAGTTGGAATACAGTATGTTTAACACCAATATAAACAAAGAATGAGTTCATTACAGTACCTTTGGGTAGTGGTTTGTTTTCTTATGCTAACGGAGCTCACAAGAGGCTAAGTTTTGTGTTGTGAAGTTTTCAAGTTTTGACTATGGATTTGATGGACAATGGAACAAAGAGTGGCAAAAGCCTAAGCTTGGGGATGCCCAAGGCACCCCAAAAATTCAAGGACAACCAAAAGCCTAAGCTTGGAGATGCCCCGGGAAGGCATCCCCTCTTTCGTCTTCGTCTATCGGTAACTTTACTTGAGACAATATTTTTATTCACCACATGATATGTGTTTTGCTTGGAGCATCATGTATGATATGAGTCTTTGCTTTTTATTTTGCCACAATAATCCTTGCTGAACACACCTTTGGAGAGAGATAAATATGATTTAGAATTTATTAGAACACTCTATGTGCTTCACTTATATCTTTTGAGCTAGATAGTTTTGCTCTAGTGCTTCACTTATATCTTTTAGAGCACGGTGGTGGTTTTCTTTTGTAGAAATTATTGATCTCTCATGCTTCACTTATATCTATTTGAGAGTCTTTTAGAACAGCATGGTAATGCGCTTTGGTTATAAAACTAGTCCTAATATGATAGGCATCCAGGATGAGTATAGTAAACACTTTCACATAAAGTGCATTGAATACTATGAGAAGTTTGATACTTGATGATTGTTTTGATATATGAGGATGGTGATATTAGAGTCATGCTAGTAGAGTAGTTGTGAATTTGACCCAGCTCCCGCCGCCGTGTTCGAGGGCAGCCGTCCTCCGGCCCGAGCTCGCCGCAGCTTGAGCGCCTCCGGCCGCTGCACCTTGCGCCGGCGCAGCGCCGCCGCGGCCTTCCGCCACCGCCGAATCGAGGGCAGCCGCCCGAACCAGATCCACCGCCGGTTGCCCCGAACCCTAACGGGCCGCTCCCGCTTCGCCCGATCCACTTCCGCGCCCGGCCCGCGTTAACCCGTTGACCAGATCTGAGGTTGACTCCGTTTCCTCTGTCCTTTTGTTTTGTTTTTGTTGTCTGATGCATTCTTGTGTTGGCAATAACTTTTACAGTGCTTGTCCGATTTGTGCATATGATATGTCAAAATGATCGTGGTGACATGTACTACGTTTTGTTCCATTGTGTCATGCTTGTTTAAGTCCATCTAGATGTCTTAATCTTCATGACAAGAGTGCTACATGATATAAACTGCTGCTACTTGTTATTTTCATGCCATGTTTGAGTTGTGATAACTTGGTGCATGTTTATCCAAATGAGGTAAATGATATGTCAAAATGTTCGTCATGAGATGCTCTACATGTTGGTTGCTATAGCATGCATGTTAGAGTTCATATTGCCATGTTATCTCTGTTGTAAAAGTGCATTCGGCTATTAGGTTTTGTAACTTGTTACGAGATGCCTAGTTGAGGAGCTCGTTGCTATTGATGTGTTTGCCCCTATGTCACATGCTCATATGTTTTAGATTCCCCATCATGTGTTCTTTGCTGTGGTGCAAACAATTTGCCATGTTATGCTTTAAGATGACTTAAACATGCTCGCAAACATGCCATGATAATGTTACTGTTGTAACACTTAGTGAAATTTCACTAAGTCTGGAATCTGTCTTATCTTGATGCCTTGTTTGCTTGTTGTCCCAGGCAAATCCAAGTTAGTTTTGGGGTGGCCATTGATCATTCCTTGCTGTATATGTTGTTGGCTATCCATCCATGCCCTCACATGCTCATTTGGGTTGCTGTAGCATATTTAATTCTTGCTCCCAAGTTGCTATAAAATATTATTGTCAGGTTTTTATTGTCATGTTCAAAATGTTGTAGCTTGTTGCTATTGATCCATGCCTCCTATGGAGTTGCTCCAATGGAGTTGTTTGCTGTAGGATATGTCTACTTCATGTCCATGATTCTTGTCATCATGTTTGAGTGCTGTAGAGTATATATTTCTTGCTTCCAAGTTACTATGTGGCTGTTAATTTCAGCTTTGCATTGTTTCTTGTTTCGGGTGTATCTTTTAGTCCGTTGCTCCGTTTTGAGCGTGCCCTACATGAAACTTGTGTGGTTTTGCATGTAGATTCATAAATTCATATTGTTAACATGTTTGGAGTATGTTTGCTTGATGTTTGGGTGCATCTTGCACCGTTGCCATGCTTATCTTGTTTTGATCATATCTTCTAGACCGTAGCTCCGTTTTAAACAAACTTTATATGAAACTTGACTAGAATTTTGTGTAGATCATCATGGTGCATGTTAACTTGCTGTTTAACAACTTTAACTTAAGGGTTGTTCAGATCTGGACTAATTTCAAACTATGCATATGAGGACTTACCAGATTTGTCTTAAGTAGTTTTCGGCCTCATTTAAACCTGTTGTTTCTTGTGTGGTTTCTCTGTGCTTCCGACTTTGCAATGTTTTGCATCCTATATAGACTTGTCTTGCATCCTACTTGCTTGAGTATATTGTCATGTTCTTGTGCTGTTTTTCTGTGCTTGCTATGTTGTCATGTTGTGCATTCTAAGTGCATCTGCGGTGCTTCCTAAGTGCATCATACATGCATCCTGTAGTTTGCGCATTGTACCTTGTTTGATTTCGTGCCTCGTGTGTTCTAGTGTTGAGTAGAGCCGGAAGCCGAGACCGAGTACGAGAACGAGGTTACTACCGAGGTTGAGTACGAGGAGCCGTCTTATGATCCCATCGACGACTCGACAGGCAAGGTGACCTGACCCAGATATCATTACTATCTTTGCCTATTGCTAGAAGTCTCGCTCTTTAGCTTTTTCCTCGATGCCCATGTTTGTTTGTCAGCCTCCTATTGTAACCATGAATCTATTTAACCACCCAACCTATGCAAACCTTTATTTGGCTACGTAAGCTTCGCTCAGCCCCTCTTGTAGCATTGCTAGTTGCAGGAGAAGATTTGAAGATTCTTGCTTCATGTTGAAGCTTGTTGGGATATCACACTATATAAACTCTTTAATTAAATCATCTATATATTGGTAATGGGTGGAAGGCTAAGCCTCTTGCTTGGTGATTTGTTCCACTCATGCCGCCCTAGGAACCGTATAAACCGGTGTTATGTTCCTTGATTATGCGTTCCTCACACGGTTGGGGTTATGGGGCCCCCTCGATAAACCGCTTAGGGCTAAGGCTTTTCCAGCAAGTCCCAACATTGGTACTCCATTTGCCTAACAACTAAAAACTTGCCGAGGGAGTAATTAACCCGAGGATTAATTAATCAACCCCCCTAGGCCAGTGCTCGATTTGAGTGTTGGTCCAAACTAGAGCCACTTGCGGTGCCACCCAGTTCGCTGGGGTCTTCGGTATCTGTACGTACTGCTCATCCGGTCGTGGCCTGAGATGAGATACGTGCGGCTACTATCAGGGTGTCGGCACACCGGGAGGATTTGCTGGATTAGTCTTACCTTAGTCAGGGTATCTTGAGCACGGGATTCCGAGGATACTCGGGCCTTCCCACCTTGGAGTTGCGACTCCGCGGATCGTGGGCTTGTAATGGGCCAAGTTGGAACACCCCTGCAGGATTTTGAACTTTTGAAAGCCGTGCCCACGGTTATGTGGCAGATGGCAATTTGTTAATATCCGGTTGTATAAATCTTGACACCATGTTCTGAACACACTACCAGCTTGAGTAACCGTGACGGTCATTTTCTGAAAGGGGTTCGGGAAGTGAACACGGTGGGGTTATGATTGACGTGCTTAGTTAGGATCACTTCGTGATCACTTTGACGCTCGTGGCACTTCTCTTCTCGCTCTTTTTACGTAAGCTAGTGCTAGTGCAGCTGCAGCCTTTTATTCTTTCTTCAGCCTTGTTCCTCACCCAAGGCTTAGATAGTTCTGTTACCCGGGAACGGGATTGCTGAGTCCTCCGTGGCTCACAGATTCTACACCACGCCAGATGCAGGTACTATGGTGAACTACTCAGGTGACGGCACGGATCTGTACTGGGAGTACGATGAAGAACATAGCCGTTACTATGTGCACTATCCCGATGATCAGTAGTGGTTTCTACTAGGGGCGATTCGGACCTGTGGCTTTATGTATTTGGTATCTTTCATTTGGATCTTCACCCATAGTTGGGTTGTGATGTTATTTGGATGATGTTTTCCTATGTAATGTATTGTGTGACGTGGCGAGTGTAAGCCAACTATCCTTTTGCAATTTCATCCGTATTTTTACATGAGTCGTGCAAAGATACTGAACTTGAGATCACTCCAGAATGGGCTTATACCTTTAAGTCGTGCCTCGACACGTAGGAGGTATAATCTCATCCTGGGCATTACAAGTTGGTATTCAGAGCCTTATCCGACCTAGAAGCCCCCACTGATTGATCGAATCGTTGACGGTTGAGTCTAGGCACACACTTAAAATGTTTTGAGTCCTATATATATATCGGAGAGTAGGATTTCTTTTGCTCCTCATCTCTTTTCACTCTGGTGAGGACTCCTGACGATTACTCTTGTCTCTTCTACTCTCAAAATTTCACCAAATTTTTTTTTTAGGAATCTCGCGAGTATTGTTTGGATTGTTTCGATGTCTTTGTGACGAGAACATTGTTCTCGATGCCTCCTGTCATTTAGGGGTTGTGGCAGTGTCCCGGGGAGTTGAGCTCCGACGTGTTGCCGTCACAAATATATCGCAGCAGTTCTGGAATACTTAAGACGGCCGACATCGAAAACTCTCCTATGCGGTTAGTGGTAAGATAACCCCGACGTCACCCAGTACTGGGGAGGTAGTTCGGGAGTATTGCCATAGCTTGTATAGTAGATGCGTTTCGAAGGTCCGAGGTAGACGGTCTCCAGAAATAACTGGTTATGTGTTGAAGGATGGATACAGCTGGATGTAGGATTAGAGTTGAGTGGGCGATGCTTCCCCTGTATCCCCAACACCTGATTTGCATAACTGGAAACTTTTGGAAATTAATAGGTGGGTTCATCTAGTAGCTCATATGCATTCTTCCAACGAATGCATGATATGGAGTTCGGGGTTCTACATTGAGTGAAGTAGTGTTATGGCCGTTGTAAAGATCGGGAGTTGCATCTTAAAGGGTCCTTGGCTATGCTGATCCGGGGATTGCAAAACCCTTTTGTAACACGTTCCATAAGCTTTCAGCACGAATATGTCGAACGAAGCTTCTATCTTGTATTTGTTCTATCTGCTCCTTGTTGTTTTTATTTACCTTTTGTCCTCCCAAGTGGCTTCTCGTGAAGATTGTTGTTACTATTAAACTGTGGATTACATTCGTTCTTCTTGTTCGAATGTGCTTGTCAAGACTTATGTTGCAATTTCTAGCCGTTGATTCAGCTTATATATCTTTCTCAATCAATGGCTAATAGTTGTCATCTCATTCAGGATGGCTCCTAAAAAGGTTCCCAACGCTAACCCAGAGGGTGAAGAGGTTCTTGATCGTCCTCCTTCCCCTCCTCCTCCGTCTGAGGCCTGGAGAGCAATTATGCAAGCGACGAACCAGAACACTCAGATGCTTATGCAAATGATGCAGAACATTCCAGCAAATCAAGCAAATCAGGGTGCTCATGGGAACCAAGGCCAAGGCAATTTGTTCAACCAACCTCACTTTGCTACGCTCAACCAGTTCCTGGCAAACCAACCAAAGGCATTCAGTTACTGTGTGGACCCTCTAGATGCTGAAGACTGAATAACAGATATCAAGAAGCATTTCGAGTGCAGTAACGTCAGGCCCGAGGACTATGTGAAGTTTGCAGCGTTCCAACTCAAGGACCAAGCCGCTGATTGGTGGTAGCAGTACAAAGACTCCAGAGCAGGGCAGGTAATCTCCTGGGATGACTTCTGCAAGGACTTTCGCTCTCACCACATTCCAACAAGTGTCATCGAGGGTATGCGTGAGCAATTCCGCAACCTGAAGCAAGGCTCAATGACTGTCTACCAATATAATGTCAAGTTCCAGAACCTTGCCCGCTATGCCAAGCAAGACATCCGAGATGCCAAGAGCAAGATCTATCAGTTCCGTGGTGGTCTGAATGAAGAACTCCAACTAGCTCTCACCCTGTTCGAGCCTGATGAGTTTGATCAATTCTATAACATGGCACTTAAGCAAGAGGCAGCCCAGCTCAAGATGGAAGCTTCCAAAAAGAGGATCAGAGACGCTGTTCACTCCTCCTCTTCTTCTCAAGTGGTCGCAAAGCAACAAAAGTTTTGGCTTCCACCTCCTCCAGTGATCTGAGCTCCCAACAACAACAACAAGAATTCTGGTGGCAGTGTTTTCTCCCACCCACCCAACCCAAGCAATCAGTCAAAGAATCATTTTCAAGCTTCCAAGTCAAGTGCTCCTTATCACCGTCCTCTCTCAGAATTGATTTGCAACAAGTGTGGCCAGAAGGGTCACTATGCTAACAAGTGCCCCAACCCAAGGCGCCTTCCGCCTCCTCCACCTGTCAGCACTGCTATTGTCAAGCATAATCCAAAGGTTGCAAGAGTGAATCTAATGAATGCAGCTCAAGCAGAGAATTCTTCATATGTGATACTTGGTAATCTTCCAGTCAACTCTATACCTGCTAAAGTATTGTTTGATTCGGGTGCATCGCTTTCTTTCATTTCAAGACCATTTGTTGCCAAGCATAATTTCGTCACTCAAGTGTTGCCAAAGCCTTTGAGCATTATTTCTCCTGGATTGCAAATGTCCTCTCGGGTGCATGTTCCGGATGTATCTATTCGCATGGGTGATTACCGCTTTCTGGCTTCTCCGGTTGTTCTCGGCAAATCCGACATTGACCTTATTCTCAGGATGGGTTGGCTTTCTCAGCATGATGCTCACATTGATTGTGCAAATAAGGAAGTCAAGCTTACTCATTCCAACGAAGACGTGATTATCTTCGCCTCTCGAGATAACACAATCAGGCTATTCTCTCTCAATGACAAGGGCGAGATTAATGCCATCTCTCAAATTCCGATGGTTAATGAATATGAAGATGTTTTCCCTGAAGAGCTTCCAGGCATGCCTCCATATCGTCAAGTTGAATTCGTTATTGAACTCGAGCCTGGTACTGAGCCAGCATGTCGGCGTCCTTACAAACTCTCCCCTGAAGAGTTGAAGGAGTTGAAGAAACAACTTGATGAACAAGAGCGTATGGGTCTAATCAGGCCTAGCACGTCTCCCTGGGGCTGTGGTGTCTTATTTGTCAAGAAGAAGGATGGCACGGAGCGCCTTTGCGTTGATTACCGGCCATTGAACAAGAAGACAATAAAGAACAAGTATCCGCTCCCCAACATCAATGAATTGTTCGAGCAGCTCAAAGGAGCAAAAGTGTTCTCTTAGCTCGATCTCCGGATGGGTTATCACCAGATCCGCATCCGTGAAGAAGATATTCACAAGACTGCATTCAGAACAAGCTACGGCTCCTATGAATATACAGTCATGTCTTTTGGCCTCGCTAATGCTCCACCTACCTTCTCGAGGATGATGCACTACATTTTCAACCCCTACACCAACGAATTTGTGCTTGTGTATCTGGATGACATCTTGGTATTCTCCAAGAATGAAGAGGATCACGAAAAGCACCTCCGTCTGGTTCTCGACAGACTCCGTGAACATAAGTTCTATACCAAGTTCTCCAAGTGTGAATTCTAGCTCGATAAGGTCTTGCATCTGGGCCATATCATCTCTGCTGACGGTATTGCGGTCAACCCCGAGAAAGTTGAAGCGATTGTCAACTGGGAACCTCCTCAGAACGTCAAGCAACTCCGAAGTTTTCTTGGTCTTGCTAGCTATTGCAGAAGGTTCGTTGAGAACTTCTCCAAGATTGCCAAGCCTCTCTCCAACTTACTGCAGAAGAATGTCAAGTACAACTGGTCTCCAGATTGTGATGTGGCATTCAAAACTCTTAAAGAAAAGCTCATCTCTGCTCCGGTTCTTACTCCTCCAGATGAGTCCAAGCCCTACGAAGTATTCTGTGATGCTTCTCTTCAAGGACTTGGTGGTGTGCTAATGCAGGACAAGAAGATTGTGGCATACACTTCTCGTCAATTGAAGCCATGTGAGAAGAACTACCCCACACATGATCTCGAGGTAGCAGTTGTGGTACACGCCTTGATCACGTGGAGACACCTTCTGTTGGGCAGAAAAGTCGACATCTTCACCGATCACAAGAGCTTGAAGTACATCTTCACACAGCCGAACCTGAACCTTCGCCAGACTCGTTGGGTTGAAATGATCCAAGTGTATGATCCAAGCATCGAATACACACCTGGCAAGGCCAAGGTCATTGCAGATGCCTTGAGCAGAAAGGCATATTGTAGCAGTCTCCTTATTAAGCCGTTTCAACCTGAGCTTTGTGAAGCATTCAGGAAGCTCAACCTCCAAGTTGTTCCGCAAGGCTTTCTTGCAAATCTTCAAGTTGCTCCTACCTTGGAAGATCAGATCCGTGAGGCCCAACTCAGTGATGCTATGGTGCAGGAAGTGAAACATGGTATTGCAAAGGGTACTCCCAAATACAAGTGCTATCGCGTTGATGAGAGAGATACCTTGTTCTTTGAGGACAGACTTGTGGTTCCCAAGGGTGATCTCAGGAAGCTCATAATGAATGAAGCACATGACTCCCTCCTCTCAATTCATCCTGGAAGTTCTAAGATGTACCAAGTCCTCAAGCAATCTTACTGGTGGACACGCATGAAAAGGGAGATTGCCCAATTCGTCAATGAATGTGATGTCTGCAGAAGAGTGAAGGCAGAGCATCAACGTCCAGCCGGTCTTCTCCAACCTCTTCCTATTCCCGAGTGGAAATTTAACCACATTGAAATGGATTTCATCACTGGTTTTCCCAAGTCTAAGAAGGGGAATGATTCTATCTTTGTGGTGATTGACAAGCTAACCAAAGTAGCTCACTTCCTTCCAGTCAAAGAATCCATCAATGCAGCTCAACTGGCAGAGTTGTACACTTCCATAATTGTGTCCTTACATGGCATTCCTCAAGTTATCTCCTCAGACCGTGGAAGTTTGTTAACATCCAAGTTCTGGGGCTCCTTCCAGTCTGCCATGGGCACTAAGATCCATTTCAGCACTGCATTTCACCCTCAGACTAGTGGTCAAGTCGAGAGAGTGAACCAGATTCTAGAAGACATGCTCAGAGCTTGTGTCATCTCTTTTGGCATGAAGTGGGAAGATTATCTTCCGTTTGCCGAGTTCTCGTACAACAACAGCTTCCAAGCAAGTGCCGGCAAAGCTCCGTTTGAAATCCTCTATGGCAGAAAGTGTCGTACTCCTCTCAACTAGTCCAAGACTGGTGAACGTCAACTTCTTGGCAATGACTTGATCTCAGAAGCCGAAGATATGTGCAAAGTCATACGTGAGAATCTCAAGGCCGCTCAGTCGCGTCAGAAGAGCTACTATGACGGCAAGCATCGTGATTTGGCCTTCAACATTGGGGATCATGTCTATCTCCGTGTTTCTCCTATGAATGGCACCCAAAGATTCGGTATCAAAGGAAAGCTTGCTCCTAGATACGTGGGCCCTTTCAAGATCCTTAGCAAAAGAGGCGATCTAGCCTATCAACTTGAGCTCCCTTCCAACTTTGCAAATGTTCATGATGTGTTTCACGTGTCTCAACTCTGCAAGTGCTTCAAGACACCTGAATGCAACATTCCATTCGAGGAGATTGATCTTCAACAAGACTTGTCTTATCGTGAGCACCCCGTTGCTATTCTTGAAGAGACCGAGCGCCAGACCCGCAACAAGTCAATCAAGTTCTTGAAAGTAAAGTGGTCACACCATACCGATCGAGAAGCTACGTGGGAACGAGAAGATCACCTTCTTCCGAGTATCCTTCCTTCTTCCAGTCCTAGATCTCGGGACGAGATCTTTTCGTAGTAGAGGAGAGTTTGTAATGCCCCAGATGTAACACTTTCCCTATATGGCAATATATAAACTTTGGCTTCATCAATTCCTTTCCGGGCTCTTCTTTCATTTTCGGGTTATTCGTTTTGTCGTGTGCGTGTGTGCATTTCATCCATGTCATGTTGTCATGTGCATTGCATTGCATTTGTGTTGTCACTTGCATCCGGTCCCACTCGTCTCTTCCCGTTGTCCGTTTCGAGTTCCGACGCTCTCACACGTGCCCGTGGCATCCCCGAGTCCTTCTTTCGTGTGTGGTCGTGTAACGTTTCCGGAATGGCGTGAGACTTGACGTGCGTTGTTGTTTTGGCATGTGTAGGCCGCCTATCAAGTTTCGTCGTGTTTGGAGTTCGTTTGGTACTCCAACGGTTAACCTAGTGGGCCAAAAGTACCTCCTCTTTGAGGCCCAAGACCCCCTCCACAACAGCCCACCAACCCAGCACAACCCTTCCCATCATCTCGGTCGTCGAATTGTGATCGTGTGGCCAAAAACCGCTCCCCATTTGGACTCTCCTAGCTCCTAGTGCCTATAAAAACATCCCCATGTCCATTTTTTCGCCCAAAAACCTAGCTCCACCGCTCCCTCCGCCGTTGGACACGTCCGGACCGAGCCAAACGCGTCCAGCCGACGGCCCCAGCCAATCGTGTGCAGACACGTCACCGCCGCAGCTCCCCACCGTGCCGGCCCGTGCGGCCCGCCGCGGGTCCGCCGCCGCCGCCGAGCCGGGCCGCGCCCCCGCTCCTTCGTCTCCGCCGCCGAGGGCCACCGCCCGCGCGCGCTCGCCGGCCGCCGGCCCGTAGCTCGCCGGCGACCCAGCTCCCGCCGGCCGCATCTCCTCCGACCCCAAGCCCAAGCCACGCCGGAGCTCGCCTAGACCCAGCTCCCGCCGCCGCGTTCGAGGGCAGCCGTCCTCCGACCCGAGCTTGCCGCGGCCTGAGCGCCTCCGGCCGCCGCACCTTGCGCCGGCGCAGCGCCGCCGTGGCCTTCCGCCGCCGCCGGATCGAGGGCAGCCGCCCGATCCAGATCCACCGCCGGCTGCCCCGAACCCTAACGGGCCGCGCCCGCTTCGCCCGATCCACTTCCGCGCCCGGCCCGCGTTGACCCGTTGACCAGATCTGAGGTTGACCCCGTTTCCTCTGTCCTTTTGTTTTTTTTTGTCTGATGCATTCTTGTGTTGGCAATAACTTTTACTGTGCTTGTCTGATTTGTGCATATGATATGTCAAAAGGATCGTGGTGACATGTACTAAGTTTTGTTCCATTGTGTCATGCTTGTTTGAGTCCATCTAGATGTCTTAATCTTCATGACAAGAGTGCTACATGATATAAACTGTTGCTACTTGTTATTTTCATGCCATATTTGAGATGTGATAACTTGGTGCATGTTTATCCAAATGAGGCAAATGATATGTCAAAATGTTCGTCATGAGATGCTCTACATGTTGGTTGCTATAGCATGCATGTTAGAGTTCATATTGCCATGTTTATCTCTGTTGTAAAAGTACATGTGGCTGTTAGGTTTTGTAACTTGTTACGAGATGCCTAGTTGAGGAGCTCGTTGCTATTGATGTGTTTGCCCCCATGTCACATGCTCATATGTTTTAGATTCCCCATCATGTGTTCTTTGCTGTGGTGCAAACCATTTTCCATATTATGCTTTAAGATGACTTAAACATGCTCGCAAACATGCCATGATAATGTTACTGTTTTAACACTTGGTGAAATTTCACTAAGTCTGGAATCTGTCTTATCCTGATGCCATGTTTGCTTGTTGTCCTAGGCAAATCCATGTTAGTTTTGGGGTGGCCATTGATCATTCCTTGTTGTATATGTTGTTGGCTATCCATACATGCCCTCACATGCTCATTTGGGTTGCTGTAGCATATTTAATTCTTGCTCCCAATTTGCTATAAAAAATTACTGTCAGGTTTTTATTGTCATGTTCAAAATGTTGTAGCTTGCTGCTATTGATCCATGCCTCCTATGGAGTTGCTCCAATGGAGTTGTTTTCTGTAGGATATGTCTACTTCATGTCCATGCTTCTTGTCACCATGTATGAGTGTTGTAGAGTATATATTTCTTGCTTCCAAGTTGCTATGTGGCTGTTAATTTCAGCTTTGCATTGTTTCTTGTTTCGGGTGTATCTTTTAGTCCGTTGCTCCGTTTTGAGCGTGCCCTACATGAAACTTGTGTGGTTTTGCATGTAGATACATAAATTCATATTGTTAACATGTTTGGAGTATGTTTGCTTGATGTTTGGGTGCATCTTGCACCGTTGCCATGCTTATCTTGTTTTGATCAAATCTTCTAGACTGTAGCTCCGTTTTAAACAAACTTTATATGAAACTTGACTAGAATTTCGTGTAGATCATCATGGTGCATGTTAACTTGCTGTTTAACAACTTTAACTTAAGGGTTGTTCAGATCTGGACTAATTTCAAACTATGCATATGAGGACTTACCGGATTTGTCTTAAGTAGTTTCCGGCCTCATTTAAACCTGTTGTTTCTTGCGTGGTTTCTCTGTGCTTCCTACTTTGCCATGTTTTGCATCCTATATATACTTGTCTTGCATCCTACTTGCTTGAGTATATTGTCTTGTTCTTGTGCTATTTTTGTGTGCTTCCTATGTTGTCATGTTGTGCATCCTAAGTGCATCTGCAGTGCTTCCTAAGTGCATCGTACATGCATCCTGTAGTTTGCGCATTGCACCTTGTTTGATTTCGTGCCTCGTGTGTTCTGGTGTTGAGTAGAGCCAGAAGCCGAGACCGAGTACGAGAACGAGGTTACTACCGAGGTTGAGTACGAGGAGCCGTCTTACGATCCAATTGACGACTCGACAGGCAAGCTGACCTGACCCAGATATCATTACTATCTTTGCCTATTGCTAGAAGTCTCGCTCTTTAGCTTTTGCCTCGATGCCCATGTTTGTTTGTCAGCCTCCTATTGTAACCATGAATCTGTTTAACCACCCAACCTATGTGTTATGCCCAAGATGGGACTATACCTCCTACGTGTCGAGGCACGACTTAAAGGTATAAGCCCATTCTGGATTGATCTCAAGTTTGGTATCTTTGCACGACTCATGTAAAAATAGGGATGAAATTGCAAAAGGAGATAGCTGGCTTACACTCGCCACTTCACACAATACATTACATAAGCAAAACATCATCCAAAAACATCACAACCCGACTACGGGTGAAGATCCAAAAGAAAGATACCAAAAACAACATAAAGCCACAGGTCCGAATCGTCCTTAGTAAAAACCACTACTGATCGTCGAAAACGTCACAAGCATACGGCCACTCTCTTCATCGAGCTCCCAGGGAAGTACTTGAACCAGCTCCTCCATCATTCTCGGCTGAACCTGCATCTGGTGTTGTAGTAACTGTGAGCCACGAGGACTCAGCAATCCCATAACCATGGGTATCAAGACTAGCAAAGCTTTATGGGTGGGAAGAGGTAAAGTGGTGAGGTTGCAGCAGCGGCTAAGCATAATATGGTGGCTAACTTACGAGTACAAGAATAAGAAGAGCCTCTACGCATACGGTCGCAACTAGTAGTGATCGCTAAAGATCCTGAACTACCTACGAGTCAAACATAACCCCACTGTGTTCTCTTCTCAAAGTGAAAAGAGACAGTCACGGTTACTCACACAGTTGTGTGTTTTACTTCGGATCCTCTGTCAAGTTTTCTACAACCGGACATTAACAAATTCCAATCTACCACATAACCGCGGGCACGGCTTTCGAAAGATCATAACCCTGCAGGGGTGTCCCAACTTAGCCCATCACAAACTCTCACGATTAGCTGAAGTGATAAATATAATATCGTCACCCCTTATCTTAGGGAAATCCGATCAGGCTCGGCATCCCGGTGCACAAGACATTTCGACAATGGTAAAACAAGTCCAGCAAGACCTCCCGGCGTGCCGACACCCTCATAGTAGCCGCGGGTATCTCGTCTCAGGCCACGTCCGGATGGGTGATGCTACAGGTTATACCAGATACCTCGGGTTTCCCCTAGGCGGCCCTGCAGGACCCCCGTTTGGGACCAACACCATCAGCACTGGCCCCCCTGCTATGTAGAAAGAATCCCCGGGGACGCGACCCCCTATGCAATTTTAATTAATTAATTAAGTTGTTATTATGAGGCAAATTAAAACCAATGTTGGGCCTTGCTGGAGGAGTTTCATTCAAAGTCGAACTGTCAAGGGGTCCCCATATACCCATCGTGTAAGGAACGCAAAATCAAGGAACATAATGCCGGTTTATCGGCGCCTAAGGTGGCATGAGTGGAACAAAACACCGAGCAAGGCCAAGCCTTCCACCCATGCCCAGTATATAGGTGTGTTACTAATAATAATAGATATTGTGATATTCCAACAACAAGTTCCCTCCTGGAACGATCTTCATCTTCACCTGCAACTAACAACGCTATAAGAGGGGCTGAGCAAGCGGGTAACATAGCCAAACAGTGGTTTTGCTAGGAAGGTTTCAAGGTTAGAGGTTTCATGGCAACAAGGAGAGGCTGACATAAAAGATGGGTAGCGCAACATGTAACGATAGCATCGAGACATCTAAGCATGGCAATGGTAGTAAAGGTATCCAAGGGGATGATCATCTTGCCTGGGATTCTGCAAGGAGGGAGAATGGTTCCATGAAGTAGTCGAACGGTTCCTCACAACTCCGGAACGAAACCGAAGCTAACAAGAGAAGCAACCGGAAAGAAGCAAACAACACGGTAAACACACATATCATAACCATGGCATGATGCACAAACAAGTGATACGTCCAAAACGTATCTATAATTTCTGCTTGCTCCATGCCTCTTTTGGGTGATATTGCTATGATATTTATACACTTCCATACACTTTTGATCATATTTGGACTAACCTATTAACTCAGTGCACCCCAGTGCCAGTTTCTGTTTTCTGCTGTTTTTGTATTTCAGGTTTTCCCGTCACGTAAACTGCCAGAAAAATCCCGGAAAAATTATATAAAAAATCAGCGTTCCGGAAGCTTCCACACGGCCGAAGTAGGGCCGGAGGGGGGCCGCCAGGGCTCCAGGCGCTCTGGTGGCGCGGCCCCCCTCCTGGCCGCGCCGGGGGGGCGCCTGGGCCCCCCAGGCCTCCGCTGATGCCCCCCTTTGGCATATATTTAACACGCGTCCCGAAACCCTCGAGGACGGAACCCTTTTTCGCGATCTCATCTCTGTTCCGCCGCCGCCGCGCTTCCAAGATCGGGAGCACCAGGAGAACTCTTCCCAGCACCCTGCCGGAGGGGAGGATCACCACCGGGAGCCTCTCCACCACCATGGACGCCTCCCGGATGAGTTGTGAGTAGTCTCCCTTGGACCATGGGTCCATGACCAGTAGCTATGTGATGTTCTCCTCCCCTTCTTGTGCTTCACTAATTAGACCTCGTGAGCTGCCCTACATGATCGAGGCACATATGTAATCCTTATGCTGTTGCTATGATGAGTTTGCTGGGATCCGATGGATTCTGAGATTATGTTCAGATTGTGTTTGAGTAATATATTTGATTTACCTCTTATATATTTATGTTCTTAAGTAATTCTTGCATGTTCTCCGTTGCTATTTATTGCTTTGGACAAGTAGTAGGTAGTGACTCCAAGAGGGAACGTTATGCTTGATTGTGGGTTCATGCCCTTGATGACTAGCTTGAGTGACAGAAACATGAGTCTAGGGGATGTGTTGTTGCCACAAGGGGGAAAACAACGGTGCTTGTACTCGCGGGTGCAAGGATTGTTTACTTTACGCAAAGTTCTTTTAATGCAGTTGTCTGTTGCTTTTAGTTTACACTATGGGTGGGACTCGCAACTTAATACCAGCGAGATGTTCTGGATAGATATCTCAAGGTGGATGATTAGTAGTAGATGCAGATGGATTTCGGTCTACTTGCCTTGGTGTACCGCCCATGCTTTGAACCTCTACCTTTCTTGCAACATAGTTAGCATTGGTTTGCGCACATAATTCTGTCAATTGCCCAGCTGTAATTCGTTTACCTCACATAGCTGTTTTATCGTCTTTTGGGAGAGAGACATCACTAGTGAACATCATGGGACCCTGGTCCATATTACCATCACTGATCACATCCGCTATTTACTTTCCGTCTTTACTTACTAGTTGCAGCAATACCTATCACTATTATCTCTTGTGTTTGATCCTTTGTAAGCGACAAGGCCGGAGGGATTGACAACCTCTTTGTACTCGTTGGGAGCAAAGTTATTTGTATCTGTGTGCAGGTCCAAGTTGATTGCTAAGTATCTGGCGCCGTTAGCAGTTGACACCTTCTTGTTGAACCTTGGAGTCTCAGGGGAAATCGATCCTTGGTATCTTTGCCAAGGGAAAACTTCCGCTACACTGCATCTCAAACCTTCCACTTGGGGTAACCAACGAGGGGCGAGAAGCCATCAAGCAAAGTTTTCTGGCGCCGTCGCCGGGGACTCCACTCTTCAAGATAGGGGAGTTGCACGATATCTTTTACCTTTGCTTTTTAGTCTTGTTAGTTTACCTTTCAGTTTTGCTTTAGTATATTTTATCGAAAATCACAAAAATAGTTATCTTGCTTGCTTGCTACTATGGGTTCCACCAAAAACACTAAATGGGAGGAGTACACCCCTTCTTCCATCACGCCAATCACCACTGTCAGGATTTACAAAAGTAATAAACCTTGTGATTATGTTAGTCTTAATGAAGAGTTATGCCCATGGCATGGTCTTCCAGGAAAAGAGTATGAGCCTCAGTTTAAAGTTGCTCCTATGCTTCCCCAAACTTGGGAAGACGTTCAAACTCTTATAATAGAGAGCAATTCAAACAAAGAAGATGACACTACAATTCTGCTCAATAATGATAAAATTGATTTTGATAATTGTAGTATCTCGGAAGTTGTCACCTTTTTACAAAGAATGGCTAAAGATCGCCACACTAGCACGCTTAATCTTGCCTTCACAGAGCATATCACTAATGCTCTCATCAAAGCTAGGGAGGAGAAACTTAGAGTAGAAGCCTCCATACCTAGAAAGCTAGAAGATGGTTGGGATCCTATGATTAAAATTAAGTTGAATAACTTCTCTTGCTATGCTTTATGTGATGTTGGAGCTAGTACCTCCGTTATGCCCAAAAGAATATATGATATGCTTAAACTGAAACCTTTTGATTCTTGTTCTTTTGGTGTTCATCTTGTTGATTCTTCCGTAAAGAAACCTTTGGGGAGGATCGACGATGTTCTTATCATTGTCAATGACAATTACGTTCCCGTTGATTTTACTATTATGGACATTGAATGTGAACCTTCTTGTCCAATTATTTTGGGACGTCCTTTCCTTCGCACCGTTGGTGCCATCATTGACATGAAAGAGGGGACTATAAGATTCCAATTTCCTCTGAAGAAAGGGATGGAACACTTCCCTCGAAAGAAGATTAAGTTACCTTTTGAGTCCATTATACGGGCTAGCTATTCTTTTACTCTTGATAAAACTTGATCTCTATGCATTATGCCTAGCTTAAAGGCATAAAAGAAAGCGCTTTTGGGAGGCAGCCCACAATGAATAAAATTTTATTTTTCTTTTGTTGTGTCTTGATGTTGTTACTACAGTAGCATCATCATTGTATCTTTACTTTTCAGCTTTGTGCCAAGTATAGCCTCTGATTGCAAGAAAGTTCAAAAGTTGTGACGTGCTGTCCAGGAAACAGATTCTGTCCTTGGACAGAAAAATTCGTATAAAATCACCAGATCATCTTTTTGGTCTGAATGTTTTTTCGATAGCGTGCTCTATACAATTCTCTTTCGTGCGTCTGTTCTGAGTTTTTTGATTTGAGTTGCAGAAGTGCCCCAAAAAAATCATTTACTACCTGCTGGTCTGTTTTTCACAGATTCTGTCCTGTTTTTCCTTTCCTTCATTTTGCAAACCTTGAGCTTGCTTTTTCTTTGCAAAAACCTTTTGGCAATCTTGAGAAACAGTAGACCTTCAAGAATATCCTTATTTCCAGCAAGGAACAATTATATTATTATGGGTACTAATCTCGCTAATCAGATTATGATGAGTTATGTATGAAGGGAGTTTTCAAGTGTGCGAGGGAAGATGATAAAAAGATTCAGGAGTGTCAAACGCTCAAGCTTGGGGATGCCCCCATGCACCCCCAAGAAATATTCTAGAAGACTCAAGCGTCTAAGCTTGGGGATGCCCCCGTGCATCCCCTTCTCCATCAACAACTATCAGTTCGTCTTTCGTTCCACTATATTTTTATCACTTCATGTGTTATGTGCTATGCTTGGAGCGTCTTGTTTTTAGTTTCCTTTTTAGTTTTCTTTAGCTTTTCATAACGAGTCGGAACTCAGCTTTCTTTGTGTGGGAGAGAAACACGCTCCACTTCAACCTAGAACACAACATAGAATTTTCATGTTTATCTTTGATGTGTATGTTCTTGGTATTTCAATAGCTACTATCATGTTCAGCTCTTAGTTTCCATGCTTATCTTTTTAAAGAGCTTTTGTTTAGTTGGTCGTTGGAACTCTCTTTATTTATCATGCTTATCTTGGTAAGAGAGTTGGCTTCTGTTGCATTGGTCGATATGTCTATGATAAAAATGCTACGTGCATAATAGTGCTTAGTAGTTCATGTTTTCTTATGGTTAGTCTCAAATAGCTGGGGGGTTCCCAATGTGTTATTGGAGTACCAACATGATTTGTTTGCCTATGATGTGGTATGGTTTAGTGATATCTTCCTTCAAGAATTTATTTTGATTGACTTGGCGTATGCTCACGTATATTTAAGACTCTAAAGAAAGTCTGTCAAGCCTTGATAAACTTTTATTTCTGAGTAGCGATATAACTTCCATGCCTGATTCAATGTTGCTTTGTCGCTCTGCATGATTATGATCGTCATTGCTATTTTAGTTGGTCGCTCCCAGTCTTTTGCTAACCTCCACCTGTACTAAGCGGACTGATTGCTTGTGCATCCAAAATCCTTTAAACCAGTTATGCCATATGAGTCCACCATACCTTCCTATACATGGTATTTACCTGCCATTCCTAACGAAGACTTTCATGTACCATCTCGAAATTATTCAAAAAAGCATTTCTCTTTTGTGCCTCTGTTTTAGTTCATGAGGAAGTAGTAGTTAATTCATGATCTTTTTAAGTTGGACAAGCTTCACCCCGGGATTGCATGTCTAATGTGCAACCCCATAATACGAGAAGGAACTGGCAAAGAGTGCGCCCGGCTCAAAATTAATATAACAAACAAACCCTCCTTCACGCTTTGTTCATGAGAAATCAGAAAACTTTGGCAGTGATAAACAAAAGAGATTAAGAGGATGTGATCGTCCTCATTCGGGAGCCGTTCCTCGAAACTTGTCCAGCTCAAGAAGTGATTGAGTTATCTGCTAGCATTCGTTGACAGAACATGCATAATCTAAAAAATAATAATTATTACCTCTGTTTTTAAAACCAAGAGCTCTGGTACATGTTTTGTCTTTGTTTCCGACCACGGGTTTTCAACCTTGCCAACAAAAGCTACGGTTCGAGAGTCTCCACCTTCTTTAAAGCACCAACTATTAATTAAGAGCATGATTGTCATTCTGAGTGTAATGTGCATTGTCCCTAAGTAGCATTGTCTTTTGCATGATTATGATATCGTTTATTCTGAAATCATTGTATCTAGTCGTCACTTAAACCTTCGAGGTGCCCCTGCATTTATGTTTTTCTTCACTAAAGGGGGCAAGCGAGATACTACTTTATCATATTTGCACACCATGCTCATTACAAATCTTTTGAGTGTTTCAGTATCATATTGTAAAACTTTCAGTTCTTTGTGATTTTCTCATGAGGCAACTTAATTACTACAAATTCATTGTCTCAGTAAGCACTTGTCATGTGACTATGAAAAGTTCTTATATGGTTAATAGCAGGTCACCACAGAAATTATGCTTGTTATCATTTACCTACTCGAGGACGAGCAGGAATTAAGCTTGGGGATGTTGATACGTCCAAAATGTATCTATAATTTCTGCTTGCTCATGCCTCTTTTGTGTGATATTGCTATGATATTTATACACTTCCATACACTTTTGATCATATTTGGACTAACCTATTAACTCAGTGCACCCCAGTGCCAGTTTCTGTTTTCTGCTGTTTTTGTATTTCAGGTTTTCCCATTACGTAAACTGCCAGAAAAATCCCGGAAAAATTATATAAAAATTCAGCGTTCCGGAAGCTTCCTTGCGGCCAAAGTAGGGCTGGAGGGGGGCCACCAGGGCTCCAGGCGCCCTGGTGGCGCGGCCCCCCTCCTGGCCGCGCCGGGGGGGCGCCTGGGCCCCCCAGGTCTCCGCTGATGCCCCCATTTGGCATATATTTACACCGCGTCCCGAAACCCTCGAGGACGGAACCCTTTTTCGCGATCTCATCTCTGTTCCGCCGCCGCCGCGCTTCAAAGATCGGGAGCACCAGGAGAACTCTTCCCGGCACCCTGCCGGAGGGGAGGATCACCACCGGGAGCCTCTCCACCACCATGGACGCCTCCCGGATGAGTTGTGAGTAGTTTCCCTTGGACCATGGGTCCATGACCAATAGCTATATGATGTTCTCCTCCCCTCTTTGTTCTTCACTAATTAGACCTCGTGAGCTGCCCTACATGATCGAGGCACATATGTAATCCTTATGTTGTTGCTATGTTGAGTTTGCTGGGATCCGATGGATTGTGAGATTATGTTCAGATCGTGTGTGAGTAATATATTTGATTTACCTCTTTTATATTTATGTTCTTGAGTAATTCTTGCATGTTCTCCGTTGCTATTTATTGCTTTAGCCGAGTAGTAGGTAGTAACTCCAAGAGGGAACGTTATGCTTGATTGTGGGTTCATGCCCCTCGATGACTAGCTTGAGTCACAGAAACATGAGTCTAGGGGATGTGCTGTTGCCACAAGGGGGAAAACAACGGTGCTTGTACTCGCGGGTGCAAGGATTGTTTACTTTACGCAAAGTTCTTTTAATGCAGTTGTCTGTTGCTTTGAGTTTACACTATGGGTGGGACTCGCAACTTAATACCAGCGAGATGTTCTGGATAGATATCTCAAGGTGGATGATTAGTAGTAGATGCAGATCGATTTCGGTCTACTTACCTTGGCGTACCGCCCATGCTTTTGAGCCTCAACCTTTCTTGCAGCATAGTTAGCATTGGTTTGCGCACATAATCCTATCAATTGCCCAGCTGTAATTCGTTTACCTCACATAGCTGTTTTATCGTCTTTTGGGAGAGAGACATCACTAGTGAACATCATGGGACCCCGGTCCATATTACCATCACTGATCATATCCACTATTTACTTTCTGCTTTTACTTACTAGTTGCAGCAATACCTATCACTATTATCTCTTGCGTTTGATCCTTTGTAAACGACAAGGCCGGAGGGATTGACAGCCTCTCTGTACTCGTTGGGAGCAAAGTTATTTGTATCTGTGTGCAGGTCCAAGTTGATTGCTAACTATCTGGCGCTGTTAGCAGTTGACACCTTCTTGTTGAACCTTGGAGTCTCAGGGGAATTCGATCCTTGGTATCTTTGCCAAGGGAAAACTACCGCTACACTGCATCTCAAACCTTCCACTTGGGGTAACCAACGAGGGGCGAGAAGCCATCAAATAGCCATGAAGAAAAATGAGAAGAAAGGAAGGGTTTGAAACAGAATTTGGACATGGGTTTAATTTTCTCGGACCCATAAAAATGAGCTTGATCCAAGAAAATAGGAATGAGCATGGACGTGACAATGATTTCAAACTCGTTTGAATTTAATTCAAATGAGTTTGAGAAGGAAGAGGTTAAATGGTATGTCCAAAATAAGGTTGAGAATTTTTTATGGAGCTCGGGAAAATGACAAAAGGATTTATGGGCAAAGTTTGAGATCAAGAATTGGGATACAAAAGGCATGGAGAATATTATGCAAGTGTGTTATGGTGATTCCAAAGCAATGGAATAATTATATAGCTCCATAAATATTAGGAGGATATGTTATGAAGAGAAGTCATCCTTCCCTCGATTTAAATGGACCGAAGGTCCACACGATTTATTTAGCTGAGATGCAAAGATTAAAGACATGATGGCATGATGACATGATGCAATGCAAATAATTAAATAACACAAGCACAAATGAAACACACGGGAGAACCCGGAACATCTGGAATCTCTGGAATCTTCTGGGACGTCGGTCTTTGGGCGTCACACTATGCAAACCTTTGTTTGGCTACGTAAGCTTCGCTCAGCCCCTCTTATAGCATTGCTAGTTGCAGGAGAAGATTTGAAGATTCTTGCTTCATGTTGAAGCTTGTTGGGATATCACACTATATAAACTCTTTAATTAAATCATCTATATATTGGTAATGGGTGGAAGGCTAAGCCTCTTGCTTGGTGATTTGTTCCACTCATGCCGCCCTAGGAACTGTATAAACCGGTGTTATGTTCCTTGATTATGCGTTCCTCACACAGTTGGGGTTATGGGACCCCCTTGATAAACCGCTTAGCACTAAGGCTTTTCCAGCAAGTCCCAACATTGGTACTCCATTTGCCTAACAACTAAAAACTTGCCGAGGGAGTAATTAACCCGAGGATTAATTAATCAACCCCCTGGGCCAGTGCTCAATTTGAGTGTTGGTCCAAACTAGAGCCACTTGCGATGTCACCCAGTTCGCTGGGGTCTTCGGTATCTGTACGTACTGCTCATCCGGTCGTGGCCTGAGATGAGATACGCGCGGCTACTATCAGGGTGTCGGCACGCCGGGAGGATTTGCTGGATTAGTCTTACCTTAGTCGGAGTATCTTGAGCATGGGATTCCGAGGATACTCGGGCCTTCCCACCTTGGAGTTGCGACTCTGCGGATCGTGGGCTTGAAATGCGCCAAGTTGGAACACCCCTGCAGGGTTTTGAACTTTCGAAAGCCGTGCCCGCGGTTATGTGGCAGATGGGAATTTGTTAATACCCGGTTGTAGAAAACTTGACACCATGTTCTGAACACACTACCAGCGTGAGTAACCGTGACGGTCATTTTCCGAAAGGGGTTCGGGAAGTGAACATTGTGGGGTTATGATTGACGTGCTTAGTTAGGATCACTTCGTGATCACTTTGACGCTCGTGGCACTTCTCTTCTCGCTCTTTTTACGTAAGCTAGTGCTAGTGCAGCTGCAGCCTTTTATTCTTTCTTCAGCCTTGTTCCACACCCAAGGCTTAGATAGTTCTGTTACCCGGGAACGGGATTGCTGAGTCCTCCGTGGCTCACAGATTCTACACCACACCAGATGCAGGTACTATGGTGAACTACTCAGGTGACGGCATGGAGCTGTACTGGGAGTATGATGAAGAACGTAGCCGTTACTATGTGCACTATCCCAATGATCAGTTGTGGTTTCTACTAGGGGTGATTCGGACCTGTGGCTTTATGTATTTGGTATCTTTCATTTGGATCTTCACCCGTAGTCGGGTTGTGATGTTATTTGGATGATGTTTTGCTATGTAATGTATTGTGTGACGTGGCGAGTGTAAGCCAACTATCCTTTTGCAATTTCATCCCTATTTTTACATGAGTCGTGCAAAGATACCGAACTTGAGATCACTCCAGAATGGGCTTATACCTTTAAGTCGTGCCTCGACACGTAGGAGGTATAATCCCATCCTGGGCATTACATTCCTTCAGGTATGATAGAGAAACTGCTAGCTAATCCCTTTACAGGAGATGGAACACTGCATCCTGATTTGCACCTAATCTATGTGGATGAAGTTTGTGGATTATTTAAGCTTGAAGGTATGCCCGAGGATGTTAACAAGAAGAAGGTCTTCCCTTTATCTTTGAAGGGAGATGCACTGACATGGTTTAGGCTATGCGATGATATTGGATCATGGAACTACAATCGATTGAAGTTGGAATTTCATCAGAACTTCTATCCTATGCATCAGGTTCATCGTGATCGTAATTAGGAGCAGCAAGCACACGCATATTATATCCATCAAAAACATCATGTGCAACGGAAAAAGGCAACCCGTCAATATAATCCTTAATAAGTGCAAACTTCTCCGATATAGTGTGGTTTGGAGAATTCAAAAAGATAATAGGACTATCACGTGTGGGTGCAATAGCAACTATCTCATGTTTAACATAAGGAACTATAGCAAGTTCATCTCCATAGGCATAATTCATATTGGCATCTTAACCACAAGCATAGCAAGCATCATCAAAATGGGATATTTCAAAAGAATCCAAGGGATCATAGCAATCATCATAGCATTCATCCTTTGGTAAGCACTAAGGGAAACTAAACAATGTATGAGATAAAGAGTTACTCTCATTAGAAGGTGGGCACGGGTGATCAATCCGCTCTTCCTTCTTTTGTTCTTCACTCTCCTCCTCGTCTTTTTCATCCAATGAGCTCACAATGTCATTAATTTCTTCTTCCATAGAATCCTGCAAAATATTAGTCTCTTCTTGGACAGCGGACACCTTCTCAATAAACACATCAATGTCGGAGTTATATTCATAATTCAAATAGCAATATTTCAATATAGCAAGATTTTCCGGCCTATAAACATCATCATCAAAAGCATCATTCTTTTTAAACAGAGATTCAATTTCATAAGCACCCTTAAAAGCAACGAATTCTTCTATTTGTTCCACATCATAATAATCATATATACCATTAGCATAAGAATCTAAGGTTTCATTATCATTAAATTTGCATCAAAAAGGGAAGGTGTGGAGCCGTCATCCTAGAGCAACAAGTATAATCATATCTTAAGCATAGTTGCCGATCATACCAATGCAACATATAAATTTGATCCCGTAACAATTTCCCTTTAGGAGTCAAGTGATAATCCCTAAAGTATTCACGTTGATCCAATGTTACTCCCATTATATAGTTGGATGGGGTTTTCTCAGGATTATCAAAGCAGTACATAATATCTTTCACATAATGAGCATCGAGGGTTTTAGGAGGTTCCCCATCTCCATGAGTAGCAAGTACACCTAGTTTTTTTGGTATTTTGTGTTCCATATCCATAACTAAAGATAGAGAACAACTTAGAACAGCAAATAAAATCTACTTAGTGATAAAGAAAATAAGCACACACAAGAATATTCATCCCACGCTATTGCTCCCCGGCAACGGCGCCAGAAAAAGGTCTTGATAACCCACAAGTTAGAGGATCAGTTGTATCCTCTTTCGATAAGTAAGAGTGTCGAATCCAATGTGGAGCTAAAGGCAGAACAAATATTCCCTCAAGTTCAATCGACCACCGATACAACTCTACGCACGCTTGATGCTTACTTTACCTAGAACAAGTATGAAACTAGAAGTACTTTGTGGTTTTTGTGGGATAAGTTTGCAAGAAAATAAAGAGCGCGTAAATAAAAAGTAGGGGTTGTTAAGATAAAGACACAACTAAATTAGTTTTAGTAGAGAGCTTTTTGTCACGAGAAAGTTATTTGTCCCTAGGCAATCGATAACTAGACCGGTAATCACTATTGCAATTTTATTTGAGGGAGAGGCATAAGCTAACATACTTTCTCTTCTTGGATCATATGCACTTATGATTGGAACTCTAGCAAGCATCTGCAACTACTAAAGATTATTAAGGTAATACCCAACCATAGCATTAGAGTATCAGGTTCTCTTTATTCCCATACGCAAACAACCTACTTACTTGGGTATGTGCTTCTGTCACTCACGCCACCCACCATAAGCAAATCATGAACATTTTGCAAACCCTACAACGGGGATCCATCACACTTGCGCGACATGGAGAGCACCATAAGACAGCACCAATAATAAAAACATGCAACTCAAATCAATCACGATCATCAATTAATCCATAGGACAAAATGGATCTACTCAAACATCATAGGATAGCCATACATCATTGGGAAATAATATATAGCGTTGAGCACCATGTTTATGTAGAGATTACAGCGGGTAGAAGAGGGGTTACACCGCTGCATAGAGGGGGGAAGAGTTGGTGATGACGGCGGTGAAGTTGTTGGTGTAGATTGCGGTGACGATGATGGCCACGGCGGCACTCCGGTGCCACCGGAAGCGAGGGGGGGAGAGCCCCCCTCCTTCTTCTTCCTTGACCTTATCCCTAGATGGGAGAAGGGTTTCCCCTCTGGTCCATGGTCTCCATGGCGTGGGAGGGGCGAGAGCCTGTCTCTCTCTGTTTCTGCGTTCCCAGATTATGGCCTTCCACCGTTTCTTAAATTCCCAAAGATCCGTAACTCCGATTGGGCTGAATTTTTGACAAGATTTTTACCCGGATATTAGCTTTCTTGCGGCGAAAGAAGGGCATCAACCGCCTTACGGAGTGGCCACGAGGACCCAGGGCGCGCCTGCCCCCCCCCCCC
>LR738709.1:80905047-80930760 GCA_902687465.1 Secale cereale
CCCCCCCCCACGTGCTCGCCCCTCACCCTCGTGGGCCACTCGGGCATCGTCTCACGTTGGTTCCGCTTCCCATAATTCACATATATTCCAAAAAAAATCTCTGTCCGTTTCTATCCCGTTTGGACTTCGTTTGATATGGATATTCTGCGAAACAAAAAACATGCAACAAACAGGAACTGGCACTGGGCACTGGATCAATATGTTAGTCCCAAAAAATAGTATAAAATGTTGCCAAAAGTATATGAAAGTTGTAGAATATTGGCATGGAACAATAAAAAATTATAGGTACGACGGAGACGTATCAGCATCCCCAAGCTTAATTCCTGCTCGTCCTCGAGTAGGTAAATGATAAAAAAAGATAATTTTTGATCTGGAATGCTACCTAGCATAATCTTGATCATGTAATCTAAACATGGCATGAATATTAAGATACGAGTGATTCAAAGCAATAGTCTATCATTTGACATAAAATAATTTAATACTCGGGCATCCCAACAAACAATCAAGTCTTTCAAAATATCAATGGTAAAGAACGTTATCCCTACAAAATCGTATAGTCTTTTATGCTCCCTTTTCTTAACACAAGGTACCGCTCATGCCTATCCCGGTGTCAGCCAAGCAATTGTTTTCATACTCTACTTTTTCGAACCTTTTCAACTCTTCACGCAATACATGAGCGTGAGCCATGGGCATAGCACTATGGGTGGAATAGAAGGTGGTAGTAGACAAAAGGAGGGAGAAAGTCTCACATCAACTAGGCAAATTAATGGACTATGGAGATGTCCAGCAATCAATATCAATGTGAGTGAGTAGGGATTGCCATGTAACGGATGCACTAGAGCTATAAGTCTATGAAAGCTCAAATTGAAAACTAGTGGGTGTGCATCAACTTGCTTGCTCATGAAGACCTAGGGCATTTGAGGAAGCCCACCATTGGAATATACAAGCCAAGTTCTATAACAAAAAATTCCCACTAGTATATGGAAGTGACAACATAGGAGACTCTCTATCATGAAGATCATGGTGCTACTTTGAAGCACAAGTGTGGAAAAAAGATTGTAGCATTGTCCCCTTTTTCTTTTCCCCTTTTTTTCTTTTTTTTTTGGGCCTTCCTTTTTTTATTTGGCCTTTCTCTTTTTTGGCATTTATTTTTTTCTTTTCTTTTGGCCTTTCTTTTTTTCTCTTTTTTTTTCAAGGGACAATGATCTAATAATGATGATCATCACACTTCTATTTACTTACAACTTGATATTACAACTCGATACTAGAACAAAGTATGACTCTATATGAATGCCTCCGTCGGTGTACCAGGATGTGCAATGATCTAGCATAGCAATGAAATCAAAAAACCGACAAGCCATGAAAACATCATGCTAGCTATCTTACGATCATGCAAGGCAATATGACAATGATGGTGCGTGTCATAATAAACGGAACTATGGAGTTACATGGCAATATATCTCGGAATGGCTATGGAAATGCCATAATAGGTAGGTGTGGTGGCTGTTTTGAGGAAGGATATGAGGTGGTTTGATGCACCGGTGAAAGTTGCGTGGTACTAGAGTAGCTAGCAAGGTGGAAGAGTGAGAGTGCGTATAATCCATGGACTCAACATTAGTCATAAAGAACTCACATACTTACTGCGAAAAGTTTATTAGCCCTCGAAGAAAAATACTACGACTCATGCTCCTAGGGGGGAGGTTGGTAGGAGTTAACCATCGTGCGCCCCTGACCTTCACGCAAAGATAAACAATCAAAATACAATGTGCGCCAATTTAGTTACATAGTTAGGAGACCATACGTGCATGCTTCGGGAATCACAAACCTTAACACCAATATTATTACTAAACCACGATCATTGACTAGTACCTCCCACATATTAGCATCTCTATATCGCAAAACTATTGCAAGGAATCAAACATATCATATTCAGCGATCTAAAAGTTTATGTAGGATTTTATGACTAACCATGTGAATGAACAATTCCTGTCAACTCTCTAAATAGATATAAGTGAAGCAAGAGAGTTTTAATTCTTTCTACAAAAGATACGCCCATGCTTTAACAAATATAAGTGAAGCAAAAGAGCATTCTACAAATGGCGGTTTTCTATGTGAGGAGAAATAGGCAATCCAAATTTCAAATGATATAAGTGAAGCACATGAAGCATTCTATAAAGCCATACTCAAAAGATATACTTGAAATGCAAAGAGCATTCTATAAATCAACCAAGGACTATCTCATACCAGCATGCTGCATTTATTAAATGGAAAAATAAAAAGCACACGATGCTCCAAGAGTTTACGCATAACATGTGAATGAAACGAATTCAAAAACATACCGAAACTTGTTGAAGAAAGATGGGGTGCCTTCCGGGGCATCCCCAAGCTTAGACGCTTGAGTCTCCTTGAATATTTACTTGGGGTGCCTCGGGCATCCCCAAGCTTGAGCTCTTGCCTCTTGATACGTCTCCAACGTATCTATAATTTTTTATTGTTCCATGCTATTATTTATGAAGTCTTGGATGTTTGATGGGCTTTATCATTCACTTTTATATCATTTTTGGGACTAACCTACGAACCCAAAAGCCCAGTCCAGATTGCTGTTTTTTTGCCTGTTTCAGGGTTTTGCAAAAAAAGAATATCAAACGGAGTCCAAACGGAATGAAACATTCGCGAGAGATATTTTTGGCGAAAATCATGCACGAAGAACTTGAGAACCACGTCAGAAGAGCCACGAGGGGCCCACGAGGGTGGGGGGCGTGCCCCTCTTCCCAGGGCGCGCCCCTTGCCTCGTGAGCCCCCCGTGACTCCCCCAGTGTCCTCCTTCTTCCTATATAAGTCTACGTACCCCAAAACGTCCCGGAACAGAGACAAGACCCTAATTCCACCGCCGTAACCTTCTGTTCCTGTGAGATCCCATATTGGAGCCTGTTCCGGAGCTCCACCGGAGGGGGATCCATCACGGAATTCTTCATCATCATCGTCATCGCCTTCACCATGAGTTGTGAGTAGTTTACCACAGACCTTCGGGTCCATGGCTAGTATCTAGATGGCTTCTTCTCTCTCTCTGGATCTCAATACAAAGTTCTCCTCGGTCTTCGAGGAGATCTATTCGATGTAATCTCTTTTTGCGATGTGTTTGTCGAGATCCGATGAATTGTGAGTTTGTGATCAAGTCTATCTATGAAAGCTATTTGGTTCTTCTCTAACTTTTTATGTGTGCTCATAATACCCTTGCAAGTCTCTTTGAATTATTGGTTTGGTTTGGCCTACTAGATCTATAGTTCTTGCAATGGGATAAGTGCTTGGCTTTGGGTTCAATCTTGTGGTGTCCTTTCTCAGTGACAGTAGGGGCAGCAAGGCACGTATTGTATTGTTGCCATGGAGGATAAAAATATGGGGTTTATATCATATTGCTTGAGTTTATCCCTCTACATCATGTCATCTTGCTTAAGGCGTTACTCTGTTCTTATGAACTCAATACACTAGATGCATGCTGGATAGCGGTCGATGTGTGGAGTAATAGTAGTAGATGCAGAATCGTTTCGGTCTACTTGTCTCGGACGTGATGCCAATATACAATGATCATGCCTAGATAGTCTCATAATTATTCGCTTTTCTATCAATTGCTCGACAGTAATTTGTTTACCCGCCGTAGAATATCGCTATCATGAGAGAAGCCACTAGAGAATACTATGGCCCCCGGGTCTATTCTCAACATATCAATCTACATCTACTTTACTTTTATCACTTTTATTTGCTATTCTTATAAACCAAAAATACCAAAATTATAAACTATCATCTCTATTAGATCTCACTTTCGTAAGTGACCGTAAAGGGATTGACAACCCCTTATCGCGTTGGATGCGAAGTTCTTATTTGTTTGTGCAGGTGTGAGGGACTCGCGCGTGGTCTCCTACTGGATTGATACCTTGGTTCCCAAAAACTGAGGGAAATACTTACGCTAATGTGCTGCATCTCCCTTTCCTCTTCGAGGGAATACAACGCAAGCTCGAGAAGTAGCAAGAAGAATTTCTGGCACCGTTGCCGGGGAGGCTTACGCAAAAGTCATATACCAAGTACCTATCACAAACCCTTATCCTCCGCATTACATTTATTTGCCTCTCGTTTTCCTCTCCCCCACTTCACCCTTGCCATTTTATTTGCCCTTCTTCCGCCGTGTGTTTATCATTGGCTTGCTTCTTGTTTGCTTGTGTGCTGCTTGCTTGCTTGTCTCTATGGCTCTCCCTATTAGTGTTGACCCTCACCTCAAGAGGCTGGAGGAGATTGAAAACAATGTTAGACATTTTATGACTATACAATGTCAGCATAATGACTTTTTCAGAAGTGAGCTTAAAGAACAGAAAAAGTTTATGGAGTATATGAATAAAGACCTTAATGATATGTCTAAGGAATTTTATGGCTTGAAATCTCAGTTTGCTCATCTTGAGAACTTAATTGCCCAAATTTCGGATAAACAGTCCACCTTGATCAATAAGATGGCTGCTAAACCGGAAGAGCATGAAAATAAAGATGAAGATCTGAAAGTTATTGATGTGTCTCCTATTAGATCCTTGTTTTCTAGTATAAATCTTGATGAAAATAGGATTGGAGATGATTCTGCTTTAAGGTGTCCCAATGATTCGGAGTTTTTAGATCTTGATGCTAAAATTGCTAAAAGTGGGAGTGAAGAGATTAAAACTTTGCATAGTGATGAACCCACTACTTTGGATTTCAAGGGATTAAATTATGACAATTTCTCTTTGATTGATTGTATTTCCTGGTTGCAATCCGTACTAAATTCTCTGCATGCTTATAGTCAAAATAAAGCTTTCACCAAACACATAGTTGATGCTTTGATGCAATCTTATGAAGAAAAACTTGAGTTGGAAGTTTCTATCCCTAGAAAGCTTTATGATGAGTGGGAACCTACTATCAAAATAAAAATAAAAGATCACGAATGCTATGCTTTGTGTGATTTGGGTGCAAGTGTCTCCACTATCCCTAAAACTTTGCGTGATTTGCTAGGGTTCCATGAGCTTGATGATTGTTCTTTAAATTTGCATCTTGCGGATTCCACTATTAAGAAACCTATGGGAATAATTAATGATGTTCTTATTTTTGCCAATAGGAATTATGTGCCCGTAGGTTTCATTGTTCTTGATATAGATTGCAATCCTTCATGTCCTATTATTCTTGGTAGACCTTTCCTTAGAACGATTGGTGCAACTATTGATATGAAGGAAGGAAATATTAGATTCCAATTTCCATTAAGGAAAGGCATGGAACACTTTCCTAGAAAGAAAATCAAATTACCATATGAATCTATCATGAGAGCCACCTATGGATTGCCTTCCAAGGATGGCAATACCTAGATCTATCTTGTATCGTGCCTAGCTAGGGGCGTAAAACGATGGCGCTTGTTGGGAGGCAACCCAACTTTATATTTTTTTTGTTTTTGTTGCTGTTAGGGAATAAATATTGCATCTAGCCTCTGATTAGATGTGGTTTCATGTTTTGTTTAGTGTTTGTGCCAAGTAGAACCTTTGGGAAGACTTGTGTGAAGTTTATGTGATCTTGCTGTGAAAAACAGAATCTTTAGCGCTGGCTAAAGTGGTCTTCAGATTTTACTGGAACGTGATTTTTAGTTGATTCTTTTTGCAGATGATTGGTAGACAAATTCCCAAATTTACCAATTTAGTTTGAATTTTTTTGAGTTCCAGAAGTAGGCGAAACCTGCAGATTACTACAGACTGTTTTGTTTTTGACAGATTCTATTTTTCGTGTGTTGCTTGCTTATTTCAATGCATCTATGAGTAGTATTGGAGGATATGAACCATAGAGAAGTTGGAATACAGTAGGTTTAACACCAATATAAACAAAGAATGAATTCATTGTTGCACCTTTGAGTAGTGGTTTGTTTTCTTATACTAACAGAGCTCACGAGAATTTTTGTCTAAGTTTTGCGTTGTGAAGTTTTCAAGTTTTGAGTATTGCTTTGATGGACTATGGAACAAGGAGTAGCAAAGGCCTAAGCTTGGGGTTGCCCATGGAACCCCAAGTAAATTCAAGATAATCAAAATCCTAAGCTTGGGGATGCCCCGGGAAGGCTTCCCCTCTTTCGTCTTCATCCATCGGTAACTATACTTGGAGCTATATTTTTATTCGCAACATGATATGTGTTTTGCTTGGAGCGTATTGTATAATTTGAGTCTATGCTTGTTAGTTTGTCACAATCATACTTGCTGGACACACCTATTTGAGATAGTTAAATATGGCCTAGAAATTGTTAGAACTATGTGCTTCACTTATATCTTTTGAGTTGAACAATTTTTGCTCTAGTGCCTCACTTATATCTTTTTGAGCACGGTGGTGGTAATATTTTGTAGAAATTGTTGAACTCTCATGCTTCACTTATATACTTTTGAGAGTCTATTAAAACAGCATGGTAATGTGTTTAGGCTAAAGAAACTAGTCTTCACATGATATACATCCAATGTCAATGTAGTAAAAAAATCACTCCAAGTGCATTGAATAGAATGAGATGTTGGATGCTTGATACTTGTTTTGAGATATGAGGATAGTGATATTACATTCATGCTAGTGGAGTGATTATGAAATTGAGAAATACTTGTGTTAAGATTAGTGATTCCTGTATCATGCACGTATGGTGAACCGCTATGTGACGAAGTTGGAGCATGAGGTATTTGTAAAGTGCCAACCTTTGTGTGAAGGTCGGGGGCGCGCGATGGTTAACTCCTACCAACGTCCCCCCTAGGAGCATGCGTTGATTGCTTTGTTTTGATGACTCGTAGATTTTTGCAATAAGTATATGAGTTCTTATGACTAATGTTGAGTCCATGGATTATACGCACTCTCACCTTTCCACCATTGCTGGCCTCTCTTGTACCGTGCAACTTTCGCCGGTACCATAAGCCCACTATATATCCTTTCTCAAAATAGCCACCATAATGTTCCTCAAAACAGCCACCATACCTACCTATCATGGCATTTCCATAGCCATTCTGAGATATATTTCCATGCAACTTTCCATCATTCTGTTCATATGACACGCATCATATTGTCATATTGCCATGCATGATCATGTAGTTGACATCGTAGTTGTGGCAAAGCCACCATGCATAATTTTCATATATGTCACTCTTGATTCATTGCACATCCCGGTACACCGCCGGAGGCATTCATGTAGAGTCATACTTGTTGTAGTATCGAGTTGTAATAAAAGTGTGATGATCATCATTATTAGAGCATTGTCCCATGTGAGGAAAGGCCAATAAAAAAGAGATGGCCCAAAAAAATATAGAGAGTGGCTAATAAAAAAAGGAGAAAGCCCCTCCAAAAAAATGAGAGAAAAGAGAGACGGGACAATTGCTACTATCTTTCTCCACACTTGTGCTTCAAAGTAGCACCATGTTCTTCATTGTAGAGAGTCTCATGTTTAGTCACTTTCATATACTAGTGGGAATTTTCATTATAGAACTTGGCTTGTATATTCCAACGATGGGCTTCCTCAAATGCCCTAGGTCTTCGTGAGCAAGCAAGTTGGATGCACACCCACTAGTTTCTTTTGTTGAGCTTTCATTCATATTTAGCTCTAGTGCATCCGTTGCATGGCAATCCCTTACTCACTCACATTGATATCTATTGATGGGCATCTCCATAGCCCGTTGATACGCCTATTCGATGTGAGACTATCTCCCCCCTTTTTGTCTTCTCCACAACCACCTCTATTCCACCCATAGTGCTATATCCCTGGCTCACGCTCATGTATTGCGTGAAAGTTGAAAGGTTTGAAAAGATAGAGTATGAAAACAAGTGCTTGGTTGAAATCGGGGTTGTGCATGATATGAATATTTTGTGTGATGAAGAGGGAGCATAGCCAGACTATATGATTTTGTAGGGATAACTTTCTTTAGCCATAGTACTTTGAGAAGACATGATTGCTTCGTTAGTATGCTTGAAGTATTATTGTTTCTCATGTCGATATAGACTTTTATCTTGAATCTTTCATATCTGAACACTCATGTCACAATTAAGAGAATTACATTGAAAAATTATATTGGTTAGCATTCCACATCAAAAATTCTTTCTTTATCATTTACCTACTCGAGGACGAGCAGGAATTAAGCTTAGGGATGCTTGATACGTCTCCAACGTATCTATAATTTTTTATTGTTCCATGCTATTATTTATGAAGTCTTGGATGTTTAATGGGCTTTATCATTCACTTTTATATCATTTTTGGGACTAATCTACTAACCCAAAGGCCCTGTCCAGATTGCTATTTTTTGCCTGTTTCAGGGTTTTGCAGAAAAAGAATATCAAACGGAGTCCAAACGAAATGAAACCTTCGCGAGAGATATTTTTGGAGAAAATCACGCACGAAGAACTTGAGAACCACGTCAGAAGAGCGACGAGGGGCCCACGATGGTGGGGGCGTGCCCCCCTTCCCAGGCCGCGTCCCCCTGTCTCGTGGGGCCCCCGTGACTCCCCCGGTGTCCTCCTTCTTCCTATATAAGTCTACGTACCCCAAAACCTCCGGGAACAGAGAGAAAACCCTAATTCCACCGCCGTAACCTTCTGTTCCCGTGAGATCCCATCTTGGAGCCTATTCCGGAGCTCCACCGGAGGGAGATCCCTCATGGAGTTCATCATCATCATGATCATCGCCCTCACCATGAGTTGTGAGTAGTTTACCACAGACCTTCGAGTCCATAGCTAGTATCTAGATGGCTTCTTCTCTTTCTCTGGATCTCAATACAAAGTTCTCCTCGGTCTTCGAGGAGATCTATTCGATGTAATCTCTTTTTGCGGTGTGTTTGTCGAGATCCAACGAATTTTGAGTTTATGATCAAGACTAACTATGAAAGATATTTGGTTCTTCTCTGAACTTTTTATGTGTGCTCATAATATCCTTGCAAGTCTCTTCAAATTATTGGTTTAGTTTGGCCTACTAGATCTATAGTTCTTGCAATGGAAGAAGTGCTTGGCTTCGGGTTCAATCTAGCGGTGTCCTTTCCCAGTGACAGTTGGGGCAGCAAGGCACGTATTGTATTGTTGCCATCGAGGATAAAAAGATGGGGTATATATCATATTGCTTGAGTTTATCCCTCTACATCATGTCATCTTGCTTAAGGCGTTACTCTGTTCTTATGAACTCAATACACTAGATGCATGGTGGATAGCGGTTGATGTGTGGAGTAATAGTAGTAGATGCAGAATCGTTTCGGTCTACTTGTCTCGGACGTGATGCCTATATACAATGATCATGCCTAGATAGTCTCATAATTATTTACTTTTCTATCAATTGCTATAAAAGAGTCTTGATGACCCACAAGTGTAGGGGATCTATCGTAGTCCTTTCGATAAGTAAGAGTGTCGAACCCAACGAGGAGCAGAAGGAAATGATAGGCAGTTTTCGGTATGGTATTTTCTGCAAGCACTGAAATTATAGGTAACTGATAGTTTTGTGATAAGGTAATTGGTAGCAAGTGACAAAAGGTAAAAGCAAATAAGGTGCAGCAAGGTGGCCCAATCCTTTTTGTAGCAAAGGAAAAGCCTGGACAAACTCTTATATAAAGGAAAGCTCTCCCGAGGACACATGGGAATTATCGTCAAGCTAGTTTTCATCACGATCATCTGATTCGCGTTCAGTACTTTGATAATTTGGTATGTGGGTGGACCGGTGCTTGGGTGTTGTCCTTACTTGGACAAGCCTCACACTTATTATTTACCTCTAATGCAAGCATCCGCAACTACAAAAGAAGTATCAAGGTAATCCTAACCATAGCCTGAAACATATGGATCCAAATCAGCCCCTTAAGAAGCAACGTATAAACTAGGGTTTAAGATTCTGTCACTCTAGCAACCCATCATCTACTTATTACTTCCCAATGCCTTCCTCTAGGCCCAAATAATGGTGAAGTGCCATGTAGTCGACGTTCACATGACACCACTAGAGGAGAGACAACATACATGATACATCTCATCAAAATATCGAACGAAGACCAAATTCACATGACTACTAATAGCAAGACTTCTCCCATGTCCTCGGGAACCAAAGTAACTACTCGCAACAAATAATATTGTTCATGATTAGAGGGGTATTAATATGCATAATGGATCTGAACATATGATCTTCCACCAAATAAACCAACTAGCATCAACTACAAGGAGTAATCAACACTACTAGCAACCCACACGTACCAATCTGAGGTTTGGGTACAAAGATTGGATACAAGAGATGAACTAGGGTTTGAGAGGAGATGGTGCTGGTGAATATGCTGATGAAGATAGCCCTCCCCAAGATGGGAGAGTTGTTGGTGATGACGGCGGTGACGATTTCCCCCTCCCGGAGGGAAGTATCCCCGGCAGAACAGCTCTGCCGGAGCCCTATATTGGTTTCCGCCTTGAGACGGCGGCGTCTGGTCCCGAAAGCCTCCCTATGATTTTTTCCAGGTCAAAACACCTCATATAGGAGAAGATGGGCACCGGGGGCCTTCCGACTGGCCCACGAGGCAGGGGGTGTGCCCTCGGAAGGGGGGTGCGCCCCCCACCCTCGTGGGCCGCCGGTGGCCCCCCTCGTGGACTTCTTTCGCCAAATATTTTTTATATTTTCTGAAACGATGTTCTGTTGAGTTTCAAGGCTTTTGGAGTTGTGCAGAATAGGTTTCCAGAGTTTGCTCCTTTTCCAGCCCAGGATTCCAGCTGCCGGCATTCTCCCTCTTCATGTAAACCTTGTAAAATAAAAGAGGAAAGGCATAAGTATTGTGACAAAACATGTAAGAACAGCCCATAATGCGATAAATATCAACATATATGCATGATGCAAAATGGACGTATCACCTCTCCTCCTTCTCCTCATATTGAGACCTCCTCGATCTTCGAACACTTCATCCACACAAAACTTAACCGAACTTTTAGTGGTGGTGTTAGTGCATATGATCAATAAAATCCCATCATGTACTGCTCTAACATTATTTTATAATTATGAACAAACATTACCCACAGTATGCTATCACAATTCTATGGCCCCAAGTCAAGGAGGCTTCAACAAGAATTCAAACATATGCAAATAATGAAGCTATAACAGCAATATGTGAAAACGGGACAGTCTGTAGTAATCTGAACATTAACCATACTTATGTAACTCTAAAAATTCTGGAAAAATTAGGAAAAATCAACAATTTGTATAGAAACACTTTGCAAAAAGTTTCAAATCCTTTCGACGTTCCAGTAAAAAATGTAAAATCGCACACTACAGCCAAAGTTTCTGTTTTTGCACCGCACAAACCAACAAGCAGTTTAATCATCCTAAAGGAAACTCTTGGCACATTATTTTTATAATACAATGGAATTGTACAAGGGGATAATTATTTTTGTTGAAAAGTTTCTGTAATTAAAGATTTGCAAAGTTTCCATGGGCATGAACAAAGTTCAAGGAGCTCCCCCATTTCAACGGTGCTCGTCCTTCTTACTTTCACTTTTCTTTTTAAAAAGTTGTAGGTTCCCCTCTTTATTTTTGTTCTATTTTCAAACTTTATAAAAGCACACAACAAAAATAAATGACTCTCTAAAACTTCCGGGTTGTCTCCTTGGCAGCGCTTTCTTTAAAGCCATTAAGCTAGGCATATAGTGCTCAAGTAATGGATCCACCCGGATCCCAAGGTATATCAAAGCCAATTTTAATTAGCAATGATTTGGCATTTAGTAGTGAGCACAAAGTGATATGTGTCATGCAAGAACGAAGTCTAACTCTCTTCCTATGCATAGGCATGTCATACACGAACAATTCATGCACATTAAGTAAAGGCCAATGCATAGTATAAGCAGTTTCTTGCAATTTTATCGTGTTGGAAACATAGAGGGGCGGGGAGGTAGTTCCTCTCTCATAATAATTGCAAGTAGGAGCAGCAAGCACATGCATATTATATTCATCAAAAACATCATGTGCAACAGAAAAAGGCAACCCATCAATATAATCCTTAATAAGTGCAAACTTCTCCGATATAGTGTCGTTTGGAGAATTCAAAAAGATAATAGGACTACCATGTGTGGGTGCAATAGCAACTATCTCATGTTTAACATAAGGAACTATAGCAAGTTCATCTTCATAGGCATAATTCATATTGGCATCTTGGCCACAAGCATAGCAAGCATCATCAAAAAGGGATATTTCAAAAGAATCCAAGGGATCATAGCAATCATCATAGCATTCATCCTTTGGTAATCACGAAGGGAAACTAAACAATGTATGAGATAAAGAGTTACTCTCATTAGAAGGTGGGCACGGGTGATCAATCCTCTCTTCCTCCTTTTGTTCTTCGCTCCCCTCATCATCTTTTTCATCCAATGAGCTCACAATGTCATTAATTTCTTCTTCCATAGACTCCTCCAAAATATTAGTCTCTTCTTAGAGAGCGGACACCTTCTCAATAAACGCATCAATGTCGGAGTTATATTCATAATTCAAATAGCAATATTTCAATATAGCAAGATTTTCAGGCCTATAAACATCATCATCAAAACCATCATCCTTTTTAAACAGGGATCCAATTTCATAAGCACTCTTAAAAGCAACGAATTCTTCTATTTGTTCCACATCATAATAATCATATATACCATTAGCATAAGAAGCTAAGGTTTGATTATCATTAAATTTGCATGAAAAGGGAAGGTGTGGAGCCTTCATCCTAGAGTAACAAGTATAATCATATCTCAAGCATAGTTGCGAGCATACCAATGCAACATATAAATTTGATCCCATAACAATTTCCCTTTAGGAGACAAGCGATAATCCCTAAAGTATTCACGTTGATCCAACGTTACTCCCATTATAGAGTTGAATGGGGTTTTCTCAGGATTATCAAAGCAATACATAATATCTTTCACATAATGAGCATCGAGATTTTTAGGAGGTTCCCCATCTCCATGAGTAGCAAGTACACCTAGTTTTTTTGGTATTTCGTGTTCCATAACCATAACTAAAGATAGAGAACAACTTAGAACAGCAAATAAAATCTACTTAGTGATAAAGCAAACAAACACACACGAGAATATTCACCCCACGCTATTGCTCCCCGGCAATGGCGCCAGAAAAAGGTCTTGATAACCCATAAGTGAAGGGGATCAGTTGTAGCCTCTTTCGATAAGTAAGAGTGTCGAACCCAACGAGGAGCTAAAGGCAGAACAAATATTCCCTCAAGTTCTATCGACCACCGATACAACTCTACGCATGATTGATGTTTACTTTACCTAGAACAAGTATGAAACTAGAAGTGCTTTGTGGTTTTTGTGGGATAGGTTTGCAAGAAAATAAAGAGCGTGTAAATAAAAAGTAGGGGTTGTTAAGATAAAGACACAACTAAATTAGTTTTATTAGAGAGCTTTTTTGTCATGAGAAAGTTATTTGTCCCTAGGCAATTGATAACTAGACCGGTAATCACTATTGCAATTTTATTTGAGGGAGAGGCATAAGCTAATATACTTTCTCTTCTTGGATCATATGCACTTATGATTGGAACTCTAGCAAGCATCCGCGACTACTAAAGATCATTAAGGTAAAACCCTACCATAGCATTAGAGTATCAAGTCCTCTTTATTCCCATACGCAAACAACCTACTTACTCGGGTATGTGCTTCTATCACTCACGCCACCCACCATAAGCAAATCATGAACATATTGAAAACCCTACATCGGGGATCCCTCACGCTTGCGCGACACGGAGAGCACCATAGGACAGCACCAATAATAAAAACATGCAACTCAAATCAATCACGATCATCAATTAACCCATATGACAACACGGATCTACTCAAACATCATAGGATAGCCATACATCATTGGGAAATAATATATAGCGTTGAGCACCATGTTTATGTAGAGATTACAGGGGGTAGAAGAGGGGTTACACTGCTGCATAGAGGGGGGGAAGAGTTGGTGATGACGGCGGTGAAGTTGTTGGTGTAGATTGCGGTGACGATGATGGCCCCGGCGGCACTCCGGTGCCACCGGAAGCGAGGGGGAGAGAGCCCCCCTCCTACTTATTCTTCCTTGATCTTCTCCCTAGATGGGAGAAGAGTTTCCCCTCTGGTCCATGGTCTCCATGGCGTGGGAGGGGCGAGAGCCCCTCCGAGATTGGATCTGTCTCTCTGTCTCTCTGTGTTTCTGCGTTCCCAGATTATGGCCTTCCACCGTTTCTTAAATTGTCGGACATCCGTAACTCCGATTGGGCTGAATTTTTGACACGATTTTTATCAGGATATTAGCTTTCTTGCGGCGAGAGAAGGACATCAACCGCCATACGGAGTGGCCACGAGGGCCCAAGGCGCGCCTGCCCCCCTGGGCGTGCCCCTCACCCTCGTGGGCCACTCGGGCATCGTCTCATGTTGGTTCCTGTCAGGGATATTACTACTAGGTATAAACCACCCAGGGAGGGGCCGGTTTATGCCCATAAAGAATTATTCATATTGAAGCCCGGCGATACATAGAGCATGGCGCTTTATTATAGAAGATTAGAGATCCAAGGCCCATGAGGTGTTAGGGCCCGTAAGTGTAAACTGCCATACAGCGTGTAACTTGTGTTGTAAGATAGGAAAGATAGAGACCGAGCCAGGCACGTTTATGAGCCGGCCTCAGGATACTGTAAACTGGACCGGGCATCACCCTGTGTATATAAAGGGACGACCCGGCGACGGTTCAAGGACAAAGAACGACAACTCGAGACACAGGCAAAGCGGATTCGCTCCCTGGTCATCGAAACCCTAGCAATACTACACCAAACTAGACGTAGGCTTTTACCTTCATCGAAGGGGCCGAACTAGTATAAAATCCCTTGCGTCCTTGTCTGCTTTAACCCCTTTAAGCTAACCCGTAGCGATGGCTCCACGACTAAGTCCTTTTGCTAGGACATCTGCCGTGACAAAACCAGGACAGTTGGCGCCCACCGTGGGGCTATCGCACGATGGTTTCGAGTTCTTGAAGGGCAGCTTTGAAGGACTCAAGGGATACGCAGTGGGCCGGATGACTAAGAGTCGTCGTGGCAAGATCTACATCGACGATGCAGGCTGGGGTCCCGAGGCCGATTCAATCGAGTACGGGTACCGGGTCCCCTTTGGCGGCATCCACGTGTTCATTGGCAAGATCGGCGAACCGGTCCCAGAGCCGGACATCTTCTGCAACATCGCTGAGTCGGCTCAGCGTGCGAGACCTGCCCGGATTCGGCCCGCCATGAAGCGTGTCTTCGTGGGAACGATTCACGGGGCACAAACTGAGGATGGATCGGAATCCGGTGGTGAGACCGTTGTTTATTCCGGCGACGAGTCATCCGCTGGAGAAACAGAGTCTTTATATCTATTGCAACATGACCGGTCTGGGGGCTGTTCCGATGGTGACAGTATTCCGGACACCCTTGATCCGCCGAGCCGGGTCGCCGTCTTCAAGGCCGGATCACAATCTGTGCAACAGTCGTCAACTGCGGCGGCGTTAACATCCGAACTGGCGGCAGCAGTGGCAGCTGGGGCAGGAGACCCGGTTCAGCCGTCGGCTCAAGTTCTGACCGCTTTAGTTGATACTTTGACAACGCTGCTAACCGTGGAGGTCAGCTAGGCCGAGAAGGTGCAACACGAGGCGGAAGTTGCTAAGGTGAGGGGCCAAATAGATCAAGCTAAATTGGACTTGGCTGCCGAGAACTCTAGGATGATCGCAAGGCAGGCCGAGCTAGATGCTCAGGCCTATCGGCTTCTATTGGATTAGATGGCATCAAACGACGTAATGAGAAGAAGGCGACAGGAACCTCTTCAGTACGCCAGGAGTGGGAACCAGCAACCAGCCGGGGACAAACAGGGGAGAAGTGTCTGGCACAGGGGCGTCGGTCCAGCCGCAGGCCGCGGATCCAACCCGTCAGGTCGTTCCGTCACAGCATGTGCCAACGCCTCCTGGTCACTACTCCAACCCTTTGGATAACATAGTTTCCGCCGCTTCACGATTGGAGGCCCTCCCCATTGAAGGGGAATCCCCTATAGTAGTGGAGGTGCGGCGAGCTAGGGAGTTTCTAGAGATGGCTTTAACTCAGCAGCAAGCTTATTCTCACAGCTGCGAGAGGATTTATTCCACACCCCCCCCCCTTCCCAAGCCGGAGTTACAGCAGGCACCTAGAAGAACCGGCCGTGTCGAGTAGCGCGTGGAATCATAACCCGCCGCGGAGGGATAACCCGGCGGGAGGAGGTGTAAACGCACAAGATGTGGTGGATCAGGGCAGACAGCGCCGAGAGGCCGAGTTAGCAGGACAGTATGAAGCCCGTCAGCCTACGCCGGTTCGTCCATCTACCACGATCGAGCCAGGGGTTACTTCTAGCTCCTTGGGAGTACCATGTCTCACGCCCGCTTTATGCAATGTAAGACTGCCTAAGGACTTCAAAGGACCCCGCAAGGTGCCCAACTATACCACGGATCTGTCCCCCGAAGCCTGGGTTGAAATCTACAAGATGGCAATGGGGATGCTGGATGTGGACGATGCAGCATCCGCGAAGTACTTCACCATGATGCTGGAGGGCACGGCTTGCACCTGGCTAAAAGGGTTACCATAGAACTCCATCAGATCATGGGCCGAGTTACGACGCCAGATTATCAATAACTTCAAGGATACATGCAAGCAGCCCATGTCCATTGTAGACTTGGCGGCTTGCGTTCAAGGGGAAAACGAATTAACAAGTCATTGGGTGCGCCGGGTGTCAGAGATCTTGCATTCCTCAGACTGCATCAGTCCAGACACAACAGTGGTGACATTCGAAGGCAACTGTCGGTTTGAACCTCTGAAGCTGAAGTAAGGACGGCTCAAGCGTTATTGTCGTGACATGGGAACACTCATGGGGGCCCTGGTAAAGTATGCAGATTCGGATAGTGCCAAATATCCAGAGTCTGACGACGAGAAGTCAGGAAAAGGAAAGAAGAATGGTAAAGCGCCGCAGTCTAATCGGGCGAATCAGGGATACAGCGGTAAGCGTAAAGCGGATAATAGTTCAGATTTCTTAGCCAACAGCAATGTACAGGAGGATGGCCAGCGCCGTAAGGGTAGACCGCCCCCACAGGGCGGAGGACAAAATATCAATTTGGAGCACCAGATGAATGTGCCTTGCCCCAGGCACGAGACGAAGGAAAAACCAGCCACACACCTTTGGAAGGACTGCTTCATTATGAGGGAGTTTAGAAACCGGTTCCAATATGATCACGGGTCATCCAGCGGTTCAGGCCCTGGTTTTCACGGGCCAGGTTATCAAGGTGGTGGTTCCGGTCCAGGATTCCAAAGTAACCAGGGCGGCCACATCAATCAAAATAGACACAACCAGCATAACAGCCAGGGTGGCTATAATAATCAGAGCAATCATCAGCAGCAACAACAATCAGGCTATCAGAGCAATCCGAAGTAGCTGAGCAGTGGGCAATATCATGTCTTCACCACAAGTTTGTGTAAGCGCGATCAGAAGGTTTACAAGAGGGCAGTGCACTCTGTTGAACCGGCGGTGCCTCGTTATTTACGCTGGTCGGAACAGCCCATTGTGTGGAGTCGAGAGGATCATCCGCCCCGGGTTGATAATCCGGGTCAGCTGGCTCTGGTGGTGGCGCCTCGGGTTGGGGGCTATAAGTTCACCAAGGTGCTCATGGACGGAGGAAGCAGCATCAATATTCTGTATTATGAGACTTTTCATCGCATGGGGTTGACAGACAAGAAGCTCCGACGGTCCAACACTGTTTTTCACGGCATGGTACCTGGTAAATCAGCGTATCCGGTCGGTAAGATAGACCTGGAGGTCACTTTTGGAGATGAGCATGATTCGAGGTCGGAAACTTTGACCTTTGAAGTGGTAAAGATCAAGAGCCCGTATCACACCTTGTTCGGGCGGCCGGTTTATGCTAAATTCATGGCGAGGCCTTGATACGTTTATCTGCAGCTTAAGATGCCAGGTCACAAAGGAACTATTACGGTCCACGGGAGCCGTAAGATTGCTTTGGCGTGCGAGGAAGGTGATGCAGCCTATGCTGAGGCGGTTTGTGCGACCGAGGAATTGAAATTTACAAGGATAATGTTGATCCGGCAGACATGTCTCCATTGAAGAAGCCAACTACAGAGCATGATCCAGCCTTAAAGTTCGAATCAGCCGATGAGACCAAGCAGGTTGACTTTGTTCCTGGCAATTCATCCAAGCAGTTTACCATCAGTGCTAACCTGGATCCGAAATAGGAAAGCGCGCTCATCGAGTTCATCCATGAGAATCGAGACATCTTTGCATGGAAACCTTCTGACATGCCAGGTGTACCGAGGCAACTCGCTGAGCACACTCTTAATGTTGATCCCAAGTTTAAACTGGTTAAATAGTTTCTCCGCCGCTTCAATGAAGAAAGGCGCAAGGCTATTGGTGAAGAAGTGGCAACCTATCGGCATTGTGTGCAGAATTGTCTTCATAAGCAGATTGGGTAGAACGTTCATGCATATGTGGATGACATTGTGGTTAAGTCCAGGGAGGAAGAAACGTTGATAGATGACTTAAAGGAAACTTTTGATAACCTTTGGATTTATAAGATGATGCTTAATCTGGCCAAGTGCGTTTTCAGTGTACCGGCGGGCAAGCTCCTGGGGTTCTTAGTATCAAACAGGGGTCCTTGGCTAAACTGGCATGTATCAACGATGTCGAACGCTTGGCAGGCCGCATTGCAGCACTAAGCTGGTTTATCAGCCGTTTGGGAGAGAAGGCCATCCCGCTTTATCAGATGATGAAAAAGACAGACCGCTTTGTCTGGAGTGATGTTGCTGATGCTGCATTCGAGGACTTAAAGAAGCAATTGGCAGAGCCACCCATCCTTGCTGCACCAGTTGACAATGAGCTGTTGTTGTTATATGTGGCTGCTAATGCCCGAGCAGTAAGCGTTGCCATTGTGGTGGAGCGCAAGGAGGCAGGAAAGGAATATCCGGTTCAACGGCCGGTTTACTACATTAGTGAGGTTCTCATTGAGTCGAAGCAAAGATACCCGCATTGGCAGAAATTGGTATATGGAGTCTTCATGGCAAACCGGAAGCTTAAGCAGTATTTTCAGGGCCATCTAATCACTGTGGTCAGTTCTGCCCCTCTGGGAGATATAATCCAGAAAGGAGAAGCAACTGGCCGGGTTGCCAAGTGGGTCATTGAACTTAGTCCTCACGGGCTAAAATATGTGCCTCGAACTGCAATCAAATCTCAGGCATTGGCGGACTTCATCAACGATTGGATGGAGTTGCAAGCACCGGAGGAGAAGCCGGATCACACGTACTAGACTATTCACTTTGATGGATCCAGGCAATTGGAGGGCTCGGGGGCTGGAGTCGTGTTAACTTCCCCACGAGGTGATAAGTTCTGTTATGTCCTCCGTTTAATGTTCCGTTGTACTAACAATGCAGCTGAGTATGAAGCTCTCCTCCATGGTCTACGAATGGCTAAGGAGATGAATTTAAGCTGGGTTAAATGTTTCGGCGATTCGGACCTGGTGGCACAACAAGTATCAGGTACTTGGGACTCCAAGGACCCACTTATGGCGGCGTATCATCGAGAGGTGGACATTGTCGCTTGACACTTCAAGGGTTATCAAGTGAACCATGTGGACCGGCGAAAGAATGAAGCGGCCGACGCATTAAGCCGGCTGGGTTCTCAGCGTAAACTGGTTCCACCTAATGTCTTCCTGGACGTATTGCATAATCCATGGGTGACATTACCTTCAGAAGAGGATTTGGTTGTTCCTGATCCGGAGGCTTAATTAGTGGCGGCGCTTCATGCTATTCCGGATTGGACAGTCTCGTATCTGGCGTACATGAACCGAGGTGAGTTACCAGAGGATGAAGTCTTGGCTATATAGATTGTTCGGCGGTCCAAATCAATGACTATTTTCAATGGAGAACTGTATCATTGCAGCGTATCCGGGGCATTTCAACGATGTGTATCACCGGACGAAGGCCAAGATATTCTTCAAGAAATTCACGAAGGAGATTGTGGTCACCACGCCGGTTCAAAATCTTTGGTGGCTAAAGCTTTTCGTCATGGGTTCTATTGGCTGACGACGCATGCTGATGCAGAGGACTTGGTCAAAAAGTGTGATGCTTGCCAGAAATTCTCACGGCGTGCTCATATACCGGCTCAAGAATTGAGGATGATTCCAATTACTTGGCCGTTCGCGACTTGGGGGCTAGACATGGTTGGACCCTTTAAAAGATCTCCAGATAAGAAGACCCACCTTCTGGTGGCGATAGATAAGTTTACCAAGTGGGTAGAGGCGGAGCCAGTCAGCAAGTGTGATGCTGCAACAGCGGTTCAATTCATCAAGAAGGTGATTTTCCAGTTTGGCTTTCCACACAGTATTATAACTGATAATGGTACCAATTTGTCCAAGGGGGCTATGGAAGAATTTTGTCAATGAGAGCACATCCGGCTTGACGTATCTTCAGTGGCTCATCCCCAGTCCAATGGTCAAGCTGAGAGAGCCAATCAAGAGATCTTGAGAGGCATAAAACCCCGGCTCATGGTCCCTTTGCAAAGGATGCCGGGTTGTTGGGTGGAGGAATTACCCTGTGTGTTATGGAGGATCAACACCACACCTAACAGGTCTATGGGTTACACGCCTTTCTTCATGGTATACGGAGCTGAAGCGGTCCTCCCTAGTGACATCCGTCATGATTCGCCTCGGGTGGCGGCTTACGTTGAAGCTGATAACAAGAAAGCACGGCAAGACGCGTTAGACCGGCTGGATGAGGAGCGTGACATGGCAGCAGCTCGATCGGCAATTTATCAGCAAGATCTGTGCTGATACCACAGTCGCCGGGTTAAAACCAGAATGTTTCAAGAAAGTGATCTAGTGCTCCAGCTCATCCAAGACCAGACAAACATGCACAAGCTATCCCCGCCTTGGGAAGGACCCTTTGTGGTCAACAAGAATCTACACAATGGATCATACTACCTCGTCGACGTTCGAGAACACAAGGACTCACGCACCGCGGAGGAGGAGACCCGAAGGCCATAGAACATCGCTCATCTTCAGCCTTACTACACCTGAGCCATAGGCTCCGCTTTATGTACATGTATTCGCAATGTATATATTATGATCAATATAATAAACCGGCATCCCCGTTAAAGCGGGGTATCTGCTGCTTTTTTCATAAGAGTTTGTCACATGGGGGCTTCTGTGTGTAAAGAAGGAGCTCCTATGGCCCTCTTAGACCGGCTATTACCCCAATATCATCATAAGAGCATAGCTCTGGTTACTTCGGTAATCCGGCTATCAAGCCAACATGATGGTAAGGGGCAAAAGAGAGTTTGATGCATAGCGCAACTCAAACATAGGCACCCGATGAGCATAGCTCACAATGTTACTTGGGGGTTCCTGTCGCACATCGGCAACGAGTTTTTAAGACCCTTGTAATAAGTTATCAAGCCACGGCTTGGAAGCCTAGTGTGTACAGCTAAAACCCCAGGTTAACCTACCTGCATCAAGTAAGTCACTCCGCCCAGGTAAACCTGGTATGACCCGTCGAATGATTGACAAGTCAATCTTATAACAGACCCTGAACTTTTCAACGTTAAAATGACAATTGGTTAAGGATTGAGGACCATCTTAAGAGGCTTTGTGAAATGGTTCAACTCAGCGGCCTGGCAGCCCATGAAAAGCCTCGACTTTGGAGCCTGGCAGCTCGTAAAAAGCCTCGACTACAAGATTTTATTTGCTTTGTTTGTTGAAATTTTTATTTCTTAAAGAGATTTTTTATCCGAAATCTATTGATTCGGCGGAGTGGTTGACTGTAAGTTGCCACCATAATAAACCAGCGTTCACAGAACCTGGTCTGGTTTGCTTACAAATCGCCAGTACTATTTACAGCTAAACCGGTGTTTATCACAACCTGGCACGGTTTCATCATGAACCGGAAACATGTTCAAGGAGTCATCAATACTCACAAATTGGGATCATCGCCCTTACTGCAAAATGTTGGTTAAAGCCAATGACACAAATTTCTATCACAGGTATGATATATGTTTCATATTTTAAATACAGTTCAGGTTATAAACCTAGATCATGTATTTGGGCATTATGACCCGTCCGGCAATAAACCGCCAGGACCCTTTAAGCTTTGTTGTATGCAGAAACAGGTGGAATAGAACTGTTAAAGCATCATAAGCAGAAAAATTATGAAGTTGCCAGATGGAGCAATGTTATGAAAAGGGAATACGCATGAGGACATAACCAAATGTTTCAGCTACCCTATTACAAGGCGTTTTACAGCCCAAAAGAATATATGTTCCTTGCTAAGTACTGCGATACGATAAATGATAAACCGGCACCGGTTCATGGTTCTACGTCAGACCGGTTAGATGGCTGCAGATCATCATGCGTCGTCTCTTTGTTGTCCTCATCCAGTAGCTGGAAGTCAGTGGTTGCCCAATTGATCTTTGTCAGCGCTTGGAAAATAGCTTCATCGCTTATGAGTTCAGACGGTTCAACATCAGGGGCGTAGGTATGCTTACGAACAGGTGGGATGAGATCTTCCACTTCATATACCAGAGTGTTAACCCGGCGATTGTCAGCATCATAGCCCGCCTGATAGCGGGATAGATCAACTTCGTCGGCTAGTTTGCTGGCCAAGGGCCGCATTTCTCTTGTTAAAGCCCGTAAGTCTGCATCTGTGAACTCTGATCCGTCCTCCTTCATGCTTGGATAACCATTCATCACATCGGCCGGATCAAGATCAGGCAGCCAAAGCTTCGCCCGAGTTAACGCCATTAAAGCGCCCGCCCTGGCAGCTGATTTCTTGAGCTCTCCAGATCGGGCGGGTAGCACAGATAACTTCTCCAAAGTCCCCTTGATCAACTTGGGAGGCGGTTTGTTATGAGAAGCAGTGCAAATAATCCTTTGAGCACCGGTATACAACTACTCTATAAGAGTATATGCGGCCTTCAATTTCTTCCGCATGTCAGTGCCAAGATGAGCAGTACGTTTTCCTGCATCAATAGAGCTTGAGTTAAACCAGAAGAGGGCAGAACTATCATATTCAGGACTGTGTGAAGTATACTTACCAAAGAAGTAGTAGTCATGGCGTTTATCTGCTGCTTTAAGCCAGACAGTCCTTCTGACACTGGATTGAGAGCGGTCTCTGCATCAACTGCCCTTTTCTCCAAAGCGGCTCTTTCCGCATCCCAATCCGCCCATTCCTTCTGGAAGTCTTTCTTCAATTTCTCCAGGCTTGCTAAAGCGAGAGTCAGCTCATCCTTGGTCTTGGAAGCGGCAGATTGTTGGAATTTCAGGTTATCTTGAAGCTCAGACATTTGAGAGTCTTTCTGATTTAGATCGGTCTGTCAAGAGAAGAACACATTATACATTGCTAAAGCATATTCAAAGTCCCAAGCACATAACAAGTTATCCACTTGGCACTTGGGGGCTAATGCATATTTGCAGTTATCAGGCATTTTCAATAAAGTCCCAAGCTCATAACAGGTTATACACTTGCCACTTGGGGGCTAATGCGTCATTGTTCAAAGAGGGTTACAAAATAAAAAGTCCCGGTTCAACCTGAAGAGATAAACCGCCCCTTGGGGACTACACATGTGAAAAATTATGTAATGGGTATTCTGAAAGTCCCGGTTCATCTTGAAGGAGTAAATCGGCCCTTGGGGGCTAAGGTGGAGTAAATACAATCTATAAGACTTAAGCAGGAATAAAGTTAAAGGAAGCAGAAGTTTACCTCGTAACGTTCCTTCATCAGATTTACTAAATCGGCTTCATAATCACGGCTGGTATGCAACCGGTTCAGATATCCGGAATGAAGATCCTGGGCACTGAGTTGAGCATAGCTGGATAAGTCGACATTCCATTTGCCTTTGTCTTTCCCAGAGACTTCCTCTTTAGCAGTATGCTTGGTTAATGCAACAGGTTCACTTGGGGCGGTATAGCCAAAACCCGTAATTTGGACATCTTCTGTTAAAGCGGCCGTGGCTTTGGCAGGACTAGCCGGAGTATTGTTGGCTCGGACTGGGCTGGTCGGATTATCGCCAAGGTCCGTTGGTGCAGCTTCTTGTTCGGTAAAGATTTCATGATCCATTGGAGGAGGATCATCATGCAAGGCATCAACATTTTCTTCGGTGGGCTCAGGATTCTTTTCCGGTTCAGGAATCACATCATCACCTGCCAGTTTATTCAGCTTAGCCTTTTTACTAGGCTTTGGCTTACTGCGAAGTTTGAAGATATAAGTCAGGGGAGTGAAAGAAAAAAGGTTAACATTAAAATAAAAAGCTTACCCATGAACAGTATTGAGAGGGGGAAGTTGTGTAGTTGTTGACTCGCCGGATGACGAACGAGGAGTATCCTGATAATTTGAATGAGATGGATCAAGAGGCTGGCGAATATGACCCGCTTCGGGATAAAGAGCATCTGGAGTATGTAAAACCTCGGATCGACGTCTCTGGGCCGGTGTTTGTGGTAAACTGGTGGACTTAATAACTTGGCCACTGTGCCGCGTTGTGCAGCAAGCTTCATGTTATTGTTTCTTCAAAATAAAGTTTGGGTCCAAGTAAGCGAAAGGGTGAGAAAATTGTACTTTCCGTCTTGCTCGACGAATTTTTGGTGTTGGCAGAGGATCTGAACCGGAAGAAAGGGTAATTACCTCGACATCATCAGCCTTGCTGCCTTCAGAGTTTCCCTGAGTATAGTCATTGTCAATAAGATGCAAGAAAAAGGAGCCAAGGGAGTCAAGTGATACCTCTAAGGCCGGTTCATCATCTTCAAGATTGGATTCAAATGCTTCAATGTTTTTCTTCTTCAAAGTTTTCTTAACAGCCTTGGTTTTCTGGCGGGCTGCCTTTGCCGGTTTATCCTGGTTTTTCCTCTTCCAGGATGGATCATTACCCTGATAAAAGATTGTGAGGTTGTTCAGAAAGGATATTAAAAACAAATTGAAATAAAGCAAGAGATATAAGAGGACTCACCGACGGCGGTTTATTTAACTCACAGAAAGGGGCCAGCCTGGTTTTGCCGCAGGCATCCACCGGTTCATTCATGTAACATCCCAAATTTTCAATTTGGAATGTTATACATTAGATCATTATGCATATCATATTTTCTTGCTTTTGGTGATCCAAGAAAATCCTAAGCAACTCAAGGACCTTCGGAGAGAGTTGGGGATTTCAATATTTTCATATTTGAGGTTTCTCAAATTTTGAAAATAGGATCATTTGATTTTATTTATTTCATCTTCAAGTATTTCTATCATAAATATATGAGAGAGGGAGTAAAATGACTCTCCCAAAAATAAAGAAATACGGAGGATTTAATAGAAAAATCAAATAAGTTTTATTTGGAGTTTTATTTGAATTAGGAAAAATTGCACGTTTTCAAAAAATTGCATTTTAGTGCCAAGAAAATGTTCATCCTGTTCTAAATATTCCATTTAGATGGTGAAAATTTGTTTTGGCAATTTTAGATTTTTATTTCTTTTTTTTAGAGTTTTCTTTCTTCGTAGCGCGAGCGTAATTAAAAAAAAGAGGGGGACCCGACCCGACTGGGCCGAAGCCCAGCCGAGCCAGGCCCAGCGACCCGCCGCCTTCCCCGCCCGCGCCAACGCCGTGGCCGAGCCGGACTGCTGCCGCCGCCGCCTTTTGCCCCTTCCCCAAGCCTCCTAGCCCCCCCCC
>LR738709.1:80930843-80974266 GCA_902687465.1 Secale cereale
GCCGCCGCAAGCCGCCGCCCCGCCGCGAGCCAGCCGCCCCGCCGCCTCGCAGCCGCTGCCGCGAGCCAGCCGCCCCGCCCCCTCGCCGCCGCTGCTGCTGCCGACCGCCGCCACCGCCACCCGCCGGACGTAGACGAGGTAGCCGCCCGGTTTTTCTTTTAAGAAGACCGTCGGTTTTTTTTAAGAACCCTAGTCGGTTTTTCTTTAGATCGGTTTTATTAGATCGGTTTTCTGTATTTTTTTTCTGGTTTAGTTAATTAGTAAACGTTCACCCGCTCGTTCGTTCTAACGAACGAGTTCGTCGTTTAGTCTCAGCTGACGAACATTCGTTCGTTAAGCTGTATTAGTTTTCTTTTTCTAGTTTATTTTCTGATCGCGATCTCTGATCCGATCTTTGTTTTAGTTTATCTTTTCGCTCGTTTACCGGAATTAGGCGATTCAAGCGCCTGGAGTTTCATCTCGAAATTCTCTTTCTGTTTAACCTAGTCACTCAAGTGTTTGCCTCTGCTAAATTTGGACTTAGGTCCAAATTGGTTCGGTAGTTGTTTTTCTTTCGCCGTTTGTCTTTCGTTGCTTTTCTTTTGCCGTTTCTTTTGCAAACCAGAGTTCTTAAGTTGAACTTTCTGGTTAGATCTCTTATTCGAGTTTTACCCGTGCATTAGTTAAGTACTTATTGTGTGCTTGTTTGTTTACGATAGAGTACCCGGAGTGCGCCGCTTGCTACTTTGAATCTCTAGGTTTTGCGGATCATCAGCAAGGCAAGTAACACTTTGATCGTACTTTCCAATTACCCAGTTTTCATTGCATTAGTCAAACCCTCACACATTGCATGAGTAGGATCAATTAACTTGTGGGGTTGGGAAGTAGATTGAGGTAGTACCTATTACCTGCATTACATTCAAACCTTTGGGAGTTACTTCTACGTTTGTTGTTAGGCCATGCTATGCTCGTAGACGTGGATTGGGTGAGTGTATCCATGACAGATGTGAGATTGTTAAATTAATGGTTCAACTTAAGGTGGCAACATTAACACACATCTGGGTGGATTGAGGCACCTGGGTATTCCAGCGATTGCCAGTTTTTCTTTTGGACCGCCACCGAGGCTCAAAGGGATCATGAGATTATTCATACTAGAAACTTCCGTTTGCAGACACAATGCTATTATGGGCTCTAGCATAGTTGACTAAGTTGTGCGAACTCTTACAGTGGTGGACTAGCAGATGTAGGGGATGTAGGTAGGTACGGTCCACCCGTTTGTAAGGTGCTAGTACTTCTGAAAGACTGTGTCTCGGTCATCCGTTTCTCAAACATCATGCAGTGCGAGAAATTAAATAGAGGCGATCGATCTTGTGGGGAAAAGTGCACAAACCTCTGCAGAGTGTACAAACTGATCATGATTAGCCGTGTCCCCGGTTATGGACGTCTTGAGTATCTAGTACCTGGATATCATGTGAATCTCATCATGTTACTTTAATTAATATTGTTGGGTTTAATGATGATTTATTAATTGGGGTTGAGAGGATGTCTATCTTCTCAATGATGTTTCAACTACCATGATAGTTAATTAAAATCTATTCCTTTGAAGTAGGGAAAAATTAGCTTTACGCACAAACTATAACCATAGAGCTTTCCACCAGCCATATTGCATATAGTATAGTTTTACTTTTGTTACTCTCTATGTGTTATTTTGCCAGCATATTCCATGTGTTGACCCGTTTTCGGGCTGCAACGTTCATGTTGCAGACTTTTCAGAGACGACGAGTAAGGTGCCTATTAGGTCGTGGTTTTCTATACTCAGTGATGCCATTGGAGTTGATGGACTCACTTATCTTCCTAGCCTTCCGCTGTTATCGTGTTAGATGGCCTTAAGCAATTTTTATTTTAATAAGTCCATCGTTGGAACTATCGATGTAATAAGTGTGTGGTTGCTACTCTGTTATAAATCCTTCAAGTACTATGCGTGTCAGCATTACTGATCCAGGGATGACACTGATGCACAGAGATCAGACTGTTTGAGGTCTGGTCGCTACAAGATGGTATCAGAGCACACGCTGACTGTAGGACACGACCACTAAGTTAAAGCCCTAGAGCACTATTCACTCTTCTCTTTTCTGACTCCTCATCTTTTCTACTCTTTTAGGATGGTGGATGCAAAGAACCAGTTCACTCAACCTGATGAACATACACCATTTGGACGACACCTAAAGGAAGTCACCAGATATCTAAACATTGGATTACCAAGTTTCACCGGAACCTACAACGCCACTCTACCTGAGGGGGAGCGTTGGTTGATTCAAGCTCAAGTTCCAGGAAGGACGTTCAAGCCCATCACCGCACTCATAGCATTTTCTTTTAATGCGCCTACATGGAGCCTAGGCAGGAGCATGGCAGCCCACATCGCTATGGGAAGGATTGGAGAAGTCTCTAAGCATGAGCTAAAAGACACCGTCTATCAAATTTGTGGACGCCGAGATGAGAATTGGGATATGATCAGCACCCGGAAGGATAGATCCATTGCAGCCTTCATCCAAGAGTTGAACCATCACATTCGTTGCCAGGAGCACCAGATGTGTGCAGGGATGATAGATTTGAAGAAAGCACTAAACAGAAACTTGGAGTTAGAAGAGGAACTCAAGTCTACGTGCGACGAATATGAGGAGGAGATGCTAATACTTGTGGAGAAGAATGATGACTTGACACGGAAGTTAGGGATACTCATGGGAGAAGAAGAAGAGGAAGAAGAACCCAAGGAGATCCACCGGAAGACTACATCATCATTGACGACACGGATTCGGAACCCGATGATAGCAAAGACAAAGACTATGAAGATGAAGCTGGAGCAGATATCAGGGAATCCTCTGTCGATCAAAATTTCTAGAAGACCTTCCTATGACTAGTAGTTTTTCCCATTTACTAGACTTAGAGCACTTTTGTAACGATTAGATTCGTGTAAGCCCTTGTTTGAAATAGATTTTGGTGTGATGAATTGTGTGTTTGCCTCATGTGCATATGGGTAGTGATTTTCCCTTAGACCTCAACTCTGTTCTAATCTCTTCCCTCTACACCCATCAGATGCCTCCAAGACGTGAGCCCGGATTTGAGTTTCCCCCTGAGCTCACCCAGTTGATCCAGCAGCAGAACACCCTGATGCAACTACTTGTCCAGAATACTCAGAACAACCAGAACAACAACAACAACAACCCTCCACCACCACCACCACCCGTGGACAACCTGACACGTTTCTTAAGGTTGCAACCACCAGTGTTTCCTAGCAGCATCGAACCAATAGTCGCTGACGACTGGCTGCGCAAAATTGGAAGGGATTTGACCACTACTAACTGCTCAGATGCTGAGAAGGTGCGTTTTGCCGCACACCAGTTGTCTGGACCAACCGCAGCATGGTGGGAGAATTACACAGCCACTTTTCCCATAGCAAATGTGACTTGGGATCAGTTTCAGCAAGCTTTTCGTACCACCCATGTCTCAACTAGAGCTATGAGTATGAAGAAGCAGGAGTTTCGCAATTTGTGCCAAGGCAATCGTATTGTGGCTCAGTACGTAGATGATTTTAGTACCCTATCTCGTTATGCCGATGTGGCCACAGATGCCGCTAAGCAAAAGAGATTCATGGAAGGGGTGAATGATGAGATGAGTGTACAGTTGATGGTGGCAACTTTCAATAACTACCAGGAGCTGGTTGACTGCGCCCTAATGATTGAAAGGAAGCATCAACAGATTGAAAGTCGCAAGAGGAAGTATGGACAAGGAAAGTACAATTCTAGAGCATAACAGAAGCCTCGTTTTACCCCTAAAACGGTAGGACAGTTTCAACATACCCATGGAGGAGGTAGCTCGCACAATCATAATGGCCCTAAGAATGGAAATGGGAATGGAGCAAGTAGTAACCAGAGCCGCCCTACCCTGTCCACACCCACCAAGAAGGATTTCAGCCATGTCACCTGTTACAAGTGCGGGAAGAATGGACATTATGCCAATGACTGCCCAGAAGCTAAGAATGGGAATGGCAATGGAAGCGCAGCGAAGAAGCCCAACCCCTTCAACAAAGGACAAGTGAATCATGTTAGCGTGGAGGAGGTTGAAGCTCAGCCAGATGCAGTAATAGGTAAGTTTTTAGTTAAGTCCTTTACAGCACTAGTTCTTTTCGATACTGGTGCAACGCATTCATACATTTCAAGGGGATTTGTGGATAAGTATAAGCTGCCAACCCAAGCCCTTAGGTCGCCCATGTTAGTAACCTCACCAGGAGCTGAGTATATGGCTAAGTTATGGTGTGATCAGTTGCCATTAAGGATTGGTAACTACATTTTCCCTTCGGACCTAATAGTATTGGAATCTCAAGGATTGGATGTGATATTAGGCATGGATTGGTTATCTAAGTATGAAGGGAATATTGAATGCGCCAGTAAGTCCATTTTGCTTACTATGCCAGAAGGAAGAAGGATCAAGTATGTATCTCGGCATGAGCCGAAAAGGAACAGATTAAATTCCTTATCAGGAGTTGTTCAGGAGGAAATACCAGTGGTGAAAGATTTCCCTGACATGTTTCCAGAAGAACTGCCAGGAATGCCACCTGACAGAGATATAGAGTTTTTGATTGAGCTTTTGCCAGGCACAGGGCCAATTTCTAAGAGACCATATAGGATGCCCGCAAAGGATTCGGAGGAGATTAAGAAACAGATTAAGGAGTTACTGGATAAAGGATTCATACGCCCATGTTCTTCGCCTTGGGGTTCGCCAGTACTTCTAGTGGAGAAGAAGGATGGATCGTTAAGAATGGCTGTTGATTACCGAGGACTGAATGTTATAACAATCAAGAACAAGTACCCACTGCCGATGATCAATGATCTATTCGATAGATTGCAAGGAGCTAAGGTATTTTCCAAGATCGATCTTCGATCAGGTTACCATCAATTGAAGATTCGAGAGCAGGATATACCTAAGACGGCCTTTACCACTAGGTATGGGTTGTACGAGTATACCGTTATGTCTTCTGGTCTGACTAACGCACCAGCATACTTTATGAACCTGATGAACAAAGTATTTATGGAGTATATGGATAAGTTCGTCGTAGTGTTCATAGATGATATATTGATCTTCTCAAAGGATGAAGAGGAGCATGCAGAGCATTTGCGTTTGGTATTGGAGAAGCTCAGAGAACATCAGTTGTATTCCAAGTTTAGCAAATGCGAGTTTTGGTTGATAGAAGTTGGATTCCTCGGACACGTTATATCCGGAGAAGGACTAGCAGTAGATCCCGCCAAGGTGCACACTATGACAAATTGGGAAGCACCGACAACGGTTGGAGAGATCCGGAGTTTTCTTGGACTTGCATGATACTACCAGAGATTTATTGAGAATTTCTCGAGGATTGCAAAGCCAATGATGGAGTTGTTAAAGAAGGACACCAAGTTCAGTTGGACAGAAGAATGTGAGGCCAGTTTCTAGGAACTAAAGAAACGTTGGGTCTCATCACCTGTGTTGATCCTGCCAGACCAACATAAGGACTATGAGGTGTACTGCGACGCTTCACGTCGAGGACTTGGAGCAGTTATTATGCAGGAAGGAAGAATTGTTTCGTATGCTTCACGACAACTGAAACCTCATGAGTTGAACTATGCCACTCGCGATTTGGAGTTAGCAACCGTAGTGCATGCATTGAAGACGTGGAGACATTTTCTCATCGGAAACCATTGTGAAGTATATACGGATCACAAGAGTTTGAAGTATATATTCACTCAAAAGGAGCTGAATCTCAGGCAGAGGAGATGGCTGGAACTCATTAAGGACTATGACATGAGATTGCATTATCATCCCGGAAAAGCTAATGTAGTAGCCGATGCGCTAAGCCGTAAGAGCCATGTCAATACCCTAATGACGGAGGAATTTCCAAAGGAGTTAGCCGAGGACTTACGAGAACTACGTTTGGAGATAGTTTCGAGAGGCTACGTAGCAACACTAGAGATCCAGTCTACCCTGATGGATAAAATCAGAGGAGCTCAGAAAACTGACAAGGAGGTTGCCTCTATAAAGGAGAGGATGAGCGAAGGAAAAGCTAAAGGATTTCGTGAGGATGAACACGACACCTTATGGTTTGAGGACCGCATTTATGTGCCTAATGACCCGGGGATCAGGAAGTTGATTCTACAAGAGGCCCATGACTCACCATACTCGATTCACCCAGGAAATACTAAGATGTATTTGGATTTGAAGGACATTTTCTGGTGGACCGGTATGAAGAAAGATAATGCAGAGTATGTAGCAGTTTGTGATGTATGTCAGAGAGTGAAGGCAGAACATCAGAAGCCGGCAGGATTGTTACAACCATTGCCAATACCCGAATGGAAGTGAGATAAGCTAGGTATGGATTTTATTACGGGATTACCCAGAACTCGTTCTGGCTATGACTCGATTTGGGTCATAGTCGATCGTTTAACAAAGGTAGCTCATTTCATCCCCGTAAAGACTACTTATACTAGTGCAAAGTTGGCAAAGATATACATGACCCAAATTGTATGTCTGCATGGAGTTCCGAGGAGCATCATATCAGATAGAGGAACCGAGTTTACCTCAAAGTTCTGTAATCAGTTACATGAAACCTTGGGTACCAGACTAGAGTTTAGCACAGCTTTTCACCCGCAGACAGATGGACAGACTGAAAGAGTCAATCAGATTTTGGAGGATATGCTGAGAGCCTGTGCACTAGATTATGGATCTAGTTGGGACGACAATTTGCCGTATGCCGAGTTTTCTTACAACAACAGTTATGAATCCAGTTTGAAGATGGCCCCTTTCGAAGCGTTATACGGAAGGAGATGCAGGATTCCGTTGTCGTGGGACAAAGTTGGAGACCGCAAGCTGTTCGGGCCAGATTTGATCAAGGAATCGGAGCAGAAGGTGAAGTTGATTCGTGATAGGCTCAAGATAGCCCAGTCCAGGCAGAAGAGCTACGCAGATTCAAAACACAAGGAGATCGTTTACGAGGTCGGAGACAGAGTTTATCTTCGAGTATCTCCACTTCGAGGAGTTAAACGTTTTGGAGTTAAGGGAAAACTAGTGCCCCGTTTTGTAGGACCATATAAGATTAAGGAACGCATGGGAGAAGTAGCCTACAAGTTGGAACTGCCCGAAGGATTGTCAGGAGTTCACGATGTATTCCATGTTACCCAGTTGAAGAAATGCCACGCAGAAATGGCCGAGATACCGCTGAGGGATACTGTGCCTTTGGAAGCTATTCAATTGGACAACGATTTGACCTATGAAGAGAAACCAGTGAAGATTCTTGAGTATGCCAGCCGAGTCACCCGCAGCAAGGTTATCAAGTTTTGCAAAGTTCAGTGGAGTCACCACACCAAGGATGAAGCCACCTGGGAAAGAGAGGAAGACCTACGGAAGGACCACCCTCACCTATTTTCTAGGCAACCCGAATCTCGAGGGCGAGATTCATCTTAAGGGGGGGTAGGTTTGTAACATCCCAAATTTTCAATTTGGAATGTTATACATTAGATCATTATGCATATCATATTTTCTTGCTTTTGGTGATCCAAGAAAATCCTAAGCAACTCAAGGACCTTCGGAGAGAGTTGGGGATTTCAATATTTTCATATTTGAGGTTTCTCAAATTTTGAAAATAGGATCATTTGATTTTATTTATTTTATCTTCAAGTATTTCTATCATAAATATATGAGAGAGGGAGTAAAATGACTCTCCCAAAAATAAAGAAAAACGGAGGATTTAATAGAAAAATCAAATAAGTTTTATTTGGAGTTTTATTTGAATTAGGAAAAATTGCACGTTTTCAAAAAATTGCATTTTAGTGCCAAGAAAATGTTCATCCTGTTCTAAATATTCCATTTAGACGGTGAAAATTTGTTTTGGCAATTTTAGATTTTTATTTCATTTTTTTAGAGTTTTCTTTCTTCGTAGCGCCAGCGTAATTAAAAAAAGAGAGGGGGACCCGACCCGACTGGGCCAAAGCCCAACCGAGCCAGGCCCAGCGCGTCGCCGCCTTCCCCACCAGCGCCGACGCCGTGGCCGAGCCGGACTGCTGTCGTCGCCGCCTTTTGCCCCTTCCCCAAGCCTCCTAGCCCCGCCCCCTATATATATACAGCCCCCCCCCCCATCTGCCGCACACCGCCCCGCCGCCTCGCCGCCGCCGCCGCAAGCCGCCGCCTCGCCGCCGCTGCTGCTGCCCACCGCCGCCACCGCCGCCCGCCGCAGTCGCCGCCTGCCGGACGTAGACGAGGTAGCCGCCCGGTTTTTCTTTTAAGAAGACCGTCGGTTTTTTTAAGAACCCTAGTTGGTTTTCTTTAGATCGGTTTTATTAGATCGGTTTTCTGTATTTTTTTCTGGTTTAGTTAATTAGTAAACGTTCACCCGTTCGTTCGTTCTAACGAACGAGTTTGTCGTTTAGTCTCAGCTGACGAACATTCGTTCGTTAAGCTGTATTAGTTTTCTTTTTCTAGTTTATTTTCTGATCTCGATCTCTGATCCGATCTTTGTTTTAGTTTATCTTTTCGCTCGTTTATCGGAATCGGGCGATTCAAGCGCCTGGAGTTTCATCTCGAAATTCTCTTTCCGTTTAACCTAGTCACTCAAGCGTTTGCCTCTGCTAAATTTGGACTTAGGTCCAGATTGGTTCGGTAGTTTTTTTTCTTTCGCCGATTGTCTTTCGTTGCTTTTCTTTTGTCGTTTCTTTTGCAAACCAGAGTTCTTAAGTTGAACTTTCAGGTTAGATCTCTTATTCGAGTTTACCCGTGCATTAGTTAAGTACTTATTGTGTGCTTGTTTGTTTACGATAGAGTGCCCGGAGTGCGTCGCTTGCTACTTTGAATCTCTAGGTTTTGCGGATCATCAGCAAGGCAAGTAACATTTTGATCATACTTTCCAATTACCCAGTTTTCATTGCATTAGTCAAACCCTCACACATTGCATGAGTAGGATCAATTAACTTGTGGGATTGTGAAGTAGATTGAGGTAGTACCTATTACCTGCATTACATTCAAACCTTTGGGAGTTACTTCTACGTTTGCTGTTAGGCCATGCTATGCTCGTAGACGTGGATTGGGTGAGTGTATCCATGACAAATGTGAGATTGTTAAATTAATGGTTCAACTTAAGGTGGCAACATTAACACACATCTGAGTGGATTGAGGCACCTGGGTATTCCAGCGATTGCATGTTTTTCTTTTGGACCGCCTGATACGTCCAAAACGTATCTATAATTTCTGCTTGCTCCATGCCTCTTTTGGGTGATATTGCTATGATATTTATACACTTCCATAAACTTTTGATCATATTTGGACTAACCTATTAACTCAGTGCACCCCAGTGCCAGTTTCTGTTTTCTGCTGTTTTTTATTTCAGGTTTTCCCGTCACGAAAACTGTCAGAAAAATCCCGGAAAAATTATATAAAAAATCAGCGTTCCGGAAGCTTCCACACGGTCGAAGTAGGGCCAGAGGGGGGCCACCAGGGCTCCAGGCGCCCTGGAGGCGCGGCCCCCTCCTGGCCGCGCCGGGGGGGCGCCTGGGCCCCCCAGGCCTCCGCTGATGCCCCCCTTTGGCATATATTTATATCACGTCCCGAAACCCTCGAGGACGGAACCCTTTTTCACGATCTCATCTCTGTTCCGCCGCCGCCGCGCTTCCAAGATCGGGAGCACCAGGAGAACTCTTCCCGGCACCCTGCCGGAGGGGAGGATCACCACCAGGAGCCTCTCCACCACCATGGACGCCTCCCGGATGAGTTGTGAGTAGTCTCCCTTGGACCATGGGTCCATGACCAGTAGCTATGTGATGTTCTCCTCCCCTTCTTGTGCTTCACTAATTAGACCTCGTGAGCTGCCCTACATGATCGAGGCACATATGTAATTCTTATGCTGTTGCTATGTTGAGTTTGCTGGGATCCGATGGATTGTGAGATTATGTCCAAATTGTGTTTGATTAATATATTTGATTTACCTCTTTTATATTTATGTTCATAAGTAATTCTTGCATGTTCTCCGTTGTTATTTATTGCTTTGGCCAAGTAGTAGGTAGTGACTCCAAGAGGGAACGTTATGCTCGATTGTGGGTTCATGCCCCTCGATGACTAGCTTGAGTGACAGAAACATGAGTCTAGGGGATGTGTTGTTGCCACAAGGGGGAAAACAACGGTGCTTGTGCCCGTGCGTGCAAGGATTGTTTACTTTACGCAAAGTTCTATTAATGCAGTTGGCTGTTGCTTTGAGTTTACACTATGGGTGGGACTCTCAACTTAATACCAGCGAGATGTTCTGGATAGATATCTCAAGGTGGATGATTAGTAGTAGATGCAAATGGATTTCGGTCTACTTGCCTTGGCGTACCGCCCATGCTTTGAACCTCTACCTTTCTTGCAACATAGTTAGCATTGGTTTGCGCACATAATTCTGTCAATTGCCCAGCTGTAATTCGTTTACCTCACATAGTTGTTTTATCGTCTTTTGGGAGAGAGACATCACTAGTGAACATCATGGGACCCCGGTCCATATTACCATCATTGATCACATCCGCTATTCACTTTCTGCTTTTACATACTAGTTACAGTTTTACCTATCACTATTATCTCTTGCGTTTGACCCTTTGTAAACGACAAGGCCGGAGGGATTGACAACCTCTCTGTACTCGTTGGGAGCAAAGTTATTTGTATCTGTGTGCAGGTCCAAGTTGATTGCTAATATCTGGCGCCCTTAGCAGTTGACACCTTCTTGTTGATACTAGGACTCTCAGGGGAAATCGATCCTTGGTATCTTTGCCAAGGGAAAACTTCCGCTACACTGCATCTCAAACCTTCCACTTGGGGTAACCAACGAGGCGCGAGAAGCCATCAAGCAAAGTTTTCTGGCGCCGTTGCCGGGGTCTCCACTCTTCAAGATAGGGGAGTTGCACGCTATCTTTTACCTTTGCTTTTTTGTCTTGTTAGTTTACCTTTCAGTTTTGCTTTAGTATCTTTTATCGAAAATCACAAAAATAGTTATCTTGCTTGCTTGCTACTATGGGTTCCACCGAGAACACCAAGTTGTGTGACTTCACTAGTCATAACAACGATGACTTTATTTGCACACCTATTACTACACCTGCCACTTCAGCACCTTCTTATGAAATTAAACCTGCTTTACTGAATCTAGTTATGAAAGATCCATTCTCCGGTGCTGGACATGATGCTGCTTTACACTTAAACAATTTTGTTGAACTCTGTGATATGCAAAAGTACCCAGAAATAGATGGTAATATTGTTAAGCTTAAGCTTTTTCCTTTCTCCTTGAGAGGAGGAGCTAAAATTTGGTTTCAATCTTTGCCTAGAAATAGCATAGATTCATGGGACAAGTGCAAAGATGCTTTTATTGGAAAATACTATCCACTTGCTAAAATTATCCAACTAAGGAGTAACATAATGAATTTCAAACAATTGGATAATGAACACGTTGCCCAAGCTTGGGAGCGTATGAAATCTCTTATCAAGAACAGCCCTACTCATGGTTTGACTACTTGGATGGTTATCCAAACTTTTTATGCAGGCTTGAACTTTACATCACGGAACTTGTTAGATTCGGCCGCGGGAGGAACCTTTATGTCAACTACACTTGGTGCTGCCATGAAGCTTCTCGATGAGATGATGACCAATTATTCCCAATGGCACACCGAACGCGCTCCAACAGGTAGGAAGGTAAACTCTGTCGAGGAGATTTCCTCCCTAAATGAAAAAGCTGACTTGATCATGTCCCTACTTTCCAAGCAATCTTCTATTGATCCTCGTGATGATCCTTTAAATTCTGTGATTGCTCATGCTTGTAGGAGTAATTTTGGTAGCAATCCTAGACCGTTCCCCTCTAATTCTTATGGGAACAACAATGCTTATCCTAGCACCAAGAACTCCACTACTGAACTAGAGATTATGCTTAAAGATTTCATCACTACCCAAAAAGCTTTTAATAAGAGTGTAGAAGAGAAACTAAACAAATTAGATGATCTCTCTTCGAAGGTAGACAATTTAGCCCATGAGGTAGAATTGCTTAAAATTAGAACTTCTCCTCTTGAGGAGAGGAAGGTCACTCCTATGAATGCTATTCAAGTGCAAATTAATGAAAACATTAGGATGTTGGCTAAACTTAAAGAGAGATGGGCTAGAGAAAGGGAGGAAGAAGATTGAATTAAGAACCTTCCTACCCACCACACTGTTGCTACTATCCAAGTTGTTGAGGATATCCAAACTCTTAGCACCCAATGCACTCCTGGTCCCATTGGACCTATTAATGGTGATGCTATGACCATAGAAACTACCAAACAAGTGAACCTAAAGGACACCACTACCACTTTACTTGATAGTAGTGACCTTGATTTTTATAATTGCACTCTTACCGAAGTTATTGATTTCCTTCACAAGATGTCTAGAGATCCCCGCACTAGCACGCAGGGTCGGTCCTGAGATTTTGGGGGCCCGGGGCGAGACTAAAACCCGGAGTCCTTAATGTAAACATCAAAACAATAAAAATTTAATATACGTATATGTGAAATTTTACCAATAACACTTTAAATGCACCCAAAATTAGTATATGTATCAAATAATTTATAAATATTATGTAAAAATGTCCTAATCCATCATGTGCTAAGGATCTCTGATTCCTGCATCCTGCTAATGCTATACTTGGAGACCTTACAACAGAAGCAAAAAACTTTGTCGACATCTATTAAATAAACTAGCCACTTTCAATCATGTTCCTTCCCATTGCTTAATTTCCTATGATAATGAGCATATGAAAAAAAATGTCTTCCTGCATCATCTAGATGGTATGCCATTATTTTTGTCCTCTCACATAGGCCCTTTCTCAACCTAGATGTCTATTGCTTTTTATCAAGATTGTTCCAACTTCTTTCATAAATATTAGCAGTATAAACTGGTTATTCATCAACAGTAGGCGGACTGTGCATGTGAATTACCTACATGCTCAGAGGCGACATTGATGTTGATGTCGAGATTTCTTCTTACTGATCAAATTCTGAACTTCCATTAGTTTGTTGCCTTTCCTCAACTATCGCCAACTCTCTACAAATTTATTTTATGAATATTTCACGCTGTGATTGTACCAAGTCACAATGCTGAAAATAAATAATTTACCACTACCAGATGAATAATACTTCCTTCCAGACAACAGAATAAGACACAATGCTGAAACAATTATTATTTTTGCATCAATAGACAATTGTTCACCCGCAAAAAAATCAATAGACAATTGTTGAGCAGTGCCGATGTGCGGCTATTCATCTACGAGACTAGGAACCTCGATATGAATAGAAGATATATCTTGGGTGGTCGAATCGTTCATAGACGTAGAGCAAATCAGGGTTGCGACTGCCCGCGGGGAATTGAAATTTGGCGGACGATCTGAATTAGGAAGGAAAATTGAATTTAGGAGAAAAGGGAAAAGGAGCGACAAGCGCGCAATCACGTAGAGACAAGCGTCGGCGGCTGATGGGAAATTGAGAATCGCTGCCTGAAATGCATGTGTGATGGATTAGGAAGGGATCAATCAGTTCCTTTTTTTTTGGCATGCAATTAGCTAACGAAACGGAAGGATCAATCGGTTCCTTTTTTCGACGTGCTCGTATGAACTAGAACGAATCAATCGCTGGCTTCTTTCCTGGCTAGGCCCAGCCGTCAAAACTGATGACCAAAAATATGTTTCGCCATAGCCTACTTTGTACACACCCTGGCGAGGGGCCCCTCGATTTGGGGGCCCGGGGCGGCCGCCCCCTCTGCCCCCCGTCAGGGCCGGCCCTGCTAGCACGCTTAACCTTGCCTTCACAGAGCATGTCACTAATGCTCTTATCAAAGCTAGGGAGGAGAAACTTAGAGTAGAAGCCTCCATACCTAGAAAGCTAGAAGATGGTTGGGATCCTATGATTAAAATTAAGTTGAATAACTTCTCTTGCTATGCTTTATGTGATGTTGGTGCTAGTACCTCTGTTATGCCCAAAAGAATATATGATATGCTTAAATTGAAACCTTTTGATTCTTGTTCTTTTGGTGTTCGTCTCGTTGATTCTTCCATAAAGAAACCTTTGGGGAGGATCGATGATGTTCTTATCATTGTCAATGACAATTACGTTCCCGTTGATTTTACTATTATGGATATTGAATGTGAACCTTCTTGTCCAATTATTTTGGGACGTCCTTTTCTTCGCACCGTTGGTGCTATCATTGACATGAAAGAGGGGAATATAAAATTCCAATTTCCTCTCAAGAAAGGGATGGAACACTTCCCTAGAAAGAAGATTAAGTTACCTTTTGAGTCCGTTATACGGGCTAGCTATTATTTTACTCTTGATAAAACTTGATCTCTATGCATTATGCCTAGCTTAAAGGCATAAAAGAAAGCGCTTTTGGGAGGCAGCCCACAATGAATAAAATTTTATTTTGCTTTTGTTGTGTCTTGATGTTGTTACTACAGTAGCATCATCATTGTATCTTTGCTTTTCAATTTTGTGCCAAGTGTAGCCTCTGATTGCAAGAAAGTTCAAAAGTTGTGACGTGCTGTCCAGGAAATAGATTCTGTCCTTGGATAGAAAAATTCGTATAAAATCACCAGATCATCTTTTTGGTCTGAATTATTTCGACAGCGTGCTCTATACAATTGTCTTTCTTGCGTCTATTCTGAGTTTTTTGATTAGAGTTGCAGAAGTGCCCCGAAAAAATCATTTACTACATGTTGTTCTGTTTTTCACAGATTCTGTCCTGTTTTGCCTCTCCTTCATGTTGCAAACCTTGAGCTTGCTTTTTCTTTGCAAAAACCTTTTGGCAATCTTGAGAAACCGTAGAACTTCAAGAATATCCTTATTTCCAGCAAGGAACAATTATTTTATTAAGGTTACTAACCTCGCTAATCAGATTATGATGAGTTATGTATGAACGGAGTTTTCAAGTGTGCGAGGGAAGATGATAAAAAGATTCAGGAGTGTCAAACGCTCAAGCTTGGGGATGCCCCCATGCACCCCCAAGAAATATTCAAGGAGACTCAAGCGTCTAAGCCTGGGGATACCCCCGTGCATCCCCTTCTCCATCAACATTATCAGTTCGTCTTTCGTTCCACTATATTTTTATCACTTCATGTATTATGTGCTATGCTTGGAGCGTCTTGCTTTTAGTTTCCTTTTTAGTTTTCTTTAGCTTTTCATAACGAGTCGGAACTCAGCTTTCTTTGTGTGGGAGAGAAACACGCTCCACTTCAACCTAGAACACAACATAGAATTTTCATGTTTATCTTTGTTGTGTATGTTCTTGGTCTTTCAATAGCTACTATCATGTTCAGCTCTTAGTTTTCATGCTTATCTTTTTAAAGAGCTTCTGTTTAGTTGGTTGCTTGAACTCTCTTTAGTTATCATGCTTATCTTATTAAGAGAGTTTGCTTCTGTAGCATTGGTCGATATGTCTATGATAAAAATGCTACGTGCATAATGGCGCTTAGTAGTTCATGTTTTCTTATGGTTAGTCTCAAATAGCTGGGGGGTTCCCAATGTGTTATTGGAGTACCAACATGATTTGTTTGCCTATGATGTGGTATGGTTCAGTAATATCTTCCTTCAAGAATTTATTTTGATTGACTTGGCGTATGTTCATGCATATTAAAGACTGTAAAGAAAGTCTGGCAAGCCTTGATGATATTTTATTTCTGAGTAGCGATATAACTTCCATGCCTGATTCAATGTTGCTTTGTCACTCTGCATGATTATGACCGTCATTGCTCTTTTAGTTGGTCGCTCCCAGTCTTTTGCTAACCTCCACCTGTACTAAGCGGACTGACTGCTTGTGCATCCAAACTCTTTTAAACCAGTTATGCCATATGAGTCCACCATACCTTCCTATACATGGTATTTACCTGCCATTCCTAACGGAGACTTTCATGTACCATCTCGAAATTATTCAAAAAAAAAGCATTCCTATTTTGTGCCTCTGTTTTAGTTCATGAGGAAGTAGTAGTTAATTCATGATCTTTTTAAGTTGGACAAGCTTCACCCCGGGATTGCAAGTCTAATGTGCAAACCCATAATACGAGAAGGAACTGGCAAAGAGTGCGCCCGGCTCAAAATTAATATAACAAACAAACCCTCCTTCATGCTTTGTTCATGAGAAATCAGAAAACTTTGGCAGTGATAAACAAAGGAGATTAAGAGGATGTGATCGTCCTCATTCGGGAGCCGTTCCTCGAAACTTGTCCATCACAAGAAGTGATTGAGTTATCTGCTAGCATTCATTCACGGAACATGCATAATCTAAAAAAATAATTATTACCTCTGTTTTTAAAACCAAGAGCTCTGGTACATGTTTTGTCTTTGTTTCCGACCACGGGTTTTCAACGTTGCCAACAAAAGCCACGGTTCGAGAGTCTCCACCTTCTTTTAAAGCACCAACTATTAAGTGCATGATTGTCATTCTGAGTGTAATGTGCATTGTCCCAAAGTAGCATTGTCTTTTGCATGATTGTGATATCGTTTATTCTGAAATCATTGTATCTAGTCATCACTTAAACCTTGGAGGTGCCCCTGCATTTATGTTTTGCTTCACTAAAGGGGGCAAGCGAGATATCACTTTATCATATTTGCACACCATCCTCATTAAAAATCTATTTGATGTTTCAGTATCATATTGTAAAACTTTCAGTTCTTTGTGATTTTCTCATGAGGCAACTTAATTACTACAGATTCATTGTCTCAGTAAGCTTTTGTCATGTGACTATAAAAAATCCTTATATGGTTAATAGCATGTCACCACAGAAATTATTCTTGTTATCATTTACCTACTCGAGGACGAGCAGGAATTAAGCTTGGGGATGTTGATACGTCCAAAACGTATCTATAATTTCTGCTTGCTCTATGCCTCTTTTGGGTGATATTGCTATGATATTGATACACTTCCATACACTTTTGATCATATTTGGACTAACCTATTAACTCAGTGCACCCCAGTGCCAGTTTCTGTTTTCTGCTGTTTTTGTATTTCAGGTTTTCCCGTCACGAAAACTGTCAGAAAAATCCAGGAAAAATTATATAAAAAATCAGCGTTCCGGAAGCTTCCACACGGTCGAAGTAGGGCCGGAGGGGGGCCACCAGGGCTCCAGGCGCCCTGGTGGCGCGGCCCCCCTCCTGGCCGCGCCGGGGGGGGCCTGGGCCCACCAGGCCTCCGCTGATGCCCCCCTTTGGCATATATTTATATCGCGTCCCAAAACCCTCGAGGACGGAACCCTTTTTCGCGATCTCATCTCTGTTCCGCCGCCGCCGCGCTTCCAAGATCGGGAGCACCAGGAGAACTCTTCCCGGCACCCTGCCGGAGGGGAGGATCACCACCGGGAGCCTCTCCACCACCATGGACGCCTCCCGGATGAGTTGTGAGTAGTCTCCCTTGGACCATGGGTCCATGACCAGTAGCTATGTGATGTTCTCCTCCCCTTCTTGTGCTTCACTAATTAGACCTCGTGAGCTGCCCTACATGATCGAGGCACATATGTAATCCTTATGTTGTTGCTATGTTGAGTTTGCTGGGATCCGATGGATTGTGAGATTATGTTTGAGTAATATATTTGATTTACCTATTTTATATTTATGTTCATAAGTAATTCTTGCATGTTATCCATTGTTATTTATTGCTTTGGCCAAGTAGTAGGTAGTGACTCCAAGAGGGAACGTTATGCTCGATTGTGGGTTCATGCCCCTCGATGACTAGCTTGAGTGACAGAAACATGAGTCTAGGGGATGTGATGTTGCCACAAGGGGGAAAACAACGGTGCTTGTGCCCGCGCGTGCAAGGATTGTTTACTTTACGCAAAGTTCTTTTAATGCAGTTGTCTGTTGCTTTGAGTTTACACTATGGGTGGGACTCGCAATTTAATACCAGCGAGATGTTCTGGATAGATATCTCAAGGTGGATGATTAGTAGTAGATGCAAATGGATTTCGGTCTACTTGCCTTGGCATACCGCCCATGCTTTGAACCTCTACCTTTCTTGCAACATAGTTAGCATTGGTTTGCGCACATAATTCTGTCAATTGCCCAGCTGTAATTCGTTTACCTCACATAGCTGTTTTATCGTCTTTTGGGAGAGAGACATCACTAGTGAACATCATGGGACCCCGGTCCATATTACCATCATTGATCACATCCGCTATTTACTTTCTGCTTTTACATACTAGTTACAGTTTTACCTATCACTATTATCTCTTGCGTTTGACCCTTTGTAAACGACAAGGCCGGAGGGATTGACAACCTCTATGTACTCGTTGGGAGCAAAGTTATTTGTATCTGTGTGCAGGTCCAAGTTGATTGCTAATATCTGGCACCGTTAGCAGTTGACACCTTCTTGTTGAAACTAGGAGTCTCAGGGGAAATCGATCCTTGGTATCTTTGCCAAGGGAAAACTTCCGCTACACTGCATCTCAAACCTTCCACTTGGGGTAACCAACGAGGGGCGAGAAGCCATCACCGCCACCCAGGCTCAAAGGGATCATGAGATTATTCATACTAGAAACTTCCGTGTGCAGCCACAATGCTATTATGGGCTCTAGCATAGTTGACTAAGTTGTGCGAACTCTTAAAGTGGTGGACTAGCAGATGTAGGGGATGTAGGTTGGTACGGTCCACCCGTTTGTAAGGTGCTAGTACTTCTGAAAGACTGTGTCTCGGTCATCCATTTCTCAAACATCACGCAGTGCGAGAAATTAAACGGAGGCGATCGAGTCTTGTGGGGGAAAGTGCACAAACCTCTGCAGAGTGTACAAACTGATCATGATTAGCCGTGTCCCCGGTTATGGACGTCTTGAGTATCTAGTACCTCGATATCATGTGAATCTCATCATGTTACTTTCATTAATATTGTTGGGTTTAATGATGATTTATTAATTGGGGTTGAGAGGATGTCTATCTTCTCAACGATGTTTCAACTACCATGATAGTTAATTAAATTCTATTCCCTTGAAGTAGGGAAAAATTGGCTTTACGCAAAAACTATAACCATAGACCTTTCCACCAGCCATATTGCATATAGTATAGTTTTACTTTTGTTACTCTCTATGTGTTATTTTGCCAGCATATTCCATGTGCTTGCCCGTTTTCGGGCTGCAATGTTCATGTTGCGGACTGTTCAGACGACGAGTAAGGTGCCTATTAGGTTGTGGTTCTATACTCAGTGATACCATTGGAGTTGATGGACTCACTTATCGTCCAAGCCTTCCGTTGTTATCGTGTTAGATGGCATTAAGCCATTTTTATTGTAATAAGTTCATCGTTGGAACTATCGATGTAATAAGTGTGTGGTTGCTACTCTGTTATAAATCCTTCAAGTACTGTGCGTGTCAGCATTACTGATCCAGGGATGACACTGATGCATAGAGATCAGACTGTTTGAGGTCTGGTCGCTACAATTCAGTAGTTTCTTAATAGCTTCTGTGACCTCATTCTCTGACAGCACAGCTTCAGTATGGCGTAGAGGATCTTTGGGTTTTTCGGTATATTCATGCATTAAACCAGAGCACTGGCTTAGTGGGAGAATACTCCAAGAAATCCAACAGCGAACGAAATCAATGCCTATTAAACCGTTTGCGGTGAAGGCTCTGAGCTTTGAAAGTTACAGTGCATATTGGGCTCGTTCTTGAGCACTCAACCGTTGAGGGAAAGGATGGTTCTCAGAAAGCCGATGAGAACAGTAACCCGACAGAGGATTTTCATCTTCCGGAGAAGTATCTACACAATAAAACCAGGTCTGATTCCAATCTTTAGGATGGCTGTGGTGATTGGCGTGAAGAAAGCTGACATCCATCCTCTTCTGGATGGACATTCCGCCAAGTTCCGTGTTAGGACCGTTAGAGAAATCTGTGCAACGGTTTAAATGGAAGAAATCCCTGAACAGTTCAACTGAAGGCTCATCTTGCAAATAAGCTTCACAAAATACTTGAAAATTGCAGATGTTGGACACATAATTTGGCCCAATATCTTCGGGATGGAGCTGAAAGTCAGCTAGCACGTCAGGAAAGAACTTTGATCCGGGAGGACTGAATCCCCGGGCTAGATGATCAAGAAATACGATAACCTCTCCATCTTTGGGCTCTGGAGGACTTTCCGGTCCAGGAACTCTCCAACGGAGGACCTCTTTCTTGCCTAAAGCACCAATTTCAGTCCGGTTCTGCAATTCCTTTTCGGTAACCCGAGATTGGACCCAGTTGCAGGAAGTAAATTGCTTGGCTTGCTTTGCCATTTTGAAGGGAAAGGCTGAAAATATAGTGAAGGGCCAATTTATGGTTTATGCAATGTTAAACCGACAGTGTTTCAAAAGTAATCACGGACGGCGGTTTAGGCGGGGCCTAATGGTATCTACCGGTTTATGATGTTTTCTAAAACTAAACCGCCAAGGAGAATATGAAAGGTGCGGATCTAAAGTTATGGAAGAACAAGTTTTGCAAAATCGGCAGCAAGATTACATATCTACGGCATGTCAAAAATTCAGAAATATTCAGGATCAATATTCTAGGATACAACAATGGTTCAAACAAACTTAGTTTGGACTAGTACTTTGGGGAAGAATAAAGCGCACTAAGGAAGCGGAGTTATTACTACAGTCGCGAAGCAGGAGGATCAGATCTACACTAGTTATCGGAGCCGCAACGAAGAACAGTGAAGAACATCGCCCTAGCCATGAACTCGCAGGAGAAACCCTAATGAGATCTAGATAAGGGATAAGGAAGGAACTTACCGGAGCCAACAGGTCGCGAGGCGCGCTGGCGAGTTTTCTGATCCGAACAGGTTGATGCAGCAGCCTGAGTTGACGAAGATGCAATAGTCGACGGCGGCAGCAGCGCTTGGGCACGAGCGAGCGCGAGGAGGAATAAGAAGCGAAGAAGCAAGGGAGGAAAAGGAGATGCCCCTCTGCCCTATTTATAAGCCGAAAGGTGAAACGACATATGCGGGAATCAAGGAGCTAGAAAAGTGGATATGGGACGATACTATTGCCTCGATCTTCGGAGATTTTCATAAATGAAGAGTAAAAACAGGTACAAGTATGAAATGGACAAATGACGTCACGGCAATTCAAGGTGATCCAGAAAGATGACATCATTGCGGTTTATGAAATATTTGAAGCCGCGGAGGGCCAAAATTTTACACGGCGTTGAAGCTTGACATGAACAGGTTCAAATCAATCTAGGGCCTAATGTCAAGGATATTACTACTAGGTATAAACCGCCCAGGGAGGGGCCGGTTTATGCCCATAAAGAATTATTCATATTGAAGCCCAGCGAAACATAGAGCATGGTGCTTTATTACAGAAGATTAGAGATCCAAGGCCCAAGAGGTGTTAGGGCCCGTAAGTGTAAACCGCCATACGGCGTGTAACTTGTGTTGTAAGATAGGAAAGATAGAAACCGAGTCGGGCACGTTTATGAGCCGGCCTCGGGATACTATACACCGGACCGGGCGTCACCCTGTGTATATAAAGGGATGACCCGGCGACGGTTCAAGGACAGAGAACAACAACTCGAGACACAGGCAAAGCAGATTCGCTCCCTGGTCATCGAAACCCTAGCAATACTACACCAAACTAGACGTAGGCTTTTACCTCCATCGAAGGGGCCGAACTAGTATAAAATCCATTGCGTCCTTGTACGCTTTAACCCCTTTAAGCTAACCCGTAGCGATGGCTCCATGACTAAGTCCTTTTGCTAGGACATCTGCCGTGACAAAACCACGACAGTTCCGCTTCCCAAAATTCACATATATTCCAAAAAAAATCTCCATCCATTTCTATCCCGTTTGGACTTCGTTTGATATGGATATTCTGCGAAACAAAAAACATGCAACAAATAGGAACTGGCACTGGGCACTAGATCAATATGTTAGTCCCAAAAAAATAGTATAAAAAGTTGACAATAGTATATGAAAGTTGTAGAATATTGGCATGGAACAATAAAAAATTATAGATACGACGGAGACGTATCAACCCTAAGGTCTACGGGGACTGGGAGCATTATGGTTGGACCACGGAGGAAGAATAAGACCATGATCCCAAGGGAAAGGATTGGACCAGCTCAGATGAGGAGGAAGTCCCATTACCTCAACCTGGGGACATGCATGTGGAGTTCAAAAAGTCAAGCCTCCCTGGTAGAGCGAAGAAACCTAAGATCGAGTTTATCCCTTTTCGCCTCTAGCAAGAAAACAAGCAGGAACTATGCAAGAAGATATTAAGCCTTGAGCAGGAGATCAATGATCTAAGGGAGCAAAATTCTATCCTTAAACGCAAGTTAAGGAAGAAGCCTACATCATCAACAACTCCATCACCACCTCCGAAGAAGGAGACATAATCACATGGGTATGGGCACTCCCCTTGGCAGCTGCCAAGCTTGGGGGAGGTGCCTCGATATCGTATCACCATCACACTCCTATCTTTACTGTTTTTCTTAGTTCAGTCCTTTTGGTAATATCTTGATCTAGTGGAATAGAGTTTAGTATGATCTAGTTGTGAGCTTTTGCTTTTTGATCTTTATCTTCGTAATCGAGTCCATGAGCTATATAATAAAGATTAGCATTGAGTCAAGGGCTTGATTCTCTCGCTATGGTCATGAGAGAAAAAAAAGAAAATATAAAAAGTATCAAAGAGATCATATTGATCTTATGGAAAGTAATGACTTCACATATAAAGAGTATGATGAATAAAAGTTGTTGAGAGTTGACAAACCTAGTTTTGGTCATCGTTGCAATTAATTGGAAGTAATAAAGAAAGGGAGGTTTTCACATACAAATATACTATCTTGGATATCTTTTATGATTGTGAGCACTCATTAAAATATGACATGCTAAAGAGTTAATGTTGGACAAGAAAGACAACATAATGAGTTATGTTTTCTTATATCCGAGATAAAGTATATTGTCACGGATCATCCAACATGTTGAGCTTGCCTTTTCCCCTCATGCTAGCCAAACTCCTTGCACCAAGTAGAGATACTAGTTGTGCTTCCATACATCCTCAAACCCAGTTTTTCCATGAGAGTCCACCATACCTACCTATGTATTGAGTAAGATCTTTCAAGTAAGTTGTCATTGTTGCAACTCTCTAAAATATGTATGATCTATTAGTGTGGAGAAAATCAGCTTTATACGATATTGTGATATGGAAGTAATAAAAGCGACGGACTGCATAATAAAGGTCCCTATCACAAGTGGCAATATAAAGTGACGTTCTTTTGCGCTAAGATTTTGTGCATCCAACCATAAAAGCACATGACAACCTCTGCTTCCCTCTGCGAAGGGCCTATCTATTTCTATCTTATAAGAGTCAAGGTGATTTCTACCTTTCCTTTTTACAGTTTATCCTTTGGCAAGCACATTGTGTTGGAGAGATCCTGACATATATATACCCACTTGGATATAAGTTATCATGGTCTATTACTGTTGACATTACCCTTGAGGTAAAAGGTTGGGAGGCAACACTATAAGCCCCTATCTTTCTCTGTGTCCGATTAAAACTCCATACCCATAAGTATTGCGTGAGTGTGAGCAATTGTGAAAGACTAAATGATAGTTGAGTATGTGGACTTGCTGAAAATCTCTTATATTGACACTTTCCGATGTTACGATAAATTGCAATTGCTTCAGTGACCGAGATCATAGTTTGTTAGTTTTCAACGAGGTTTCTGATTCACACTGGACATTGTGAATATATTGTTACTTTAGCATAAGAGTCATATGACAATATATATTTGTGTTGTAGTTATAAGGTTGATCATGATGCCCTCATGTCCGTATTTTAGTTTTTTATCGACACCTCTATCTCTAAACATGTGGACATATTTTTCGATATCGGCTTTCGCTTGAGGACAAGTGAGGTCTAACCTTGGGGGAGTTGATACGTCCATTTTGCATCATGCATTTATGTTGATATTTATTGCACTATGGGTTGTTATTACACGTTGTGTCACAATACTTATGCCTTTTCTCTCTTATTGTACAAGGTTTACATGAAGAGGGAGAATGCCGGCAGCTGGAATTCTGGGCTGGAAAAGGAGCAAACATTGGAAACCTATTATGCACAACTCAAAAAGCTCTGAAAATCCATGAAACACCGTTTCAGAAAATATAAAAAATATCTGGCGAAAGAGATACGTCATGGGGGCCACCACATGTCCACGAGGGTGGGGGCGCGCCCCCCTGCCTCGTGGGCCACCTGGTGACTCCCTGATGCCCATCTTCTCCAATATGAGGTTTTTTTACCTCGAAAAAATCATAAGGAGGCTTTCGGGACCAAACGCCGCCGTCTCGAGGCGGAACCTTGGCGGAACCAATCTAGGGCTCCGACGGAGCTGTTCTGCCGGGGATACTTCCCTCCGGGAGGGGGAGATCGTCACCGCCATCATCATCAACAACTCTCCCATCTTGGGGAGGGTTATCTTCATCAACATCTTCACGAGCACCATCTCCTCTCAAACCCTAGTTTATCTCTTGTATCCAATCTTTGTACCAAAACCTTAGATTGGTACTTGTAGGTTGCTAGTAGTGTTGATTACTCCTTGTAGTTGATGCTAGTTGGTTTACTTGGTGGAAGATCATATGTTCAGATCCATTATGCATATTAATATCCCTCTGATTATGAACATGAATATGCTTTCTGAGTAGTTAGATTTGTTCCTGAGGACATGGGAGAAGTCTTGCTATAAGTAGTCATGTGAATTTGGTATTCGTTCGATATTTTGATGAGATGTATGTTGTCTTTTCCTCTAGTGGTATCATGTGAACGTCGACTACATGACACTTCACCATTATTTGGGCCTAGAGGAAGGCATTGGGAAGTAATAAGTAGATGATGGGTTGCTAGAGTGACAGAAGCTTAAACCCTAGTTTATGCGTTGCTTCGTAAGGGGCTGATTTGGATCCATATGTTTCATGCTATGGTTAGGTTTACCTTAATACTTCTTTTGTAGTTGCGGATACTTGCAATAGAGGTTAATCATAAGTGGGAAGGTTGTCCAAGTAAGGGCAGCACCCAAGCACCGGTCCACCCACATACCAAATTATCAAAGTAACGAATGTGAATCATATGAACTTGATGAAAACTAGCTTGACGATAATTCCCATGTGTCCTCGGGAGCGCTTTCCTTCATATAAGAGTTTGTCCAGGCTTGTCCTTGGCTACAAAAAGGATTGGGCCATCTTGCTGCACCTTATTTACTTTTACTATTTGTCACTTTCTACCAATTACCTTATCACAAAACTATCAGTTACCGATAATTTCAGTGCTTGCAAAAAATACCTTACTGAAAACTGCCTATCATTTCCTTATGCTCCTCGTTGGGTTTGACGCTCTTACTTATCGAAAGGACTACGATAGATCCCCTACACTTGTGGGTCATCACCGTTATATCCACCGCGAGAGGTCCGAACTCGTTAAAACACTGTGTCACCCATATGCATCTCGATAGATCATGCTCCCTTACACTACCCCCTCTTTATTGTCGGAATCATTCCCACGACAGCCTTACCACAGCAAACCAATGGGCGTGCGATCATGCAAGATGAAATGCCTAATGACTATATATCATGTCATCGTACATGTGTCATACCTTCCAACAAAACCACGATAGATAAACGCCAAACTTATGGTTGTGTGATACGTCTCCCGTATCTACAATTTTTTATTGTTCCATGCCAATATTATACAACTTTCATATACTTTTGGAAACTTTTTATACTATTTTTTGGGACTAACATATTGATCTAGTGCCCAGTGCCAGTTCCTGTTTGTTGCATGTTTATTGTTTTGTAGAATATCCATATCAAACGGAGTCCAAACGGGAAAAAACGGATGGAGATTGTTTTTGGAATATTTATGAATTTTGGGAAGAAGAATCAACGGGAGACGATGCCCGAGGGGGCCACGAGGCAAGGGGCGCGCCCCTGACCCTCGTGGCCACCCCCGTAAGGCAGTTGGTTCCCTTCTTTCGCCGCAAGAAAGCTAATATCCGGATACAAATCGTGTCAACAATTCAGCCCAATCGGAGTTACGGATCTCCAGGAATTTAAGAAACAGTGAAAGGCCAGAATTTGGGAACGCGGAAACACAGAGAGACAGAGAGACAGATCCAATCTTGGAGGAGCTCTCGCCCCTCCGCCATCATGGAGGCCATGGACCAAAGGGAGAACCCTTCTCCCACCTAGGGAGAAGGCCAACGAAGAAGGAGAAGGAGGGGGGCTCTCTCCCCCTCGCTTCCGGGGGCGTCGGAGTGCCACCGGGGCCATCATCGTGCGACGGCGATCTACACCAACACCTCCGTCATCTTCACCAACATCTTCATCACCTTCCCCCATCTATCTACAGCGGTCCACTCTCCCGCAACCCGATGTACCCTCTACTTGAACATGGTGCTTTATGCTTCATATTATTATCCAATGATGTGTTGCCATCCTATGATGTCTGGGTAGATTTCATTGTCCTATCGGTAATTGGTGAATTGCTATGATTGGTTTAATTTGCTTGTGGTTATGTTGATGTCCTTTGGTTCCCATCATATGAGCACGCGCATGGATCACACCATAGGGTTAGTTGTATGTTGATAGGACTGCGTATTGGAGGGCAAGAGCGACAGAAGCTTCAACCTAGCATAGAAATTGATGCATACGGGATTGAAGGGGGGCCAATATATCTTAATGCTATGGTTGGGTTTTACCTTAATGAACGTTAGTAGTTGCGGATGCTTGGTAATAGTTCCAATCATAAGTGCGTAGAATTCCAAATCAGGGATGACATGCTAGTAGTGGCCTCTCCCACATTAAACTTGCTATCGGTCTAGTAACGTAGTCAATTGCTTAGGGACAATTTCGCAACTCCTACCACCACTTTTCCACACTCGCTATACTAACTTTATTGCTTCTTTACCTAAAACAGCCCCTAGTTTCTATTTACGTGCTCTTTATATTCTTTCAAATTTACCCTGTTACACCTACAAAGTACTTCTAGTTTTATACTTGCTCCAGGTAAAGCGAACGTCAAACGTGCGTAGAGTTGTATCAGTGGTCGATAGAACTTGAAGGAATATTTGTTCTACCTTTAGCTTCTCGTTGGTTTCGACACTCTTACTTATCGAAAGAGGCTACAACTGATCCCCTACACTTGTGGGTTATCAAGACCTTTTTCTGGCGCCGTTGCCGGGGAGCAATAGCGTGGGGTAAATATTCTCGCGTGCGCTTGTTTGCTTTATCACTAAGTAGATTTTATTTGTTGTTCTAAGTTGTTCTCTATGTTTAGTTATGGATATGGAACATGAAATACAAAAAAAATAGGTGGACTTGCTACTCATGGAGATGGGGAACCTCCTATAACCCTCGATGCTCATTATGTGAAAAATATTATGTACTACTTTGATAATCCTGAGAAAACCTTAGTCAACTATATAATTGGAGTAACGTTGGATCAACGTGAATACTTTAGGTATTATCGCTTGACACAAAAAGGGAAACTATTATGGGATCAAATTTATATGTTGCGTTGGTATGCTCGGGATTTATGCTTGAGATATGATTATACTTGTTGCTCTAGGATGAAGGCTCCACACCTTCCCTTTTCATGCAAATTTAATGATGATGAAACCTTAGCTTCTTATGCTAATGGTATATATGATTATTATGATGTGGAACAAATAGAAGAATTCGTTGCTTTTAAGGGTGCTTATGAAATTGAATCTCTGTATAAAAGGTATGAAGCTTTTGATGACGATGTTTATAGGCCTGAAATTTTTGCTATATTGAAATATTGCTATGAGAATTACGAATACAATGCCAATATTGATGCGTTTATTGAGAAGGTCTCCGTTGTCCAAGAAGAGACTAATATTTTACAGGAAACTATGGAAGAAGGAATTGATGACACTATGAGCTCATTAGATGAAAAAGATGAGGAGGAGAGCAAAGAACAAAAGGAGGAAGAGAGGATTAGCTACCTGTGCCCACCTTCTAATGAGAGTAACTCTTCAACTCATACATTGTTTAATTTCTCTTCGTGCTTACCGAAGGATGAATGCTGTGATGATTGCTATGATCCCTTGGATTCGTTTGAAGTATCCCTTTTTGATGAAATTGATGCTTGATATGATTGTGGCCATGATGCCAATACGAATTATGCTTATGGAGATGAACTTGCTATAGTTCCTTATGTTATGAATGCAATTGTTGCTATTGCACCCACACATGATAGTCCTATTATCTTTTTGAATTCTCCAAACTACACTATATCGGAGAAGTTTGCTCTTATTAAAGATTATATTGATGGGTTGCGTCTTACTACTAGACATGATGATTTTGATAGATATAATATGCATGTGCTTGCTGCTCCTACTTGCAATTATTATGAGAGAGGAACTACATCTCCGCCTCTCTATGTTTCCAATATGATAAAATTGCAAGAAATTGTTTATACTATGCATTTGCCTTTACTATGTGTGCATGAATTGTTCTTTTATGACATGCCGATGAATAGGAAGAGAGTTAGACTTCGTTATTGCATGATATATGTCACTTTGTGCTCACTACTAAATCACAAATCATTGTTAATTAAAATTGGCTTTGATATACCTTGGGATCCGGGTGGATCCATTACTTGAGCACTATATGCCTAGCTTAATGGCTTTAAAGAAAGCGCTGCCAGGGAGACAACCCGGAAGTTTTAGAGAGTCATTTATTTCTGTTGTGTGCTTTTATAAAGTTTAAAAACATAAAAATAAAGAGGGGAACCTAAAACTTTTTCAAAAAGAAAAGCGAAAGTGAAAAAGACGAGCATTGTTAAAGTGGGAGCTAGCCTTGAATATTGTTCATGCCCATGGAAACTTTGTGAACCTTGATTACAGAAACTTTTCAATAAAAATAATTATCCCCTTGTACAATTCCATTGTATTATAAAAATAATGTGCCAAGAGTTTCCTTTAGGATGATTAAACTGCTTGTTGGTTTGTGTGGTGCAAAAACATTAAATTTGGCTGTAGTGCATGATTTTATTTTATTTTTACTGGAATATCGAAACGATCTGAAGCTTTTTGCAAAATATTGCTATAAAAATTCTTGAGTTTTCTGAATTTTGCCAGAATTGTTAGAGTTACATAAGTATGGTTAATGTTCATATTACTACAGATTGTCCTGTTTTCACAGATTGCTGTTATAGCTTCATTATTTCCATATGTTTGAATTATTGTTGAAGCCTAATTGACTTGGGGCCATAGAATTGTGATAACATAGAGTGGGTAATTTTTGTTCATGATTATACAATAATGTTAGAGCAGTACATGATGGGATTTCATTGATCATATGCACTAACCCCGCCACTAAAAGTTCGGTTAAGTTCTGTGTGGATGAAGTGTTCGAAGATCGAGGAGGTCTCGATGTGAGGAGAAGGAGGATAGGCAAGAGCTAAATCTTGGGGATACCCAAGGAACCCCAAGTAAATATTCAAGGAGACTCAAGCGTCTAAGCTTGGGATGCCCCGGAAGGCATCCCATCTTTCTTCAACAAGTATCGGTATGTTTTTGGATTTGTTTCGTTCACATGATATGCATAAACTCTTGGAGCATCGTGTGATTTCTATTTTTTTTATTTTAATAAATGCACCATACTGGTATGGGATAGTCCATGGTTGATTTGTAGAATGCTCTTTGCACTTCATTTATATCTTTTGAGTATGGCTTTATAGAATGCTTCGTGTCCTTCACTTAAATCATTTGAAGTTTGGATTGCAGGTTTATTTTCACATAGAAAACCGCCATTTGTAGAATGCTCTTTTTCTTCACTTATATTTGTTTGAGCATGGACATATCTTTTGTAGAAAGAATTATAACTCTCTTTCTTCACTTATATCTATTTAGAGAGTTGACGGGAATTGGTCATTCACATGGTTAGTCATAAAATCCTACATAAACTTGTAGACCGTTGAATATGATATGTTTGATTCCTTGCAATAGTTTTGCGATATAGAGATGCTAATATGTGGGAGGTACTAGTGAATGATTGTGGTTTAGTAAAAATATTGGTGTTAAGGTTTGCGATTCCCGGAGCATGCACGTATGGTCTCCTAACTATGTAACCAAATTGGCATGCATTGTATTTTGATTGTTTATCTTTGCGTGAAGGTCGGGGGCGCACGATGGTTAACTCCTACCAACCTCCCCCCTAGGAGCATGCACCGTAGTATTTATGCTTTGAGGGCTAATAGATTTTTCACAATAAGTATGTGAGTTCTTTATGACTAATGTTGAGTCCATGGATTATACGCACTCTCACCCTTCCACCTTGCTAGCCACTTTAGTACCGTGCAACTTTCGCCGGTGCATCAAACCACCTTATACCCTTCCTCAAAACAGCCACCATAGCTACCTATTATGGCATTTCCATAGGCTTTCCGAGATATATCGCCATGTAACTCCACCGTTCCGTTTATTATGACACGCACCATCATTGTCATATTGCTTTGCATGATCGTAAGACAGATAGCATGATGTTTTCATGGCTTGTCCATTTTTTGATGCCATTGCTATGCTAGATCATTGCACATCCCAGTACACCGCCAGAGGCATTCATATAGAGTCATAATTTTGTTCTAGCATCGAGTTGTAATATCGAGTTGTAAGTAAATAAAAGTGTGATGATCATCATTATTAGAGCATTGTCCCGAAAAAAAGAAAGGCCAAAAAAAGGCCAAATTAAAAAAGAGAAAGGCCAAATAAAAGAAGGAAGGCCCAAAAAAGAAAAATAAGAAAAAAAAACAAGAAAAAAGGGGAGAATTCTACTATCTTTTTTCCACACTTGTGCTTCATCATAGCACCATGTTGTTCATGATAGAGAGTCTCCTATGTTGTCACTTCCATATACTAGTGGTAATTTTTCGTTATAGAACTTGGCTTGTATATTCCAACGATGGGCAAATGCCCTAGGTCTTCATGAGCAAGCAAGTTGATGCACACCCACTAGTTTTCTTTTGAGCTTTCATACACTTATAGCTCTAGTGCATCTGTTACATGGCAATCCCTACTCACTCGCATTGATATCAATTGATGGACATCTCCATAGTCCATTGATTTGCCTAGTCGATGTGAGACTTTCTCCCTACTTTTGTCTACTACCACCTTCTATTCCACCCATAGTGCTATGTCCATGGCTCACGCTCATGTATTGCGTGAAGAGTTGAAAAGGTTCGAAAAAGTAAAGTATGAAAACAATTGTTTGGCTGACACCGGGATGGGCATGAGGGGTACCTTGTGTTAAGAAAAGGGAGCATAAAAGACTATATGATTTTGTAGGGATAATGTTCTTTAGCATTGATATTTTGAAAGACTTGATTGTTTGTTGGGATGCCCGAGTATTAAATTCTTTTATGTCAAATGATAGACTATTGCTTTGAATCACTTGTGTCTTAATATTCATGCCACGATTAGATTACATGATCAAGATTATGCTAGGTAGCATTCGACATCAAAAATTATGTTTTTATCATTTACCTACTCGAGGACGAGCAGGAATTAAGCTTGGGGATGCTAATACGTCTCCGTCGTATCTATAATTTTTTATAGTTCCATGCCAATATTATACAACTTTCATATACTTTTGGAAACGTTTTATACTATTTTTGGGACTAACATATTGATCCAGTGCCCAGTGCTAGTTCCTGTTTGTTGCATGTTTTTTATTTCGCAGAATATCCATACCAAACGGAGTCCAAACGGGATAAAAACGGACGGAGATTTTATTTGGAATATTTATGAATTTTGGGAAGAAGAATCAATGCGAGACGATGCCAGAGGGGGCCACGAGGTAGGGGCGCACCCCTGACCCTCGTGGCCACCCCGTTAGGCGGTTGGTTCCCTTATTTTGCAGCAAGAAAGCTAATATCCGGATACAAATCGTGTCAAAAATCCAGCCCAATCGGAGTTACGGATCTCCGGGAATTTAAGAAATGGTGAAAGGCCAGAATCTGGGAACGCAGAAATAGAGAGAGACCGAGAGACAGATCCAATCTCAGAGGGGCTCTCGCCCCTCCGCCGCCATGGAGGCCATGGACCAAAGGGAGAACCATTATCCCACCTAGGGAGAAGGCCAAGGAAGAAGGATAAGGAGGGGTGCTCTCTCCCCCTCTCTTCCGGTGGCGTCGGATTGCCACCGGGGCCATCATCGTGCGATGGCGATCTACACCAACACCTCTGTCATCTTCACCAACATCTTCATCACCTTTCCCCATCTATCTACAGCGGTCCACTCTCCCGCAACCCGTTGTACCCTCTACTTGAACATGGTGCTTTATGCTTCATATTATTATCCAATGATGTGTTGCCATCCTATGATGTCTGAGTAGATTTTTGTTGTCCTATCGGTAATTGGTGAATTGCTATGATTGGTTTAATTTGTTTGTGGTTATGTTGTTGTCCTTTGGTGCCCATCGTATGAGCGTGCGCGTGGATCACACCATATGGTTAGTTGTATGTTGATAGGACTACGTATTGGAGGGCAAGAGTGATAGAAGCTTCAACCTAGAGTAGAAATTGATACATACGGGATTGAAGGGGGACCAATATATCTTAATGCTTCAACCTTCGTGCTCCTCGCCCCGCTCCTCCCAAGAGCGTCGCGCTGCCGCCACGTAGTGCCCCGCCCCACCCCGCCGGTGACCCCAGGGCCCGCCGCCGGCCACCGCTCCGCCCGCCCAAGCTTCTCCTCCTTCCGCCGCTGCCCGGTGTGCTCCAGCCTTGCCGGAGTCAACACCCACACCCAAGTCCGCCGCCGTTGCTGCCATGGGAGTAAGCTCCGGCCTCCTCGCCCCGTCCACACCTCTTCGTCGGCCTCTGTCCGGCCGCAGGCCGGTTCTGGCTAGGAACGACCCGATCTGCCTCCCCCTCGCTCCCTCGGCCTCCTCCTCATCGGGATCGGGCGGATCCCGACGCGCCGCCGCTCGACGCTGGCAGGTCGTCCACTGCCGACGGACATGTCCGGTGGCACCCGGACATGTCTGCATCTCCTCTCGCCCGTGCCACTGACGCATGGGCCCGCGTACCCAGCCAGCCGGACACGTCCAGTGGTTTTGGACACGTCTGCCCCTCTCCTAGGTAGTTTTCCCTTCTAAGTCCTTTTTCTGTTGTAATTTTGTTGCTATGTTCATGTGACTGTATCTATTGATGTGTATGTCCAAATTGAGTGAATAATATGTCAAAATGATCGTGGTGATGTGCTCTACACTTTGTTCCATTGTGCCATTCTTGTTTGACTTCATCTAGATGCTATAATCTCTGTTGCAAGAGTGCTACTTGCTATAAACTGCTGCTACTTGTTATTTTGTTGCCATGTTTGAGATATGATAACTTGGTGCATATTTATCCAAATGATGCATATGATATGTCAAAATGTTCATCATGAGATGCTCTACATGTTGGTTGTTGTAGCATGCATGTTAGAGTTCATATTGCCATGGTTATCTCTGTTGCAAAAGTGCATGTGGTTGTTAGGTTTTGTAACTTGTTACGAGTTGCCTAGTTGAGGAGCTCGTTGCTATTGATGTGTTTGTTCCCATGTCACATGCCCATATGTTTTAGATTCCCCATCATGTGTTCTTTGTTGTGGTGCAAACCATTTGCCATGTTATGCTTTAAGATGACTTAAACATGCTCGCAAACATGCCATGATAATGTTACTGTTTTAACACTTAGTGAAATTTCACTAAGTCTGGAATCTGTCATATCCTGATGCTATGTTTGCTTGTTGTCCTAGGCAAATCCCTGTTAGTTTTGGGGTGGCCATTGAGCATGCCTTGTTGTTCATGTTGTTTTCTATCCATTCATGCTCTTACTTGCTCATATGACTTGCTGTAGATTATTTAATTCTTGCTCCCAAGTTGCTATAAAATATTACTGTCAGGTTTTTAACGTCATGTTCAAAATGTTGTAGCTTGTTGCAATTGATCCATGCCTCCTATGGAGATGCTAAAATGGAGTTGTTTGCTGTAGGATATGTATAATTCATGTCCATGCTTCTTGTCACCATGTTTGAGTGCTGTAGAGTATATATTTCTTGCTCCAAAGTTGCTATGTGGCTGTGAACTTCAGCTTGTTGTTATATCTTGTTTCATGTGTATCTTTTAGCCCGTTGCTCCGTTTTGGGTGTGCCTTATATGAAACTTGTGTGATTTTGCATGTAGAATCATAATATCATCTTGTTTACATGTTTGGAGTATGTTTGCTTGATGTTTGGGTGCATATTGCACCGTTGCCTTGCTTGTCTTGTTTTGCTCATATCTTCTAGGCCGTAGCTCCGAATTAAACAAACTTTATATGAAACTTGACTAGAATTTCGTGTAGATCGTCATGGTGCATGCTAACTTGCTATTTAACAACTTGAACCTAAGGTTTGTTCAGATCTGGACTAATTTCAAATTATGCATATGAGGGCTTACCGGTTTTATTATATGTAGTTTCCAGCCTCATTTAAACTTGTTGGCTTGTGTTTTTTTTTCTGTGCGTCCTACCTTGCCATGTATTGCTTCCTGTATAGACTTGTCTTACATCCTACCTTGCCATGTATTGCTTCTTGTATAGACTTGTCTTGCATCATACCTTGCCATGTATTGCATCATATATAGACTTGTGTTGTTTTTCTGTGCTTCCTACCTTGCCATGTATTGCTTCCTGTATAGACTTGTCTTGCATCATACCTTGCCATGTATTGGATCATATATAGACTTGTGTTGTTTTCTGTGCTTCCTACCTTGCCATGTATTGCTTCCTGTATAGACTTGTCTTGCATCATACCTTGCCATGTATTGCATCATATATAGACTTGTGTTGTTTTTTCTGTGCTTCCTACCTTGCCATGTTTTGCTTCCTGTATAGACTTGTGGTGCATCCTATATAGAACTGTCTTGCATCATACTTGGTTGAGCATATTGTCATGTCTCGTGTGGTGTGTTTACCGTGTTGATTGCTTCTTCTCGTTAGTGCTTGTTCCGTTGCGTTCGTGAGGATTCGTTTGTCTACCTGTGGTTCTTCTTCAAGGCTTCTTCTTCGTCTTCTTCATGGATCCGTTCTTATTCCTTGCGGGATCTCAGGCAAGATGACCATACCCTTGGATACCTTTACTATCATTGCCTTTGCTTAGTTGTCTCGATGCTATCGTTATATGTCGCGCTACCCATCTTATTGTCAGCCCCTCTCCTTGTTGCCATGAAACCTCTAACCTTTGACATCTTCCTAGCAAAACCATTGTATGGCTATGTTACCCGCTTGCTCAGCCCCTCTTATAGCATTGTTAGTTGCAGGTGAAGATGAAGTCCGTTCCTTGTTGGAACTTGTTCTTGGAATATCACAATATCTATTATTATTATTAACACACCTATATACTGGGCATGGGTGGAAGGCTTGGCCTTTTGCTCGGTGTTTTGTTCCACTCATGCCACCTTAGGCGCCGATAAACCGGCATTATGTTCCTTGATTTTGCGTTCCTTACACGGTTGGGTATATGGGGACCCCTTGACACTTCGTCTTTGAATAAAACTCCTCCAGCAAGGCCCAACATTGGTTTTAATTTGCCTCATAATAACAACTTAATTAAATAATTAAAAATGCATAGGGGGTCACGTCCCCGGGGATTCTTTCTACATAGCAGGGGGGCCAGTGCTGATGCTGTTGGTCCCAAACGGGGAGACTGCGGGGCCGCCACGGGGAAACTCAAGATATCTGGTATAACCCGTAGGATCACCTATCCGGACGTGGCCTGAGACAAGATACGCGCGGCTACTATCAGGGTGTCGGCACACCGGGAGGTCTTGCTAGACTTGTTTTACCATTGTCGAAATGTCTTGTGCACCGGGATGCCGAGCCTGATCAGATTTCCCAAAGATAAGGGGTGATAATATTATCACTTCAGCTGATCGTGAGAGCGTGTGATGGGCTAAGTTGGGATACCCCTACAGGGTTATGATCTTTCGAATGTCGTGCCCGCGGTTATGTGGCAGATTGGAATTTGTTAATGTCCGGTTGTAGAAAACTTGACATAGGATCCGAAGTAAAACACACAACTGTGTGAGTAACCGTGACTATCTCTTTTCACTTTGAGAAGAGAACACGGTGGGGTTATGTTTGACTCGTAGGTAGTTCAGGATCTTTAGCGATCATTACTAGTTTGCGACCGTTTGCGTAGATGCTCATCTTATTCTTGTACTCGTAAGTTAGCCACCATATATTTGCTTAGCCGTTGTTGCAACCTCACCACTTTACCTCTTCCTACCCATTAAGCTTTGATAGTCTTGTTACCCATGGTTATGGGATTGTTGAGTCCCCGTGGCTCACAGTTACTACAACAACAGTTGCAGGTGCAGGTTTCCGATGTCTTGACGTGAGAGCGATGATGGTTGTGTTGGAGTTCTTTCTTCTTCTTCTTCTTCTTCAGTCTTGGGTTAGTTTCCGGGTCGGCAGCCTGGGATAGCAGATGGATGTCGTTGTGGTTTTCTTGTTTGTATCCGTAGTCGGATACCTTGTATTGATGTTGTATTCATGTGACTTGTATGTATTATTGTATCCCCCATGTATGTATGTAATGGTACGAAGTAATGATATCCATCTTGCTAAGCGCCTGAAATGCGGTTGTGCCCCAATCACGTAAGCGTTACGTGATCGGGATAGAATCGCATCTTGGGCCTGACACTCTCTCGGTCTGTCCATCTGTCTGCGGATGAAAAGTTGTAGTGAACTCTAGCCTGGTACCCAAAGTTTCGTCTAGCTGATTCCAGAACTTTGAGGTAAACTAGGTTCCTCTATCTGATACGATGCTCCTCGGAACTCCATGTAGGCATACGATCCTGGTCATGTATATCTTTGCCAACTTTGCACTGGTGTAAGTAGTCTTCACTGGGATGAAATGAGCTACCTTCGTCAAAGGATCGACTACAACCCAAATCGAATCATAACCTGAACGAGTTCTGGGTAATCCTGTAATAAAATCCATGCCTGGCTTATCCCACTTCCATTCAGGTATTGGCAATGGTTGTAACAATCCTGCCGGCTTTTGATGCTCTGCCTTCACTCTCTGACATACATCACAAACTTCTACATACTCCGCAATATCCTTCTTCATTCCAGTCCACCAGAAAGTATCCTTCAAGTCCAAGTACATCTTGGTATTTCCTGGGTGAATTGAATTTGGTGAATCATGGGCCTCTTGCGGAATCAACTTCCTGATCTCCGGGTCATTAGGCACATATACGCGCTCTTCAAACCATAGGGTGTCGTGCTCATCCTCACGAAATCCTTTAACTTTTCCTTTGCTCATCTTCTCCCTTATAGAGGCAACCTCCTCGTCAGTCTTCTGAGCTTCTCTGATCTTATCCATCAAAGTAGACTGAATCTCCAGTGTTGCTACGTAGCCTCTGGGAACTATCTCCAAACATTGCTCACGAAGGTCCTCGGCTAACTCTTTCGGTAAATCTTCCGTCATTAGTGTGTTGACATGGCTCTTACGGCTTAGCGCATCGGCTACCACGTTAGCCTTTCCGGGATGATAATGCAATCTCATATCATAATCCTTGATGAGTTCCAACCATCTCCTTTGCCTGAGATTTAGCTCCATTTGAGTGAATATATACTTCAAACTCTTTTGATCCGTGTATACTTCACAATGGTTTCCAATGAGGAAATGTCTCCACGTGTTCAATGCATGCACTACGGCTGCTAACTCCAAATCATGCATGGCATAATTCAACTCATGAGGTTTCAGTTGTCGTGAAGCATACGAGACAACTCTTCCCTCCTGCATAAGCACTGCTCCAAGTCCTCGACGTGAAGCGTCGCAATACACCTCATAGTCCTTACGATGATCTGGCAGAATCAACACAGGTGATGAGACCAAACATTTCTATAATTCCTGGAAACTGACCTCACATTCCTCGGTCCAATTGAACTTGGTATCTTTCTTCAACAACTCCGTCATAGGCTTTGCAATTTTGGAGAAATTCTCGATGAATCTCCGGTAGTATCCTGCAAGTCCAATAAAACTTCGGATCTCTCCAACTGTTGTTGGTGCTTCCCAATTTGTCACAGTGTCAACCTTGGTGGGATCTACTGCTATACCTTCTCCGGATATAACGTGTCCGAGGAATCCAACTTCCTTCAACCAAAACTCACATTTGCTGAACTTGGCATATAGATGATGTTCTCTGAGCTTCTCAAGTACCAAACGCAAATGCTCCTAAAATGCTCCTTATACTCCTCTTCATCCTTTGAGAAGATCAATATATCGTCTATGAACACCACGACGAACTTATCCAAGAACTACATAAACACCTTGTTCATCAAGTTCATGAAGTATGTCGGTGCGTTAGTCGGACCAAATGACATAACGGTATACTCGTACAGCTTATACCTTGTGGTAAAGGCCGTCTTAGGTATATCCTGCTCTCGAATCTTCAACTGATGGTATCCTGATCGCAAGTCAATCTTGGAAAATACCTTAGCTCCTTGCAATCTATTGAACAGATCATTGATCATCGGCAGTGGGTACTTGTTCTTGATTGTTACTTCATTCAATCCTCGATAATCAACAACCATTCTTAACGATCTGTCCTTCTTCTCGACTAGAAGTACTGGCGATCCCCAAGGCGAAGAACTTGGGCGAATATAACCTTTATCCAGTAACTCTTTAATCTGCTTCTTAATCTCCTCCAAATCTTTTGCGGGCATCCGGTATGGTCTCTTAGATATTGGCCCTGTGCCTAGCAAAATCTCGATCAAAACCTCAATATCTCTATCTGGTGGCATGCCTGGCAAGTCCTCTGGAAATACATCAGGGAAATCTTTCACCATTGGTACTTCCTCCTGCACAACTCCTGATAAGGAGTTTACTCGGTTCCTCTTCGTCACATGCCAGGATACATACTTGATCCTTCTTCCTTCTGGCGTAGTAAGCAAAATGGACTTACTGGCGCATTCAATGTTCCCTCCGTTCTTAGATAACCAATCCATGCCTAATATCACATCCAATCCTTGAGATTCCAATACTATTAGGTCCGAAGGGAATATGTAGTTACCAATCCTTAATGGTAATTGATCACACCATAGTCTGGCCATATACTCTGCTCCAGGCGAGGTTACTAACATGGGTGACCTAAGGGCTTGGGTTGGCAGTTTATACTTATCCACAAATCCCCTTGAGATGTATGAATGTGATGCACCAGTATCAAAAAGAACGAGTGCAGTAAATGACTTAACTAAAAACTTACCAATTACTGCATCTGGCTGAGCTTCAACCTCCTCCACGCTAACGTGGTTCACCTGTCCCCTATTGAAAGGGTTCGGCTTCTTCCCAGAGCTTACATTGCCATTTCCATTCTGGGCTTCAGGACATTCATTGGCGTAATGTCCCGTCTTCTGGCACTTATAGCAAGTGACTTGGCTCAGGTCTCGCTTGGCTGGTGTTGATGGGTTGGTACGGTTTTGGCCGTTGCTTCCTCTATTCCCATTACCATTCTTGGGGCCACTATGATTGTGTGAGCTACTACCTCCATGGGTATGTTGAAATTGTCCTACCGGTTTAGGGGTAAAATGTGGCTTCTGCTGAGCTCCAGAATTGTACTTTCCTTGTCCATACTTCCCCTTGCGGTTTTCAATCTGCTGATGCTTCCCTTTAATCATTAGAGCTCGATCTACCAATTCCTGGTAGTTGTTGAAGCTTGCTACCATCAACTGTACGCTCATCTCATCATTTAGCCCTTCCATAAATCTCTCCTGCTTAGCGGCATCTGTGGCCACATCATCTGGGGCATAACGAGATAGAGTACTAAACTCATCTACGTACTGAGCCATAGTACGATTTCCTTGGTGCAAGTTGCGAAACTCCCGCTTCTTCATGCTCATAGCTCAAGTGGAGACATGGGCGGTACGGAAAGCTTATTGAAACTGATCCCAAGTGACATTGGCTATGGGGAAAGTGGCTATGTAATTCTCCCACCATGCTGCGGCTGGTCCAGACAACTGATGTGCGACAAATCGCACCTTCTCAGCATCCGAGCAATTAGCGGTGGTCAAATCCCTTCCAATCTTGCGCAGCCAGTCATCAGCGACTATTGGTTCAATGCTGCTAGCAAACACCGGTGGTTGTAACCTTAAGAAACGGGTCAGGTTGTCCACGGGTGGTGGTGGTGGAGGGTTGTTGTTGTTCTGGTTGTTCTGAGTGTTCTGGACAAGAAGTTGCATCAAAGTGTTCTGCTGCTGGATCAATTGAGTGAGCTCAGGGGGAAACTGGAATTCTGGCTCACGTCTCGAAGGCATCTGATGGGTGTAGAGGGAAGAGATTAGAATAGAAATGAGGTCTAAGGGAAAAATCACTACCCAAATGCACATGAGACGAATACAATCATATCACACCAAAATCAAATTCAAACAAGGGCTTACATAGATCTACCGTTACAAAAGTGCTCTAGTTTCTACTATAAGGAGAAAACTACTAGTCATAGGGTGGTCATGTAGAAATTTTGATCGGCAGAAGATTCTATGATGTCTGCTCCAACTTCATCTCCATAGTCTTCATCATCACTATCATCGGGGTCTGAGTCCATGTCATCGATGATGATGTAGTCTTCAGGACAAATCTCCTTGGGTTCCTCTTCCTCTTCTCCTCCTCCTGGTGCTGGATCTCCCATGAGTACTCCTAGCTTCCGTGTCAAATCATCATTCTTATCCACAAGTATCAACATCTCCTCCTCGTATCCGTCATGTGTTGACTTGAGTTCCTCTTCTAACTCCAGGTTTCGGGTTAGTGCTTTCTTCAAGTCTATCATCCCTGCACACATCTGCTGCTCATGTTGACGAATGTGCCGGTTTAACTCTTGAATGAACGCTGCAATGGACCTGTCCTTCCGGGTGCTGATCATGTCCCACCGCTCATCTCGGCGTCCACAAATCTGGTAGATAGTGTCCTTCAGCTCCTGCTGGTAGACTTCTCCAATCCTTTCCATAGTGATGTGGGCTGCCATACTCCTGCCTAGGCTCCAGGTGGGCGCATCAAAGGAAAACTCTATGGGTGCGGTGACGGGCATGAACGTCCTTCCTGGAACTTGAACTTGAATCAACCAGCGCTCCTCTTCAGGTAAAGTGGCGTTGTAGGTTCTGGTGAAGCTTGGTACTCCGATGTTTAGGTATCTAGTGACTTCCTTCAGGTGACGTCCGAACAGTGTATCTTCATCCGGTTGCGTGAACTTGTTACTTGCATCCGCCATCCTAAAAGAGAGTAGAAAAGATGAGGAGTCAGAAATGAGAAGAGTGAATAGTGATCTAGGGCTTTGGCTTAGTGGTTGTGTCCTACAGTCAGCGTGTGCTCTGATACCATCTTGTAGCGACCAGACCTCAAACAGTCTGATCTCTGTGCATCAGTGTCATCCCTGGATCAGTAATGCAGACACGCATAGTACTTGAAGGATTTATAATAGAGTAGCAATCACACACTTATTACATCGAAAGTTCCAAAGATGAACTTAATACAATAAAAATGGCTTAAGGCCATCTAACAACGTTAACAACTGAAGGCTTGGAAGATAAGTGAGTCCATCAACTCCAACGGCATCACTGAGTATAGAACCACGACCTAAAAGCACCTTAATCGTCGTCTGAAAAGTCTGCAACATGAACGTTGCAGCCCAAAAACAGGTCAGCACATTGAATATGCTGGCAAAGTAACACATAGAGAATAATGAAAGAGTAAAGCTATACTACATGCATATATGGCTGGTGGAAAGCTCTATGGTTACAGTTTTTGCGTAAAGCCAGTTTTTCCCTACTGCAAAGGAATAGATTTTATTTAACTATCATGGTAGTTGAAACATCATTGAGAAGGTTCACCCAACTCAATCCCAATTAAAGTAATCATTAACCCAACAAATTAGTTTTTAGAGTGATGAGATACACATGATAATCCAAGTACTAGATACTCAAGACGTCCATAACCGGGGACACGGCTAATCATGATTAGTTTGTACACCCTGCAGAGGTTTGTGCACTTTTCCCCACAAGACTCGATCTCCTCCGTTGATATTCTCGCACTACATGATGTTTGAGAAACGGATGACCGAGACATAGTCTTTCAGAAGCGCTAGCACCTTACGATCGGGTAGACCGTACCAACCTACATCCCCTACATCTGCTAGTCTACCACTGTAAGAGTTCGCACGACTTAGTCAACTATGCTAGAGCCCATAATAGCTTGTGGCTGCACACGGAAGTTTCTAGTATGAAGTACCTCATGATCCATTTGAGCTTGGGTGGCGGTCCATAATGAAAGCAGGCAATCGCTGGAATACCCAGGTGCCTCAATCCACCCAGATGTGTGTTCAAGTTGCCACCTTAAGTAAAACCATTAATTTAACAATGTCACATCTGTCATGGATACACTCACCCAATCCACGTCTACTAGCATAGCATGGCATAATAAGCAACGTAGAAGTAACTCCCAAGGGTTTGATTATAAAACACGTAATAGGTACTACCTCATCTACTTCCCAGAACCCACAAGTTAAAGATCCTACTCATGCAAGTGTTTGAGGATTGTTCTAATGCAATGAAAAATGGGTATTGGAAAGTAAGATCAAAGTGTTACTTGCCTTGCTCATGATCCGCGAAACCTAGAGATTCACAGTAGCAAGCGGCGCACTCTGGGTACTCTATCGCAAACAAACAAGCATACAATAAGTACTCATCTAATGCACGGGTAAAACTCAAATTAGAGATCTAACCAGAAAGTTCAACTTAAGAACTCTAGTTGGCAAAAGAAACAACTCAAACGAAGCAACGAAAGTCAAACGACGAAAAAGAACAACTTCGTTTACCAATCTGGACCTAAGTCCAAATTTTACAGAAGCAAAAACTTGGTTGACTAGGTTAAACGGAAAGAGGGTTTCGAGACGAAACTCCAGGCGCTTGAATCGCCTGATTCCGATAAACGAGCGAAAAGTAAAACTAGAACGAAGATCGGATCAGAAATCGCGATCAGATAATAACTGCGAAAATCCGACAAAAGAAAAACTGACGAACAGCTTAACGAACGAACATTGGTTAACTGGAACTAAACGACGAAAGCGTTCGTTAAAACGAACGAACAGGCGAACGCTCGCTAAACAGCTAAACCGAAGAAAAAACCGATCTAATAAAATAAAATAAAATAAAACGAACTAGGTTTTTTTAAGCGGATCGGTTTTCTTTAGAAAATCGGGGCGGCTACCTCGTCTCGGCTCCGGCGGGGTTCCGGTGTGGCGGCGGGGCGGCGTGGGGTGGTGGGGCTGCGGCGGGAGGCGGCGGCTGCTACTACGGCGGCGGCGGCACACGGCGGCGGCTGCGGGAGGTGAGGCGGGGCGAGGTGGC
>LR738709.1:80976090-81042396 GCA_902687465.1 Secale cereale
CGGCGGGAGGCGGCGGCTGCTACTACGGCGGCGGCGGCACACGGCGGCGGCTGCGGGAGGTGAGGCGGGGCGAGGTGGCGGGGCGACGGCGGTATTTATTGAGGGGGGGCGGTGACTTGGAGGAGGGGGCAAGGCGGCGGCGGTGGAGGAGTCCGGCGCGGCACGGGGAAGGTGGCGGCAGCGCGGGCCGGCCTGGCTCGGTTGGGCCTTCGGCCCAGTAGGGCGCGGAACTTTTTTTTTTAAAACAAAACCGCCGAAACTAGAAAAAAATTCTAGAAGATAAAATAAAATTCTAAAAATGCCAAAACTAATTTTTACCGTCTAAATGAAATATTTAGAACAAGATGAACTTTTTTCTTGGCCCTAAATGCATTTTTGAAAATGTGCAATTTTTCCTAAATTCAAATAAAATAGCAAAACTCCGAAATAGAACTCATTTGATTTTCTTATTAAATCCTCAGTATTTCTTTATTTTTGGGAGAGTCATTTTACTCCCTCTCATATTTTTATTTTAGAAATACTTGAAGATAAAATAAATAAAATCAATGATCCTATTTTCAAAACTTAAGAAACCTCAAATATGAAAATAACGAAATCCCCAACTCTCTCCGAGGGTCCTTGAGTTGCGTAGAATTTTTAGGATCTACCAAAAACAAGAAAATATGATATGCATTGATGATCTAGTGTATAACATTCCAAATTAAAAATTTGGGATGTTACAACAGGAATTGGTCATTCACATGGTTAGTCATAAAAATCCTACATAAACTTGTAGATCGCTGAATATGATATGTTTGATTCCTTGCAATAGTTTTGCGATATAAAGATGGTGATATTAGAGTCATGCTAGTGGGTAGTTGTGGATTGTAGAAATACTTGTGTTGAGGTTTGTGATTCCCGTAGCATGCACGTATGGTGAACCGTTATGTGACGAAGTTGGAGCACGATTTATTTATTGAGTGTCATCCTTTGTGTGGAGGTCGGGGGCGCGTGATGGTTAACTCCTACCGACCTCCCCCCTAAGAGCATGCGTGTAGTACTTGGTTTCGATGGCTAATAAATTTTTGCAATAAGTATGTGAGTTCTTTATGACTAATGTTGAGTCCATGGATTATACGCACTCTCACCCTTCCACCATTGCTAGCCTCTCTTATACCGCGCAACTTTCGTCGGTACCATACACCCACCATATACCTTCCTCAAAACAGCCACCATACCTACCTATTATGGCATTTCCATAGCCATTACGAGATATATTGCCATGTAACTCCACCGTTCCGTTTATTATGACACGCACCATCATTGTCATATTGCCTTGCATGATCGTAAGATAGCTAGCATGATGTTTCCATGGCTTGTCCGTTTTTTGATGTCATTGCTACGCTAGATCATTGCAAATCCCGGTACATCACCGGAGGCATTCACATAGAGTCATATTTTGTTCTAGCATTGAGTTGTAATATCGAGTTGTAAGTAAATAGAAGTGTGATGATCATCATAATTAGAGCATTGTCCCAAAGAAAAAAAGAAAAAAAGAAGAAGGAAAGGCCAAAGAAAAAAAGAAAGGCCCAAAAAAAGAAAAAGGAAAAAAAAAAAGAAAAAAAGGGACAACGCTACTATATTTTTCCACACTTGTGCTTCATCATAGCACCATGTTCTTCATGATAGAGAGTCTTCTATGTTGTCACTTTCATATACTAGTGGGAATTTTCATTATAGAACTTGGCTTGTATATTCCAACGACGGGCTTCCTCAAATGCCCTAGGTCTTCATGAGCAAGCAAGTTGATGCACACCCACTAGTTTTCTTTTGAGCTTTCATACACTTATAGCTCTAGTGCATCTGTTACATGACAATCCCTACTCACTCACATTGATATAGATTGAAGGACATCTCCATAGACCATTGATTTGCCTAGTTGGTGTGAGACTTTCTCCCACCTTTTGTCTATCACCACCTTCTATTCCACCCATAGTGCTAGGTCCATGGCTCACGCTCATGTATTGCGTGAAAGTTGAAAAGGTTTGAGAATACTAAAGTATGAAACAATTGCTTGGCTAAAACCGGGGTTGAGCATGATTTAAATACTTTGTGTGGTGAAGATGGAGCATAGCCAGACCATATGATTATGTAGGGATAACTTTCTTTGGCCATGTTATTTTGAAGAGACATGATTGCTTTATTAGTATGCTTGAAGTATTATCGTCCTAATGTCAAATGATAGACTATTGCTTTGAATCACTCGTGTCTTAATATTCATGCCATGATTAGATTACATGATCAAGATTATGCTAGGTAGCATTCCACATCAAAAATTATCTTTTTATCATTTACCTACTCGAGGACGAGCAGGAATTAAGCTTGGGGATGCTGATACGTCTCTGTCGTATCTATAATTTTGATTGTTCCATGCCAATATTCTACAACTTTCATATACTTTTGGCAACTTTTTATACTATTTTTTGGGACTAACATATTGATCCAGCGCCCAGTGCCAGTTCCTGTTTGTTGCATATTTTTTGTTTCACAGAATATCCATATCAAACAGATTCCAAACGGAATAAAAACGGACGGAGATTTTTTTGGAATATATGTGAATTTTGGGAAGCGAAACCCACACGAGACGATGCCCGAGTGGGCCTCGAGGGTGGGGGGCGCGCCCTGGGCCCTCGAGGGCACACCGTAAGGCGGTTGATGCCCTTCTTTCACCGCAAGAAAGCTAATTTCCGGATAAAAATCTTGTCAAAAGATGAGCCCAATCGGGGTTACGGATCTCCGGGAATTTAAGAAACGGTGAACGTCCAGAATCTGGGAACGCAGAAACACAAAGAGACAGAGAGATAGATCCAATCTCGGAGGGGCTCTCACCCCTCCGCCGCCATGGAGGCCATGGACCAGAGGGGAAACCCTTCTCCCATCTAGGGAGAAGGTCAAGGAAGAAGAAGGAGGAGGGGGGCTCTCTCCCCCTCGCTTCCGGTGGCACCGGAGTGCCACCGGGGCCATCATCGTGTGACGGCGATCTACACCAACACCTCCGTCATCTTCACCAACATCTCCATCACCTTCCCCCATCTATCTACAGCGGTCCACTTTCCCGCAACCCGTTGTACCCTCTACTCGAACATGGTGCTTTATGCTTCATATTATTATCCAATGATGTGTTGCCATCCTATGATGTCTGAGTAGATTATCGTTGTCCTACCGGTGATTGGTGAAGTGCTATGATTGATTTAATTTGCTTGTGGTTATGTTGCTGTCCTTTGGTGCCCATCATATGAGCGCGCGTGCGGATCACACCATAGGGTTAGTTGTATGTTGATAGGACTACGTATTGGAGGGCAAGAGTGACAGAAGCTTCAACCTAGCATAGAAATTGATGCATACGGGATTGAAGGGGGACCAATATATCTTAATGATATGGTTGGGTTTTACCTTATTGAACATCAGTAGTTGCGAATGCTTGCTAATAAATCCAATCATAAGTGCATAGTATTCCAAGTAAGGGATGACATGCTAGCAGTGGCCTCTCCCACATAAAACTTGCTATCTGTCTAGCAACGTAGTCAATTGCTTAGGGGCAATTTCGCAACTCCTACCACCACTTTTCCACACTCGCTATCACTATCTTTATTGTGTCTTTATCTTAACAGCCCCTAGTTTTATTTACGTGTTCTTTATATTCTTGCAAACCTATCCCACAAAAACCACAAAGTACTTCTAGTTTCATACTTGTTCTGGGTAAAGTAAACGTCAAGCGTGCGTAGAGTTGTATCGATGGTCGATAGAACTTGAGGGAATATTTGTTCTGCCTTTAGCTTCTCGTTGGGTTCGACACTCTTAGTTATCGAAAGAGGCTACAACTGATCCCCTACACTTGTGGGTTATCACGCCCTGGGAAGGGGGCGCACCCTGGACCCTCGTGGCCACGTGCTGGCTCCCCTCGCTGTGTGTTCAGTGCCATATTTTATTAAATATTCTAGAAAACATCATATTTCATTTTCATGGCATTTGGAGAACTTTTATTTTCGGGATATTTTTTATTGCACGGATAAGTCTGGCAACAGACAGAAAATACTATTTTTGCTTTATTTATCCTAAGTAACAGAAAGTAAAAAGAGGGTACAGAAGGTTGTGCTATCTAGATTCACCTATCCCATGTTCATCAAAAGGAATCCATTAACAAGGTTGATCTGGTCTTGTTAATAAACTCTTTCCGAGTAACATGAAACCGGAGAATTTTCGAATAACACTATGTTACCTCAATGGGGATATGTATGTCCCCAACAATATGTATGTCATATGCCTTCTTGACAGTAGGAATAGGGAACTCAAAACCTCCAATAGTGATAGTTGAAGTTTTCCTAATATAATTGTTACTGTGTTCCTGAGGTTGTTTCCTCGGAAAGTGTACCGTATGCTCATTACCATTGACATGAAAAGTGACATTTCCTTTGTTGCAATCAATAATAGCCCCTGCAGTATTCAAAAAAGGTCTTCCAAGAATAATAGACATACTATCGTCCTCGGGAATATCAAGGATAACAAAGTCCGTTAGAATAGTAACATTTGCAACTACAACAGGCACATCCTCACAAATACCGACAGGTATAGCAGTTGATTTATCAGTCATTTGCAAAGATATTTCAGTAGGTGTCAACTTACTCAAGTCAAGTCTATGATATAAAGAGAGAGGTATAACACTAACACCAGCTCCAAGATCACACAAAGCAGTTTTAACATAGTTTCTATTAATGGAGCAAGGTATAGTAGGTACTCCTTGATCTCCTAATTACTTAGGCATTCCACCCTCAAAAGTGTAATTAGAAAGCATGGTGGAAATTTCCACTTCAGGTATCTCTCTTTTGTTGGTAATAATATCTTTCATATACTTAGCATAAGGATTTGTTTTAAGCACATCAGTCAAACGCATACGCCAAAAGATAGGTCTAATCATTTCAGTGAAGCGCTCAAAATCCTCATCATCCTTTTTCGTGGATGGTTTCAGAGGAAAAGGCATGGGTTTCTGAACCCATGGTTCTCTTTCCCTACCGTGCTTCCTAGCAACAAAGTCTCTCTTATCATAATGTTGATTCTTTGATTGTGGGTTATCAAGATCAACAACAGGTTCAATCTCTACATCATTATCGTTGCTAGGTTGAGCATCATCATGAACATCATCATTAATATTATCACTAGGCTCATGTTCATTACTAGATTGTGTCTCAGCATCAGAAACATATATATCATTAGGATTCTCAGGTTTGTCAGCTATAGGTTCACTAGAAGCATGCAAAGTCTTATCATTTTTTTCTTTTTCTTCTTCTTAGAAGAACTAGGTGCATCTAAATTAGCTCTCTGAGAATCTTGTTCAATTCTCTTAGGGTGGCCTTCAGGATTTAGAGGTTCCTGAGTCATTTTACCACCTCTTGTTGCAACTCTAACATCATAGTCATTATTCTTGAAGGAAATATGCCCTAGAGGCAATAATAAAGTTGTTATTTATATTTCCTTATATCATGATAAATGTTTATTATTCATGCTAGAATTGTATTAACCGGAAACTTAGTACATGTGTGAATACATAGACAAAACAGAGTGTCCCTAGTATGCCTCTACTAGACTAGCTCATTGATCAAAGATGGTTATGTTTCCTAACCATAGACATGAGTTGTCATTTGATCAACGGGATCACATCATTAGGAGAATGATGTGATGGACAAGACCCATCCGTTAGCTTAGCACTATGATCGTTTAGTTTTACTGCTATTGCTTTCTTCATGACTTATACATGTTCCTATGACTATGAGATTATGCACCTCCCGAATACCGTAGGAACACCTTGTGTGCTATCAAACGTCACAACGTAACTGGGTGATCATAAAGATGCTCTACAGGTGTCTCCGAAAGTGTTCGTGATGTTGGCATAGATCAAGACTAGGATTTGTCACTCCGAGTGTCGGAGAGGTATCTCTGGGCCCTCTCGGTAATGCACATCATAATAAGCCTTGCAAGCAAAAGACTAATGAGTTAGTCACGAGATGATGTATTACGGAACGAGTAAAGAGACTTGCCGGTAACGAGATTGAACTAGGTATAGAGATACCGACGATCGAATCTCGGGCAAGTAACAAACCGATGACAAAGGGAACAATGTATGTTGTTATGCGGTTCGACCGATAAAGATCTTCGTAGAATATGTAGGAGCCAATATGGGCATCCAGGTTCCGCTATTGGTTATTGACCGGAGAGATGTCTCGGTCATGTCTACATAGTTCTCGAACCCATAGGGTCCGCACGCTTAAACGTTCATTGACGATATAGTATTTAATGAGTTATGTATGTTGGTGACCGAATGTTATTCGGAGTCCCGGATGTGATCATGGACATGACGAGGAACTCTGGAATGGTCCGGAGATAAAGATTAATATATGGGATAATAGTGTTTGACCTCCGGAAGGGTTCCGGAATTCACCGGAAGGGGTTCCGGATGTTTCCCGAAGTGTTTGGGTAGAAGAACACTTTATTTGGGCCAAAGGGGAAAGCCCACGAGGCTTTAGGAAAGTGCAAAAAGAAGTTTTGCGGAGACCAGAGGCTAGACGCCAGGAACCCTGGCATCTAGGGGGTAGACGTCGGGAACCCTGGCGTCTAGCCCTGGAGTCCGAGTGGGACTCTTTCCTTTCGGGCAAAACCGACTTTGAGGAGGCTTTTGCTCCAAGTTTCGACCCCAGGGCTCAACATATAAATAGAGGGGTAGGGCTAGCACCCAAGACACATCAAGATACACCAAGCCGTGTGCCGGCTACCCCGACCCTCTAGTTTATCCTCCGTCTAGTTTCTGCAGTGCTTGGCGAAGCCCTGCAGAGATTGTTCTTCATCAACAACCGTCACCACGCCGTCGTGCTGCCGGAACTCATCTACTACTTCGCCCGTCTTGCTGGATCAAGAAGGCGAGGACGTCATCGAGCTGAACGTGTGCTGAACGCGGAGGTGCCGTACGTTCGGTACTAGATCGGGACGGATCGTGAAGGTGCACGACTACATCAACCGCGTTGCTAAACGCTTCCGCTTTCGGTCTACGAGGGTACGTAGACACACTCTCCCCTCTCGTTGCTATGCATCTAGTAGATAGATCTTGCGTGATCGTAGGAAAATTTTGAAAATACTACGTTCCCCAACAGTGGTATCAGAGCCAGGTCTATGCGTAGATGATATGCACGAGTAGAACACAAGTGAGTTGTGGACGATACTAGTCATACTGCTTACCAGCATGTCATACTTTGCTTCGGCGGTATTGTGAGATGAAGCGGCCCGGACCGACATTACGCGTACGCTTACGCGAGATTGGTTTCACCGTTATGAGCACTCGTTGCTTAAAGGTGACTGGCGGGTGTCTGTCTCTCTCACTTTAGCTGAATCGAGTATGCCTACGCCCGGTCCTTGTGAAGGTTAAAACAGCACATACTTGACGAAACATCGTTGTGGTTTTGTATGCGTAGGTAAGAACGGTTCTTGCTAAGCCCGTAGCAGCCACGTAAAACTTGCAACAACAAAGTAGAGGACGTCTAACTTGTTTTTGCAGGGCATGTTGTGATGTGATATGGTCAAGACATGATGAGTTATATGGTTTTGTATGAGATGATCATGTTTTGTAATGTTATCGGCAACTGGCAGGAGCCATATGGTTGTCGCTTTGTTGTATGAAATGCAATGGCCATGTAATTGCTTTACTTTATCACTAAGCGGTAGCGATAGTCATAGAAGCAATAGTTGGCGAGACGACAACGATGCTACGATGGAGATCAAGGTGTCGAACCGGTGACGAAGGTGATCATGACGGTGCTTTGGAGATGAAGATCAAAAGCACAAGATGATGATGGCCATATCATGTCACATATTTTGATTGCATGTGATGTTTATCTTACTATGCTTCTTATTTTGCTTAGAACGACGGTAGCATTATAAGATGATCCCTTACTAAATTTCAAGGTATAAGTGTTCTCCCTAAGTATGCACCGTTGCGAAAGTTCGTCGTGCCGAGACACCACGTGATGATCGGGTGTGATAAGCTCTACGTTCAAATACAACGGGTGTAAGCCAGTTTTGCACACACAGAATACTCGGGTTAAACTTGACGAGCCTAGCATATGCAGATATGGCCTCGGAACACTGGAGACCGAAAGGTCGAGCGTGAATCATATAGTAGATATGATCAACATAAGATGTTCACCATTGAAACTACTCCATCTCACGTGATGATCGGACATGGTTTAGTTGATTTGGATCACGTGATCATTTAGATGACTAGAGGGATGTCTATCTAAGTGGGAGTTCTTAAGTAATATGATTACATTGAACTTTAATTTATCATGAAGTTAGTCCTGGTAGTATTAGCATATCTATGTTGTAGATCAATAGCTCGCGATGTTGCTCCCCGTTTATTTTATATATTCCTAGAGAAAACTAAGTTGAAAGATGTTAGTAGCAATGATGCGGAATTGTTCCGTGATATGAGGATTATCCTCATTGCTGCACAGAAGAATTATGTCCTTGATGCACCGCTAGGTGACAGACCTATTGCAGGAGCAGATGTAGACGTTATGAATGTTTTGACAAAAGCTCGGTATGATGACTACTTGATAGTTTAGTGCACCATGCTTTACGGCTTAGAACCGGGATTTCAAAAACGTTTTGAACGTCACGGAGCATATAAGATGTTACAAGAGTTGAAATTAGTATTTCATACTCATACCCGTGTCGAGAGGTATAAGACCTCTGACGGTACTTTGCCTACAAGATGGAGGAGAATAGCTCAACCAGTGAGCATGTGCTCAGATTGTCTGGGTACTACAATTACTTGAATCAAGTGGGAGTTAATCTTCCAGATAAGATAGTAATTGACAAAGTTCTCTAGTCACTATCACCAAGTTAGTAGAACTTCGTGATGAACTATAATATGCAAGGGATGACGAAAGTAATTCCCGAGCTCTTCGCAATGCTGAAATCGACGAAGGTAGAAATCAAGAAAGAGCATCAACTGTTGATGGTTAACAAGACCACTTGTTTCAAGTAAAGGGCAGAGGGATAGAAGGGAAACTTCAAGAAGAATGACAAGCAAGTTGTCACTCCCATGAAGAAACCCAAAGCTAAACTCAAGCCTGAAACTAAGTGCTTCTACTACAAAGGAAATGGTCACTCGAAGTGGAACTGCCCTAGATACTTGGCGGATAAGAAGGATGGCAAAGTGAACAAAGGTATATTTTGATATACAGATTATTGATGTGTATTTTACTAGTGTTCATAGCAACCCCTAAGTATTTGATACTGGTTCAGTTGCTAAAGAGTAGTAACTCGAAATGGGAGTTGCATAATGAACAGAAACTAGTTAAAGGTGAAGTGACGATGTGTGTTGGAAGTGGTTCCAAGATTGATATGATCATCATCGCACACTCCCTATACTTTCGGGATTAGTGTTGAACCTAAATAAGTGTTATTTGTTGTTTGTGTTGAGCATGAATATGATTTGATCATGTTTATTGCAATACGGTTATTCATGTAAGTTAGAGAATAATTGTTGTTCTGTTTACATGAATAAAACCTTCTATGGTCATACACCCAATGAAAATGGTTTGTTGGATCTCGATCGTGTGATACACATATTCATAATATTGAAGCCAAAAGATGCAAGGTTAATAATGATAGTGCAACTTATTTGTGGCACTGCCGTTTAGGTCATATTGGTGTAAAGCGCATGAAGAAACTCCATAGTGATGGACTTCTGGAATCACTTGATTATGAATCACTTGGTGCTTGCGAACCATGCCTCATGGGCAAGATGACTAAAACTCCATTCTCCGGAACTGTGGAGCGAGCAACTGAGTTGTTGGAAATCATACATACTGATGTATGCGGACCAATGAGTGTTGAAGCTCGCGGCGGGTATCGTTATTTTCTGACCTTCACTGATGATTTAAGCAGATATGGGTATATCTACTTAATGAAGCACAAGTCTGAAACATTTGAAAAGTTCAAAGAATTTTATAGTGAAGTGGAGAATCATCGTAACAGAAAATAAGAGTTTCTACGATATGATCGAAGAGGTAAAATATTTGAGTTAGCGAGTTTGGCCTTCAGTAAAAACAATGTGAAATAGTTTCACTACTGACGCCACCTGGAACACCATAGTGTAATGGTGTGTCCGAACGTCATAACCATACTTTATTAGATATGGTGCGATCGATGATGTCTCTTACCAATCTACCACTATCGCTTTTGGGGTTATGCATTAGAGATAGCTACATTCACGTTAAATAGGGCACCATCTAAATCCGTGGAGATGACACCGTATGAACTGTGGTTTGATGAGAAACCTAAGCTGTCACTTCATTAAGTTTGGGACTGCGATGCTTATGTGAAAAAGTTTCAACATGATAAGCTCGAACCCAAATCGGAGAAGTAAATCTTCATTGGATACCCAAAAGAAACTGTTGGGTACACCTTCTATCACAGATCCGAAGGCAAGGTCTTTGTTGCTAAGAGTGGATCCTTTCTAGAGAAGGAGTTTCTCTCGAAAGAAGTGAGTGGAAGGAAAGTAGAACTTGATGAGGTAATTGTACCTTCTCCCGAATTGGAAAGTGGAACATCACAGAAACTAGTTCCAGTGATTCCTACACCAATTAGTGAGGAAGCTAATGATGATGATCATGAAACTTCAGATCAAGTTTCTGATGAACTTCGTAGATCAACCAGAGTTCGTTCCGCATCAGAGTGGTACGGCAACCCGGTTCTGGAAGTCATGTTACTGGACCATGATGAAACTACGAACTATGAGGAAGCGATGATGAGCCCAGATTCCGCAAAATGGCTTGAGGCCATGAAATCTGAGATGCGATCCATGTATGAGAACAAAATGTGGACTTTGGTTGACTTGCCCGATGATCGGCAAGCCATCAAAAATAAATGGATCTTCAAGAGGAAGACTGACGCTGACGGTAATGTTACTGTTTACAAAGCTCGACTTGTTGCGAAAGTTTTTCAACAAGTTCAAGGAGTTGACTACGATGAGACTTTCTCACCCGTAGCGATGCTTAAGTCTGTCTGAATCATGTTAGCAATTGCCGCATTTTATGAAATCTGGCAAATGGATAACAAAACTGCATTCTTTAATGGATTTATTAAAGAAGACTTGTATATGATGCAAAGAGAAGGTTTTGTCAATTCTAAAGGTGCTAACAAAATGTGCAAGCTCCAGTGATCCATCTATGGACTGGTGCAAGCATCTCGGAGTTGGAATATACGCTTTGATAAGTTGATCGAAGCATATAGATTTATACAGACTTGCGGTGAAGTCTGTATTTACAGGAAGTGAGTGGGAGCACTACAACCTTTCTGATAAGTATATGTGAATGACATATTGTCGATCGGAAATGATGTAGAATTTTCTGGAAAGCATAAAGGAGTGTTTGAAAGGAGTTTTTCAGAAAAAGACCTTGGTGAAGCTGCTTACATATTAGGCATCAAGATCTATAGAGATAGATCAAGACGCTTGATAAGACTTTCGATGAGTACATATCTTGATAAGATTTTTGTCGGGGGAAACTGTCCGCCACGAACACCTATGGGACCGGAGCCCCTTGTCTGTGTGGTACGAGGGCGGAGGGAGCACAAAGAGCAGATCGTAGCGAGCACGCGGGCAGTTTTACCCAGGTTCGGGCCGCGGTAGACGCGTAAAACCCTACTCCTGCTTAGTTGTATTGAGTTTGAGTGCTCGGGAGCTTGAAGAAGCAGCTGCACCGAGCGTGAGAGTGATCTAGGTTCCGAACCCCCTCCACGTTGTGCATGGGCCTCCTTTTATAGTGCAAGGGGTCACCGACAGGTGTCAACGTAGGAGAAAGGGGTAAAAACGTAAAAGAGGTGGTAGTTGTAATAGTGCGGGAACAGTGGAGCTACAGTACAGAACAGTGGTCTATACCTACTTTGACAGTGGGGGACAAGGGCATTTAATGCCCGTCGCCGTCGACCCCAAAAGCTCCCACTCTTGCGTCTCCGTCTGCCACGGCGATGGATCCATCACCGTGGAGTGCCACCGTGTACCCCAGGCTGCACAGCCATCCGCCACGCGTCCCCGGTTAGGCCCCAGGGCGACGCGTGGGCCGATGAGCTGGAGCGCGGGCACACAGCGCAGCCTTCCCGGCAAGCACCTTGCCGGGGCCTTGATCTTGCCGGGCCCGGGAGCTTGCCGCTCCCCGGGCCCTTGTCGGGGCGCATATAGCGCCGAGGCGTGTCTTCTAATCTTCCTGGCAAGCTCCTCTCGCCAGGGTCTTGTACTAGTGGGGCAGTCTTGAGCCTGGTACGGCCTTCCCGGCAAGCTCCTCTTGCCGGGGTCTCGATCTTATGTCTTGTATACTTCGTTTTTGAATGGTTTAATAGGGAGCAGGAAGGTCTCCGGCGAGCACGCGGTAAACCCTGCCGCGGGAAGCTGCAACTGCCCGTGCACAAGTTGGGGTACTGAGGTACCCCTACCTTAGTACACCGACAGGAGCCCCCGGGCCTGGGCCACACACGGTGCCGAGCGCTGTTGGGCCAGGCCCAAAACAGTGCACGGGCACCTGCGGCCCGCGGCGCGCCGAATCCACTTCCGTATCCGCCGCACCCCACCGTAACGGCACGCGTCGATCGCGGCGCCGTGGGATGGGACGTGCCCACGATCTCTTAATGGAAAGGGCGAAACGCCCCCCACTCCCCCATAAAAGCAGAGGAAGCGGGCGCGGTTCCCCTCCTTGCGCTTTCATTGCATCGTCTTCTTCCTCCAAAGATTCTCTCTTGCGCTCTGCCTCCACGCCTCCGCCGCCGCCGTCTGCATCTCCGGCGTCGTCGGACCTTTCGCCCCTCCTTCCTTCCGCTGCGCTCGCCATGGCCCCGAAGACCGACAAGGCGAAGGCGGAGAAGGCCAAGAGGGAGAAATCGGAGCAAGCGGCGAAGCTCATCGCGTACCGGAAGAAGCACCTCGTCTTCCCGCCGAAGCTCGGCGTGCGGGAGCTCTGGAACAAGTATTACTTGTTCTGGGCCAAGGAGACCACCGCGCATCCCCGCACGCGAGCATATCCGGCCGCCGCCAAGGACAGCTATCCCGGCGGGTACTACTTCTTCGCTGCCTTTTTTCACTGTGGTCTCTTCCCTCCTTTCTCAAACTTCTTCTGCGACATTATGAACACATACGGCTTCCATCTGCTTGACTTCACCCCCAACGCCATCCTCACCATGGCGGTTTTCGCACACATGTGCGAAAACTTCATAGGAGTCCACCCCAATGTAGCGCTCTTTAGGCACTTCTTCACTCCTAGAGCCGAGGCCGATGCCCCCCTCTCCGGAGGAATTTCTTGGGTCTTCCGTCTAAATAAAAAGGGAGCGTACTTGCCGGGGGAGCTCCGCGGCAAGTGGGAGGAATGGCGAGCGGAGTGGTGCTGGATCGTCGAAGACCAGCCGCAAGCCTTCACCGCGCCGCGCACAACGCCCATCGTGCACGGCAGGGACTGGAGCGAGCTAGATTCGGACGACATCAAGCTCGACATCGCCCTCGTTCGGATCCATCGTCTTCGGATGGCCAAGCTGTCAGTTGCAGAGGTGGGCGCAGACTTCCTCCGCCGGCGCATCGCCCCTCTCCAAGACCGGAAGAGGTCAGCCTGGGAGTACGGCGGCCCGGCAGACATAATGAGGCTGCGCCCCGGGCTCAACTTCAACTTCACCACGCTGGAATTGAAGGGGATGGTCCGGGAACTCTTCAAGTACGACCCGGCACACCCTGAGTGGTTCAGGCCTCCCCGGGAAGTGGTGCCGCTCTGCAACAACATCGTCAGGGACCGCATCCTCGCCATGATGCCCATGTGTGACTCGCACGGCGTGGACCGCACGTGGATCGCTCCGAAGCCCATCGACGTCCTCAACTTCTACGACAACCTTGCAGAGGTGGCGAAGAACAAGAACGACCTCAAGGAGCACACGCGGGACACCACCGACCAGGAGATTGCCTATATGGCTTCTCGGGCTGAAGAGGCCGCTGCAGCCGCAGCGGCAGGAATTTTTGGATACTCGCCGGAAGAGGCGGAAGCTGCGGATGCGACCGCCCAAGCGGAGGAGGCGGAGATCCGCAGGTTGCTGCAGCTCCCTCCCGACGCGCTCGCCGGGGTCCCCTCCCTGAGGCACTCCGGGATCCATGGAATCGCGGCCGAGGCCGCGGCAATGGAGGGTGCCGCTGGAGGGAGCAGAGGCGCCGCGAGGGGCGGAGGCGGCAAGGGAAAAGGGGTCGCAGCGCAGGGCGCTGGGACCAGTGAGCCGGCCGGGGAAAAGGAGGAGGAGGAGGAGGCCGAGGACTCCGGCGGATCTACGGAGCTCTACGCCGACGACCTCTCCTCGTCGGAGAGCTCCCCGCCCCCGGCAAGCCCGAGGCAGTCCCCACCGAAGCGTCTCCGCAAGACGGCGACGGGGGAGAGGGCGCAGGCGCCCCGGCAACAGCCAGCTCGCCGGGCAGCTCCCCGGGGGAGCCAAGCCGCGCCAAGGCCGACCGGCGCATCAGCCACAGCAGAGGCAACCCGCGCGCAGGCCACGACGGAGGCGCCTCGCAGGCCGGCGCCGAGCCGGCAGGGGTCTTCTCGGAGCGGAGCAACGGCTCCGCCCGCTCCTCGGGCGCCGGCTACCGCTGGGGCTGGGTCTTCACAGCCCCCAGCCCCAGGGACCACCAAGCGCGCGAGGGAGTCTTCATCTTCCTCTCCTCGCGCCGACGCGCCGACGGTGGAGTACGACTTCTCCGCCTTGAGCGAGGACGACGAGGAGGACCAGGAGTAAGAGTCTAAGATCTTACACCTTCTCGATTTTTGTCTTGGTTTATGTTGATGCTGACTCTGTTCATTGCTTTGATTTCAGGACCTTGACTCAGCGCGTGGCGAAGAAAGCCAAGGCGCCCGCAGTCGAGGCCGCGGAAGACTCAGCTACCGCGGCAACAGGAGGGGTGCCGGAGCCGAGCCTGCCGGACCCGAGCGCTGCTCCGAGGAGCAGCCCCCAGCGCAGCCCCCAGCGTAAGTCTGGGGTTTATTCTTTCGCTTGTCGGGGTACGCCTGAGGAATTGATCTTGTCTTCATATCTTAATGTTTCTTGTCTCGTTCTGTGCAGAGGTGGAGCCACAGCGGGAAGAGCGCCCGGAGACTATCGTCGAGGAGCCGCAGGCCCCGCCATCCCCGCCAAGGCAGAACTCTCCGGCAAGGGAGAGTGCTCCGCCAAGGGCGGGTTCTCCGCCAAGGCAGAGTACCCCGCCAAGGGCGAGCAGCCCGGCGAGGGTGGCCACTCCGCCAAGGCCGAGCTCCCCGGCGAGGGAGCCCGCCGCTGAGGACGTCCGCCAAGGTATGCCTTGTGACTTGCTTTCTTGGCTTTGCCTCTTTTTGAATATTTGCTTGAATCTTGAACTTCTTTTTCTTCTTCTTCTTTTTAGATCTTCCTCCTCCTGAGCCCATGGAGACGGAGGTTATCAACCTCGAGGAGGAGGGCGCGCAGGGCGGCGGCGGCGACGTCCCTGTCGTCGAAGAGATGGCCGAGGCCGCCGAGCCGGCCGCGCAGGAGACTGCTCCGGCTGCGGACGCAGCGGCCGGGGAGGGGGACGGCGACCGCACCGCCGGCCCGGAGGCGGCGGGAGCATCGGATGCTGCACCGGCCACCGGTCCCTCCGCCAGCAAGGAGCAGGGGTACTATCTTGAGGCCCCCAACGGCGTCTTCATCCAGATGCCTTGGGGGTCTTCATCGCGAGCTCCCGCGGAGGGCGAGGCGTTCGACGGAGAAGTCCTCACCTCCGCGGGCCTGAAAATCGTCGAGGCGCCCGGCGGGAGCGAAGGGCCGGAGGAGGAGAAGCTGCTCCACCAACTCCTGGCCCTTTACCGGGCCAGGCAGGCGAAGCTCGCCTCCCGGGAGGCCCTTGCCGCCAAGGCCGCCGCAGAAATGGAGAAGCGCGCGGCGGAGCTCAGTGCCGCCAACCAGGCGGCCCTCCGCGAGGTGGCGGAGGAGCGCGAGCGTCTCGCCGGCGAGTACCAGGAATGGGTGCTCGAGAAGGCTGAAGCTGAAGAACAGCAGCGGCTCGCCGGGGTGGAGATGTCCCGGCGAGAGGGAGAGCTCGCGCAGCGGAAGGTCGAGCTCGACTCCCACGAGGAGGACCTTGCCGCTCGCGAGGCAGCCCTTGGCGGGGAGCTGAAGGAGGCGAAGGCCGCCGCGGTTGCCGTGGAAGACGCCAAGAAGGAGCTCGCCGCCAAGGTTGATCAGCTGGAGAAGGCGCTGAAGGTGAGCGCGGAGAAGGTTGCCGCGCTCATCTTGGAGCGCGAGAAGGACGCTCACACAAACTCCGAGCTTCAGGTGAGTCTCTCCAAGAGGGGCGACGAGTTGAAGGCCGCCAAGGACTCCATCGAGGACTTGGAACTGAAGGTCACCACTCTGAAGGATTCGCTCGACGCTGCCCGGGCTCAGGAGAACAAGCTGAAGGAGGAGCTCCGCAAGGAGCGGACCTTGGTGGACAGCGTCAACAAGGCATCCGAGCTCTTCCGCCAAACCATCGAGGTATGGACCGAAGACTTGGTTTCTTCTGCGTCCAATATTGACCAGGAGCTGCTGGCGCTGAAGGTCGAACACCTCATCTACTCGCCGGATCCGGATCTCCCGCACAGCGCCAAGCTCAGCCTCTTCTTCAGAGGGATCGCGCCGGCCCTGGCAGGTCTCCGGAACCAAATCCCCGCGCGGCTGGCCGAGGAGTCGCGCCTGCTCTGCGCGGGAACTCTGGAGCGGGTGCTGACGAAGATCGTGTACCGCAACCCGGGGATCAATCTCACCAACGTTCTTCGCAGCTTGCCGGCTGATGCGAACACGGAGGCCCTGAAGGAACAAGTCGCCCATATCATCGCCAAGGTGGCCAAGCTCGGCAGGAAGGAGGGCGACCGCGTAGATTAGGCCTCCATTATCTTTATCTTTTTGTTGCTGCATATGATATCATGAACTTATTAGTCCATCGCGACAAGTTATCCTTTGTAAGATATTTATCTCATTTTGATCAATCAGTGCGATGTTATCTTCCTTGTCTTAATCCTTGGCTTTGTATGTTTTTCACCCTACGCTCCCGGGGAGCTTGCCGGCAAGGGACCTTGCCGCGAGCGCTGAGTGCTGGACTCTGAGCAGCCTGCTGGCCAAGGTCCTCATCGGCAAGCAACCTTGCCGCAGCTAGTCGCAACGCACTTAGCTTGCTGAGCGTACTCGGAAACGAAGCAAGGGCGCGACACTTGTCGCAGCTCACTTAAATCGTTGAGCGAACTCGAAAGCAAGATAAGGGTGCGTCAAGCTACGGGTAGGTTCCTCCGCGCACAGGTTTTCCATACAAAGTGTGGTTGTTCAAGGAAGACAACTAAAATTTAAAATTTGAACTGGTCAAACTTTAACAACTTAGCTTTCATATATTGCTTGCTTTCCGGTAAGGCTTCTCTTTCTTGAACAGCACTTGGTTCCTCCTCCACCTCCTTCCCCCCCGGCAAACTTGTGCGCGAGGAATGTTCCTTCTGTTTAAGAGGAAAGAAAAGGGAGAAGGAAACAAGTATACGGCCTTTCGGCGTGCTAATGCTTACCGTTTATTTGAGTGTTGTACCAAATGCCAAACAAAACATGCAAATAGCAAAGAGAAGCATGCGAAAGGCAATCGGTGCGAAAAACACAAAATCTTTACTGATGCACGGGGTCTGCGCCCGGCTTTGTACAAAGGGTTACATGCAACAGCGGCAAAGCTTGTACAAAAGGTGGTTGCCGGAACGGGTCACGGCAACCGCGCCTTAGGGGTGAAACTTGCGAAGATGCTCTATGTTCCAGGAGTTGCTCACCGGTAAGCCTTCTTCGGTCTCGAGGCGGACAGCGCCGGGCCTCGTAACTTGTCTCACCCGATAAGGGCCTTCCCACTTCGGCGTCAACTTGTTGGAATTCTTGGCGGACTGAACACGCCGAAGAACAAGGTCGCCTTCCTCGAGACTCCTGGCCTTGACTTTGCGGCTATGGTAGCGGCGCAAAGCTTGCTGGTATCGAGCAGCTCGTACAGCAGCCTGGAGACGTCCCTCCTCAAGGAGCAATGCGTCATCTTGCCGCAGTTGCTCTTGCTCGAGCTCATCATAAGCGAGCACTCGAGGAGATCCGTATACGAGTTCCGTGGGGATAACTGCTTCTGCCCCGTAGACTAGGGCAAAGGGTGTCTGTCCGGTGGCTCGACTTGGTGTCGTTCTGATTGACCAAAGAGCCGTCGGGAGCTCCTCTATCCAATTCCTTCCGCACTTGCGCAGCCTGTCAAAGGTCCTTGTCTTGAGTCCGCGCAGCACTTCAGCATTTGCCCTCTCCGCTTGACCGTTGCTCCTCGGGTGAGCAACAGAAGCGAAACAGACCTTGGCGCCAAGGTCTTGGACGTATTGCATGAAGGTGCGACTAGTGAACTGCGTACCGTTGTCGGTGATGATCCTGTTAGGGATCCCGAAACGGCAAACAATCGACCTGAAGAACCTGACTGCTGACTGTGCTGTCACCTTTCTCACTGGCTCCACTTCTGGCCACTTTGTGAACTTGTCGATTGCAACGTACAAGTACTCAAAGCCCCCGACAGCACGAGGGAAAGGGCCGAGGATATCGAGCCCCCAGACCGAGAAGGGCCAGGACAAAGGGATTGTTTGGAGAGCTTGAGCTGGCTGATGAATTTGCTTTGCATGGAACTGGCACGCTTCACACTTGGTTACTAGTGCAGTTGCATCTTGGAGGGCTTCTTGCCAAAAGAACCCTTGCCGGAAAGCTTTCCCGGCAAGCGCCCTTGCGCCAATATGGTGGCCGCATATGCCTCCGTGTATTTCTGCCAACAGCTTCTGTCCATCTTCCCTGGAGATGCACTTCAACCTGACACCATTGAGTCTTCTTCTGTACAGCTCGTTATCCACGAACTGGTACATACTTGACTGCCTGGTTATCTTCTCTATCTCTTGAGGATCGTCGGGAAGTTCCCCAGTTTGCAGGAAACGGACTATCTGCTGTGCCCATGCCGGAGCCTGCGGCTCAACGGCAAGGACTAAAGGCTCGAGGGCCGCTGCGGGAACCTCAGCTTCTACGGCAAGGACCTCTGGTTCTGCCGGAGCTGAAGGTCCCCCGGCAAGCTCGCCGGGGCGAGGCTTGTCGGGAACGCTTGCTTCAACTGTACAGACCCGAGGATCTGCAGGAGCAAACTGTTCCTCAGCGTTGTGGTTGTTGATCTTGGGGACCTTGGCGGCGGTTTCAGGAAGATCCGCCGGCAAGTAGTCGCCGGAGACCAGCTTTCTCTTCTTGGACTGCCCAATTGACGGTGTAACGGATGGTTGAGTCAGCTTGAGCACGAAGGTCCCTGGTTCCACAGGTAACTTCATCGAAGCACACTTTGAAAGGCCATCTGCAATTTCATTTTGAGCTCTCGGGACGTGCTCCATCTGCAGACCTTCAAAGTGCTCCTCAAGCTTCCTCACTTCATCGACATAAGCTTCCATCAAAGGGCTCTGATAGCTCTTGTTAACTTGCCGGACCACCAACTGAGAATCTCCCCGCACAATCAGCTTTCTGATCCCAAGTTCGGCCGCAATCCTGAGGCCGGCAAGCAAGCCTTCATATTCAGCAGTGTTGTTTCTCGCTTGCTCCCTGGGAAAGTGCATCTGGATAACATATTTGAGGTGCTCTCCGGTGGGCGCGATGAGTACCACGCCGGCACCGGCGCCTTGCAGCGAGAAGGCACCGTCAAAATACATTACCCATTCACTTGTCGCTTCTTGCACGGGTGCACTTGTTTCTTGGACTTCTTCATCGGGCGTTGGGGTCCACTCAGCTATGAATTCTGCCAAAGCTCGGCTCTGTATAGTTGAAGTACTTTCAAACTTGAGTCCAAAGCTTGACAGCTCCAGTGCCCACTCAACGATCCTGCCTGTTGCTTCTGGGTTGTGCAATATCCTCTTCAGCGGAAAGCGAGTGACCACTGTTATCTCATGGGCTTGGAAGTAATGGCGCAGCTTTCTCGAGGCCATGAGGAGGCCGAAAAGCAACTTTTGTACACCAGAGTACCTTGATCTAGCCCCCTGGAGAAGGGAACTTACAAAATACACTGGGCGCTGCACCATCTTCTTCCGTGCTTCATTCTGTTCCTGCGCAGAGTTGTCCTTGTCGGGGCCAGAGCTTGCCGGAGCAGCCCCCTGCTTGTCGCTGGATTCGCTTGCCGGTGGTGCTGACTCCTCGTCGGACTCCCTCTCCGCTACTAACGCAGCACTAACCACTTGGTTGGTTGCCGCTAGGTATAGCAACAACTTTTCCTGTGGTCTAGGTGCGACAAGTATTGGAGTGGAGGACAGGTACCGTTTCAAATCCTGCAGCGCAGCCTCCGCTTCCGGAGTCCACTTCATGGGACCTGCCTTCTTCAAGATTTTGAAGAAAGGTAGGGCGCGTTCTGCAGACTTCGAAATGAACCTACTGAGGGCAGCCACACATCCTGCAAGCCTCCTGACATCCTTGACGCGCTTTGGGGCCTCTATCTGCTCAATGGCTTTAATCTTGTCGGGGTTGGCTTCGATCCCCCTCTGTGATACAAAGAACCCGAGAAGCTTGCCGGAGGGGACTCCAAAGACGCACTTCTCGGGGTTCAACTTGAGCTGAATCCTGCGCAGGTTCTGAAATGTCTCTTCTAAATCTTGGATCAGGGTATCCTTGCTCTTGCTCTTCACCACGATGTCATCCATGTAAGCCTCTACATTTCTGTGGATCTGTGGCTCAAAAGCAGTGTATACTACCCTTGCAAAGGTTGAACCTGCATTCTTCAATCCAAATGGCATGCGTATGAAGCAATAAGTGCCACATGGAGTGATAAATGCAGTCTTCTCTTCATCCTCTTTGGCCATGAAAATCTGATGATAGCCTGAGTATGCATCAAGAAAACAGAGTAGCTCACATCCGGCAGTGGAGTCAACGATCTGGTCAATGCGCGGCAAAGGGAATGGATCCTTGGGACATGCTTTATTCACATCGGTGAAGTCTATACACAGTCTCCATTTCCCATTGGCCTTGCGCACGACGACTGGGTTTGCCAACCACGTCGGATGGATCACACCTCTAACTAGGCCTGCTGCTTCTAGCTTCTTGATCTCTTCGTTGATGAACTCTTGGCGCTCCACGGCTTGCTTCCTCACTTTCTGCTTGATGGGCCGCGCATGAGGACAGACAGCAAGCTTGTGCTCAATTACCTTCCTGGGAACACCGGGGATGTCAGATGGTTGCCAGGCAAACACATCGACATTCGCCCGCAGGAAGGCAACGAGCGCGCTTTCCTATTTGCTGTCAAGGGTGGCACTGATGGTGAAGGTACCACCAGTGCCGTCCTCCTTGGCGGACACCTTCTTGGTTGCCGGAGGAGCGGCCATTCCTTTCTTACTCTTGCCGGTGGAGCTCGATGGAACGTCCTCGACGGCAGCGCAGCACTCCGAAGAGGTGCGGTTGCCGGAGTGGGTCCCAGAGCACTTGCCGGACTTGATCTTCATCTTCTTCCCCCCGGGAGCTTCAGCGGCAAGAGTGTCCTTCTCGGCCGCAGTTGTCGCATCCCGGTAGATCTTGTCGGTGCAGACAAGCGCATCCTTCTTGTCGCCGTGGACAGTGATGACGCTTATCGGCCCCGGCATCTTCAGTACGTTGTAAGCATAATGGGAAGCTGCCATGAACTTGGCGAGGGCAGGACGGCCAAGTATTCCATTGTAGGGCAATGGAATATCGGCAACGTCGAAAGTGATGCGCTCAGTTCTGAAGTTGAGCTCCCCGCCAAAGGTCACCGGCAGAGTAATCTTTCCCTTGGGCTTGCTCCTTCCCGGGTTGATTCCTTGGAATGAACCGGTTTCTTCGAGCTCGCCATCTTGAATCTGGAGTTTCTTGATCACAGCAGAGGAGATCAAGTTCAGCCCGGCCCCGCCGTCAACCAACATTTTGGTGACCTTGAGGTTGCGGATGGTGGGTGAGACCAGCATCGGCAAGCACCCGACCGCAGTGGTGCGGTCAGGGTGATCTTCAAGATCAAAAATGATGGGCGTGCTGGACCATTTGAGGAGCCTGCGCGACTCCACGGGCGGCTCCGCTGCGTTTACCTCACGCACCCACTGCTTGAGCTGACGGTGGGAGGTGTGCAGGGAGGCGCCACCGTCGACGCACAGGACCTCCGTGGCCTTCTGGAACTCCTGCTTGCTGTTCTCCTCGTCCTCCATGTCTTCGTCGTCGTCTTCTTCGTCCTTGTCGCGGCCCCGGGGAGGCCGATCTCCTTGCCGCTGCTTGGCCTTGCCGCGGTGCCCTCCCCGGCCGTTGAACGGCCGCTTCTTGCTGGGCTCTTCCCCGCCACCTTGGGCTTTTTCCTTGTCGCGCCTCTCGTATTCAGCTTTCTGCTGCTCGACGAGATACTCGACGCGTTTGCAGTTGGAGAGGTCGTGACCCTTGGTGCGGTGGATCTTACAGTATTGCTTGTCGGAGCTGCCCGGCTTGTCGGCCGCCGCTGCAGGGGCAGGCTCCTTGCCGGAGCCGCCAGCCTGCGCTTGCTTGGCGGGGGCCTCCTTGCCGGTCTTCTCGACGGCAAGCACCTCTTTCTTGCCCTTCCTTCTGTTGTTCCGCCGCCGGCTCTTCTTTGCCGGGGCGGCGTCGTCGCTGTCGCTTCCTCCTGCGCCAGCATCCTCTCCGGGGAGTCTCCTCCCCTCTTCTGCGCGTGCGCACTTGTCAGCAAGAGCGTAGAGCTCGCTGACGTCCCGAATCTTGGTCATCGCCATTTCTTCACGCATGCGGCGGTTACGCACGTTCTGATGAAACGCGCTGATAACCGCGGCAGGGTGAACGTCAGGGATGTTGTGCTGCACCCGGCTGAAGCGTTGGATATACTTGCGCAGGGTCTCGCCTTCCTTCTGGGCCAAGATGTGGAGATCGCTCTCCTGGCCGTGGGGTTTGTGGCCGCCGGTGAAGGCGCCAACAAACTGGTGGCAAAGGTCGGCCCAAGAAGATATAGAACCTTCCGGCAAGTGCATAAGCCACGAACGAACGTTCGGCTTAAGCACGAGCGGGAAGTAGTTTGCCAAGATCTTCTCGTCGCGCCCCCCGGCAGCTTGGACTGCGATGGTATAGACGCTGAGAAACTCCGAGGGGTGCGTCTTGCCGTCGTATTTCTCCGGTACGTCGGGCTTAAAGTTCTTCTTGCTGGGCCACTGGACGCGCCGCAGCTCGCGGGTGAACGCAGGGCAGCCTGCCGCGTACGGCAAGTCGCCTGGCTCACCGGGCGCGTGCGCGTCGACAGTGTTTCCAGCTCTCTTGTCTGATTGTCGCCGAGCTTCTCGGCGGCGCTCGATTGTGGTCCGAGCGTCTTCTTCTCGCCGGTCGTCGAGGACCTGGCGCTGGTCCCGACGGGCCCGCGGGTCCGATGAGGCCGTGGAGCCGTCGTCGGGGTTGTTCCGGCGGGGCGGCGTCTTCTGCTTCTGCGGCGGGGAGTGCACGCTTGTCGCACCCCCGGCAGTCTTGTCGCCGACAGCCTTCGTCTTCTCAGCTTGCCGCGGCCGTGAGGTCGACGGCTGCTGTGGAGAATCGTTGTTGGCGAAGTCTATCAGGCTCCGGATGGTGGCCCTCCATTCTTCGGCCTTGTCGGCCGCTGGAGGAAAGTCGAGGAGCAGTTGCGCCCTTGCGAGCGCTTCTGCTGGAGTGGAAGGGAACGCGGGCGAGCGATGCGAGGAGCGGGATACGCTCGGACTTCTAACGACGTTAGAAGGAGCGGGGTCCCGCGCCGGCGCCTTCGCTTTGCTTGTGCCCGGACGGGGGTCCGGGGCGTCCCGCGAGCCTCCGGTTTGGCCTTGCCCCAGCAAGCGGAGACCACCTCCCGTGGTATGGCGCTGCTGGGTCGTCGTGTGCTGAGACGGACGCGGCGCGTCCACGGAGACCGAGGTTCGGTCGTCCGTCCTGTTCTTAGATCTGGTGGCGCCGTGAGTGTCCTCGCCGGCGACCACCCTTCCGACGGCATCTCCCCCGCCCACCGTTGGCTCTGGTGGTGGCAGGTGAGACGCAGACGGGCCTCCGACCTCCGAAGCCTTCTTCTTCGGGGCCATGGAGCTGTTGCTGGTGAAGTTGCTGATGAAGCTGGAGAGGTTGATGAAGAATGCGCCCGCGTGAACGCCAGATCAGGTTCGCACAACCTCGACGCCCCCTACCTGGCGCGCCAAAGATGTCGGGGGAAACTGTCCGCCACGAACACCTATGGGACCGGAGCCCCTTGTCTGTGCGGTACGAGGGCGGAGGGAGCACAAAGAGCAGATCGTAGCGAGCACGCGGGCAGTTTTACCCAGGTTCGGGCCGCGGTAGACGCGTAAAACCCTACTCCTGCTTAGTTGTATTGAGTTTGAGTGCTCGGGAGCTTGAAGAAGCAGCTGCACCGAGTGTGAGAGTGATCTAGGTTCCGAACACCCCCCCCCCCCCACGTTGTGCATGGGCCTCCTTTTATAGTGCAAGGGGTCACCGACAGGTGTCAACGTAGGAGAAAGGGGTAAAAACGTAAAAGAGGTGGTAGTTGTAATAGTGCGGGAACAGTGGAGCTACAGTACAGAACAGTGGTCTATACCTACTTTGACAGTGGGGGACAAGGGCATTTAATGCCCGTCGCCGTCGACCCCAAAAGCTCCCGCTCTTGCGTCTCCGTCTGCCACGGCGATGGATCCATCACCGTGGAGTGCCACCGTGTACCCCAGGCTGCACAGCCATCCGCCACGCGTCCCCGGTTAGGCCCCAGGGCGACGCGTGGGCCGATGAGCTGGAGCGCGGGCACACAGCGCAGCCTTCCCGGCAAGCACCTTGCCGGGGCCTTGATCTTGCCGGGCCCGGGAGCTTGCCGCTCCCCGGGCCCTTGTCGGGGCGCATATAGCGCCGAGGCGTGTCTTCTAATCTTCCTGGCAAGCTCCTCTCGCCAGGGTCTTGTACTAGTGGGGCAGTCTTGAGCCTGGTACGGCCTTCCCGGCAAGCTCCTCTTGCCGGGGTCTCGATCTTATGTCTTGTATACTTCGTTTTTGAATGGTTTAATAGGGAGCAGGAAGGTCTCCGGCGAGCACGCGGTAAACCCTGCCGCGGGAAGCTGCAACTGCCCGTGCACAAGTTGGGGTACTGAGGTACCCCTACCTTAGTACACCGACAATTTTGAAGTAGTTCAAAATGGATCAGTCAAAGAAGGAGTTCTTGCCTGACTTGTAAGGTGTGAAGTTGAGTAAGACTCAAAGCCAGACCACGGCAGAAAAATATATAGAGAGAATGAAAGTCATTCCCTATGCCACAGCTATAGGTTCTATAAAGTATGCCATGATGTGTACCAAACATGTTGTGTACCTTGCCATGAGTTTGTCAAGGAGGTACAATAGTGATCTAGGAGTAGATCACTGGACAGCGATCAAAATTATCCTTAGTAACGGGATGACTAAGGAAATGTTTCTCGATTATGGAGGTGATAAAGAGTTCGTCGTAAAGGGTTACGCTGATGTAAGCTTTGACATTAAATCCAGATGACTCTAAGTATCAATCTGGATGCGTATTGAAAGTGGGAGCAATTAGCTAGAGTAGCTCTATGCAGAGCATTGTAGACATAGAAATTTGTGAAATACATACGGATCTGAATGTGACAGACCCTTAACTAAACTTCTCTCACAAGAAAAACATGATCACACCTTATTACTCTTGGGTATTAATCACATAGCGATGTGAACTAGATTATTGACTCTAGTAAACCCTTTGGGTGTTGGTCACATGGCGATGTGAACTATGGGTGTTATTCACATAACGATGTGAACTATCGATGATAAATCACATGGCGATGTGAGCTAGATTATTGACTCTAGTGCAAGTGGGAGACTAAAGGAAATATGCCCTAGAGGCAATAATAAAGTTGTTATTTATATTTCCTTATATCATGATAAATGTTTATTATTCATGCTAGAATTGTATTAACCGGAAACTTAGTACATGCGTGAATACATAGACAAAACAGAGTGTCCCTAGTATGCCTCTACTAGACTAGCTCATTGATCAAAGATGGTTATGTTTCCTAACCATAGACATGAGTTATCATTTGATCAACGGGATCACATCATTAGGAGAATGATGTGATGGACAAGACCCATCCGTTAGCTTAGCACTATGATCGTTTAGTTTTACTGCTATTGCTTTCTTCATGACTTATACATGTTCCTATGACTATGAGATTATGCACCTCCCGAATACCGTAGGAACACCTTGTGTGCTATCAAACGTCACAACGTAACTGGGTGATCATAAAGATGCTCTACAGGTGTCTCCGAAAGTGTTCGTGGTTTTGGCATAGATCAAGACTAGGATTTGTCACTCCGAGTGTCGGAGAGGTATCTCTGGGCCCTCTCGGTAATGCACATCATAATAAGCCTTGCAAGCAAAAGACTAATGAGTTAGTCACGAGATGATGTATTACGGAACGAGTAAAGAGACTTGCCTGTAACGAGATTGAACTAGGTATAGAGATACCGACGATCGAATCTCGGGCAAGTAACATACCGATGACAAAGGGAACAATGTATGTTGTTATGCGGTTCGACCGATAAAGATCTTCGTAGAATATGTAGGAGCCAATATGGGCATCCAGGTTCCGCTATTGGTTATTGACCGGAGAGATGTCTCGGTCATGTCTACATAGTTCTCGAACCCGTAGGGTCCGCACGCTTAAACGTTCGTTGACGATATAGTATTTAATGAGTTATGTATGTTGGTGACCGAATGTTATTCGGAGTCCCGGATGTGATCACGGACATGACGAGGAACTCTGGAATGGTCCGGAGATAAAGATTAATATATGGGATAATAGTGTTTGACCTCCGGAAGGGTTCCGGAATTCACCGGAAGGGGTTCCGGATGTTTCCCGAAGTGTTTGGGTAGAAGAACACTTTATTTGGGCCAAAGGGGAAAGCCCACGAGGCTTTAGGAAAGTGCAAAAAGAAGTTTTGCGGAGACCAGAGGCTAGACGCCAGGAACCCTGGCGTCTAGGTGGTAGACGCCGGGAAACCTGGCGTCTAGCCCTGGAGTCCGAGTGGGACTCTTTCCTTTCGGGCAAAACCGACTTTGAGGAGGCTTTTGCTCCAAGTTTCGACCCGAGGGCTCAACATATAAATAGAGGGGTAGGGCTAGCACCCAAGACAGATCAAGATACATCAAGCCGTGTGCCGGCTACCCCGACCCTCTAGATTATCCTTCGTCTAGTTTCTGCAGTGCTTGGCGAAGCCCTGCAGAGATTGTTCTTCATCAACAACCGTCACCACGCCGTCGTGCTGCCGGAACTCATCTACTACTTCGCCCGTCTTGCTGGATCAAGAAGGCGAGGACGTCATCGAGCTGAACGTGTGCTGAACGCGGAGGTGCCGTACGTTCGGTACTAGATCGGGACGGATCGTGAAGGTGCACGACTACATTAACCGCGTTGATAAACGCTTCCGCTTTCGGTCTACGAGGGTACGTAGATACACTCTCCCCTCTCGTTGCTATGCATCTAGTAGATAGATCTTGCGTTATCGTAGGAAAATGTTGAAAATACTATGTTCCCCAACAATTCTTACTATTTAATTCATTGAGCAAATCATTCTGAGCTTTAAGTACTTGTTCTACTTGAGTGGTGACCATAGAAGCATGTTTACTAATGAGTTTAAGTTCACCTTTAGCTCTAGACAGATAATCACTCAAGCATTCAATCATATAAGCATTGTGTTGTAATTGTCTACCAACATAAGCATTGAAGTTTTCTTGTTTCACAATAAAATTGTCAAACTCATCTAAACATTGGCTAGGAGACTTATAACGAGGAATATCACCTTCATCAAATCTATAAAGAGAATTTACCTTTACTACCTGTGTCGGGTTATCAAGACCATGTATTTCTTCAATAGGTTGTAAATTCTTAACATCTTTAGCTTTAATACCTTTTTATTTCATAGATTTCTTTGCCTCTTGCATATCTTCAGGACTGAGAAATAGAATACCTCTCTTCTTCGGAGTTGGCTTAGGGGTTGGTTCAGGGAGTGTCCAATTATTTTCATTGGCCAGCATATTATTCAATAGTAATTCAGCCTGTTCAGCTGTTCTTTCCCTGAAAACACAACCAACACAACTATCCAGGTGGTCTCTGGAAGCATCAGTTAGTCCATTATAAAAGACATCAAGTATATCATGCATCTCAAGAGGATGATGTGACGCCCGAAGACCGACGTCCCAGAAGATTCCAGATGTTCCAGGTTCTCCCGTGTGTTTCATTTATGCTTGTGTTATTTATTTTGCATTGCATCATGTCATCATGTCATCATGACTTTAATTCTGCAACTCAACCAAATAAGTCGTGTGCACCTTCGGTCCATTTAAATCGAGGGAAGGATGACTTCTCTTTATAACATATATATCCTCCTAATATTTATGGAGCTATGATAAAATATTCCATTGTTGGAAGTAACCATAACACACTTGCATATTTTCCACATGCCTTCCCTTTCTCAATTCTGGCCTCAACCTTTGCCCATGAATCTTATTGGCTGAGTTAAGCCACATCCTCAAATTCCACCCCTTTTGGATTCCATCAAAAGGATTTTCGTGAATTCAAATAGTTTGACTTTTGTTCAAACTTGTTTGAATCTTCTTTTCCCAAAAGTCTTCCGTTGATTTTATTTAATTTCCTTACATTTTTGTGAGTCCAGGGAATTTTACCCTATGCCCAATTCTTTCCCTAACCTTTGCTCTTCTCTCTTTTTCTCCTTCCTTTTTTTTCCTGTAAAATAAAGAGAAAGGAGGAGGTAAGCCGCAGCCCAGCCTCCTCCCTGCGGCCAGGTCGGCCCAATCTCTTCCGAGCCGGCCCATCAGGCCTTCTGCAGCCCAGCCGCCCCCTCTCCTACTTCTAACCCTAGGCCCGCACCCGCTCTCTTTCCTTCGCTCGTCCCTTTCCCCGCACCGCCAGGACGCCCGCTCTCCTCTCGATCCCCCTCCCCACCGCTCTCTCTCCCAGCGGCCGATCCCCTCGAGCCCCCGCCTCTTCTCCCTACCGCGCTGCCGCCCTTCTCCATTCCCCTCGTGCTCGCGCCTCCGCGCCTCGCCTCCTTTTGCTGCGTCCCCGTTGCGGCCTTGCTGCGTCCCCACGACCGGCGCGCCCAGGCCGCATCGCTCTCCGCCTCCACCTCGTCGGCCCTCCTCCTTCGTCACCAATATCGCCGCTCCCTCGCGCCGACCCGCCATTCGCCTCCTCCATCGGACGCGCCGACCACGGGAGACGTCGAAGGCCGAAGCCCGGCCGGCCAGGAGCCGCCGCCGTCGCCGCCACGACCTCCTCCTCGAGGCCCCTGCCTCGTCTCCAGCGCGCCCGCGACCTCCGCCTCGTCATCCTCGACCTTCGCCTCCGCCCGGAGCCTCGTCGGCCTCCCCGTCCCTGTTGCCTCGCCGAGTCGCTCGAGCCCTTGCCTGCCTCGTCCCCCGCTTCTCCTCTCCGCGTGAGAGATGCCAGCGCCCCGAGCCGGTGCTTCGCCGCCTCCCCGTGCTCCGACCTCAGCACCGCCGCGCCTTCCTCGCCAAGGAAGCAGCCGACGCCGACAAGTCTTGCTACTGCACTGGAACCTGCCAAGTACCTCGTCGCCGAAGACCAAGTACCTCTTCCCTCGGCAAGTTCGACACCATCGCTAGAACGGCTATAGTCCAAAACGCCAAGTACCAGGAAGATGACCCACCAAGTACCTCGACGCTCGACGCCCGAACGACTACCTTCGATGAAGAAACGAGTATGACTACACTTGGTGGATGCGACAAGTACCTCTACCGTCGACCCCGTGTACGACTACCGTCGCCCCGGGAACGATGAATTCGTCAAGTACCTCTCCGAAACGGAACGAGTACCTCTACGTCAACGACGACCCCGATGCCCCGTGTACGACTACGAACGGAACGACTACTTCCCTCTACGAACGTGTACCACGACCCGCGAGTACCACTACTTCCTCTACGACCTCGAACCGCCTCCGAGAACGAACGCTTCGAAGGTATAACCCCGAGACAATGACCCGAGAACGTTTGCTTGTTGTGTTGTATGAGATGTATCGGATGTTTGCATCGTGTCCGTTGTGACCCTCGTTTGCCCTGTCGTCGTCACGTGGGAACCCGGAAGCCGGGATCACCCCATCATCTTGCTTGACTCGCTCACGCCACCTTTCTTTTGCACCGGTCTCTCGACGAGTTACCGGAACCGAGATGTTGCCGTTGCATCATTTTTGGATCGTTGCCGTGGCACCTTTTCTTTCCACCATGGTGACAAGTGCTTCATATATCTCCATGTTAATGTTTAACTAAAAATTGCATAAAACTTGAGCATGTCATCCGCATCATGTTAACAACATTAAAATGTGTGAATTGTTGTTTGCTTAAAATTGCTAAACATGCGTATGGGAATTTTCTGGAATTGTTGTTGTAGTTTCCGGCCTCATATAAACTTGTTGACTTGTGATGTTTTTGAGTGCTTCCTGCCTTGCCATGTTTAGCATCATATATAGACTTGTCTTGCATCCTACTTGGTTGAGCATATTGTCATGTTGCTTGTGTTGTTTTTCTCTGCTTCCTACCTTGCCATGTATTGCTTCCTGTATAGACTTGTAGTGCATCCTATATAGAACTGTCGTGCATCATACATGGTTGAGCATATTGTCATGTCTCGTGTGGTGTGTTTACCATGTTGCTTGCTTATTCTCGTTAGTGCTTGTTCCGTTGCGTTCGTGAGGATTCGTTCGTCTACCCGTGGTTCTTCTTCAAGGCTTCTTCTTCGTCTTCTTCTTGGATCCGTTCTTCTTCCTTGCGGGATCTCAGGCAAGATGACCATACCCTTGGATACCTTTACTACCATTGCCATGCTTAGTTGTCTCGATGCTATCGTTATATGTCGCGCTACCCATCTTATTGCCAGCCCCTCTCCTTGTTGCCATGAAACCTCTAACCTTTGAAACGTTCCTAGCAAAACCATTGTTTGGCTATGTTACCCGCTTGCTCAGCCCCTCTTATAGCTTTGTTAGTTGCAGGTGAAGATGAAGATCGTTCCATGTGGGAACTTGTTGTTGGAATATCACAATATCTATTATTATTATTAACACACCTATATACTGGGCATGGGTGGAAGGCTTGGCCTTTTGCTCGGTGTTTTGTTCCACTCATGCCACCTTAGGCGCCGATAAACCGGCATTATGTTCCTTGATTTTGCATTCCTTACACGGTTGGGTATATGGGGACCCCTTGACACTTCGTCTTTGAATAAAACTCCTCCAGCAAGGCCCAACATTGGTTTTAATTTGCCTCATAATAACAACTTAATTAAATAATTAAATTTGCATAGGGGGTCGCGCCCTCAGGATTCTTTTCTACATAGCAGGGGGGCCAATGCTGATGGTGTTGGTCCCAAATAGAGCACTGTGCGGGACCGCCCCTTGGCAACTTGGGGTATCTGGCTCCTGTACGCTTCGCTCATCCGGACGTGGCCTGAGACGAGATACGCGCGGCTACTATCAGGGTGTCGGCACGCCGGGATGTCTAGCTGGACTTGTTTTACCATTGTCGAAATGTCTTGTGCACCGGGATGCCGAGCCTGATCGGATTTCCCTAAGATAAGGGGTGATGATATTATATTTATCACTTCAGCTGATCGTGAGAGCTTGTGATGGGCTAAGTTGGGACACCCCTGCAGGGTTATGATCTTTCAAAAGCCGTGCCCGCGGTTATGTGGCAGATTGGAATTTGTAAATGTCCGGTTGTAGAAAACTTGACAGAGGATCCGAAGTAAAACACACAACTGTGTGAGTAACCATGATTGTCTCTTTTCACTTTGAGAAGAGAACACAGTGGGGTTATGTTTGACTCGTAGGTAGTTCAGGATCTTTAGCGATCACTACTAGTTGCGACCGTTTGCGTAGATGCTCATCTTATTCTTGTACTCGTAAGTTAGCCACCATATTATGCTTAGCCGCTGCTGCAACCTCACCACTTTACCTCTTCCTACCCATAAAGCTTTGCTAGTCTTGATACCCATGGTTATGGGATTGCTGAGACCTCGTGGCTCACAGATACTACAACACCATATGCAGGTTTAGCCGAGAATGATGCATGAGATGGATCAGAACTCCATCGGGAGTTCCATGAAGAGCGTGGCCGTATGCTTGTGACGTTTTCGACGATCGGTAGTGGTTTCTACTAGGGGCGATTCGGACCTGTGGCTTTATGTTTTTGGTATCTTTCTTTTGGATCTTCGCCCGTAGTCGGATTGTGATGTTATTTGGATGATGATTTGCTTATGTAATGTATTGTGTGACGTGGCGAGTGTAAGCCAACTATCCTTTTGCAATTTCATCCCTATTTTTACATGAGTCGTGCAAAGATACCAAACTTGGGATCATTCTAGAATGGGCTTATACCTATAAGTCGTGCCTCGACACGTAGGAGGTATAATCCCATCCTGGGCATTACAAGTTGGTATTCAAAGCCTTCTCCGACCTAGGAGCCCCCACTGATTGATCGAATCATTGACGGTTGAGTGTAGGCACACACTTAAAATATTTTGAGTCCTATATATATATCGGAGAGTAGGATTTCTTTTGCTCCTCATCTCTTTTCACTCTGGTGAGGAATCCTGACGATTACTTGTCTCTTCTACTCTCAAAAAGATGCACCAATTTTTTTTAGGATCACGCGAGTATTGTTTGGATTGTTCCGATGTCTTTGTGACGAGAACATTGTTCTCGATGCCTCCTGTCATTTAGGGGTTGTGGCAGTGTCCCGGGGAGTTGAGCTCTGAGGTGTTGTCGTCACAAATATATCGCAGCAGTTCTGGAATACTTAAGACGGCCGACATCGAAAACTCTCCTATGCGGTTAGTGGCAAGATAACCCCGACATCACCCAGTACTGGGGAGGTAGTTCGGGAGTATTGCCATAGCTTGTATAGCAGATGCGTTTCGAAGGTCCGAGGTAAACAGTTTCCGGAAATAACTGGTTATGTGTTGAAGGATGGATACAGCTGGATGTAGGATTAGAGTTGAGTGCGCGATGCTTCCCCTGTATCCCCAACACCTGATTGCATAACTGGAAACTTCCGGAAATTAATAGGTGGGTTCATCTAGTAGTTCGTAGGCATTGTTCCAACGAATGCATGATATGGAGTTCGGGGTTCTACATTGAGTGAAGTAGTTTTATGGGCGTTGTTCCAATTGGGAGTTGCATCTTAAAGGGTCCTTGGCTATGCTGATCCGGGGATTGCAAAACCCTTTTGTAACATGTTCCATGAGCTTTCAGCACGAATATGTGGAACGAAGCTTCTATCTTGTATTTGTTCTATCTGCTCCTTGTTGTTTTTATTTACCTTTTTGTTCTCCCAAGTGGCTTCTCGAGAAGCTGATGTACCTACGGAATTCATTCGTTCAATTCTCTGTTCGAATGATATTGTGAAGATTATGCTGCAACATATCTATCCTTTGTTTTTGTTTTGATTCTGGTATTCGAGTTGTTTCGATGTCAAGTGTTGATTCCATACCTTCCTAAGCGGTGTTCTCATATTTCTATGGGAGTGCTAATTCTTCTTGACCATCGAGATTTTCATGTTAATCCTTTTTCAACCGATGTGCCTTCTCTTCAAGTTATTCCATACGGACGCCGTTGAGAAATCTGACGATTTGTCTGTTTCATTCATCCCAAGTTGTCTTTGTTTTCCCCACCCTCCCACCCTTCTTCTTCTCGGAGCCAGAATTCTTAATCAAGTATCCATTTTATTCATGTGATACTTATTCATTCATTTCCTTCAATGTTCTTATCCGGTGATTTATCGTGAAGATGCTCGAGAGCTTCAAGTTCATCATTCTCCGTTCTTGTTTCTTCTTCGGTGGAATAAATTCAAGCTTCGGTCATGATCATATCTCTTCCTTTTTGTTTAACATGTTTTCCCATGTTGAAAATTATTATCCGAAGGCTCTCTTTTTATTCAACTCTCTTATTCATATCCGGAGTGTTCAAGATGTCTCAGAAGATTCATAATTCCATTCTTAATCTGTTCAAACTATTTTGAGGATTGTTATCTTACTCAAGCCATTTAATTCAACCGGTGTAATATCTCTTAAGCAATCTTTTCCAACGGTGATTTCTTTAGTGGGCCCTAACCCACATGTCTTTTCCCAGGATCTTACCTGACTCTTCTTTTTCCGGAGAATTCTTTTCGAATGTGACGTAAGAATGGATTACATCAGTCATATACCTTCTCCAAGATCGCGTTCAATTATTTTCACCATTGTTTCAACCTTTTTAATTCTTCATTCCGGAGTGCTCAACAATTATTATGGCATTTCTCGTCTTCATTCTCAACATTTGAAGACCAGAGAATAGTTTCTCTTAAATCTTGGCCGTTCTCTTGAAGATGCGTGGTTCTAGCTTCATGCCATCCTCATTATTGTTCAGATTGTGAGGAATTCTTTTATGCCATCCTAAGCATTTCATGAATTCTTTCCATTGTGATCCTCCGAAGGCCATTATTTCAGAAGATTTCTTCGTTCTCAGTTTTCAACTTCGCCCTCCAACTATTCTTATTGATGCCTCTTCGTTCGTCTCCATATTCTTCCCGGTGGATTATTATTTTCATCACCCGGTTTCAATTCTTATGGTGGTTCATTCAAGATTACTCTTCCGTTGTTATCGTACCAATTCATTTGTTCTTTTCATAATCCTACCGGTGCTTTGTTGAATATTTATCCAAGGTTGTACTAGATCTCTCTTTAATTCTTTGCAACGAGAATAAGTAGTATGCCAAATCCATTGCTTGTCGTCAATTTAAATTGATGAAGGATATGCATAACATAATTCTTATTCTTATTTCATCCAAGTGGATTAATCCCTTTGTTAGAGTTTATTCATGAGGAATAAATTCTAGGTTTCAAGTTGTTCATCTTGTTTTCCGAAGTTCCAAGTTATTTCAATTATACCATTCCAAACCTCCATCTAATTCATCGCAGGCCTTGAATCTTATTCTTTTCATCTTTCACTTCTCATGCTCTCATTACCGGAGTTTTCATGGTGGTTCATCAAGATTTAATTCATCCTCGAAGTCTTCATCAAGATTCTTGTTGGAGCTCAAGCATTCTTCATCATGCTTTCCAATTGCAATCCTTTCTACCTTATCTTTTCAGATGGTGTTATGTCATTCTTGACAATTCCTTCATGTTTCATGATTCACGAGTTATCAAGAATGAGATATTTAAAACCATCATTTCTTTTTCTTTAGGAGATCCTTTCAACCCTTCAATTATTCGTTGGATTTATCTGGGTTGTATTTCACCTAAAAGCCTTCCATTGGGAATGTTACTATTATGGTGCTTATAAATGACCCAAATTCTTCATTTATCCTTCCAGCGAAATAAGTTTATCGTCTCCTTGTTGATCTTAATCCAATCAAATGTTTTTCATAAGTGGCTGGTTGTCACCTCTTAATTTTGAGATGTTTTCCATAAGCCCACATCAAGCTTATTCGTTTCGTTGTTGATTTTCCACCAACCCCATTCAACCCTTCTTCGTAAGGATGCTCTCAAAATCATTTATAGTCGAAGATGTTCTTCTTCTTCGATCTCTTCACTCCATTATTCGTTCCAGAGGCTTTGTGATATTGCTCTCTTCGAACCATCATCTTGTCATATCAAGATCATGTTCTTTTCTTTTCTAGTCCATTAACACGAGTGTCGTGAGCTCCATTCTAATTCTCTCATCTTATCAAGTTTTGCCTCTCTTTTCAACCAGAGTGCTATCTGAAATCTTTCTCCTTATGCCATTCTTTCAATTGTTTCAGAGGCTGTGTGTTGTTGATTTCATCAAGCATCATTCCTTCTCCTCAAGTTCATGTTAATCCTTTCCATTTTTAGACGGAGTGATGTCCAAATCATGTCATTCTTATTCCTTGGCTATACTGTTACAGTTTCTTATTCTTTTGGTTCGTAAGCTCTTGTCTCGTGTCTTTCAACCTACAAGGTTCTCATAATGCTCCTTGTTCCTCTTTTCTAACGGAGTGTTTTCATCTTCGTTCATCTCTGTTGTAGTCTTCTTTCAATTTGGTCAACCTCTCAAGTTCGTGGTTTCGCTCGTTTGTCGAAGAAGCAACTTTGTTTTACCTCTTCTTTTCCGTTTCACCCGGTGCCATCTCTAGGATCTCGGGTCGAGATCCTCTGTTAGTGTGGGAGAGTTGTGACGCCCGAAGACCGACGTCCCAGAAGATTCCAGATGTTCCAGGTTCTCCCGTGTGTTTCATTTATGCTTGTGTTATTTATTTTGCATTGCATCATGTCATCATGTCATCATGACTTTAATTCTGCAACTCAACCAAATAAGTCGTATGGACCTTTGGTCCATTTAAATCGAGGGAAGGATGACTTCTCTTTATAACATATATATCCTCCTAATATTTATGGAGCTATGATAAAATATTCCATTGTTGGAAGTAACCATAACACACTTGCATATTTTCCCCATGCCTTCCCTTTCTCAATTCTGGCCTCAACCTTTGCCCATGAATCTTATTGGCTGAGTTAAGCCACATCCTCAAATTCCACCCCTTTTGGATTCCATCAAAAGGGTTTTCGTGAATTCAAATAGTTTGACTTTTGTTCAAACTTGTTTGAATCTAATTTTCCCAAAAGTCTTCCGTTGATTTTATTTAATTTCCTTACATTTTTGTGAGTCCAGGGAATTTTACCCTATGCCCAATTCTTTCCCTAACCTTTGCTCTTCTCTCTTTTTCTCCTTCCTTTTTTTTCCTGTAAAATAAAGAGAAAGGAGGAGGTAAGCCGCAGCCCAGCCTCCTCCCTGCGGCCAGGTCGGCCCAATCTCTTCCCAGCCGGCCCATCAGGCCTTTTGCAGCCCAGCCGCCCCCCTCCTACTTCTAACCCTAGCCCCGCAGCCCGCTCTCTTTCCTTCGCTCGTCCCTTTCCTCGCGCCGCCAAGACGCCCGCTCTCCTCTCGATCCCCCTCCCCATCGCTCTCTCTCCCAGCGGCCGATCCCCTCGAGCCCCCGCCTCTTCTCCCTACTGCACCGCCGCCCTTCACCATTCCCCTCATGCTCGCGCCTCCGCGCCTCGCCTCCTTTTGTTGCGTCCCCACTACGGCCTTGTTGCGTCCCCACGACCGGCGCGCCCAGGCCGCATCGCTCTCCGCCTCCACCTCGTCGGCCCTCCTCCTTCGTCACCAGTGTCGCCGCTCCCTCGCGCCGACCCGCTGTTCGCCTCCTCCATCGGACGCGCCGACCACGGGAGACGTCGAAGGCCGAAGCCCAGCCGGCCTGGAGCCGCCGCCATCGCCGCCAAGACCTCCTCCTCGAGGCCCTTGCCTCGTCTCCAGCGTGCCCACGACCTCCGCCTCGCATCCTCGACCTTCGCCTCCGCCCGGGGCCTCGTCGGCCTCCCCGTCCATGCTGCCTCGCCGAGTCGCTCGAGCCCTTGCCTGCCTCGTCCCCCGCTTCTCCTCTCTGCGTGAGAGATGCCAGCGCCCCGAGCCGGTGCTTCGCCGCCTCCTCGTGCTCCGACCTCAGCACCGCCGCGCCTTCCTCGCCAAGGACGCAGCCGACGCCGACAAGTCTTGCTGCTGCACTAGAACCTGCCAAGTACCTCGTCGCCGAAGACCAAGTACTGCTTCCCTCGGCAAGTTCGACACCATCGCTAGAACGGCTACAGTCTAAAACGCCAAGTACCAGGAAGACGACCCGCCAATTACCTCGACGCTCGACGCCCGAACGACTACCTTCGGTGAAGAAACGAGTACGACTACACTTGGTGGATGCGACAAGTACCTCTACCGTCGACCCCGTGTACGACTACCGTCGCCCCGGGAACGATGGATTCGTCAAGTACCTCTCTGAAACGGAACGAGTACCTCTACGTCAACGATGACCCCGACGCCCCGTGTACGACTACGAACGGAACGACTACTTCCCTCTACGAACGTGTACCACGACCCGCGAGTACCACTACTTCCTCTACGACCTCGAACCGCCTCCGAGAACGAACGCTTCGAAGGTATAACCCCGAGACGATGACCCGAGAACGTTTGCTTGTTGTGTTGTATGAGATGTATCGGATGTTTGCATCGTGTCTGTTGTGACCCTCGTTTGCCCTGTCGTCGTCACGTGGGAACCCGGAAGCCGGTATCACCCCATCATCTTGCTTGACTCGCTCACGCCTCCTTTCTTTTGCACCGGTCTCTCGACGAGTTACCGGAACCGAGATGTTGCTGTTGCATCATTTTCGGATCGTTGCCGTGGCATCTTTTCTTTCCACCACGGTGACAAGTGCTTCATATCTCTTCATGTTAACGTTTAACTAAAAATTGCATAAAACTTGAGCATGTCATCCGCATCATGTTAACAACATTAAAATGTGTGAATTGTTGTTTGCTTAAAATTGCTAAACATGCGTATGGGGATTTTCCGGAATTGTTGTTGTAGTTTCCGGCCTCATTTAAACGTGTTGACTTGTGTTGTTTTTGAGTGCTTCCTGCCTTGCCATGTTTAGCATCATATATAGACTTGTCTTGCATCCTACTTGGTTGAGCATATTGTCATGTTGCTTGTGTTGTTTTTCTGTGCTTCCTACCTTGCCATGTATTGCTTCCTGTATAGACTTGTAGTGCATCCTATATAGAACTGTCGTGCATCATACATGGTTGAGCATATTGTCATGTCTCGTGTGGTGTGTTTACCGTGTTGCTTGCTTCTTCTCGTTAGTGCTTGTTCCGTTGCGTTCGTGAGGATTCGTTCGTCTACCCGTGGTTCTTCTTCAAGGCTTCTTCTTCGTCTTCTTCTTGGATCCGTTCTTCTTCCTTGCGGGATCTCATGCAAGATGACCATACCCTTGGATACCTTTACTACCATTGCCATGCTTAGTTGTCTCGATGCTATCGTTATATGTCGCGCTACCCATCTTATTGCCAGCCCCTCTCCTTGTTGCCATGAAACCTCTACCTTTGAAACCTTCCTAGCAAAACCATTGTTTGGCTATGTTACCCGCTTGCTCAGCCCCTCTTATAGCGTTGTTAGTCGCAGGTGAAGATGAAGATCGTTCCATGTGGGAACTTGTTGTTGGAATATCACAATATCTATTATTATTATTATTAACACACCTATATACTGGGCATGGGTGGAAGGCTTGGCCTTTTGCTCGGTGTTTTGTTCCACTCATGCCACCTTAGGCGCCGATAAACCGGCATTATGTTCCTTGATTTTGCGTTCCTTACACGGTTGGGTATATGGGGACCCCTTGACACTTTGTCTTTGAATAAAACTCCTCCAGCAAGGCCCAACATTGGTTTTAATTTGCCTCATAATAACAACTTAATTAAATAATTAAATTTGCATAGGGGGTCGCGCCCTCGGGATTCTTTTCTACATAGCAGGGGGGCCAGTGCTAATGGTGTTGGTCCCAAATAGAGCACTGTGCGGGACCGCCCCTTGGCAATTTGGGGTATCTGGCTCCTGTACGCTTCGCTCATCCGGACGTGGCCTGAGACGAGATACGCTCGGCTACTATCAAGGTGTCGGCACGCCGGGAGGTCTTGCTGGACTTGTTTTACCATTGTCGAAATGTCTTGTGCACCGGGATGCCGAGCCTGATCGGATTTCCCTAAGATAAGGGGTGATGATATTATATTTATCACTTCAGCTGATCGTGAGAGCTTGTGACGGGCTAAGTTGGGACACCCCTGCAGGTTTATGATCTTTCAAAAGCCGTGCCCGCGGTTATGTGGCAGATTGGAATTTGTTAATGTCCGGTTGTAGAAAACTTGACAGAGGATCCGAAGTAAAACACACAACTGTGTGAGTAACCGTGACTGTCTCTTTTCACTTTGAGAAGAGAACACGGTGGGGTTATGTTTGACTCGTAGGTAGTTCAGGATCTTTAGTGATCACTACTAGCTGCGACCGTTTGCGTAGATGCTCATCTTATTCTTGTACTCGTAAGTTAGCCACCATATTATGCTTAGCCGCTGCTGCAACCTCACCACTTTACCTCTTCCTACCCATAAAGCTTTGCTAGTCTTGATACAAATGGTTATGGGATTGCTGAGTCCTCGTGGCTCACAGATCTACAACACCAGATGCAGGTTCAGCCGAGAATGATGCAGGAGATGGATCAGAACTCCATCGGGAGTTCCATGAAGAGCGTGGCCGTATGCTTGTGACATTTTCGACGATCAGTAGTGGTTTCTACTAGGGGCGATTCGGACCTGTGGCTTTATGTTTTTGGTATCTTTCTTTTGGATCTTCGCCCGTAGTCGGGTTGTGATGTTATTTGGATGATGATTTGGTTATGTAATGTATTGTGTGACGTGGCGAGTGTAAGCCAACTATCCTTTTGCAATTTCGTCCGTATTTTTACATGAGTCGTGCAAAGATACCAAACTTGGGATCATTCTAGAATGGGCTTATACCTTTAAGTCGTGCCTCAACACGTAGGAGGTATAATCCCATCCTGGGCATTACAGATGATCAGGAAAATCATTAAGTAACTGGAGAAGCCTCCCCCAAGCTTGTGGGAGACTCTCTTCTTTAGTTTGAGCAAAGTTATATATTTTTCGTAAGGCAGCTTGTTTCTTATGAGCGGGAAAACATTTAGCAGAGAAGTAATACATAATATCCCGGGGACTACGCACACAACCAGGATCAAGAGAATTAAACCAAGTCTTAGCATCACCTTTATCGAGAACGGAAATAGCTTAAGGATATAGTAGTAACGAATCTTTTCATCATTGGTAAACAGGGTGGCTATATCATTCAACTTAATAAGATGTGCCACAACAGTTTCAGACTCATAGCCATGGAAAGGACCAGACACAACCAACGTAATTAACTCAGGATCAACAGAGAATTCATAATCCTTATCAGTGACACAGATAGGTGAAGTAGCAAAAGCAGGGTCATGTTTCATTCTAGCATTCAAGAACTTTTCTTTTAGCTTAGCTAATAACTTCTTAAGATCACATCTATCATTGCAAGTAAGAAAGTCTCTAGCAGTTTCTTCATCCATAACATAACCCTCAGGAACAACAGGCAATTCATATCTATTGGGAGTAGTTTCATCATCACTTTCATAAATATCATCAGTTTCAACATTTGCACTCTCCCTAACCTTAGCAATTTGTTCATCTAGAAATTCACCTAGCAGAAGTAGCATCATCAAGAACATACGACATATCAGATTCAATAGCAGGAGTAGGTGTCGCAAGTTTACTCATAACAGAAGGAGAATCAAGTGCAGAGCTAGATGGCAGTTCCTTACCTCCCCTCGTAGTTGATGGTAAGATCTTGGTTTTTGAGTCCTTCAGATTCTTCATAGTGATCAGCAGATATAAATCCCAAGTGACTTAAAGAATAGAGCTATGCTCCCCGGCAACGGTGCTAGAAAATAGTCTTGATAACCCACAAGTGTAGGGGATCGCAACAGTTTTCGAGGGTAAAGTATTCAACCCAAATTTGTTGATTCGACACAAGGGGAGCCCAAGAATACTCTTAAGTATTAGCAGCTGAGTTGTCAATACAACCACACCTGGAAACTTAGTATGTGCAGCAAGATAGTTTAGTAGCAAAGTAATATGATAGTGGTGGTAGCGGCAATAAAAGTAACGATAGTGTTTTTGTAGTTTTTGTAATAGTAGCAATGGAAAAGTAAATAAACAACTAGCAATATAGGTAAAGCTCGTAGGCATTGGATCGGTGATGGGAAATTACGTCGGATGCAATTCATCATGTAGAAGTTATAACCTAGGGTGACACAGAACTAGCTCCAGTTCATCAATGCAATGTAGGCATGTATTCCGAATATAGTCATACGTGCTTATGGAAAAGAACTTGCATAACATCTTTTGTCCTACCCTCCCGTGGTAGCGGGGTCCTATTGGAAACTAAGGGATATTAAGGCCTCCTTTTAATAGAGTACCGGACCAAAGCATTAACACATAGTGAATACATGAACTCCTCAAACTATGGTCATCACCGGGAGTGGTCCCGATTATTGTCACTTCGGGGTTGCCATATCATAACACATAGTAGGTGACTATAGACTTGCAAGATAGGATCAAGAACACACATATATTCATGGAAACATAATAGGTTCAGATCTGAAATCATGGCACTCGGGCCCTAGTGACAAGCATTAAGCATAGCAAAGTCATAGCAACATAAATCTCAGAACATAGTGGATACTAGGGATCAAACCCTAACAAAACTAACTTGATTACATGATAGATCCCATCCAACCCATCACCGTCCAGCAAGCCTACGATGGAATTACTCACACACGGCGGTGAGCATCATGGAATTGGTGATGGAGGAAGGTTGATGATGACGACGACGACGATCTCCACTCTCCGGAGCCCCGAACGGACTCCAGATCAGCCCTTCCAAGAGAGATTAGGGCTTGGTGGCGGCTCCGTCTCGTGAAATGCGATAATTCCTTCTCTCTGATTTTTTTCTCCTCGAAACGGAAGATATAGGATCTGGGGGTACGCCGGTAAGTCACCAGGGGGCCCGCCAGGCAGGGGGGCGCGCCCTGGGCCGGGGGGGGGCGCACCCCCACCCTCGTGGACTGGCCCAAGGCCCCCTGGTGCGGATCTTCTTGTAGGTATTTTTTATATTTTCTGAAATAATTCTTCGTTGATTTTCAGGCGATTCCGAGAACTTTTTATTCTTCACAGAAACAACACCATGGCAGTTCTGCTGAAAACAACGTTAGTCCGGGTTAGTTCCATTCAAATCATGCAAGTTAGAGTCCGAAAGAAGGGCAAAAGGGTTTGGAAAAGTAGATACGTTGGAGACGTATCATCCTCTTGATTGAATAAAATAGCTTCTATGGGAGGACGACCAACGTCCACCCTATAATGCGTAAAGATTTCTTTGGCCTCTTTCATTATGAATCTGAACTCATGAGCCAAAAAGATAGTAGCTGCGCGCTTAACAGAAGAATGCTCAATATTGGAAAATTCCAGAAAGATTTTCTGAATGCAAGGATGCATATGGATAAATTGCCATTCAATTTCAACTACAAGCATAGATATGGCATCCGCAAGACTACTAGTTCTATGAAGAATAGATCCACCCATAGTGGGTAAAGCACCGGCACAAGTAAAGAAGTCTTGAAGAACTCATTTTTCAATAATATTACCACTACCGACCCGAAACTTCTTAGTATGTAAAGTGGTAGTTTCATCCGGAGGATCAACAAAGGTGAATTTGCCCTCAACATTACTACCCTTTTCAAAGGCTTCTTCCCCCATATCAGACATGATAGCAACAAACCAAAATAAAGACGAACACACACAGAAGAAGAAGGGCGAGTAAAATGGCAAGGGTGAAGTGGGGGAGAGGAAAACGAGAGGCAAATAATGTAGTGCGAGGGATAAGGGTTTGTGATAGGTACTTGGTATATGACTTTTGCGTAGATCTCCCCAGCAACGATGCCAGAAATTCTTCTTGCTACTTCTCGAGCTTGCGTTGTATTCCCTCGAAGAGGAAAGGGTGATGCAACACAGTAGCGTAAGTATTTCCCTCAGTTTTTGAGAACCAAGGTATCAATCCAGTAGGAGACCACGCATGAGTCCCTCGCACCTGCACAAACAAATAAGAACTTCGCAGCCAACGCGATAAGGGGTTGTCAATCCCTTCATGGTCACTTACAAGAATGAGATCTGATAGATAGGATAGGATAATATTTTTGGTATTTTTGGTACAAGAACAGGAAGTAAATAAAGCAAATAAGCCACGACAACAGAAATTGGCTAGTTGAAAGGAAAATAATATGATGAAGATAGACCCGGGGGCCATAGGTTTCACTAGTGGCTTCTCTCATGATAGCAGAATTCTACGGCGGGTGAACAAATTACTGTCGAGCAATTGATAGAAAAGCACATAATTATGAGAATATCTAGGCATGATCATTGTATATAGGCATCACGTCCGTGACAACTAGACCGAAACGATTCTACATCTACTACTATTACTCCACACATTGATCGCTATCCATCATGCATCTAGAGTATTAAGTTCATAAGAACAGAGTAACTATGGACCCGAAGGTCTGTGGTAAACTACTCACAACTCATCAGAGAGGCTATGATGTTGATGTAGAAGCCCTCCTTGATAGATGCCCCCTCCGGCGAAGCTCCGGAACAGGCCCCAAGATGGGATCTCACGGGAACAGAAGGTTACGGCGGTGGAATTAGGGTTTCTTCGTGCTCCTCGATGTTTTCAGGGTATATGGGTATATATAGGAGGAAAAAGTACGTCGGTGAAGCAACGTGGGGCCCACGAGGATGGGGGGCGCGCCTACCCCCCTGGGCATGCGCTGCCCCCTCGTGGGCACCTCATTTCTTCTCTGACTTGTACTCCAAGTCTCTCGTGAAGATATCGTTCCAAAAATAACTCTCCCAAAGGTTTCATTCCGTTTGGACTCCGTTTGATATTCCTTTTCTGCGAAACACTGTATAGGCAAAAAACAACAATTTGCACTGGGCCTTGGGTTAGTAGGTTAGTCCCAAAAATAATATAAAAGTGTATAATAAATCCCATTAAACATTCAAAACAGAATATATAATAGCATGGAACAATAAAAAATTATAGATACGTTAGGGACGTATCAGCCGCCGCCATGCATAATTACTCTTTGTACTTAGTCTTGATCAACCATGAATCATATCTTTGGAGAAACACCACAACAGAAATGCCCGATCCCTGCTCTCGCGCGACCTCGTTGGGTCACACCGGGGCAGCACCCGCCGGCTGGCTCAAGGCCTCCTCTGCACCAAGCTCCTCCCTCCCGCGCCGCTGCCGGGGGCGTCGCCGGGCAAAGCCCGTGTGGCGTGGTAGTGGCGGCAAATCTCCTCGGCCATAGATCAGATTGAAGCGGCGGCGTTCCGCACCGGCCATTCAATTGCAGCGTCGCAGGGAGGCGGCGGCCAAGATTTGGAAGTTGCGATGGTGGACGGTCAAGGCAGCGTGGCGGTGGCGGTGGACACGCCCGATCTAGGCGTCCAGGTCGTTGTGCCGGCTGCATCTCAACATCTCCGACGCCAGCTTGCGGGTTTCTAGGCTAGTCTCGCAACACGAGGAATCCGGGCTCTCCGGCCACGAGTATGGCGGTGGTGGTCTCCTCCTCCGTCGGAGGTGGTCGGCCGACTGGTTGTGGTGGATCCCTAGATCCATAGCTAGTCCGGCGGCGAGTTGGGGAGGCGCGGCTGCTGGTGAAAAACGAGCTCCGACTACGGTCATGGCAAGCGATGGCGGCATCTACGCGCGCCGTTACCTTGTTGAAGGCATCACCATTGCGGCCACCTTCTACCCACTCGCGCTGCTCCGGGCAAACCCCATATTTGGGTATCCAGGATAGGACGATGGCGGCTCTCTCGATGTCGCTCTCCCTCCCGAGGGCATTGTTTTGGAGCAACTGCTCGACGGAGGACGCAAGAAGTGGAGCGGTGTACATCTACAACGCCGACAACAATGAGTCTCGACGGCGTGGTGCAGCGGGGTCTCGGTGACGGGCGTGAGATGATGGACTCGCGTAGGGCGAGGGCGTTGTCTGGCATTCTAGTGGCGTTGACGGCAGGCCTGGCAAGGTGGATGCATCAGTACTTGCTCTGAAGATGGATCGGTGGAAGATGGTGGCGACGACCTCTGCAGCGGGCGCATGCGGTGCCCCCTGATAGTGCGCTGGACCGGTGTGTGCCCCAGACCCGACAATAGGCTTGGTTGGGGCCTCCGACTTTAGATGTTAGACTTTGGTGCGAGGTCTGTTTGGTATTCAGCTCTAACATTCGTGACCCCTTCATCAAGTGGATAAGAGTAGCGAGAGATGTTGCCAAGACGGTGGCTTCAGACTTATTGATGTAATACTTTGTAAGGTCTTTCTGAATAATTAATAAAATGTCTGCATACATCAACCCAGATGCAGAGGCAGGGGTCATCATCCTTTTTAAAAAACAAACAAACAAATGAATCATATCATCTCTCATCATAAAGACATCATCTCTCATCATAAAGACCATATCTTACAGATAAATACGAATGCTCACACAATCTTCTTGTCATGATTGCAATAGGCTCACTCTCACATGACCAATCTTTAGATAACTTCATGAATAACAATTTGGTCAACAACTAATGTTCTTCTTATAACCTTGAATCCAACAAATGGTTTTCAACCAATGCCTATGGGCAAACCCTTAAAATATAACTTATGACAACTATTAATTCATAGTGATTGTCATCAATTATTAAAATTAAACATGGGGCACCATGCTCTTTCAGTGTGTATGCGTGCATGCGATGTATGTGTTGTGTGCTCTATCATATGTATTCATGTACTTCTTTTTTTTAGTCTGCATATAAGATTTGGTCAAAGTCAATTTTTGTTAACTTTGGCTGAGTTTATAGAAAAATATATCAAAATTCACATTATGAAATCAATATTGTTAGATGGATCATGAAATTAATTTTCATACCATATAGTTTTAATATTGTAGATGTTGATATTTTTTCCTACAAAGCTAATCGAACTTTATAAAGTTTGACTTTGATCAATCTTATATGCAGACTAAAAAAAACTGAGGCTAAAAATACCTAAGATGACTTACTCACTTGGAACAGAAAAGAGGAAAACAAAACGGCACTGACTTTTCGCATCCCGACAGATGGCCCACTGGCCCACAGGCCAGTGAAGTCGCCGCGGGATACCAAGCGGACAACACCTGTTGCAGCCGAATGGCCAAGAGGGTCAATGCAAGTGGTCCCTCACATCCTGTGACACGCGGCGAGCCACGTGGTCCGCCACTCGCAGTCGGAAGCGTCACGACTACGCCCCTCGTGTCCACCGGTGTGGCCGGAGCAATACTCCGCAGCGCGGAGCGGAGACCTATTCCTACCAGTTTTTATAGGCAAATTTGATATTTTGCCACACCTTACTTTGCCATTTGATAATTTGCCCTCCTCCTGAGAATGACAGGTGGGGTCCGGGTCCACCCGTCATTGAGACAACCCGGGGCAATTCATCAAATGGCAAAGTAAAGTGTGGCAAATCATCAAATCCCCCATTTTTATACCCACACCACACTCCTCTCCCCACCTCTCTCCCTCTCTCTCTCTCCTTCGCTTCCCTCTCCTCCGCTCGCCGCTTCTCCCGGGGACAGCCCCAGCCCTAGCGGAGCGGAGTCGTAGCCCAGCCTGGCGCGCGCCCGTTGCGCCGCGGCCGGTCCTTGTCACCTGCCAGATCCTGACCCGGTTCCAGACTGCCGGGATCCTCCGCGACGGTGGTGCTGTCGGGAAGTGCCTGGTCGCCGCCACTCCCTGATCGGGGATACCTACTCGCGTGATTCGAGGTAATTTCCGCGAATTGTGTGAGGGCTTGGTGCGGTAGGTGTGGTAAACTCGGAGAATTTCGGTGGTTTGGTGAAGTGTTGGTAGTCGTGCGGCCAGTTTCTAATGAATTGTGCGGGTCCACACCGCCGCTAATTTTTTTTCTTCCGAAAGGCCGTTCTTTCTTCTTGGTAATCTTATTATGTGATAATCTTATTATAAATTGTGATTGTGGGATATATGCCTGACCTTTTTTTTTTGAAAATTACGGTCTACTTTATTTAGCCATCCCACGTAGGGATCTCGTCAGCTACAATATGTAGGATAAAGTCTGGGGGCACATGCCGCCACTCCTTACACAAATTATTCAAAACCGCCTCACGGGCAAGGCCATGGGCCGCACTATTCGCCTCTCGTCGCGTCCAGGTAACTTTCCACATCTCCCTCGTCACCATAAGTTGCTTAACATCTTCAACTACCGGTCCCAACGCAGATAGGTCCTTCTCCTTGTCTTGCAGTTTACTTACTATTTCCTTGCAGTCCATCTCTATATGGAGCCGGGCTATGTTCAATTCATTTGCCATTTGCACTGCTATTTTGCATGCTTGAAGTTCCACCCTCGCCGGGTCCCTCCCCAGTGGGATTACACGGCACGCCCCTCCCCGGAACGCGCCCTCATGATCTCTGAACAGCAAACCCGCACCTCCACTCCCTCCTCCTTTCGATGTGGCTCCATCAACATTAACTTTGATCCATCCCTCTTCTGGAGGCCGCCACCTTTCCTTCACTGCTACCTTACCTTCCTTACTTACACGCCCGTGGATGCCTTGCCATTCAACCATGAGATGAAGCACTCTTTTAGCAATCTCCAGCGGTTCTTCGATGCGCTTCCCATCTCTAGCATTGTTACGTGCAAGCCACAGCGCATATGTACCTTGGACCATCACAGCCCTCTCATCGTCCGAGGCCCTTTCGAACCAGGCCAACAGCCATTTGGATAACGCACTCTGGGAATAAACAGACTCCGGTGGGATCGCCACCGGTACCCCCAACTCCGAATGCATTATCTTCCAGAACATCACCGAATGATGGCAGCCCCAGAAGCGGTGGTAGATCGTTTCCTCCCTGCCACAAGCAACACAGAACACACCTTGCTTTATTTTCCTTCGTCTCAGTTCATCTCCAACCGCAAGCCCGTTCCTGATCATCCTCCACATATGGATCTTCACCTTTCCCGGCGCCATTGTATCCCACAGCTTTAGCCATGCCCTGTGGTCCGCTATCGAGGAGGAGGAACCCGACTGTCCGGACCTCACACGTTTTTGACTCATCCTTAGATGGTAAGCCGAGCGGACAGAGAACACACCGTTTTTAGTAAAGTTCCATGCCAGGTAGTCCCTCACATCTCGCCCCCCCGCTGGAATTTGTAGAATCTCATCCGCCTCGTCTGGGGAGAACATCTCCTGTAGTTTATTACTGTCCCACGTTCCATCTTCTTGGAGAAGATCACTTACATGAGTAATACCATGGATGAACCGTTGGCCCAGTGGCCTCAGGCTACCCTTCCGCGGGATCCAGTTATCATGATGAATCGATATCCGTGAGCCGTCTCCAATTCTCCAAACCAGGCCATCGTTCAGCAAGTCTCTTCCATGCAATATACTCCTGAATGTATAAGAGCCCCCAGTGGGGCATGTAGCATTCAGAATTGAGCCTTCCGGGTAGTACCTCGCTTTTAACACCCTTGCGCATAGCGATCCCGGTACCTGGAACAGCCTCCAAGCTGCCTTGGCTAGCATGGCTTGGTTAAAAGCTTCAGGGTCTCTAAAACCCAGTCCACCCTCCTGTTTGCGCGTGCACATCTTATCCCAAGCAATCTAGTGCACTTTCTTTCGACCCTCCGCTTCTCCCCACCAGAAGTTTGACGATATGGATGACAGATTCCCGCACATTTTCTTGGTGAGTTGGAAGCAGCTCATGGTGAAAGTTGGTGTGGATTGGAGACCGGATTTAACGAGCACTTCTCGAGCCATTTTCGACAGGCCTTGCCCCTTCCAGCCAGAGACCTTTCCTTTAGCACTATCCTTGACATATTTGAAAGTTCCATCCTTAGATTTTCCAACTACTGTAGGAAGACCGAGATACCTTTCACTCAAAGCTTCATCTGGTATTTGCAGAACATGTTTCAAATCCTCCTTCTCCTCCTCCAGGGTACCTTTACCAAAAAAGATAGCCGATTTCTATAAGTTTACCTTCTGCCCTGAGGCTACCTCATAGTCATGCAAGATCGCCACCAGTGTAGCAAAACTCTCACCAGATCCCTCTAGGAAGACCACACTATCATCAGCAAAGAGGAGGTGGGTAATCATTGGTCCACCCCCTCCAAACGACACTCCCTTGAGTTTGTTTTCCACTTGGGCGTGCCTCAGCAGCGCCGAGAAGCCCTCCACACAGAAAAGGAACAGGTAGGGGGAAAGAGGATCCCCCTGCCTTAATCCACGAGATGGGACGAAGCGTTCAGATATGTCTCCATTAAGTTTGACTTGGAAAGCAGTCGTTTTCACACATCTCATTATCATGTCTGTCCAGTGACTAGAGAACCCAAATTTTCTCATCATTTGCTCGAGAAAGTCCCACTCAACTCTATCGTACGCCTTCATCATATCAAGTTTCACCGCACATAAGGGTTTCCTCCTCTTTCTCTTCCGGATGGCATGCACACACTCGTACGCCACCAGCACATTATCAGTGATTAATCGGCCCGGAACAAAAGCACTTTGCTCGTCCGAGATTATGACAGGGAGTACTCCTTTAAGGCGATTGGCCAGTGCCTTCGCCGCTATCTTATAAAGAACATTACAGAGGCTAATGGGTCGGAACTGCGACATAAGCTCTGGTGCTTTAATTTTCGGGATCATAACTAATACAGTATCGTTAAACCCTTGAGGGGCTGACGTGCCTGCCAGGAAGCCCCTTACCGCACCACAAACCTCCTCTTTCACCAGCCCCCAGTGGCGCTGGTAAAACATGGCCGGGAGCCCATCTGGGCCTGGCGCCTTAGATGGCCCCATCTGAAATAAGGCCTCTTCGATTTCTTTGTCAGAGAAGGGTGCACAAAGCTTTCCATTCATTTCATCAGTCACCACATTTTCAATATGCTGTAGCACATTTGCTGAGTTTTGAATTCCCTCCGTAGCAAACAGCTGTGCGTAGAACCTGGCTGCTATGGCTCTCATTCCATCATCATCTGTACATTTTGATCCATCTTCCCTTCGGAGGGCTTTAACAGTATTCTTCCTTTTCCTATGAGAGGCCCGATTTTGAAAGTACTTAGTATTCTGATCTCCCTCTTGTAGCCAATCCACACGCGATCGTTGCTTGTAGTACACCTCTTCCCTCTCATACAGTTCATGCAGATGATCTTCTATATCTTTGATCTCTTGCCCATAGCCCGTTCTCGCAGCCCTTAGTTTGGCGTCGACTAGTTGGGCTTTTAGATGTTTGATCTGCCGTTGGATCGAGCCAAAAACCCTTCGGCTCCAGCCTTGCATGGCAACCGACGCTGCTTTAACCATGCTGCATGCCGTCGCCAGACTATTCTCTCCCTGATTGGACGCCTTCGCTTCTCTCCATGCACTATTGACCATCTCCTCATAGCCCTCGTGTCTTGTCCACGCAGCTTCATATATAAACCGGCGCTTGTAGCTCTCCTTTCCCGTTTCATTCGACACTAACGCCTTGATTATAAGTGCTTGATGGTCCGATTCTTCCGTCATCACATGGGTCACCTCTGTGGCTGGAAATGCCTGGGCAAAATCTGCATTACATGTTGCTCTATCCAACCTAACTTGTATGTTATCTCCATCACTCCGCTTATTATCCCATGTGAAAGGGTATCCTGAAAACCCAAGATCTGCCAGCCCGCAGTCGGACAGGCACTCACCAAACATATCCATCTGCAACCTGCTTCTCGGGTTACCACCTTGCTGTTCATCCTGTTGTAGCACTTCATTAAAATCTCCTGCACATATCCATGGAAGATTGTCTTGGCTCCGCAGATAGCGTAGTACCTCCCATGTTTTAGCTCTTTTTTCAGTACACGGTTCACCATAGATTCCAGTGAATCTAAATGAGACAGCGTCACATACTATAGCCGCATCGATATGGTATTGGCTCCATGGCCTTACGGTTACCTCAACATGGTCCCTCCACCAGAGTGCAAGTCCCCCACTCTTTCCTTTGCAGTCAACCGCAACGCCTTTATGAAACCCTAAACTCCACTTTAGTCTGTCCATAGCTCCCGCTCGTTTTTTAGTTTCAGATAGGAACACCACCGCTGGATTGTATGACCTAATCAGGTCCCTTAATTCGCCAACTGCCGAGTCCAATCCCAACCCTCGGCAGTTCCAGGCCATGATAATCATTGTTCCCGGCGGCCCTGCTCCCCGGCAGGGTCCGCCGATCTAGACTCGTGTTCCTCCATTCGTTCAAACACAGAAGCTGTCTTCTGCCTGGTGTCTCTGATAAACGACTCCTCTCCATCCCTCTTCTCGTCGTCGCCCTTCGGCATCCATACTTGCCTCGGTCTCCTTTTCCTAGTCTGAGATGTAGCTCGGGGGCTTCCTTCTCCCCCCTGTTTTCCACCTTGATCCTGTCTAGGTTTGCGAATATAGTAACCTCTCCTCCTCTCCCCTGGGTGAGAGGGGTGAAAATTAGATCTACTTTCCCTCCCTTTGCTGGTAGAGCCTCTCTCCCAATTGCTTCTCTGTGCATAGTTATCATGCTCTGCCTCTCTGCTCCACCGCTGAGACATGAGTTGCTCCCGTAGATCCTTTTCCCTTTTCTTTTCAATTTCACACCTCAGGTCGCTTCCTTCAGCCCACTGCCTTCTCTGTCTTCCTTTATTCGGGGAACTAATCATACCTTTATCAGTCCGTTCCTTTCCACCAGTTTGGGAACGAACTGGTCTTTCGAAATCTGCACATAGGTTGCGTTTTACCGGGCCATCACGCCCACGAGCCAGGCTGTCCTGCTCATACGTGTTGCCATCGGATCTTGTGCTCATGAAGCTACTGCTCTCAGAGTTAAACATCTTCCCACCAGACCCCTCCTGTTTAGAGCCAGTGCTCCTCCCAGGTGAAGCTCTTAACCACCCTCCCCATTGCACCGACTTATCCTCCGGTGGGTTACAGTTCCCATCAGCGTGCACCAGTCTACCGCACTCGAAACAAAAATGTGGGATCTTTTCATAGAAGAAATCGAACCATGTACCCACCTTGTCATCTTGAGAGGCTTTTAGGACAAAACCTCTAACCAGTGGCTCAAACAGCGATATTCTTGCTCTTACTCGTAGTTGATTTCCTCTGGCTATGCCATCCTTGTCAACATCCACTTTAACAACCTCCCCCAGCCAGTTTCCCAGGGCTCGTCCAAAAGCTGCCGTCCTCTTCCTAGGTGGAAGATCCGGAACACGAACCCACACATCAATAGTATCGAACACCATCTCAGATGGCCTAACATTGCTTTCATATTCCTTTAACGCTAAAACACTGAAATCATATTGCCAGGGACCGTTACTCATCGCATGCCTCCAATCTCCCTCGCTTCCGAAGTGAACGACGAACACATTGTCCCCCATGTCTCGGAACCTTGCTTCGTGGTGTAGCCCCCATGCTCTCTTCATTGTTTTCTCTAGCACAGTCTTATTCAGCAGACGCTTGGAGAAAGATTTCCCCACCGCCGACCACTTCATGCTTTTAGGCAAGATCTGATCTGGTTCCTCAAAGACGAGTCCTTCTGCCTCTTTATCCAATAGCGCCATCCCTCCCAGTCTCTCTGAGAGGCTTGCAGTGGGATCCGGCGTTTTACACGTGATTGGGGACTCAGGAGGTCCCGTCTTGTTTGCTTTCCCCGGGGTCTCAGCCGCCGCCGGGTTCGTCTTCTCCGCCGGAGTCTTCACTGGCGTCACCGTCGCCTTCTCCGCCATGATGCCGCACCGTGGAGGAGAGGCTACACCAGTCCGTGCTCCGGGAGGCGCAGTCGCCGCCCTTTGCACCATCGTACTCACACCACCCCCGCCGCCAAAACCCTAACCCTAGCGCCTACAGGGAGATCGCCAAGCAATCGCCCTCGCAGTCGCCTCGTAGCGTTTCGCGCGTGGTGGACCCATCGATATATGCCTTTTTTTTTTGAGACAACCTCACGAAGCTTTATTATTATGTCGTCACAATGTTTACAGGGACGAAAGAGAGATCCCCTGGTTGGCCCAGCCACACATGGCGGCCCAACCCTAGAGATAAAGCATGCTTCGCTAGGTTGTGAGCTTCAAAATTTGAGCTCCTAAACTCATGATCAAACTTACAAAAATCAAAAGATAAAGAGTGTTGTAGAATCTCTTGCACAATTGCTCCATGTGGTGATGAGTTATCCTTCTTCAAATCCTCCACCACGGCCTTGCAGTCTGACGCAACATGAACTCGCCTCTGATATAGATCTTCCGCTAGTGCTAAACCTTCCCGGATTGCAATGGCTTCAAGAATCTGTGGGTCAATAATATGTCTTACCAATAGTGCTGAAGCTCCCAGGAATGTGCCATCTGAACTTCTACAAATAGCTCCAACCGCCCCGCATCTAGCCTGCCTCGGAGCAGCCGCATCCACATTGATTTTAACACAAGTAGCTGCTGGAGACTGCCACTGCGATGGCCTGTTTACCTTCTGAGCTCTGGGCTTAGCCTCCTTCGTGTTGATCAACTTTATGTCTTGAAGGTAGCTCGTTATAAACCCGTTGATGGCATGAGGCGTTTGGAAGATGTCTTCATAGATCGCTTTCCTACGAGCCCTCCAGATAGCCCACAGGATTGTAATCGTATGTGCAAACTCCTCCCGGCTCATTGTTTCATTCAACGCAAACAACCAGTCTTTTGGGTGATCTTCTAGGCGATCCACTAGATGATGAACCAGATCCTCCGGTGCTAAGGACCAAACACTGCTCGACATCGGGCAAGTGAGAAGAGCATGCCTCCATGAATCCGTTGCCCCACACAGGTGGCATTTGTCCTCAGTCGCCATATTTCGGTGTTTTAGCATGTCCGTTGTAGGCATAGATCGTCTCGCCAGCCTCCACACAAACATTCGGAGTTTTGATGGAACTTGGAGGTGCCAGATATTGGTCCACTTGGCCGCCTCGTCATGCACTGATGACGAGCCTCCGTCTTCGTTCAGCCAGTCCTCGCGCTCTAGTTTCACGCGCAGAATCATGCGATAAGTTGATCGGACGCTGAACTCTCCTCTCGATTCCTCATGCCATGCCCAAAAGTCATCTACCTGGCGAGTACAAAGGGGAATTCTGAGAATAACGTCTGCATCAAAGCTGGTGAAGGTTTCTCGGATCAACTCTTCTTTCCATGTAGCCGTGGTTTGATCAATGAGTTCAGCAACCATACTAGGAGGGTCTTGAGAAAGAGCTGTTATCGGGCGCTTAAGACCATCTCTTGGTAACCAGCTGTGCCTCCAAATATCTGTAGTTGTGCCATCCCCAATTCTTCTTATGATACCTTGTGCCATGATATCCCGCCCATCCAGAATCGCCCGCCAAATCTGCGAAGGGTGTGACCCAAGCTCAGCGTCTAGGATCGAGCTCCCTGGGTAGTAGACAGCCTGCAAAATGCGTGAGCTAAGAGAAGAAGTCCCCGTGAGCAGCCTCCAGGCTTGCCGGGCCAGCAAAGACAAGTTGAAGAGCTCCAAATCCCGAAACCCTAGCCCGCCGAGGTGTTTTGGTTTGGTCATGATATCCCATGCAACCCAGCTGGGCTTGCGTTTCCCATGCTTGCTCCCCCACCAAAACTGTCTAATTATAGACATGATACTCTCACAAAGGCCTCTTGGCAGACGAAAGCATGACATCGAGAATACTGGAATTGCCTGAGCCACCGATTTGATAAGAACTTCCTTTCCTGCCGAGGACAGCAGCTTCTCTATCCACCCTTTGATCTTCTCCCACACACGATCCTTCAGATATTTGAACGTACCATTTTTTGAGTGACCTACATCAGTTGGCAATCCCAAGTATCGTTCACTCAGCGACTCCTTGTGGACTTGTAGAATATTTTTCATATCATTCTTAATGTTCACCGGGCACTTTTTGCTGAAGAAGATTGAAGACTTCTCATAATTAATCCTCTGTCCCGAAGCTGCACAATAGGTTTCAAGCAAGTTTGACACCTCTCCTGCTCCCTCTACATTGGCCTTGAATAGCAACAGGCTGTCATCTGCAAACAAAAGATGGTTAACGGTTGGAGCCGTTGGGGCCACCTTAATACCTGCAAATGATGACGACGAACTGGATTTGAGGAGGCACGAAAGGCCCTCTGCTGCAATCAAGAATAAGTAGGGGGAGATTGGGTCTCCCTGCCGAATTCCTCTGGAAGGATGAAAAGATTCCAGCTTCTGCCCATTCATCATAACCGAGAAAGAAACTGTAGAGACCATACTCATGACTATGTTGATCCATGTTCCCGCAAAACCTAGCTTAGTCATGATGGCCCTTAAATATGCCCATTCCACACGATCATAAGCCTTCATCATATCAAGTTTTAAGGCACAATAGCTGTTTGACTTAGACCTGGAGCGTTTCATAAAATGCAAACACTCATATGCACTGATAATATTATCCGTAATCAGTCTGCCCGGGACAAATGCTGACTGCTCTTCTGAGATTATGTCCGGAAGTATCAATTTCAATCTGTTCGATATCACCTTGGAAGCAATTTTATAGAGAACATTGCAAAGACTTATTGGCCTGTATTGAGACATGAGTGTTGGGTTGGTTACCTTAGGGATGAGGACCAGGATGGTGTCATTAATGCATTCAGGGCTGTCCTCCCCACGTAATATTCTCAATACGATTTCTGTTACCTCCCCACCGCATATATCCCAGTGGCGCTGATAGAAGTGAGCAGGAAATCCGTCAGGGCCTGGAGCCTTCGTTGGGAACATTTGGAAGAGAGCCGTTTTCACCTCATCCTTTGTATAGGGTGCACACAGGGAAGCATTCATATCATCTGTCACCTTCCTAGGAACATGGTCAAGCACCCCATCCATGTTCTGGACCTCTTCAGCTGTATAAAGGCTCTGATAAAATTCATTGACCATAGTCCGAAGCGCAGCCGGATCATCCACGATCACTCCAAGTGAGTTCTGCAGGGCCTTGATCATGTTTTTCTTTCTACGACTGCTTGCTCGGAGATGAAAAAACTTGGTGTTCCGGTCACCCGCCGAAAGCCATTCCATTCTTGCCCTTTGCCTCCACATAATTTCCTCTCGATGATATAGCTCAATAAGCCTTTCATTCAACTTCAACTCCGCATGAGATGGAGCCACCCGCAACGGATCACCGCGGAGCTCCTCCAGGTTCTTTTTCAGATTTTTTATCTCCTTCCTGACGCTACCAAAAGTATCTCTATTCCACTTCATCAGTTCCTTGGATATATTATGAAGCTTATGTTTCATCTCTCCAACCGACAGGCAGGGTGATTCAGCTGCCCACGCAGTTGATAGTACTTGACCAAGCCCTTCGTGTGATTCCCACATAAGCTCATATTTGAAAGAATGTTGTACCCCAACTTGCACATCGGTCCCAAAATCAATGACAATAGGCGAATGATCAGATGTGGCGCAAGTTAGATGTTTGACCGATGCTAGAGGGAATCTGTTTATCCATGAAGCGTTAGCCAAAGCTCTGTCAAGCCTGCATCTAGTGTAACTTCCTCCCGTCACCTTCTTTTCAAACGTCCAGAAGTTACCATCGTAGCCCAAATCTTGCAACATGCAGATATCTATAGTATCACGGAACGCTTGGATTTGTGCATTGCTTCGTTGTCCCACTCCCTCATGTTCTTCCGGACGTAACACTTCATTAAAATCTCCCATACAGAGCCACGGCAAGCTGCTCAAAGTGCTAATATTCTTTAACACTGTCCATGTTTGATGTCTCAAGTGCGTTTGTGCCTCTCCATATACACACGTCAGTCTCCAAACTTCCTGGTTCTGTTCCTCAATCTTTGCATCCAAATGATAAACCGAATACCCGAGAATCTCCAACTTTATTGAATTATTCCAAAACATACCAATACCACCACTGCGGCCTTGACTACTAACCGCGTAAGCATTATCAAAGCCCAAAGTACTAGCTAAACCTTCTACCCTAGCACTATCAATTTGTGTCTCAACAATACACAATAGGGTAGGGGCAAATTGCTTCGCGAAATCACGAAGCTCTCGAACCATCGCAGCTTTGCCCGCGCCGCGACAGTTCCACACAAAGGCACTCATTGGCCCCGGCGGCGCCCGTCTAGCGGACCCGCCATGTTTTGATCACCTTTCTGTTGTGTGCCAGTCTTCCCCGAGATGTTCTTGTCCAATTCCCCTCCTAGCTTCGCACGTTTCATGTCCTGAGTAGCACTAGGGCTGGCTGGGGTTATAGGAGCAGGGAGAGCCAGTTGCTTGGCTTGCTCTGTTGGCGCCGAGGATGGAGATGCAAACTGCTGTGCAAGTGTTGAGACTCTCTTCCTATTGCTCTCCGCTTCCACCATCTCCAGATCCCTATTATCCTCAAACTCTCCATGTTCTGAGCCATCCTCTGTATGTCCCCAGTCGCTCCTTCCGCGACCTCCGCTACGACCGCCCCGGCGTCCTCCGCGGCGTCCTCTCCCATTGCCTGGGCCTCTGCCCGTCCTCAACGTCCAGGTAGCACGAAGATCTTTAAAGACCAGCGCCGACGGAGGATGAACGCCATTGCCATGTTCTTTGAATAAGTGCCCCAGCTTCCCGCACACGGCACACCAGTCGGGTAGCTTTTCATACTTAACACGGTAAATCTGACGTTTTCCATCACGGATCATGGAGACAGCGTTCTTGAGAGACTTGTTGACATCTATCCTGACCCACACCCGATGAAAATTGCCAGCAAAGTCTTGGGACTGTGGTTCTGCGAAGAGCACCTCCCCAACTTTGGAGGCCATTGAAGGGACTAGGTGTGCATAGAGCTCGGGGACATCATGGATCTGTACCCATATTTCTATGGAGTCAAGCGGCACAGTTGAAGGCTTGGCAAGGCCGTCATATGGCTTGATGATAACTGCGTCACCTCTGAAGTGCCACGGTCCCTCTAGAGTAACACGCTCCCAATCGCCCAAACATGAAAACTGAATAGTGTATAGGTTGTCTTCCAGAGGCTTGAACTTCGCCTCCTGCGCCAGATCCCAAGCAGCCCTCATATTCTTGAAGAACCAATATTGGCTATAGGGTTTGTTTGAGAAAACCCTAGCAAGCGCAATCCATCTGACAGCCTCTGGCGGTGCCTCCTTTTCGTCGAACACAACATCGTCAAGATCCTCCTCCCTCAAGCCAAGTTCTTTCATCATCTGCTCAACCTCATCCGCGCTCCCATGATCTGACCCTGCCTGTCCCGGAGTTCCGCCGCTAGCCATCTCGAACCCTAGCCCGATTACAAACCGATCGGACCTTCTGAGAGCAGCCCTAGATCCTCCACTGTCCCAAGGCCCGCCGTCGCGGATCTCAGGAGGAAGCGTAGAGGTAGGGGAAGATGTACTCGACGGCGGCGAAAATCGCCTCCGGGAGAAAGCAAAACCCTAACGAGAGGGAAAAAAATCACACGTGGAAAGCGTAGAGGTAGGGGAAGATATATGCCTGACCTGACGTTCCCCGGTTCGCGGTTTTGCCTGCTGGATTTACTGTTTGTTTACTGACCACCCACACACATGGGGCGTATCCGGAGCGTGACGTCGTTGGGAAGGAATAACGGAGTGCATGGCCCGTGGGTCCGCAGTGAATGGTCCCATGTGTGTGGGTGGAACTCAGCCCAGTAGCCCACAGCGACGCGTAGAGCAGCCAGGGCCCAGGTTCGAGCCAGCGAGGAGCGACGGGCTGAACACAAACGGAAGAGAAGAGACCTAGGTCGCTCCGCCGCGCCGCTCACCGCCCTCTCCGCTCCGCCGCTTCGGGCGCCAGGCCCTGTATCCGCTGCGGCCGGTCGGGGCGTCGAGCACGTCGACGCGTTCCCCGCCGTCTCGTCACCTGGCTTCTATCAACGGTAGTTTCCCCAAGGCCCCCAATCCCCATCGAGCATCATGTCTCACTCATTTTTGGTTATTGATTTCATGCCATGGAGATAAAAGATGAGGAGATTAATATGCTGTACTGCTGTTGTTTTGCCATGTTGTATTCAGATTATTATAGTAACACAGCCAGGTTTACTTTTGGGAATAATAGCACAAGCGTTTACTTCTTGACCCTGGGTTTTTATTCCCAATTTGATTTAGCCCTTTATTTGAGAGGCAAATGCAACCCTGCCACAAACGTTGGAATCTGCGATTTTTCTTTGTTTCCAAAATCCACTCAAATGTACGAGTGTACTGCTGAAAGCTATGCTACAGTTCTTATTGCTTGTTATTTGCGTATATTGTCTCATTACACAATTATATTACGTTATCCAGGATTCATCTCTCGCTTTGTTTGCTGTCAGCTGTTCTATAGACTAGGATCGTTACAATACTTGTTAAATGTTGATTTGTTTTTGCACTAAGAATCTCTGTATCGTTCATCAGTTCTTACTAGTGCGATAAATATGCTATTTGCTGTCACCATAACATACATTGACATAGTGTTTGTTTGCAAGTTTGGTGCCTCACTTTAATTACTGTATTATTTATCATATGCACGTGCCTACTCATAATGCAAGAGGAGAAACATCCAGGCTGTTTTCTTCTGCTATTACTGAAGCCTAGGTAGCTTGCTTGGAGTGTACTAAGTGTGTTTTGTTCTGTAAAGTGAACTACTGAATCCAAAAATTTCCTTTTCTCCGAGATATCCTGAATTCCTGATCGATCCATAAGTTTGCTGCAGATTGATTTGATTACTTTTCTGAGAGCAGCTTGTTCTCTCATGGCTCTGAGGGGTTCAACTGAAACCTCACGGCCCACTTTAAGTCCACCCTGCTTGCCACAGGCTGTTGGCTTCTTGTGTTAGTGCGTGAATGTCTCACTCGGGCAATAGGATGAATATATCTGGTGGCTGTGTGGTCTTGGCATGTCGATGACTGGGGTTTGTAGGGTTGATATCTCCGTTGTTTGAGTGATCTTAGTTCACCCGCATTAGATTATGATGATAAAGGTATAAATCTCTGTTGTTTGTCTAATCGTGTTAACTATGCAACTTCCAACATACATTGCCGAAAGAAATTCGACATCGTGAAGTACCACTAATCCTAGCCTACATGGTGTCTAGCAATAGAATGGAGAATTGTGGGTTGAACATAATGGCCCAAACAGGTATTACTTAGTTGTGAATATGGTAAAATAACACGTCCAAACCCAGCAGTTGGTCCTTGAATTCAACCCCCTAAGGTCCAACTTAGACAATAACCAGGCAGAATGTCTTTCAATATGACAAAAAGGCAGAATATCTTTGATTTGCTTATTATTGTATTAAATATGCATTTTGACCAGGACAAATTAGGCATCATACATCTCATTTGTCAAATCTACAGTTCTACAATTTGACATTGTTCTACGACTGCAATTTCCCCATCACAGTATTCTTTTTTTTTCTGCTTTAACCTGTTTGCCGTGTTGTGTTCTCTAATCTCTACTGGTCCTCCCTTATAACTAATGTGATGATAGGATGTTGCTTCATATATGTCCATGTTCCTCTTCAAAATCACTTAATCGCATGTATTCATATGGATGATCACATACTTGGCAAAAGTTTATTCTTCTGGAGCATGGACGTTGGATATTAGTTTGTACTTAGTGTGTTACTGTAAATCTAAATTGATTAGCTGCCATGAAATTCTCTTAGTTTATGTGCTAAGCAAATAGATGTGTACTCATTATAATGCATGAGAAATCAAATCAGAGCATAAATCTATTTGCATTCATTATCCTATCTGGCAGCTGGTGTTACATTTAAAAAATGATATCACATCTGCCAATATTGTTTGTTACTTTCTGCTTTTTGCATTTCATTCTTGAAATTGCTTGGGAAGGAAAAGGTATTTAACTACAGATAATTTCAGGAAGCAAGTGCTCTGAAGTCCGAACTGCTGAACCTCTTGTCAACTCCAGCAAAACTAGCAGAGCCTTCTATCACCAAATAAAAGGGCCGTGATGTCGCTACGACAGCTACTGGGATGGTCAGATGGAGAGGTGATGCGGCCGGAGTCAAAGCCCTGTTCCCGACTGATGCGCCACACTGCTGGTATCTTCTCAGTTGGTGGTGGCCTTGCTTTCTGGGTGCTTTGTCGCCTTCACTATGGTAATCCTTCCTGGCCATCCACATATTTTCCGTTTCAATATCTGGTCTATTCATCTTGAAACATATATTTGTTAATATTACCATCAAGGATGTAAATCTCATTGTTCCCGTATCCATATAGTACTGTGATTGTAGTTTTGGCCTTGTCATTAGCAGTAGTTTTGACCTTTTGGGTGTTGGTCCTTCTAAGCAATTCATAACTGAAGGTAGTTTGCTGACCCCTCTTTGATTATCCAGGTCCAAGGATAACGGTTCCAAGGAGTCTCAGGTGGGCATCCTGTGGAGCGATGGGCACGAGCGCGACGGCAGCCATGCTTGTGCGTCTCTTCAGCCCGGAGTGTGAACCACAGAACATAGCAGCTTTCGACAGACCTGAATACAAGCCTGCATAGTGTCATGGAAATCCAGGGCCAGGTCTACCAAGCCCTATGCGAGTTTGCTGATTCGGCCCTTGGTATCTGCCTTGCAAGATGTTTATGCATAAATGTACCTCCCCTGAAACTGGACACCTCTATGTTTCCTACACTCTGGCCGCCGTCATTTTGTTGTGAAACTAGGAGCTTTTTGCATCAAATTTGGTTTCCGTTGCTCGCAGTGAGATAGTGATGTATTGCTGGACACATTTTGAATGCTGATAAGTTACACTCAGTTAACCTGATGGCTTCCGTGAGATACATAAACATACTCCGATTTGATCCGATGATTGTGCAGTAATAATAGGCGCTGGCCTTCAGTGTTTAAGCCTTGGTTACTAATGTACAGTAGTATCTTATTTCCAATTTCTGAAGGCAAGCCCGTTTACCGCTGTCCGTCTAGGACAAGGATCGATCTTTTGGCAGTTATTTTTTCCTATTTTTTTACAGTTAAAACCTGCTAATTTTTTTTTGACAGTTACTTGCTTCTAATTAATCCTTGATATTTTAAGGACTAGCAGTAGACTCGGTGTTGGTATCGGATTTTGTAGTTTCACCCACTGCGGTTAGCTGGCTTCCCTGCTTTGTGCCTTCAATTATACGCAAGCATCCTTTTGTATTTCCCTTTAATTTTTTTATTGTGAATAGGTTAAGTGGTTGCTTTATGGATGTTGAGGTTCAGCTTCTTGGAGAATTTGTTAGAAATGTCGTCAGGGGATACTTATGTGTGGAATGCTGCATGCTGCTAATCTTCACTTTGTCCTTCCCTTAAATTAATTCCATGATTTATATATTGCCTAGACTATGTAAAATAAATAGGAAAATAAGTGATTAGTTTCACTTTTTAATTTTTGTAAGATTAAGTTTTACACTAATTTGAATTGATGGACCCTGTCTGATCGTACTATCAAGTATGTGGACTAAATATTAAAATATGTTTCTTCTTTAGACTTTCATATCCTCTCACTTTTCCCATTTGCCACACATAGGTGACCATGCTTCCTTTTTATACTGCTTTTGTAGGTCCATGTTAGATACGGACGCTAACATATGGAACGCCAGAATTTGGATTTATTGAAGTCAGTACTTTCAAAGTGTACTTTTTCTTCTTCTTGAGAATAGATTGCTGTAGAAGCTCCATAGATTCCTTGTTGGGTTTGCTTTCTTATTTTGATCTGTACCCCTTGCTGTCTAAGCTAGATAGTAGTTTTACTCATCTATTTTTCATGTCTTGATTGAAGGCAATCCTTATTTTTGTACTCTTTTTATGTTGGCCAGGTAGGGCGAGCTCATGAATTTGCATCACATGGATGGGTTCTCAGCATTTTGAGTTTGAGTGATCAAATCAGCATCATATAGATTTCTTTTGCTCGGCCGACATGGGAGCTAATTGCTGTATAGCTGCAAAGCAGAGGCCTCAGCCATGTATCATTCCAGTTGAAGTGTCAGCTTACAGGAATGTAAGGCACTCCCCATCATGGAGCTTCCGATGGGATAACAGAACACATATAGAAGACATAATGGAAATCCCCACTTTTTTGTCCAACCATAGTAGTGGAAGCATTCGACCTGAAACGAAGAGTGGTTCCATTGCACCAACTGAAGGCTTTTCTAATGGAGGTAGCCCTTCTGAATTGTTCCACAAGGTCAAGTGGCAGAAATCAGAAAAGAAGATGGAAACATCTAAAGTTGCACAATCTGATCCTAGAGGTAAATAATTCAGTTCATGATATGCGGCATGTTTTGATTCTTGTATGTTATTATGCATTCTGTAAACATGCTGGGATGTGGGATGTAACAGTGATGTTCTTCGTAGTCAAATAAGTCTAACCAGATGGACATGATTATCTTTTAGGACAACACTAGTAATTCTTTGGTACAAAAAGCACTAGTAATTCTTTGGTACAAAAAGAATTACTTGGGACAACGTTGTTGTCATTACCAGTCCAAATATGCCATTGCAACCACCATCCCTTTTGCCGTGCAAAGCTACCACACTAAGATGACAGTTCACTAAAAAATGCCCCAGATATAGTGAATATACTCAATCACCATCACTGTGATCTGGCTCCATGAAACCAATAGAAAAGGGTGAATCGGGTCATCGTCTATGCTGGCACGTTGTGGTGTGCCATCAAGGATTCAACCAGGGGGCTCAGGTCACCATCGCCATAGCTGCTGCCAGGATTAGAAGACCCGCTCACAGACACATTGTTCTGTTCAACAGCTAGCAGGAAAACAACATCATCGTATAGGGAAACCATCGAACACTGAATCAATGCCTCCAGATGATACACAAGGTTTCGACAGCAACACAGCCATAATGCATATAGGGTTTGAGCAGCCCCCATTTTAGACTACAACATTGGCAATGCCCACAGTAGTTGGTGGTCCAACCAGCTTTCAGCCTGGTTCAGGAGGGAGCAAAAGTATCCGTGCAAAAATATGGCTTTAAATACTAGCCATGAACCATGTTATCTGGGTGTATATTGAGTTGAATAGCATTCTAGAAAATAAAACTATTGCTGTGGGCAGAGCAATGAAAGTGGCATTCTTCAAACTACATGGCATTGTGACGGCATTTATCCAGTTATCCCTTTTCACTGGACATGGTTCGACATCACTATGTTTTCACACCTCACTATTGATTTACTTGATCATTTTTTGCTGATCTCTTTCTTTTTTGCTCAGCAGATAGACCCACTGGCAGTAACTCCTCCCCAGAGGTATACAGTAGCTGCTACTTTATGTTATATGCAATCTTAAGATTGATACAGTTTATTTCTAACAGCTCTATTCTTTTGTAGGCAAAGCTTTGCAGGAAATCACTAGACATGGTAAGTGTTGCTTCAGATATTAAGGCATCAACCTCTGTCCCTTCAACACCACCTGTAGTATCCAAAGCAGATCCTTCATCCTCCAGGGGGCATTCTCTAGGGATGGATACAGACTCAATGAGGAAAGCACGTCGCTCACCAGGATATCAACTATATAGACAGGTCTCAGACAGCAAGATTCCATCTCTCAGGTCTCTCAATGAGAGCAACTCTCCCGAAGGAAGGCCTTCCTCCTCCATGCTCTCAGTCTGCAGCAATGATTTATCTGTAGCAGGATCACATGGAGAGTCATCTGATGGTTGGTCAATGCGAACATTTTCTGAAATGGTTGCATCATCCCAAAGAGAGAGATGGTCAATTGATAGTGAGCTCTTAGGTTCCATTTCAAGTAAAATGACCCGATCGAATGCTTCAAATCGTACTACCGTCTCCCCTGACCAAGAGGTGTGCAAACTATGTTTAAAGCTACTAAAGGAAAGGTCAGCGTGGAATGCCCAGGATCTGGGTGTTGTCGCTGTTTTATTGTGCGGCCATGTTTACCATGCTGACTGCCTGGATAGCTTAACTGCAGAAGCTGAGAAATATGATCCTCCCTGTCCTGTATGCACCCACGGTGAGCAATGTACTGTGAAGCTATTCGGTAAGCTGGAATCAAAGATAAAGAACAAGATACCTACAAATGTGATACTCGATGGTGATCTAGATGGGAGCTCTAAGCATCAAAAGAAAAGTAAAAGAGTTCCCAGATTAGGCACAAGTATTAGCATGAAGGACTCGTTCAATCGGCCATTTTTGAGGAGGCATTTCTCAATTGGCTCCCGGCCACCCCGGTTAGTTTCAGAGAGCGAGTCAACAAGGAAGAAGGGCTTCTGGGCGAGGCACTGGAGAGAATAGCATAGCACTCAGTCATCAAACTGGTGAGCAGCTTCAAATTCTTCTGTTCTGATAATTCATTCTGGTAGCAATTTACTACTCCCTCCGTTCCTAAATATAAGTCTTTTTAGAGATTCTACTATGGACTACATACGGAGCAAAATAAGTGAATCTATACTCTAAAATATGTCTATATACATCCGTATGTACTTTGTAGTGGAATCTCTAAAAAGACTTATATTTGGGAAGGGAGGGAGTAGTTCTGTTACTTCACCTCTCAGGGATATGTGGCTCAGTTCTTTTGGCCGATTCTCTCAGAACCCATGTTACTTCACCTCTCAAGAATTTTAGATCCTAGCTAATTGGACCTCCCCCAGA
>LR738709.1:81042487-81137094 GCA_902687465.1 Secale cereale
CCCCCCTCCCCCCAATCTTGAACCCATGTTTTGTTTACAATCCTAGCTAATTAGACCCTTGTACTGTGATGGCACATTTCTTGTACCATTGTCGATTGTAATGAATACAGCATGGAAAACATACTTATATGGCCCCTTTTTTTCTCTGCTTGTAGAAGGGCTCTTGAAGAGGAAGTGAACTCCCAAGCAAAGCATGTGGGGTTTTGTAGTCAATGATGTGAAAGAATATTTGCTGTCGAGCAACCATCGTACTGGAAGTTCCTCCCACTCGCCATGTTCAGAGTTGGGCACTGAGTGCTGTCATCGGTTTCCAGGATAGAAGAATAATAACAGTTTCTATACTATGCAACTGAGGGTTCTTGCAGACCCCGTCGCAGCTTATTAGCAAGTAACCTAACAGAGAAGGGGATGGCCTTCAGGCTGAAGGTAGGATCCAGCATGGTAGATTGTTATGTTTGCAGTATTTTTTTCGTATTATTGGTTATGCGCACTGGCGATTGTTTGATCTGATACATAATTTGAGAACCATCGTACATAGCTGAAAACTGAGATGCTATTTATTTGATTAAAATGCACCACAGAAGGCGTCGATGGTTATGTAGGGATTGTGTTTAAAAGAAATATTATGTCTGTTTGAGCGGCCAATCATCACGCATTTAATAGATGATGATGTCTTTCTCTTCGTCCAGAAGAGAACAGAAGTGTTTCACCTCTTTTTTTTATACCGTTCGTCTTCAGCAGCTTCGTATTCCTTTTTTTTTCTCTGCAACGGATCGGCAGACGCTGCAGAATTGGGAAACCGGAAGCGGATGTTATGTCAGGCACCAAAACTCTGAAGAATCAAACACCCTCTCTAATTTCAGTTAACTCTACTTACCACTTTTTTTAGTATGAATTCAGGCCCCCGATCATTCATCCAATGACGCCAATCACTTCGTACGGCTTCCACTTCGTTTTAGTTTGAAAATTCTGGCCGCCGATCACTGACCCAACGACGCCGATCACTTCGTACTCCTTCGCGCTATGCCTGAGTGTCACTGTTTACCGTAAATCATCTCACCTTTTTTTCCCGGGGAACATAGGCTGGTTCTTGACTTTTTTTATATGCTGGTTGTTGCTGATGGATTTGAGAGAAATCATTGACCCGGTCAAAATCATAAATTAACTCCAAAATTGGACACTCAAACGAAATTGTTGACCCAGCCAAAATTATGAAACATCCAAAATTAAATGAAAACCATGAAACAAATTTAAAATGACCACAATCAAAATCGTTGACTGAGTTAAAGTCGTGAACCAGATCCAAAATTTGAACACCTCAATCAAAATTGTTGATCAAAATTATGAAACATGCAAAATTAAACACCTAAATTGAATGAAAATCATGAACCAAATTCACCTCAATCAAAATCATTGATCAAAATTATGAAACATCCAAAATTAAACACCTAAATTGAATGAAAATCATGAATCGAATTCAAAATAACCTCGATCAAAATTGTTGACCGAGGCAAAATTGTGAACCTAATTCAAATTAAACACCTCAATTGATAAAACCATTAATCGAGTAAAAATCATGAACCAAATCAGAGATTGAACGCCTTAATTAAATGAGAGAGCTCCAAAATTAGGGAGTATAATGTATCAACTAGAAGGGTTGAGCGCACTTTGTTGTACCGTTGTCACGCCTGCAGATCAGACTGCAGCGGATTGATGAGTGCAAGTGCAGCATCGCCCTTGCAACGACTAGGCCAATGGAGCTGGGGGCTGGGACCCACCGCCAAGTGTATGCGTGTGTGCTAAGCCAAGTGTAAGCGTGTGTGCTAAGCCATCGATGGCCTACTTGTAACCGAACGACTGGACAGAGAGAGGCATGGAAAAAGTATTGAGCTACTTTCCCCTTCCTCACGTCTCTCACTCTCACCTAACCAGCTCCCTCTTCCTCATCCCAATTCCCCTCTCCTCCCCAATCTCCTCTCGATCGGGTCGTGACAATCTGGTAATCAGAGCCTGAAATATTTTCCCCCACCTCTGCCGCCGCTGTCCGCCCTTGCTCTAGATCGATCGGTAACACCCACCGGGTCAGGTGCGAGCCACTCTAGTGAGCTCGCCCAAAATCCTGCTCGGGGTTCGATTCGCTCGAGAACGAGACCACGACACCATCCAAGCCCTCCGCGCAGACTCGTCGGGTGCTCGACGCCATGTCGGAGACCACGGACAAGCTGCAGAGCTTGCTCGAGACCATCCTCCGCCGCCTCAACACGAATCAGAAAACCGCCGACGAGCGTCATCAAGCGCAGATCTCATACAACGATCAGGTCTCCGACGAGCTCAAGCTGCTCTCCAAGCAGATCGACCTCATGCAAGCGGGCGTGGACGAGGCCCGCAAGTCCGCCCCGATGGTCGACCCCACGGGGACCACTCCGGGCGCCACATCTCCATCGGGCGTCACAGCAACAGCCGACTTCTCCGCGGCCCGACCACCACCCCCGCCGATTCGTCCCCCGCCGCTGCCGCTCTACACGGACGGCGCGGCGCAGCTGCCGTTCGCCCGCCTCGTCAACCACGGACCACTGCTGCTCACCGCGCGGTCACCCTCGTCCACGGAGATCGAGCGCCACGACGCGCCACGACGACTACTACATCAAGCCGCCCAAGCATGATTTCCCGAGGTTTGAAGGCGACGCCCCTTGCATTTGGTTGGACCGATGTGTCACCTACTTCGAGCTGTATCGTGTGACACAACACAGCTGGGTCACCACCGCGGCGTTGTACATGGATGGCTTGGCCGCGATGTGGCTACAGGCCTATCGACAGACACATCCAGGGGGTCAATTGGCAAACATTCAGAGCTGCAGTGCAAGAGGAATTCGGTCTAGAAGAGTTCGAGGTTCAAATGCATCACTTTGTTCAGTTACGACAGACATGCAGTGTCCAAGAATATCGACAGCAGTTCGAGACGGTGATGTACCACTTACTGGCCCTGGACCCAACTCTGAGCTCCAAATTCTTCATATCATAGTTCCTGATCGGTCTCAAGGACGAGTTGCGACTTGGAGTTTGTCTGCAGGCACCAACCAGCATCACTCGTGCCGTCGTGTTCGCCCGGATACAGGAAGAAGAAATTGAGAAGCAGCGCACCCCGCGTCCACGCATCACGCCAGTGGGACGACCACCACCAACTGCACCACCTGCAGCCACTGCACCAGCTCGCGCTGCAGCCACACCACGGCAAGGGGGTGATGACTACGCGCGGGAGCGCCAACTGCGTGAGTTCAGAAGAGCAAATGGTCTCTGTTTTCGCTACGAGGACAAATACTTGAGGGAGCATCAGTGCGAACGCACCTGCCAAATTCTGATGATCGAGGTAGGCGACTTTGGGGAGATTCTGTCAGATGACACCGTACACGCCTTACAGCTGCTCGATGCTCCGCAAGCTCAAGAGCCAGAATGCTGCTCGTTGTCGCAGTAGGCTTTGTCCGGAGAAAAAAATCCCCTCCACGATTCGCCTCCGAGCACAAGTGGGAGATCAGATCATGCTCCTTCTGGTTGATTCGGGGAGTACACACAGTTTCATCAGCGAAAATTTTCTCGCGCGCCTGAAAGTTCAGACAGAGCACCTGTCACCAGTTTCAGTTCGTGTCGCCAATGGTCAGAGACTGTTGTGCAATCAACTGGTGAGAGGATTGGAATGGAAAGTGCCCGACCACACCTTTCACACGGATCTTCGTGTGCTCTCGCTCAACGCCTACGATGGAGTATTGGGAATTGATTGGCTTGCAGCTCCCAGCCCCATGAACTGTCACTAGCAGGAGAAAACCATTGCATTTGAAACCAAGGGCAAACAAGTGCATTTGCAAGGCGTGCATACGTCGGATCTACCCCCCATCACTGAACTGGATGCTTATGAGTTACATCGCATGGAGGTAGCCAACGACATCTGGACTGCGGCTTTGGTTACAGTTGAACGAACTGACAAACCTAAACCTGCACCTCCACCTCCCAACATTCAGAAACTACTGTCTGAATATGCATATGTGTTCCGTGAACCCAAAGTATTGCCTCCCAAACGCCAATACGATCATGCAATCAACCTGGAGCCCGACACAACACCTATCAACACCAGGCCCTACCGCTACTCGCCAGCACAGAAAGATGAGATCGAAAAGCAAGTTCAGGAGATGTTGCAATTAGGTGTTATTGCCCACAGCCCGAGTCCATACGCATCGCCGGTCTTCCTGGTCAAGAAGAAGGATGGCACTTGGCGATTCTGTGTGGATTTCCGACGCCTTAACACAGCTACAATCAAGAACAAGTTCCCATTGCCAGTGGTGGACGAGCTGCTCGATGAGCTGGGTGGAGCAGCATATTTCTCCAAAATCGACCTATGGTCGGGGTACCATCAGATACGCATGCACGAAGAGGATGAAGAGAAGACGGCCTTCAAAACACACCACGACCACTACCACTTCAGAGTGATGCCGTTCGGCCTGTGCAACGCGCCGGCCACATTCCAGTGCCTCATGAACTCGATCTTCGATCGCCACGTCCGCAATTTCATCATTATATTCCTCGATGACATCCTGGTCTTCAGTTTTGATTTACAGGAACACGAGGAACACTTGCGCACCATCCTCGACCTGCTGCGGGCACACCAGCTCTATGCCAAGGCCTCCAAATGCTTGTTCGTGCAGCAGAAGATAGAGTACCTCGGGCACATCATCTCCAAGAACAGCGTAGCCACCGATGCCAGCAAGACCAACGCCATGAGTGCCTGGCCCGTGCCAACGACACCCACAGAGCTCCGCGGCTTCCTCGGTCTCACGGGCTACTACCGCAAGTTCATGCCACACTACGGCATTATCGCGAAGCCCCTGACGCGCCTGCTCACCAAGAAGGGATTCCTCTGGGACGACAAGGCGCATACCGCATTCGAGATGTTGAAGAAGGTGATGGTGAGCACGCCCGTGTTGGCACTTACGGACTTCAAGCGCCCGTTCGCCATCGAGACCGACGCGTGCGGCACAGGCGTCGGCGCAGTGTTGGTGCAGGCCGGTTACCCGGTCACGTACTTGAGCAAGGCGCTGGGCGTGCGGAACCAGAGGCTCTCGGTGTACGAGAAGGAGTTTCTCGCCGTGATGATGGCGATCGACAAGTGGCGCCCGTACCTCCAGCGTGCACCGTTCGAGATCGTCACCGATCACAAGAGCTTGTGTTCCCTGGGCGATCAACAACTCGTCACGGATCTGCAGTGCAAGGCCATGTGCAAGATGGTGGGGCTCCAGTTCACGTTCCGCTACAAGAAGGGCACGGACAATGGCGCGGCCGATGGGCTCTCCTGGGTAGGGAACTTGCTGGCCCTCGACGTGCTCTCGGTGTGCTAGCCCCAGTGGCTTCAGGAGGTGGTCAACTCTTACGAGACGGACGCGGATGCCCAGGAGCTGGTCGCCAAGCTGGCCCTCTGCGGCACCGACGACCAGGGCCGCACTCTGCAGCAAGGGGTGATCTGACAGCGCGAGCGGCTCTGGATCGGCGCCAATACTGCGCTCCAAACCAAGCTGATCGCCGCGTTACACCACAGCGCGGTGGGAGGGCACTCTGGCGCCACCGCCACCTACCAGCGCATCCGCAAGCTCTTCGCCTGGACCGGCTTGAAGCGTGCCATCGAGGAGTTCGTCAAGCAATGCGGCATCTGTCAGCACATCAAGCACGAGCAAACCCATCCTGCGGGCAAGCTTCAACCGCTCCCCATCCTGCAAGAGCCATGGCACGACATCACCATGGATTTTGTCGAAGGACTGCTCAAGTCTGACGGCCACGATGCGATCATGGTGGTCGTGGATCGCCTCACCAAGTACGCACACTTTGTCCCTCTCCGGCACCCCTTCACCGCTGTCCAAGTCGCCCGCGCCTTCTGGGACAATATCATCAAGCTCCATGGCGTGCCACACTCCATCGTCTCCGACCGCGACAAGGTGTTCACCAGCGCAACGTGGCGGGAAATTTTCGCCTCTACGGGCACCAAGCTGCTGTACTCCACGGCGTATCACCCCCAAACTGATGGCCAGACGGAGCGCATGAACCAATGCTTGGAGATGTACCTCCGATGCGCCGTCCACGACGCGCCCAAGCAATGGCGCCGGTGGCTCTCTACGGCTGAATTCTAGTACAACTCCTCCCACCATGCCTCGCTCAATGGCTCTCCTTTCAAGGCTCTGTACGGGCGATAACCCAAGTTGGGGGACCTCCCTGTGGCCAGCACCACCATTTCTGCGGATGCGCCTCCTGACGAGATCGACTGGGCGACCCACACCGCGCTGCTTCGTGCCCAGCTCAAACGCGCCCAAGCTCGTTTCAAGAAGCAGGCCGATCGTCATCGCGCAGAACGCGCCTTCGATGTGGGCGAGCATGTTCTCCTCAACCTGCAACCCTACGCGCAATCCTCCGTCGCCAACCGCCCGTGCAAGAAGCTGGCGTTCAAGTTCTTCGGTCTGTTCACTGTGGTGGAGCGCATCGGCACCCTGGCGTACCGCCTTCAGTTGCCCCCTGACAGCCGCATCCATTCGGTCTTCCACGTCTCCTAGCTCAAGCCATTCGTCCTCGACTATACACCAGTCTTCGCCGTGCTGCCCAAGATCCCTGACCTAACCTCCGACGACCGTGCTCCGGTGGCCATCCTGGACTACCGCATGATGAAGAAGGGGAACGCGCCTGTAGTGCAAGTGCAAGTGCAATGGGACTCCATGCCGCCCCCGGCTGCTACCTGGGAAGACTACGGCGTTCTGCGGTAACGCTACCCTGACACGTAACTCTGGGAAGAAGAAGAAGCTGGTGCTCAAGAGGGGGCAAATGTCACGCCTGCAGATCAGACTGCAGCGGACTGATGAGTGCAAGTGCAGCATCGCCCTTGCAACGACTAGGCCAATGGAGCTGGGGGCTGGGACCCACCGCCAAGTGTATGCGTGTGTGCTAAGCCAAGTGTAAGCGTGTGTGCTAAGCCATCGGTGGCCTACTTGTAATCGAACGACTGGACAGAGAGAGGCATGGAAAAAGTATTGAGCTACTTTCCCCTTCCTCACGTTTCTCTCGCTCTCACCTAACCAGCCCCCTCTTCCTCATCCCAATGCCCCTCTCCTCCCCAATCTCCTCTTGACCGGGTCGTGACAACTGTTGATGTTGTTGGGTTCCTATAAAAAAATATTCACCCCGTTTCAAAATGTAAGGTGTATTACTTTTTTTTAAAGTCAAACCTTTTAAGTTTGACCAAATTTACATAGAAGTATATCAAAATCCGTAATATGAAATGAATTTCTATATTTTTTTGTTTAATATTAGGGATATCTATATTTTTTTGGCTTTGAACTTGGTCAAATTTAAAGAAATTTGACTTTCCAAAAACTAATACCCCTTATATTGTGGAACCGATGGAATACTTAGTTTGGCTAGTGAGGGAAGGATGGAGTGTGTTTTATTTTTATTTATAATGTGGTGATTTGATGGACCTTTGATGGTGTGGTTCTACGTGTTGTCTTCTTACCAACATATATTTATGTGGGGTGATTTCCATGTCAGTGGCTGCACGTACTATAGTAGTGCTACAATATCATATGATGGCGTTTTTTTCCTAGGTGGTGGGAGGGTGGGCGGGATTGATGTATTTTTATAGGCTTGTGCTGATTGGTTTAAAAATTATTGACCCAACCAAAATCGAAATCCAAATCCAAAATTAAATACCTCAATTGAATGAAAGAGCTTCAAAATTAGGGACATAGTGAATTAAAAGAACTGAATGAAAAGCACCTTGAGAAATTGTTAACCCAGTCAAAATTGGGTGACTGCTACTTCTTGAGCTTGCGTTGGTTTTCTGTAAGTGCATCTAGTGCCACCCCTAGTTGGTTTTGGAATATTGATGACAAACGTGGTTGAGGGACTAATGTGTTTGTGAGATTCGCATGATAACACAGGTAGAAGTCCCTATTGATTCGGTTGACACATCGAAGATGACCCGTAAAAATGTACGAAGACTATGGTGGTTCGTGAAGACTTTTACGTCGAAGATAATGACATGTGAAGACATTCATCTGAAGACAATGGAGCGCAAAGACATAGTTATTTCATAGTTTCATTTTCTTCTTTTTTGAGTCATAGGAACCACCAAACTGTAAGTGGGGTCCAAGTGAACAAAGTCAGAAAACTGATGTGATGCTCAACCCAAATCCTATGTCTTCGAGTGAAGACGACGAGAGAAAATATTGTCCTGTGTTGGACAAGCCAGCTTTACTTGTAGCCCAAGTCAAGCTACCGTGTGTGTCTGAAATCTTAACATTGGACACACATCGGTTCCCCAAAGACCAAGGGTCATTTCGAATAAATCATGTCGGGTTGCCTCCTGGCTATAAATAGCCCACCCCCTCCACCATAAATCGGCGGCTGCTCAGAGTTAAGACATGGCTTTTGTCATTTGAGAGCAACCCACCTCCGAAGCCTTTGAGAGAAAATCCTTGTGAGGACAAAACCCAAAACACATAGAGCCCAAAGAGTGTTTGGCATCACTGAAGTCTTTCTGTCCGCGTTGTGAGGATCCAAGAGTCATTGCGGATCTTCTAGTCGGTTAGGCGTCGCGTTGTGAGGATCCAAGAGTCATTGTGGATAGCCGGTGAACGAAGTCTGTGAAGGTTTGTAAGTCTACCTTGAAGACTTGCCAGAGTGATTAGGAAAGGACTAAGTGACCTTAGCTCAAGGGGAATAAGGTGAAGACGTGGTCTTCTGAGTTCAATCTCAGCCTCCCTCACCAAACGTACAGTTGTCACAGCAACTAGAACTGGTCTACCAAATCCTTATCTTCGTCAAGTAACTGGTTTTATCTCCTTACCACTTTACATACAGTTTAGCTTCGTGAAGCCATTGCATGCCAAATCTGGTTGACTTCATTGTGTGAAGACATACTCTCTGTTTGCTATTAGGCTTCACACCATCTTCCATTCCGATCTGTTCTACCTAGCTGCTATTTGTCTTCGTCCTTAATGCATCATGCCTCCTTGACTACGACTATGCTAGTGTAGTTTATCTTCTGTTGCATACTGTGTAGGTGTTGTTTGCTTGTCTATCTTCGAAGACATTGCAAGTCTTGAAGACTTTCATAAAAATCGCCTATTCACCCCCCTCTAGTCGATAACTAGCACCTTCATTTTCCCTTGAAGAGAGGAAAGGGTGATTCAGCAAAGTAGAAGTAAGTATTTCCCTCAATTAAGAACCAAGGTATCAATCCAGTACTAGGTACAAGCAAATCTCCAATGATAGCACCTGCACAAACAAACAAATAATTGCACCCAACGCGATAAAGGGGTTGTTAATCCCTTCACTGTTACTTGCAAGGAAGAGTTCTGATAGTGATAGATGTAAAACAAATAAAAGTAAATAAATTATAGCAAGGTATTTTTGTGTTTTTGATTTTATAGATCTGAAAACAATATGATAAAAGTAGACCCGGGGGCCATAGGTTTCACTAGAGGCTTCTCTCTTGAAAGAACACGTACGATGGATTACTATTGAGCAATTGATAGAAAATCGAATAATCATGATGATATCTAAGGCAATGATCATGAATATATGCATCACGTCTGTGATAAGTAGACCGACTCCTGCCTGCATCTACTACTATTGCTCCATACATCGACCAACCCCTGCCTGCATCTAGTGTATTAAGTTGAAAAACAGAGTAACGCCTTAAGCAAGGTGACATGATGTAAATGGATAGATCCAATCAATATGAAATAAACTCCATATTTTTATCCTTAATGGCAACAACACAATACGTACCTCGCTACCCCTTCTGTAACTGGGTGAGGACACCGCAGGATTGAACCCATTACAAAGCACCTCTCCCATTACAAGAAAAATAAATCTAGTTGGCCAAACTAAATCAATAGATCAGAGAGAAATACAAAGCTATTAAATCATGCAAATAAGAATTCAAAGAAGACTCAAATAATATTCATAGGTAATCTGATCATAAACTCAAAATTCATCGAATCTTAACAAATACACCGCAAAAAAAGATTACATCGAATAGATCTCCAAAAACATCGAGGAGAACATTGTATTGAAGATCAAAGAGAGAGACAAAGCCATATTGCTACTAGAAATGGATCCTTAGGTCTGTGGTACTCACACATCATCGTTATGGCAGCTAGGTTGATGTAGAAGCCCTCCGTGATCGAATCCCCCTCCGACAGAGTACCGGAAAAGGTCCCTAGATGGGATCTCACGAAGACAGAAACTTGCGCCGGCGGAAAAGTATTTTTGGTGTGCCCTCTGGTCCAGGGGGGATATTTGGGTATTTATGAAGCTGAGATTAGGGTTAGGGTTGCCACGGGGGCCCCACAGCCTCGTAGGGCGTGCCCCAGGGTGCCCCATGTGAGCTTGTGGCTCACCAAGGGCCTTCTGGCCTCCATCCGAAGCTTCCTTGGTGTTTTATTGTCCGAGAAAAGTCGGCAAAATTTTTCGTTCTGTTTGGTATTGATTTTCTGTAAAAGACAAAAACAAGGAAAAAACAACAACTGACACTAGGCACTAGGTTAATAGGTTAGTGCAAAAAATGATATAAAATAGCATAAAAATGCATATAAAACATTCAAGATGGATAGTATAATGACATGGAACAATAAAAAATTATAGATACGTTGGATTAATATCAAGCATCCCCAAGCTTAATACCTGCTCGTCCTCGAGTAGGTAAATGATAAGAACATAATTTTTGATGTGGAGTGCTACCTATCATATTTATCAATGTAACATTTTTTAACTGGCATGAATATCCAGATCCATATGATTCAAAACAAAAGTTTTATATTGACATAAAAACAATAATACTTCAAGCATACTAAAAAACATGAAATTTCAAAATAACATGGCTAAAGAAAGTTATCCCTACAAAATCATATAGTCTTGTTATGCTCCCTCTTCTCAACACAAATTATAAATCATGTACTACCCCGGTGTCAGCCAAGCAATTGTTTCATACTTTTTAACGCGCTTCAGGTTTTTCAACTCTTCACGCAATACATGAGCGTGAGCCATGGATATAACACTATAGGTGGAATAGAAGGTAGTAGTAGAAAAAAGAAGGGAAAAAGTCTCACATCAACTAGGAAAATTAATGGACCATAGAGATGTCCATCAATTGATATCAATGTGAGTGAGTAGGGATTGCCATGTAACGGATGCACTAGAGCTATAAGTGTATGAAAGATCAACAAGAAAACTAACTGGGTGTGCATCCAACTTGCTTGCTCATGAAGACCTCGGGCATTTGAGGAAGCTCATCATTGGAATATACAAGCCAAGTTCTATAATAAAAAATTCCCACTAGTAATATATGAAAGTGACAACATAGGAAACTCTCTATCACGAAGAACATGGTTCTACTTTGAAGCACAAGCGTGGAAAAGGATAGTAACATTGTCCCTTCTCTCTTTTTCTCTCATCTTTTTCCTTTCTTTTTTTACTTTATTTTTATTTTTGGGCACTTTGGCCTCTTTTTTCTTGGGCTCATTTGGCCCTTTTTTATACCTCACATGGTATAGTGCTTTATTAATGATGACCATCACACTTTTATATACTTACAACTCAAAGTGAAAAGCTCGTAATGACAGAACGATGGAGTTACATGGCAATATATCTCGGAATGGCCATGAAAATGTCATAATAGGTAGGTATGGTGGCTGTTTTGAGGAAAGGTATAAGGTGGGTTTAATGCACTAGCGAAACTTGCGCGGTACTAGAATGCTAGCAAAGGTGGAAGGGTGAGAGTGCGTATAATCCATGGAATCAACATTAATCATAAAGCACTCACATACTTATTGCAAAAAGTTTATTAGCGCTCAAAGCAAAGTATTACTATGCATGCTCCTAGGGGAGAGGTTGGTAGGAGTTAACCATCGTGCGCTCCTAACTTTCACACAAAGGAAGACACTCAAGGATAAATTGCGCTCCAACTTCATCACATAACAAGAAGACCATACATGCATGCTACGGGAATCACAAACCTTAACACAAGTATTTTTACTATTCCAAAATTTACTACTCCCTTCGTTTTTATTTGCTTCACATATTAGTTTTGGTCAAAGTCAACCTTTCCAAACTTTGACAAAGTTTATAGACAAAAATATTAACATATGCAATAACAAATCAATATCATTAGATTCGTTGTTGAATGTACTTCCACATCATATAGATTTGTTATGCTAAATATTTATATTCACCTCTATAAATTTGGTCAAACTTTACAAAGTTTGACTTCAGTCAACTCTAATATGCAGAGTAAATAAAAACGGAGGGAGTACTATCATGACTCTAATATTACCATCTCCATATCTCAAAACAAATGCAAGGAATCAAGCTTCTCATATATTCAATATCTTCATGGATGTTTTTATTATATCCCTATTGAATACCCATCATATTAGGACTAAATTCATAACACAAGCAAATTTCCATGTTGTTTATAAGACTCTCAAAATAATATAAATGAAGCATGAGAGTTCATCTATTTCTTCAAAATAACATCACCGCCATGCTAAAAAAGATATAAGTGAAGCACTAGAGCAACTACCTAGCTCAAAAGATATAAATGAAGCATATAGAGTATTCTAATAAATTCACGGTTGATGCGTGTCCCTCTCAAAAGGTGTGTACAACAAGGATGATTGTGACAAACTAAAAAGCAAAGACTCAAATAATACAAGACGCTCCAAGCAAAACACATATCATGTAGTGAATAAAAATATAGCCTCAAGTAAAGTACCGATAGATTGAAGACAAAAGAGGGGATGCCTTCTAGGGCATCCCCAAGCTTAGATGCTTGGTTGTCCTTGAATATTACCTTGGGGGTGCCTTGGGCATCCAATCTTAGGCTCTTTCCACTCCTTATTCCATAGTCCATCTAAACCTTACGCAAAACTTCACAACACAAAACTCAACAGAAAACTCGTGACATCCGTTAGTATAATAAAGCAAATCACCACCTTTAGGTACTATTGTGAACTCATTCCAATTTTATATTTGTGTTATACCTACTGTATTCCAACTTCTCCATGATTCATAACCCCCGATACTACTCATAGATTCATCAAAATAAGCAAACAACACATTGAAAACAGAATCTATCAAAAACAGAACAGTCTGTAGTAATCTAGACAGTTGCCATACTTCAGCAACTCTAAAAATGCTTACAAATTAGGAAGACATAGGAATTTATATATAAATAAACTATAAAAATTTGAGGAAATTATCACGCTCCTGTAAATTTTAGAATTTTCTGTACCTGGCGCAAAAGTTTATGTTTCTCACTGAATTAAATCAAAAATCTTCCAAATCATCCTAAAGGTCTTGGCACAAACACTAACTAAAAGCATAAAAACACATCTAAGCATAGGCTAGAAGATATATTTATTTTAAAACAGAAAATAAAAAGATTGTGTTGTCTCCCAACAAGTGCTTTCTTTAAAGCCTTTTAGCTAGGCATTGATAATTTTAATGATACTCACATGAAAGACAAGAATTGAAGCACAAAGAGAGCATCATAGAACATGTGACAAACATGTTTAAGTACAACATAATTTCTATGCATAGGCATTTTATAAGCAAATAAATTATTAAGATAAGCAAAAACTAGCATATGCAAGGAAGAAGAATAAAACTTTGATAATTAAGCATCAAGAGAGGTAATTTAGTAACATGAAGATTTCTACAACCATATTTTCCTTTATCATAATAATTATATGTGGGATCATATTCAAATTCAACAATATAGCTATCCGATAACATATTTTCTATATGATCCACATGCATGCAAAGTTGACACTCTTCCAAAATAGTGGGATAATCATCAAATAAAGTCATGACCTCTCCAAACCTACTTTTATCCAAAAATTCATAAGATTGATCATTCTCCAAAGTAGTGGGATCATTATTACCTAGAGTTGACACTCTTCCAAACCCACTTTCAATATTATTGCAAGCACTATTATCAATATCATATTCATCATGAGGCTTAAACAAATTTTCAAGATCATCAGAAGCATCACCCCAATCATGATCATTACAATAAATAGTGGACATAGAAAAATAAGCTTCCCCAAGCTTGGGGTCTTGCATATCATTAACATAACAGATATTCATAGAATTTATAATAACATCATTGCAATCATGCTTTTCACTCGTGGAGCTATCGTGAATCACTTTATAATTTTCTTCTTTTAACACTTCATCACAAATTTCAGATTCACAAATTTCAAGCAAAACTTCATAAAGATAATCTACTGCACTCAACTCACTAGCAATTGGTTCATCGTAATTGGATATTTTAAAAATATTAGCAAGTGGATGACGATCCATAAAACTTTTGCTTTCTGAGCTGCAATAAACACACAATTATGCCCAGCAAACGAGCAAACAAACCAAGTAAGACATAAAGGCAAATGGAAAGAAGGAAATATAAAAAGGCAAATATTTTTGTGTTTTTCTGAAAATGATTTAGCAGTGTGGGAGAGGAAAACGAGAGGCAAATGGCAAATAAAGTAAATGCAAGAGATGAGTGTTTATGATAGGTACTTGGTAGATTTGATGCATAACCCCCTAGGCAATGGCCCCAGAAATTCTTCCTGCTACTTCTTGAGCTTGCGTTGGTTTTTTCCTTGAAGAGGAAAGGGTGATGCTGCAAAGTAGAGATAAGTATTTCCCTCAGTTAAGAAGTAAGGTATCAATCCAGTACGAGGTACAAGCAAATCTCCAATGATAGCACCTGCACAAACAAACAAATACTTGCACCCAACGCGTTAAAGGGGTTGTCAATCCCTTCACGGCACTTGCAAGGATGAGATATGATAGTGATAGAAGTAAAACAAATGAAGTAAATAAATTGCAACAAGGTATTTTTGTGTTTTTGGTTTTATAGATCTGAAAATAATATGATAAAAGTAGACCCGGGGGCCATAGGTTTCACTAGAGGCTCCTCTATTGAAAGAACGCATACGGTGGGTGAGCAAACTATTGTTGAGCAATCAATAGAAAAGCGAATAATCATGATGATATCTAAGGCAATGACCATGAATATAGGCATCATGTCCGTGACAAGTAGATCGACTCCTGCCTGCATCTACTACTATTACTCCACACATCGATCGACCCCTGCCTGCATCTAGTGTATTAAGTTGAAAAACAGAGTAATGCCTTAAGCAAGATGACATGATGTAGAGGGATAGATCCAATCAATATGAAATAAAACCATCTTTTTATCCTTATGGCAACAACGCAATACATGCCTCGCTACATCTTTTATCACTTGGTGGGGACACCACAAGATTGAACCCATTACAAAGCACCTCTCCTATTGCAAGAAAAATCAATGTAGTTAGCCAAACCAAATCAATATATCAGAGAGAAATACAAAGCTATCAAATCAGGCATATAAGAATTCAGAGAAGACTCAAATAATATTCATAGATAATCTGATCATAAACTCACAATTCATCGGATCTCAACGAACACACCCGCAAAAGATGATTACATCTAATAGATCTCCAAGAACACCAGGGAGAACATTGTATTGAAGATCAAAGACAGAGAAGAAGCCATCTAGATACTAGCAATGGACCCGTAGGTCTGTGGTAAACTACTCACACATCATCGTTAGGGAAGCAAGATTGATGTAGAAGCCCTCCGTGATCGAATCCCCCTTCGGCAGAGTACCAAAAAAGGTCCCTAGATGGGATCTCACAAAGACAGAAACTTGCGGCGGTGGAAAAGTATTTTTGGTGTACCCTCTGGTCGACGGGGAATATTTGGGTATTTATGTAGCTAAGACTAGGGTTAGGGTTGCCAAGGGGGCCCCACAAGTTTGTAGCCCCCCTAGGGCGTGCCCTATGAGCTTGTGGCTCACCCGTGGGTATTCTGGCCTCATCCTGAAGCTTCCTGGGTGTCTTCTTGTCCAAGAAAAAATGTCAAAAAGTTTCGTTCCGTTTGGACTCCGTCTGGTATTGATTTTATGTAAAAGACAAAAATAAGGGAAAAACAATAAGTGGCACTGGGCACGAGGTTAATAGGTTAGTCCCAAAAATGATATAAAATAGCATAAAAATGCATATAAAACATTCAAGATTGATAATATAATAGCATGGAAGAATAAAAATATATAGATACATCGGAGTCGTATGAGTGACCCAATTTCAAATTGAATACCTTAATTAATTGTGAGACCTTAAAAATTAGGAAACATGGTGTATAGTATAAAAGAATTGAATGATATGGCTTTGAGAAATTGTTAATCGGTTAAAATTGTCTGACCCAATTCGAATTGGAGACCTCACTTAAATGCAGACTATTTAAAACTAGGCATAGTGTAAAGAGGACAGATAGATAAGTACATCTGTCCATGGATCCATCTTGGAGCGCCGCCACTGCTACCACAGAATCACCTTGAATTAATAATGGTCGATTAGTAAGGCTCACACCCTCCATGATCGCATGTAGCTCTGCTTCGAGTGCCTCGTTGCAATGGAAGATGCGACAATAAGCAGAAAATCACCACTTCCCATTCATCTCTTAGATTCATTTTTGAACCTGTCGACCAGAGCTGATTACAGTAGGAGCCATCCAGCCCGGGGTGGTTTAGGCCATGGCATGGACAATCACTTCGGATTAGCTTCCTTAACAGAGTCCTCCAAGGTCATTGGGGCTTTACCTTTCATCACTTCCTCGACACGCATTGTAGACAGTTGCCAGAGGGAGTTTAGGTAGCTACGGAGGTACATGGAAGACACCTCCATTGGTGGATTTTTTGTCCTGTGTGTCAGCTCATTACGGAGATGCCTAGTATGCCATAGCACCATTATGATCATGTCCCAAATATGCACCGGTTGATGGAAGAGTAGGTGGAAGAGCCACTCATCGCTTGTCCATGTGATGTCCATGCTCTGAGACAGCGGCCAATGTTGTTCCATAGAGTCCCAAAAAGCAACTACAGTGGGACATGCGAGAAGTGCATGGAATGGCGATTCATCTTCCCATCCACATACAATGAAAAATCACGTGTACTTATGTGCCTTTGGTTCTTCTCAACATTTTTCAGGAGTGTGCCCCATATTACCTTCCAAGCAAACCGCTTCATCTTTTTTGGGGGGGGGGGCAAAGCTTTCCAGACCAGGTTCCACAATGACCGACCCCCTTCTGGATGAGAGCTGGTACCACAGGGGTTGAAGCGATCATAGTGATCAGTCATAGCAAGGTGGTAAGAAGATCTGGCCAAAAAAAATCTTGAATTCTACCAAAGCCATGCAACGAAATTATCCCTAAGCCTCGATGAAGTTTTTTTAAATAGCCTCCACATCCACGTGACAAAAGAATCTTTCAAGTATATTAACTTTCGAAGCACCATTAGCATCCACAAAATCAAAAACTCTATTCCGCCGACAATTTCATTTTGATGATATATGGGAGTAAAAGGCATTCCATGGGTAATCCATGGATCGTGCCAAGTGTTTATATTAGAACCATTGCCCACTCTCCAGATACATACATTTCTTCACAAGCTCCAATCCATATACAATGCCTTCCACACAACTGAGGAATTACTTGGGAAAACCATGTCCACCAAATTCCCACTTGGATAATATTTGGCTCACAACAATCTCGCACAAAGGGAGTCTGGTATTAGCATAAGTCTCCAAGCCTGTTTAGCTAACAAAGCTTGGCATGTAACTTATTTTGGATTCTAATGGCTATTTAAGCCTTGGATTTTCATGAGAGAAGACATGTCCATTGTAATTGCGTTGAAACCCTTGCCGACATGTTTTGGCTGGTCTAATATGCATATCTGAAACTTCAAACCCTAGCCATTTGTACTCTCAAAGTTTTTTTTCTTGAAATGGCAGGATTTTTGCATTCATTAAGAAGACGGGAGTTGCTAGTAAACCATCACAACCTCTAAGAGGCACACATAAGAAACCCAAACACACGAATCGAAAGATGGCCTTGACGAGACAACACACATGTGTCATCGTCATCGCTCCTTCCCTAGAGGCATCATCGTCATCCATAAACTATGAGCAAACAACTTTGACATCGCCATAGGCAATCATCGACTTGACCCACATCATAGAGCATACATGAACCTGTATGAAGATCTGCGCCAAAACTCAGCCGCCTGTGGACAGACATTCCGACTCTGACACATAACTCTGAAGGACAAAACACGCCACATTAAGTGTTAGAATAAACGGGCTTGGCCCATTAACAAATTCTGAAATCTCAAATTAGGGCATGAGAAAATGACAAGTGGTGGTGTGGTGCTAAAGTTTAGTCCCACATTGTTAGTTGAGGAAGTGCTGGACCTTTTTATATAGTGGGTTCTCTACATCACACTTAGTGAGGCGTGATGGAGAAGAAGAGAAGACCACATGCGTGCGCTCAATCGCCTGGCCTGGCTGGGCTCAAGCACGAGGCAGGGCTTACGTGCAACATGTGCGTGAATGGTTTGCTGAAATCCGGTCCGTTGCCTTGCAAGGGCGCAACTTCCTTTTGGTGTTTTATTTTTTGGTTTCTTGACAGACAAGTTCGTTGTTTCCTTATCCGGCAAGTTTGACTTTGAAACCAAGTCGGTTTGAGATCGTGATCGCGACACGATACCGCCTCTGATTCTCCTATATATACTGCTTACCAGCCTCGGTCAAATACACACCAAAAACACCCAGGGCTTTGCCTCATTTTGCAACTTGTGCCTCCACCGTAGTCTACTATACCCCAAACGCCAACGTGCATCGACGTATGGGAGAGCAGGTCTCTGGAACTGTTTATCCTTGCGTTCCTGCACCTAGAGAGGATGAATTAAGTTTTTGGGAAGCACTCTGCGCGACTGCTCAAGTTCGTCATCACGAGTCTATCGGGGAATGTTGCATGGAAAACAAAAAAAATTCTACACACACACAAGATCAATCCATAGAGATGCATAGCTACGAGAGGGGGACAACATCTTCATACCCTTGAAGATCGCTAAGCGGAAGCGTTTATCAACGCGGTTGATGTAGTCGTACACCTTCACGATTCGTCCCGATCAAGTACCGAACGTGCGACACCTCCGTGTTCAGCACATGTTCAGCTTGATGACGTCCTCTCCTTCTTGATCCAGCAAGAGGGATGAAGTAGTAGATGAGTTCCGGCAGCACTACGGTGTTGTGACGGTGGTGGTGAAGAAAAATCTCCGCAGAGCTTCGCCAAGCACAACAGAAACTAGACGGAGGATAAACTAGAGGGGACGGGGTTGCCGGCACATGTCTTGGTGAATCTTATGTCTCCCGGGTGGTAGCCCTGCCCCTCTATTTGTATGTTGAGCCCTAGGGTCGTTTCTTGGAGACAGAGCCTCCTCAAAGTTGGTTAGCCCGCAAGGCAAGAGTCCTTCTCGGACTCCAGGACCAGACGCCAGGGTCCCTGGCGTCTGGCCCCTGGCCTCCGCAAAACTCACTTTTGCACCTTCCAAAAGCATCGTGGGCTTTACCCGTTAGTCCAAATAAAGTGTTCTCGTACCCGAACATTTCGGGAAACATCTGAAACCCCTTCCGGTGAATTTTGGAACCCTTCTGGAGAGAAAACACAATTATCCCATATATATCAAACTTTACCTCCCGAATATTCCGGAGCTCCTCGTCATGTCCGTGATCTCATCCAAAACTCCGAACAACATTTGGTCACCAACATACACAACTCATATAATACTATATCGTCAACGAACTTTAAGCGTGCGGACCCTACGGGTTCGAGAATGATGTACACATAACCGAGACGCTTCTCCAATAAATAACCAATAGTGGGACCTGGATGCCCATATTGGTTCCTACATATTACGAAGATCTTTATCGTTCGAACATTTATGACAACATACGTAGTTCCCTTTGTCTGTCGGTATGGTACTTGCCCGAGATTCGATCGTCGGTATCTCTATACCTAGTTCAATCTCGTTACCGGCAAGCCTCTTTACTCGTTCCATAATACATGATCATGCAACTAATTCCTTAGTACCTTTGCTTGCAAGCTTCTTGTGATGTTGTATTACCGAGAGGGCCCAGAGATACCTCTCCGTCACATGGAGTGACAAATCCCTGTCTCGATCCATGCCAACCCAAAAGACACCTTCGGAGATACCTGTAGAGCATCTTTATGATCACGCAGTTACGTTGTGACGTTTGATAGCACACAAGGTATTCCTTTGGTATCCGGGAGTTGCATGATCTCATGGTCAAAGAAGCATGTATTTGACATTAAGAAAGCAGTAGCAATAAACTGAACGATCATATGCTATGCTAACGGATGGGTCTTGTCCATCACATCATTCTCCTAATGATGTGATCCCGTTATCAAATGACAACTCATGTCTATTGTTAGGACACTTTAACCATCTGTTGATCAACGAGCTAGTCTAGTAGAGGCTCACTAGGGACACGGTATTTGTTTATGTATCCACACATGTATTTAAGTTTCCGGTCAATACAATTCTAGCATGAATAATAAACCTTTATCATGAATAAGGAAATATAATAATAGTAATAACAACTTTATTATTGCCTCTAGGGCATATTTCTATCAGTCTCCCACTTGCACTAGAGTCAATAATCTAGATTACATTGTAATTAATCTAACACCCATGGAGTCTTGGTGGTGATCATGTTTTGCCCGTGGAAGAGGTTTAGTCAACGGGTCTGCCACATTCAGATCCGTATGTACTTTGCAAATTTCTATGTCTCCATCCTTGATCTTTTCACAAATGGAGTTGAAGCGTCTCTTGATGTGTTTTGTTTTCTTGTGAAACCTATATTCCTTCGCTAAGGCAATAGCTCCAGTGTTGTCACAAAAGATTGTCATTGGACCCGATGCACTAGGTATTACACCCAGACCGGATATGAACTCCTTCATCCAGACTCCTCCATGCGCTACTTCCGAAGTAGCTATGTACTCCGCTTCACACGTAGATCCCGCCACGACGTTCACTTCCAAAAAAGACACATCCGTGACATTTTGGCCCGAACGGGTATTTTTTCTGTCATGCTTATGACACTTCTATGATGATAATTGTGACAAAAACCCGTATCATCATAGATGTGGTGGGCTCCTACTTCTATGAAAAAAAATCATGACAGAAAATGGGCTTTTCATCCTAGGTGGGCCGGAGACAGAGCTGGATGACATTCTTTGGGCCGTACATGACGGAAACAGTCGTGGTAGAAGCGAGGGCGAGGAAATTTTGGGGGAGTTCCCGGTTATGGTGGGTGGTTAGGGCGGAGCGATGCACGAAGGTTTGCTCGTTTCTCTTGTACATATCATGTGTATGTGCGAGGCATTGGATGATACATCCATTTTGCATCATGCTTATATATTGATATTTATTGCATTATGGGCTGTTCTTACATGTTTTGTCACAATACTTATGCTTTTTCTCTCTTATTTTACAAGGTTTACATGAAGAGGGAGAATGCCGACAGCTAGAAGTCTGGGCTGGAAAAGAAGCAAACTCTGGAAACCTATTCTGCACAACTCCAAAAGCCTCGAAACTCAACAGAACGTCGTTTCAGAAAATAAAAAAATATCTGGCAAAAGAAGTCCACGAGGGGGGGCCACCGGCTGCTCACGAGGATGGGGGGTGCGCCCCCCTTCCCAGGGCGCGCCCCCTGCCTCGTGGGCCAGCCGGAAGGCCCCCGATGCCCATCTTCTCCTATATGAGGTATTTTGACCTGGAAAAAATCATAAGGAGGCTTTCGGGACTAGACGCTGCTGTCTCGAGGCGGAACCGAGGCGAAAACCAATCTAGGGCTCCGGCAGAGCTGTTCTGCCGGGGATACTTCCCTCCGGGAGGGGGAAATTGTCACCGCCGTCATCACCAACAACTCTCCCATCTTGGGGAGGGCTATCTTCATCAACATCTTCACCAGCACCATCTCCTCTCAAACCCTAGTTGATCTCTTGTATCCAATCTTTGTACCCAAACCTCAGATTGGTACCTGTGGGTTGCTTGTAGTGTTGATTACTCCTCGTAGTTGATGCTAGTTGGTTTATTTGGTGGAAGATCATATGTTCAGATCCATTATGCATATTAATGCCCCTCTGATCATGAACAATATTATGTCTTGTGAGTAGTTACCGTTGTTCCTGAGGACATGGGAGAAGTCTTGCTATTAGTAGTCATGTGAATTTGGTCTTCGTTCGATATTTTGATGAGATGTATGTTGTCTCTCCCCTAGTGGTGTCATGTGAACGTCGACTACATGACACTTCCCCATTATTTGGGCCTAGAGGAAGGCATTGGGAAGTAATAAGTAGATGATGGGTTGCTAGAGTGACAAAAGCTTAAACCCTAGTTTATGCGTTGCTTCGTAAGGGGCTGCTTTGGATCCATATGTTTCAGGCTATGGTTAGGTTTACCTTAATACTTCTTTTGTAGTTGCGGATGCTTGCATTAGAGGTTAATCATAAGTGGGAGGCTTGTCCAAGTAAGGACAGCACCCAAGCACCGGTCCACCCACATACCAAATTATCAAAGTACCGAACGCGAATCAGATGATCGTGATGAAAACTAGCTTGACGATAATTCCCATGTGTCCTCGGGAGCGCTTTCCTTTATATAAGAGTTTGTCCAGGCTTGTCCTTTGCTACAAAAAGGATTGGGCCACCTTGCTGCACCTTGTTTACTTTTACTGTTTGTCACTTGCTACAATTTACCTTATCACAAAACTATCTGTTACCTGTAATTTCAGTGCTTGCAGAGAATACCTTACTGTAAACTGCCTATCATTTCCTTCTGCTCCTCGTTAGGTTCAACACTCTTACTTATCGAAATGGCTACGATAGATCCCCTACACTTGTGGGTTAGCAAGACTCTTTTCTGGCACCGTTGCCGGGGAGTGAAGCGCCTTTGGTAAGGAAAAATTTATATAGTGTGCTGAAATTTTGTGTCACTTGTTACTATGGCTCAAAATCCTTTGAGGGGCTTGTTCGGGGTATCTTCACCCCGACCAGAAGAGCAAAGAGTTGCTCCTCAACCTACTTCACCTATTGAAAATGTTTGCTTTGAGATTCCTTCGAGTATGATAGAGAAACTGCTTGAAAATCCCTTTACAGGAGACGGAACACTGCATCCCGACTTACACCTAATCTATGTGGATGAAGTTTGTGGATTGTTTAAGCTTGCATGTATGCTTGAGGATGTTATCAAGAAGAAGGTATTACCTTTATCTTTGAAGGGAGATGCATTGACATGGTTTAGGCTATGCGATGATATGGGATCATGGAACTATAATCGTCTGAAGTTGGAATTTCATCAGAAGTTTTACCCTATGCACCAGGTTCATCATGATCGCAATTATATTTATAATTTCTGGCCTCGCGAAGGAGAAAGTGTTGGGGAACATAGTATTTTAAAATTTTCCTACGATCACGCAAGATCTATCTACCAGATGTATAGCAACGAGGGGAAGAGTGTGTCTACGTACCCTCGTAGACCGGGAGCGGAAGCGTCAAGTGACGCGGTTGATGTAGTCGAACTTCTTCGCGATCCAACCGATCAAGCACCGAACGTACGGCACCTCCGCGTTCAGCACACGTTCAGCTTGATGACGTCCCACGAGCTCTTGATCCAGTTGAGCTTCACGGGCGAGTTTCGTCAGCACGACGGCGTGGTGACGGATATGATGTATCTACCGGCGCAGGGCTTCGCCTAAGCACTGCAACGGTATGACCGAGGTGTGTTTCTGTGAAGGGGGGGCACCGCACACGGCTAAAACAATTCAACTTGTGTGTCCTAGGGTGCCCCCTGCCCCCGTATATAAAGGAGCAAGGGAGAGGCCGGCCCTAGAGGGGGCGCGCCAAGTGTGGGGAGTCCTACTAGGACTCCTAAGTCCTAGTAGGATTCCCAAGGAAAGAGGTGGAGAGGGAGAAGGAAAAGGGGGCTGCACCCCTTGTCCAATTCGGACCAGAGGGGGGGGGGGGCGCCTCCTTCCTTTTGGCCTTTCTCCTCTATTCCCGTATGGCCCAATAAGGCCCATGTACTCCGAAAAATACCCGAATCACTCGGAACCTTTCTGATGTCCGAATATAGTCGTCCAATATATCGATCTTTACGTCTCGACCATTTCGAGACTCCTCGTCATGTCCCCGGTCTCATCCGGGACTCCGAACTCCTTCGGTACATCAAAACTCATAAACTCATAATACCGATCGTCATCAAACGTTAAGCGTGCGGACCCTACGGGTTCGAGAACTATGTAGACATGACCGAGACTTATCTCCGGTCAATAACCAATAGCGGAACCTGGATGCTCATATTGGCTCCTACATATTCTACAAAGATCTTTATCGGTCAAACCGCATAACAACATACGTTGTTCCTTTTGTCATTGGTATGTTACTTGCCCGAGATTCAATCGTCGGTATCTCTATACCTAGTTCAATCTCGTTACCGGCAAGTCTCTTTACTCGTTCCATAATACATCATCTCGTGACTAACTCATTAGTATTTTGCTTGCAAGGCTTATTATGATGTGCATTACTGAGAGGGCCCAGAGACACCTCTCCGACACTCGGAGTGACAAATCCTAGTCTTGATCTATGCCAACACCATGAACACTTTCGGAGACACCTGTAGAGCATCTTTATGATCACCCAGTTACGTTGTGACGTTTGATAGCACACAAGGTGTTCCTACGGTATTCGGGAGTTGCATAATATCATAGTCATAGGAACATGTATAAGTCATGAAGAAAGCAATAGCAGTAAAACTAAACGGTCATAGTGCTAAGCTAACGGATGGGTCTTGTCCATCACATCATTCTCCTAATGATGTGATCCCGTTGATCAAATGACAACTCATGTCTATGGTTAGGAAACATAACCATCTTTGATCAATGAGCTAGTCTAGTAGAGGCATACTAGGGACACTCTGTTTTGTCTATGTATTCACACATGTACTAAGTTTCCGGTTAATACAATTCTAGCATGAATAATAAACATTTATCATGATATAAGGAAATATAAATAACAACTTTATTATTGCCTCTAGGGCATATTTCCTTCAGTCTCCCACTTGCACTAGATTCAATAATCTAGCTCACATCGCCATGTGATTTAATACCGATAGTTCACATCGTTATGTGAATAACACCCATAGTTCACATCGCCATGTGACCAACACCCAAAGGGTTTACTAGAGTCAATAATCTAGTTCACATCGCTATGTGATTAATACCCAAGAGTAATAAGGTGTGATCATGTTTTGCTTGTGAGAGAAGTTTAGTCAACGGGTCTGTCACATTCAGATCCGTATGTATTTCACAAATTTCTATGTCCACAATGCTCTGCATAGAGCTACTCTAGCTAATTGCTTCCACTTTCAATACGCATCCAGATTGATACTTAGAGTCATCTGGATTTAGTGTCAAAGCTTGCATCGGCGTAACCCTTTACGACGAACTCTTTATCACCTCCATAATCGAGAAACATTTCCTTAGTCATCCAGTTACTAAGGATAATTTTGACCGCTGTACAGTGATCTACTCCTGGATCACTATTGTACCCCCTTGACATACTCATGGCAAGGTACACAACATGTTTGGTACACAACATGACATACTTTATAGAACCTATGGCTGAGGCATAGGGAATGGCTTTCATTCTCTCTATATTTTTCTGCCGTGGTCTGGCTTTGAGTCTTACTCAACTTCACACCTTACAAGTCAGGCAAGAACTCCTTCTTTGACTGATCCATTTTGAACTACTTCAAAATCTTATCAAGGTATGTACTCATCGAAAGTCTTATCAAGCGTCTTGATCTATCTCTATAGATCTTGATGCCCAATATGTAAGCAGCTTCACCAAGGTCTTTCTTTGAAAAACTCCTTTCAAACACTCCTTTATGCTTTCCAGAAAATTCTACATCATTTCCGATCGACAATATGTCATTCACATATACTTATCAAAAAGGTTGTAGTGCTCCCACTCACTTCTTGTAAATACAGGCTTCACCGCAAGTCTGTATAAATCTATATGCTTTGATCAACTTATCAAAGCGTATATTCCAACTTCGAGATGCTTGCACCAGTCCATAGATGGATCGCTGGAGTTTGCATATTTTGTTAGCACCTTTAGGATTGACAAAACCTTCTGGTTGAATCATATACAAGTCTTCTTTAATAAATCCATTAAAGAATGCAGTTTTGTTATCCATTTGCCAGATTTCATAAAATGCAGCAATTGCTAACATGATTCGGACAGACTTAAGCATCTCTACGGTGAGAAAGTCTCATCGTAGTCAACTCCTTGAACTTGTTGAAAAACTTTCGCAACAAGTCGAGCTTTGTAAACAGTAACATTACCGTCAGCGTTAGTCTTCCTCTTGAAGATCCGTTTATTTTCGATGGCTTGCCGATCATCGGGCAAGTCAACCAAAGTCCACACTTTGTTCTCATACATGGATCCCATCTCAGATTTCATGGCCTCAAGCCATTTTGCGGAATCTGCGCTCATCATCGCTTCCTCATAGTTCGTAGGTTCATCATGGTCCAGTAACATGACTTCCAGAACCGGGTTGCCGTACCACTCTGATGCGGAACGAACTCTGCTTGATCTACGAAGTTCAGCAGAAACTTGATCTGAAGTTTCATGATCATCATCATTAGCTTCCTCACTAATTGGTGTAGGAATCACTGGAACTAGTTTCTGTGATGTTCCACTTTCCAATTCGGGAGAAGGTACAATTACCTCATCAAGTTCTACTTTCCTCCCATTCACTTCTTTCGAGAGAAACTCCTTCTCTAGAAAGGATCCACTCTTAGCAACAAAGACCTTGCCTTCGGATCTGTGATAGAAGGTGTACCCAACAGTTTCTTTTGGGTATCCTATGAAGATTTACTTCTCCGATTTGGGTTCGAGCTTATCATGTTGAAACTTTTTCACATAAGCATCGCAGTCCCAAACTTAAAGAAATGACAACTTAGGTTTCTCGTCAAACCACAGTTCATACGGTGTCATCTCCACGGATTTAGATGGTGCCCTATTTAACGTGAATGTAGCTATCTCTAATGCATAACCCCAAAAGCGATAGTGGTAGATCGGTAAGAGACATCATCGATCGCACCATATCTAATAAAGTACGGTTATGACGTTCGGACACACCATTACACTGTGGTGTTCTAGGTGGCGTGAGTAGTGAAACTATTTCACATTGTTTTTACTGAAGGCCAAACTCGCTAACTCAAATATTTTACCTCTACGATCATATCGTAGAAACTCTTATTTTCTTGTTACGATGATTCTCCACTTCACTCTGAAATTCTTTGAACTTTTCAAATGTTTCAGACTTGTCCTTCATTAAGTAGATATACCCATATCTGCTCAAATCATCAGTGAAGGTCAGAAAATAACGATACCCGCCGCGAGCTTCAACACTCATTGGTCCACATACATCTGTATGTATGATCTCCAACAAATCTATTGCTCGCTCCATTGTTCCGGATAACGGAGTTTTAGTCATCTTGCCCATGAGGCATGGTTTGCAAGCACCAAGTGATTCATAATCAAGTGATTCCAAAAGTCCATCACTATGGAGTTTCTTCATGCGCTTTACACCATTATGACCTAAACGGCAGTGCCACAAATAAGTTGCACTATCATTATTAACCTTGCATCTTTTGGCTTCAATATTATGAATATGTGTATCACCATGATCGAGATCCAACAAACTATTTTCATTGGGTGTATGACCATCGAAGGTTTTATTCATGTAAACAGAATAACAATTATTCTATGACTTTAAATGAATAACCGTATTGCAACAAATATGATCAAATCATATTCATGCTCAACGCAAATGCCAAATAACATTTATTTAGGTTTTACACTAATCCCGAAAGTATAGGGAGTGTGCGATGATGATCATATCAATCTTGGAACCACTTCCAACACACATCGTCACTTCACCTTTAACTAGTCTCTGTTCATTCTGCAATTCTCGTTTCGAGTTACTAATTTTAGCAACTGAACCGGTATCAAATACCCAGGGGTTGCTATGAACACTAGTAAAGTACACATCAATAATCTGTATATCAAAATATACCTTTGTTCACTTTGCCATCCTTCTTATCCGCCAAGTATCTAGGGCAGTTCCACTTCCAGTGACGATTTCCTTTGCAGTAGAAGCACTTAGTTTCAGGCTTGAGTTTTAGCTTTGGGTTTCTTCACGGGAGTGACAACTTGCTTGTCATTCTTCTTGAAGTCCCCTTCTATCCCTTTGCCCTTTACTTGAAACAAGTGGTCTTGTTAACCATCAACACTTGATACTTTTTCATGATTTCTACCTTCGCCGACTTCAGCATCGCGAAGAGCTCGGGAATTCCTTTCGTCATCCCTTGCATATTATAGTTCATCACGAAGTTCTACTAACTTGGTGATAGTGACTAGAGAACTTTGTTAATTACTATCTTATCTGGAAGATTAACTCCCACTTGATTCAAGTAATTGTAGTACCCAGACAATCTGAGCACATGCTCACTGGTTGAGCTATTCTCCTCCATCTTGTAGGCAAAGTACTGTCAGAAGTCTTATACCTCTCGACACGGGCATGAGTATGAAATACTAATTTCAACTCTTGGAACATCTTATATGCTCCGTGGAGTTCAAAACGTTTTTGAAGTCCTAGTTCTAAGCCGTAAAGCAAGGTGCACTTAAACTATCAAGTAGTCATCATACCGAGCTTTTGTCAAAACGTTCATAATGTCTACATTTGCTCCTGCAATAGGTCTGTCACCTAGCGGTGCATCAAGGACATAATTCTCTGTGCAGCAATGAGGATAATCCTCAGATCACGGAACAATTCCGCATCATTGCTACTAACATCTTTCAACTTACTTTTCTCTAGTAACATATAAAAAATAAACGGGGAGCAACATCGTGAGCTATTGATCTACAACATAGATATGCTAATACTATGAGGACTAAGTTCATGATAAATTAAAGTTCAATTTAATCATATTACTTAAGAACTCCCACTTAGATAGACATCCCTCTAGTCATCTAAATGATCACATGATCCAAATCAACTAAACCATGTCCGATCATCACGTGAGATGGAGTAGTTTCAATGGTGAACATCTTATGTTGATCATATCTACTATATGATTCACGCTCGACCTTTCGGTCTCCAGTGTTCCGAGGCCATATCTGCATATGCTAGGCTCGTCAAGTTTAACCCGAGTATTCTGCGTGTGCAAAACTGGCTTACACCCGTTGTATTTGAACGTAGAGCTTATCACACCCGATCATCACGTGGTGTCTCGGCACGACGAACTTTCGCAACGGTGCATACTCAGGGAGAACACTTATACCTTGAAATTTAGTAAGGGATCATCTTATAATGCTACCGTCGAACTAAGCAAAATAAGAAGCATAATAAGATAAACATCACATGCAATCAAAATATGTGACATGATATGGCCATCATTATCTTGTGCTTTTGATCTCCATCTCCAAAGCACCGTCATGATCACCTTCGTCATCGGCGCGACACCTTGATCTCCATCGTAGCATCGTTGTCGTCTCGCCAACTATTGCTTCTACGACTATCGCTACCGCTTAGTGATAAAATAAAGCAATTACATGGCGATTGCATTTCATACAATAAAGCGACAACCATATGGCTCCTGCCAGTTGCCGATAACTTTACAAAACATGATCATCTCATACAAAACTGTATATCTCATCATGTCTTGACCATATCACATCACAACATGCCCTGCAAAAACAAGTTAGACGTCCTCTACTTTGTTGTTGCAAGTTTTACGTGGCTGCTATAGGCTTAGCAAGAACCGTTCTTACCTACGCATACAAAACCACAACGATGTTTCGTCAAGTATGTGCTGTTTTAACCTTCACAAGGACCGGGCGTAGCCACACTTGATTCAGCTAAAGTGAGAGAGACAGACACCCGCCAGTCACCTTTAAGCAACGAGTGCTCATAAAGGTGAAACCAGTCTCGTGTAAGCGTACGCGTAATGTCGGTCCGGGCCGCTTCATCTCACAATACCGCCGAAGCAAAGTATGACATGCTGGTAAGCAGTATGACTAGTATCGCCCACAACTCATTGTGTTCTACTCGTGCATATCATCTACGCATAGGCCTGGCTCTGATACCACTGTTGGGGAACGTAGTATTTTAAAATTTTCCTACGATCACGCAAGATCTATCTACCAGATGTATAGCAACGAGGGGAAGAGTGTGTCTACGTACCCTCGTAGACCGGGAGCGGAAGCGTCAAGTGACGCGGTTGATGTAGTCGAACTTCTTCGCGATCCAACCGATCAAGCACCGAACGTACGGCACCTCCGCGTTCAGCACACGTTCAGCTTGATGACGTCCCACGAGCTCTTGATCCAGTTGAGCTTCACGGGCGAGTTTCGTCAGCACGACCGCGTGGTGACGGATATGATGTATCTACCGGCACAGGGCTTCGCCTAAGCACTGCAACGGTATGACCGAGGTGTGTTTCTGTGGAGGGGGGGGGGGCACCGCACACGGCTAAAACAATTCAACTTGTGTGTCCTAGGGTGCCCCCTGCCCCCGTATATAAAGGAGCAAGGGAGAGGCCGGCCCTAGAGGGGGCGCGCCAAGTGTGGGGAGTCCTACTAGGACTCCCAAGTCCTTGTAGGATTCCCCTTTCCTTTCCGGAGTAGGAGAGAAGGAAAGAGGTGGAGAGGGAGAAGGAAAAGGGGGCTGCACCCCTTGTCCAATTCGGACCAGAGGGGGGGGGGCGCCTCCTTCCTTTTGGCTTTTCTCCTCTATTCCCGTATGGCCCAATAAGGCCCATATACTCCGAAAAATACCCGAATCACTCGGAACCTTTCCGATGTCCGAATATAGTCGTCCAATATATCGATCTTTACGTCTCGACCATTTCGAGACTCCTCGTCATGTCCCCGGTCTCATCCGGGACTCCGAACTCCTTCGGTACATCAAAACTCATAAACTCATAATACCGATCGTCATCAAACGTTAAGCGTGCGGACCCTACGGGTTCGAGAACTATGTAGACATGACCGAGACTCATCTCCGGTCAATAACCAATAGCGGAACCTGGATGCTCATATTGGCTCCTACATATTCTACAAAGATCTTTATCGGTCAAACCGCATAACAACATACGTTGTTCCTTTTGTCATTGGTATGTTACTTGCCCGAGATTCGATCGTCGGTATCTCTATACCTATTTCAATCTCGTTACCGGCAAGTCTCTTTACTCGTTCCGTAATACATAATCTCGTGACTAACTCATTAGTCTTTTGCTTGCAAGGCTTATTATGATGTGCATTACCGAGAGGGCCCAGAGATACCTCTCCGACACTCGGAGTGACAAATCCTAGTCTTGATCTATGGCAACACCATGAACACTTTCGGAGACACCTGTAGAGCATCTTTATGATCACCCAGTTACGTTGTGACGTTTGATAGCACACAAGGTGTTCCTACGGTATTCGGGAGTTGCATAATCTCATAGTCATAGGAACATGTATAAGTCATGAAGAAAGCAATAGCAGTAAAACTAAACGATCATAGTGCTAAGATAACGGATGGGTCTTGTCCATCACATCATTCTCCTAATGATGTGATCCCGTTGATCAAATGACAACTCATGTCTATGGTTAGGAAACATAACCATCTTTGATCAATGAGCTAGTCTAGTAGAGGCATACTAGGGACACTCTGTTTTGTCTATGTATTCACACATGTACTAAGTTTCCGGTTAATACAATTCTAGCATGAATAATAAACATTTATCATGATATAAGGAAATATAAATAACAACTTTATTATTGCCTCTAGGGCATATTTCCTTCAGAAAGCATCGCTCAAGCTTGGGGGAGGCATAAGTCAATGTTATATTCATGCCCCAATCATGAGCTCTCAAGAGAAATGATCATTCAAAAATTTTATGCTCGGCTTTCTCTTAATAATCGCTCCATGTTCGATACTTCTTGTTCTGGCTCTTATATGATGAAGACTATTGACTTAAAATGGGATTTATTGGAAAGAATTAAACGCAACTCTGAAGATTGGGATCTCGACGAAGGTAAGGAGTCAGGTATGACCCATAAGTTTGATTGTGTTAAAGCTTTGATGGATACCGATGTTTTCCGTGAGTTTAGCAATAAATATGGACTTGACTTTGAGATAGTAGCTTATTTCTGTGAATCTTTCCCTACTCATGTTGATCTCCCCAAGGAGAAGTGGTTTAAATACCATCCCCCTATTGAAGTAAAAGTAGTTGAACCTGTTAAAGTTGAAGAAAATACTATCACTTATAATGTTGATCCTGTTATTCCTACTGCTTATATTGAGAAACCACCTTTCCCCGTTAGGATAAAGGATCATGCTCAAGCTTCAACTGTAGTTCGTAAGAGTAATACTAGAACACCTACACCATCTGAGCAAATTAAAGTTGAACCTAGTGTTGCTATGGTTAAAGATCTCTTGGTAGAAGATTTAGATGGACATGTTATTTACCTCGAAGAAGAGTCTGCTACAATAGCCAAACCCAATGCTAGGAACAAACATAGACCTGTTGTGGGCTTGCCTGTTATCTCCGTTAAGATAGGAGATCATTGCTATCATGGTTTATGTGACGTGGGTGCTAGTGCGAGCATTATCCCTTTTGAATTTTATAACGAAATTATGCATGATATTGCACCTGTTGAGTTAGAAGGGATTGATGTTACTATTAAGCTTGCTAATAGAGATACTATTTCACCAGTTGGGATTGTTAGAGATATTGAAGTCTTGTGTGGGAATGTTAAATACCCTGCTGATTTTCTTGTTCTTAGTTCCCCACAAGATGAATTATGTCCCATTATATTTGGTAGACCCTTCTTGAATACTGTTAATGCCAAGATAGAATGCGTGAAAGATATTGTCACTGTAGGGTTAGGGGATATGTCTCATGATTTTAACTTTGCTAAATTCCGTAGACAACCCCTTGAAAAGGCACCACCTAGTAAGGATGAAATTATTGGTCTCGCTTCTATTGTCGTGCCACCTAAGGATCCTTTAGAACAATACTTGCTAGACCACGAAAATGATATGCATATGAATGAGAGAAGGGAGATAGATGAAATATTCCTTACACATGGACCCATATTGAAAAACAACTTGCCTGTTGAAATCCTAGGGGATCCTCCTCCACCCAAGGGTGATCCCGTGTTTGAACTTAAACCTTTACGTGATAATCTTAAGTATGTTTATCTTGATGAAAAGAATATATATCCTGTTATTATTAGTGCTAACCTTTCAGAGCAGGAAGAAGAAAAATTATTGAAAACTCTGAAGAAGCATCGTGCTGCTATTGGATATACTCTGCATGATCTTAAGGGCATTAGTCCCACTATATGCCAACACAAGATAAAATTGGAAGAAAATGCTAAACCAGTTATTGACCATCAGCGACGATTAAATCCTAAGATGAAAGAAGTGGCAAGGAAGGAAATACTAAAGCTTCTAGAGGCAGGTATCATCTATCCAGTTGCTGATAGTCAGTGGGTAAGTCATGTCCATTGTGTCCCTAAGAAAGGAGGTATGACTGTCGTTCCTAATGATAAAGATGAATTGATCCCGCAAAGAATAGTCACAGGTTATAGGATGGTAATTGATTTCCATAAGTTAAATAAAGCTACTAAGAAAGATCATTACCCCTTGCCATTTATTGATCAAATGCTAGAAAGGTTATCCAAACATACTCATTTCTGCTTTCTAGATGGTTATTCTGGTTTCTCACAAATACCTTTGTCAAAAGGGGATCAAGAAAAGATCACTTTTACTTGTCCTTTCGGTACCTTTGCTTATAGACGTATGCCTTTTGGTTTATGTAATGCACCTGCTACCTTTCAAAGATGCATGATGGCTATATTCTCTGATTTTTGTGAAAAGATTATTGAGGTTTTCATGGATGATTTCTCCATTTACGGAACTTCTTTTGATGATTTCTTAAGCAACCTTGATCGAGTTTAGCAGAGATGTGAAGACACTAATCTTGTCTTGAATTGGGAGAAGTGCCACTTTATGGTTAATGAAGGCATTGTCTTGGGACATAAAATTTCTGAAAGAGGTATTGAAGTGGACAAATCTAAAGTTGATGCTATTGAAAAGATGCCATGCCCCAAGGACATCAAAGGTATATGAAGTTTCCTTGGTCATGCCGAGTTTTATAGGAGGTTCATAAAGGACTTCTCCAAAATCTCCAGGCCTCTGACTAATCTCTTACAAAAAGATATTCCTTTTGTCTTTGACGATAATTGTCTAGAAGCATTTGAAATACTTAAGAAAGCATTGATCTCTGCACCTATTGTCCAGCCTACTGACTGGAATTTACCCTTTGAGATTATGTGTGATGCTAGTGATTATGCTGTAGGAGCTGTTCTAGGGCAAAGAGTTGATAAGAAATTGAATGTTATCCAATATGCTAGTAAAACTCTAGATAGTGCCCAAACAAATTATGCCACCACTAAGAAATAATTTTTAGCAGTTGTATTTGCTTGTGATAAGTTTAGACCCTATATCGTTGATTCTTAGGTAACTATTCACACTGATCATGCTACTATCAAATACCTTATGGAAAAGAAAGATGCTATGCCTAGACTTATTAGATGGGTTCTCTTGTTGCAAGAATTTGACTTGCATATTATTGATAGAAAGGGAGCTGAGAACCCCGTAGCAGATAACTTGTCTAGGTTAGAAAATGTGCTTGATGACCCACAACCCATTGATGATAGCTTTCCTGATGAACAATTAGCTGTCATAAATACTTCTCGTACTGCTTCATGGTATGCTGATTATGCTAATTATATTGTTGCTAAGTTTATACCTCCTAGCTTCACATACTAGCAAAAGAAAAAGTTCTTCTATGATTTGAGACATTACTTCTGGGATGACCCACATCTTTATAAAGAAGGAGTAGATGGTATTATTAGACATTGTGTACCTGAGCATGAACATGAACAGATCCTATGCAAGTGCCACTCCGAAGCTTATAGAGGACACCATGCGGGAGATAGAACTGCACACAAGGTACTGCAATCCGGTTTTTATTGGCCTACTCTCTTCAAGGATGCCCATAAGTTTGTCTTATCTTGTGATGAATGTCAAAGAATTGGTAATATTAGTAGACGTCAAGAAATGCCTATGAATTATTCACTTGTTATTGAACCATTTGATGTTTGGGGCTTCGATTATATGGGACCGTTTCCTGCCTCTAATGGGTACACACATATTTTAGTTGCTGTTGATTACGTTACTAAGTGGGTAGACACTATTCCAACGAGTAGTGCTGATCATAACACCTCTATTAAGATGCTTAAAGAAGTTATATTTCCGAGGTTTGGAGTCCCTAGATATCTAATGACTGATGGTGGTTCACACTTTATTCATGGTGCTTTCCGTAAGATGCTTGCAAAGTATGGTGTCAACCATAGAATTGCATCCCCTTATCACCCACATACTAGTGGTCAAGTAGAACTAAGTAATAGGGAGTTGAAATTAATCTTGCAAAAGACAGTTAATAGGTCTAGGAAGAATTGGTCCAAGAAACTTGATGATGCATTATGGGCCTATAGAACTGCATACAAAAATCCTATGGGTATGTCTCCATATAAGATGGTATATGGAAAAGCTTGTCACTTATCTCTTGAGCTAGAACATAAGGCATATTGGGCTATTAAAGAGCTCAATTATGATTTGAAACTTGCCGGTGAGAAGAGGTTATTTGACATTAGCTGCCTTGATGAATGGAGAACCCAGGCTTATGAGAATGGCAAGTTGTTTAAAGAAAAAGTTAAAAGATGGCATGACAAAAGGATACAAAAGCGCGAGTTTAACGTAGGTGATTATGTCTTCCTATACAACTCTTGTTTAAGATTTTTTGCAGGAAAACTTCTCTCCAAGTGGGAAGGACCTTACGTTATCGAGGAGGCCTATCGTTCCGGTGCTATAAAATCAACAACTTCGAAGGCACAAACCCGAAGGTGGTGAACGGTCAAAGAATCAAACATTATATCTGAGGTAATCCTATAAATGTTGAAACCAATGTTATTGAAACCGTAAACCCAGAGGAATACATAAGGGACACTTTCCAGAACGATTCAGCCTCCGAAAAGGAAGAGGTATGTGATACGGTAAGTAAACCGACTCCAAAACAGTTCTAAAGGCAATTTTCTCCGTTTTGGAATATTTAGAAAAATAGAAAAATAAGAAGCAGTCCGGAAGAGACACGGGCTATCCACGAGGGTGGAGGGCGCGCCCCCCTTCCCGCGCGCCCCCTGCCTCATGGGCACCCCGTGTGTCCCCCGGACTCCGTTTTCTTGTGGGTTACTCCTTTTGGTCGGTAAAAATTCATTATATATACTCCCGAAGGTTTTGACCTGTGTATCACGCAAAAATCCTCTGTTTTTGTTTCGAGCTGCTGTTTTTGACAGATCTAGATCATCATGGCGTCCTCCAACACCCCCAAGGACAAGCTCTTCGAGAAGGTCATCAACCCCTACCTTGCGGAGGTGCTGCACCACCCCAAAACCATGGAGTTGCATGAGGGGGTGCTGCACATCCATGATGTTGAGGGGCCGAGGAGGACCGGAAGTGTGGAGACAAGACTAGAAGAAATGGAGTAGCAAGTTTTCAAGTGCCAAGGTATGGTGGAACGAGGACTCAACGCCAACCACATGATGATCTCAGAGCTCGCCAACAACCTCAAGATGGACTCAAGGATCTTTGGGGAAGCTATCTCCAATCTTCAAGAGAATATCAAACACCTCCAAGCCCAGATCTATGACCTGCAAAACCAAAACTGTGAGTATGAATATAGATTCAAGAAGATGAGTTTGGCTACAGATTTGACTATCCCAGAGACTCGATCATCCTTCTACGATGGTGAACCCATGCCTTGGAAGGTGGACAACAAGCCTACATCATCAACAACTCCATCATCACCACCCCCGAAGAAGGAGACATAATCATATGGGTATGGGCACTCCCCTGGGCAACTGCCAAGCTTTGGGGAGTGACCCCGACATCGTATCACCATCACTCCTATCTTTACCGTTTTACTTAGTTCGATCCTTTTGGCAGTATCTTGATCTAGTAGAATAAAGTTAGCATGATCTAGTTGTGAGCTTTTGCTTTGTGAGCTTTATCCTTTGTAATCGAGTCCGTGAGCTATATAATAAAGATTAGTGTTGAGTCAAGGGCTTGATTTCCTCACTTGGGTCATGACAAAAGAAAGAAAACATAAAGAGTATCAAAGAGATCATATCGATCTTATGGGAAGTAACGACTTCACATATAAGAGTATGATAAATAAAAGTTGTTGGGAGTTGACAAACATAGTTTTGGTCATCGTTGCAATTAATATGAAGTAATAAAAGAAGAGAGGCTTCACATACAAATATACTATCTTGGACATCTTTTACGATTGTGAGCACTCATTAAAGTATGACATGCTAAAGAGTTGATGTTGGACAAGGAAGACAACATAATGGGTTATGTCTTCTTATATCTGAAATAAAGTATATTGTCATGGATCATCCAACATGTTGAGCTTGCTTTTCCCCCTCATGCTAAGCCAAAACTCCTCGCACTAAGTAGAGATACTACTTGTGCTTCCATATATCCTTAAACCTAGTTTTGCCATGAGAGTCCACCATACCTACCTACGGATTGAGAAAGATCCTTCCATGTAAGTTGTCATGTTGCAAACTCGCTAGAATATGTATGATTTATTAGTGTGGAGGAAATTAGCTTTATACGATCTTGTGATATGGAAGTAATAAAAGCGACGGACTGCATAATAAAGGTCTTTATCACAAGTGGCAATATAAAGCGAAGTTCTTCTATGCTAAGACTTTGTGCATCCAACCATAAAAACACATGACAACCTCTGCTTCCCTCCGCGAAGGGTCTATCTATTATTCCTATCTTATAAGTGTCAAGGTGAAATCCACCTTTCCTTTTTACATTTTATCCTTTGGCAAGCACATTGTGTTGGAAAGATCCTGACATATATACCCACTTGGATGTAAGTTTTCATGATCTATTACTGTTGACATTACCCTTGAGGGAAAAGGTTGGGAGGCAACACCATGAGCCCCTATCTTTCTCTGTGTCCGATTAAAACTCCATAAACATAAGTATTGCGTGAGTGTGAGCAATTGTGAAAGACTATATGATAGTTGAGTATGTAGGCTTGCTGAAAAGCTCTTATATTGACTCTTTCCGATGTTACGATAAATTGCAATTGCTTCAATGACCGAGATCAAAGTTTGTTAGTTTCCAATGAAGATTATGGTTCATACTTGATATTGTGGATGAATTGTTACTTTAGCATAAGAATCATATGACTATATTTATATAAGTTGCTGTTATGAGAATGATCATGATGCCCTCATGTCCGTATTTTGTTTTTATCAACACCTCTATCTCTAAACATGTGGACATATTTTTCGATATCAGCTTTCGCTTGAGGACAAGCGAGGTCTAAGCTTGGGGGAGTTGATACGTCCATTTTGCATCATGCTTATCTATTGATATTTATTGCATTATGGGCTGTTCTTACATGTTTTGTCACAATACCTATGCCTTTTCTCTCTTATTTTACAAGGTTTACATGAAGAGGGAGAATGCCGGCAGCTGGAAGTCTGGGCTGGAAAAGAAGCAAACTCTGGAAACCTATTCTGCACAACTCCAAAAGCCCTGAAACTCAACAGAACATCATTTCAGAAAATGTAAAAAAAATCTCGTGAAAGAAGTCCACGAGGGGGGCCACCGGCTGCCCACGAGGGTGGGGGGCGCGCCCCCTGCCTCATGGGCCAGCCGGAAGGCCCCCGATGCCCATATTCTCCTATATGAGGTGTTTTGACCTGGAAAAAATCATAAGGAGGCTTTCGGGACCAGACACCACCGTCTCGAGGCGGAAACCAATCTAGGGCTCTGGCAGAGCTGTTCTGCCGAGGATACTTCCCTCCGGGAGGGGGAAATCATCACCGCCGTCATCACCAACAACTCTCCCATCTTGTTGAGGGCTATCTTCATCAACATCTTCACCAGCACCATCTCCTCTCAAACCCTAGTTGATCTCTTGTATCCAATCTTTGTACCCAAACCTCAGATTGGTACCTGTGGGTTGCTAGTAGTGTTGATTACTCCTTGTAGTTGATGCTAGTTGGTTTATTTGGTGGAAGATCATATGTTCAGATCCATTATGCATATTAATACCCCTCTGATCATGAACAATATTATGTCTTGTGAGTAGTTACTTTTGTTCTTGAGGACATGGGAGAAGTCTTGCTATTAGTAGTTATGTGAATTTGGTCTTCGTTCGATATTTTGATGAGATGTATGTTGTCTCTCCTCTAGTGGTGTCATGTGAACGTCGACTACATGACACTTCACCATTATTTGGGCCTAGAGGAAGGCATTGGGAAGTAATAAGTAGATTATGGGTTGCTAGAGTGACAGAAGCTTAAACCTTATGTGTTGCTTCGTAAGGGGCTGACTTGGATCCATATGTTTCAGGCTATGGTTAGGTTTACCTTAATACTTCTTTTGTAGTTGCGGATGCTTGCATTAGATGTTAATCATAAGTGGGAGGCTTGTCCAAGTAAGGACAACACCCAAGCACCGGTCCACCCACATACCAAATTATCAAAGTACTGAATGCGAATCAGATGATCGTGATGAAAATTAGCTTGACGATAATTCCCATGTGTCCTCGGGAGCGCTTTCCTTTATATAAGAGTTTGTCCAGGCTTGTCCTTTGCTACAAAAAGGATTGGGCCACCTTGCTGCACCTTATTTACTTTTACTGTTTGTCACTTGCTACCAATTACCTCATCACAAAACTATCTGTTACCTATAATTTTAGTGCTTGCAGAGAATACCTTACTGAAAAATGCCTATCATTTCCTTCTGCTCCTCGTTGGGTTTGACACTCTTACTTATCGAAAGGACTACGATAGATCCCCTACACTTGTGGTTTATCATTGGGCGAGGCGTTCACTTACTGAACTCGAGCGATTTCACTAGCTACGTTACTAAACCCGAGCGATAGATCTCTTCGCTGCTAACTGAACCCTACCAACTCCTTCACTGCTAACTAGACCGGATCGATCGTTGCTACTGCTTACTGAAGCCGATCGAACTTGCTGCTTCTTGATGAATAGTGAATGCGGGGTTGGTTGAACGAGTCGAGATGTGCGTGGTTGGGGTTGGATGAACATTTCTCGGTGGGGGTTGGATGAACTTGACCCCGTGGTAGTATGCCGTTGCGGTTTCCGCTGGATGAACAGGACCCCAAGACGAGGCCGCCACAGCCGAGGCGTTGGGGGTGGATGAACAGGATCTCATGGAGGGATGGTTGAACAGTAGCCGGTGGAGGGCTAGTAGGATGAACAAGACCCCGTGGAGGGCTGGATGAACATGACCCTGTGGAGGGATGGATGAACAGGACCCCGTGGAGGGCTGGATGAACAGTAGCCGGTGGAGGCAGAGGAATACGCGATGGATGAACATTGCGTGTGGAGGTTGGAGGAAATCGACGATGGGTGAACAGTAGCCCGTGGAGTTCCGTTTTGCGGTACGACACACGCCTCCCAATGAACAAGACCCTCGTTTCGACCGTAGCGCTCCAACACAAGTACGTTTCCTCCGTTTTGTGGTACGCCAGACCCCTCCCGATGAACAAGATCTCGTTTCGACCGTAGCCGGTCGAGCAGAAGGCCGTTTCCTCTGTTTTGCGGTACGCCAGACCCTTCCCAATGAACATGACCCCGTTTCGATCGTACGCGCTCCAACAGAAGGCCGTTTCCCTCCGTTTTGCGGTACGCCACACTAGGTTTCGGCTGTTCTATCCAAGCCAGTTGCCTCCCGATGAACACGACGCCGTTTCTTCGTCCGACCTCGCCGGTTGGCTGTCGATGAACACGACGCTGTTGCTGCCGTACGTATGCGTGAGTGCGTGTTTGAGACTTCGCCCGTATGTATGTACGTAGCCATGTTTTTTGCCTTGTGGTTGTACGTACGTGTACACGGTTTTGAAGGGATTGCGTGAACTGCTACATCGGGGGCTCTACTACTACACGTGCCGCTACTTGCTCGGCCATGGTTCATCGTTTCATTGAGACCGATTGACCAGTATGTACGTACACATTCGCGTCTAGAATGACAACGCTACGGACGCTTCAACCAGGTGGGTCCCGGCTGTCAGGGAGGATAAGGAGGCACTTCCTTGCGTGCGAAGTTATTGATGGTGGGTCCGAGCTGTCAGGGGGGCATTCATTTTTTCCGCGCCTAATATGCAGACACTTTCCTTGCGTCCGGAGATATAGCTGGTGGGTCCCAGCTGTCAAGGGGAAAATGTTTTTTCGCAAAACATAGCTAAGCCAAAATACAAAGCCCTTCCGGTAGGTCCCTGCTGTCAGGTGGAGGGATCATTATTTCACGCGTAATAAGGAGGCATTTCCTTGCTGCGGCCATGGACCCAACTGTCAGCCTCTCCACGTACAGTCCTCTTCCGATGTAAGTCGTTCCTTGACCACGTTGACCACGTCGCGCTGAGAGCACAAAGGTGGTGGATGATGGCGAGGCCTAGGAAGGGAATGACCCGGAGCCGGGGAAGACTCGGCAGTTGTTTCCCATACGGAGGGGCGTACGAGGGTTTACTGGTTGGGCTGCAGTGTGAGGCTGCCATCGCCGGATAATAAAAGCAGGTCTGGGTGAGTACAGGGATGGCTAGGCCAGGGATGGGAGTAGGGTGGGGCGGTTAGGCCTGCGCGGCAGCAGATCCGGCCACGGGAGGCAGGAGCAGGCGGCGCGAGCAGCGCTGGTTTGGGCGGCTGGAGCAAGAAGACCAGAGATTGAAGAAGCACTATGGCCGTTGGATGGACATCGTACGGTCATTGGAGCTAGAATCATGCATATTGACTATGTTGACAAAGCATAGTAGGCCCAGAAGTCAGCCTCCAACTACGGTGGGTCCCAGATAGCAGGGGCAGTATTCATTTTTTTGTGCGTAATAAGGAGGCAGTTCCTTGCATGCGAAGATATAACTGGTGGGTGCGAGCTGTCAGAGGGATGCATGTTTTTTTGCGAAATATAGAGGTCCTTCCGGTGGGTCCCTTCTGTCAGGTGGAGGAATAATTATTTTGCGCGTAATAAGGAGGCACTTCCTTAGTGCGGTCGTGGACCTAGCTGTCAGCCTCTCCACATACAGTTCTCTTCCGATCTAAGTCGTTCCCTCACCACGTTGACCACGCCGCTCCAAGAGCACCAAGGCGGTGGACGACGGCGAGGCCTAGGAAGGGAATGACCCAGAGCCAGGGAAGACTCGGTAGTTGTTTCCCACGCGGAGGGGCGTACGAGAGTTTACTTGTTAGGCTACAGTGTGAGGCTGCCGTCGCCGGAGAATAAAAGCAGGCCTATGTGAGTACAGGGATGGCCAGGCTAGCGATGGGAGTAGGATGGGGTGGTGAGGCCTACGCGGCAGCAGATCCGGCCACGGGAGGCAGGAGCAGGCGGCACGACCGGCGCTGGTTTGGGCGGCTCGAGCAAGATGACCAAAGGTTGAAGAAGCACTATGGCCGTTGGATGGACATCGTACGGTCGCTGGAGCTAGAATCGTTCATATTAACTAATAAGTTGACAAAGCCCTCCGTTCACGTCAACTTAGTAGGCCCACAAGTCGGCCTCCAACTACGATGGGTCCGAGATAGCAGGGGTAGTATTCGTTTTTGTGTGCGTAATCAGGTAGCACTTCCTTGCGTGCGAAGATGTTTTCTATTTTTTTTAGTTTCTTCTTTTTCGAGTTAGAATAAAAATAAAACAATTTAGCATCTTCGGTACAATCTATATTTTCACAAAATGGATCATAATAAAGCCGGTGGGCCCCAGCTGTCAGGGAGAGGAAACTTTTTATTTCCGCGTAATAAAGGAAGCACTTCCTTGCGTGCGAAGATGTAGCTTGTGGGTCAAACCTGTCAGGGGGCGAAATCCTTTGTTTTCGCATAATACGAGGGCACTTGCTGCGTGCGGACATGGGCCATGTGGGTCCCTACTGTCAGCCACTCCATGTACATGCCTCTTCTGATGGCTATCGTTTGTGGACAAAGTTGACCACGCCATACCGAGAGAACCAACACAATGAATGATGGCGAGTCCTAGGAAGGGAATGACCCGGAGCCGACGAAGACACATCAGTGAATGCCCATGCAGAGGGGGGTGCGAGGGTTCACTAGTTCGGCTGCGGTGTGAGGCTTCCATCGCCGGAGAAGAATATGAGGTGTTGGTGAGTAGAGGAATGCCCTGGACATCGTTTGGGAGTAGGGTGGGCTGGTGAAGGCTGTGCGGCAGAATAGCCGACCACGGGAGGTAGTAGCAGGCGGTACTGTCGGCGGTGGTTTGGGTGGCTGAAGCAAGAATATCCGAGATTGAAGAAGCACTACAACCGTTGGATGGACACCCAACAACCACTGCTGCTAGAATCGTGTCTTGACTATAAGCTGACAAAGCCTTCCGTACGCCTTAGTAGACCCACAAGCCTTCTGTTTGCGTCACTGACTATAATTCTCATAAAAAATAGTAGGCCCACAAGTTTTTTTAGGCAAAGTAGGCCCACAAGTGAGCATCACATATGTGGCAGAGAATACATAGCCCATTTGCGATTTGTAATAATGTACAACCCATTTTTGAATTCTAATGAAATTTACTACAACCCATTTACAGTCTGTTAAAATTTCAGCCCATTTTCTAGCCAGGACAACGATTAACAATTTCAACCAACCACTCAAAACACAATTCAATAAAAAATCCCACATTTTGATGGGATACAATATATTTTTATCTCGAAATTTTGAGTCAGATTAAATATAATTTCAAAATGAATTTGTATCAGGTAAAAATCTAACGAAATATTGCGCGTGCAATAAGTAATGAAATTGAAAAAATTTAAATTCAAAAAATAATATTTTTGAAACTAATTACCTGTTTGGTGCATTTTTGTATATTTACAGCCCAGTTTTTATAATTCCATCCCATTTATTATTTCTTAAAGCCCATTTTCTTGTTAGGCCTAATGCATCCCTCCTAGGAAAGATTTACAGCCCAGCGGGGCAGAGAATAAGAAGTTTACTTGGGTTGGTTATTCCGCAAAACAAAGTATAGCTGGGCTAGCCATTTTCACCTTGAAAATTTAATATCTGGGCTGGATATTTGGTCGACATAAAATAATAGTCTGTGCTAGACGGGCCACAACCCGCCCAGTTGATCTCGTCTGAACAACAAAAACATCGCACAAGAAAAACTCCGCTTACACGTCAAAAACCAAATGCTGCTCGAGCAGCTGGGTCCGAGCTGTTAGCCGCTCATTGTGCAATTCTCTTGTTTATTGACTATATAGGTTGGCAATGGTGTGGGACCGTGATGTCAGGAAACCAAGAGGAAGCAAACAAATAATATAGTTGTAGTATATATAATAAGGAGGAACTTGCGTACGTATGGCTATGGCCCTGGTGGGTCCCTACTATCATCCTCTCCAAGTAAAGTCATCTCCTGATTCCTCATGTTCGTTGACCATGTTGACAAGTGACAACGCTCAGCGCCATGGGCGAGCGCAACAAATCGAAGGACGATGGATAGGGCCTCGCGGGCCTACAGATGGTCTGATACAGCGCGTGCTGCTCATTCAGGAAGCCAGGATCATTGGACTCCTATGAGCACCTTCGAGAGACTGAGCCAGCCCGAGGTCTATAACAAAAACCGGCGAGTTATGCGTGTAATTTGAGAGACCAGTGTATATTTTACCAGTTGAAATCGACCAACCAAGTGCTTCACGCAAGATCATCTGCTTTCATTTACGATCCAATCACGACCTAAGATGATGAGTTGGTCGGAAGATCTTATGGTTTCACCTCTAACCTACCCGAGTTGTCGTATAGTATATGAATGAAACATAAGATGATGAACTTCTTAAGCACATAAACAACATAAGAGGATGATCTTCTTAACATACAAATCACTGGCATTTTGCAAAACAATATGAAGCATTATTGTCAAGAGGCATGGTGAACAGCTCGTGATGCCACATGCCAGAGCATTCCAAGCTCAACTTTGCAATCAAACTCACAAGGCCTGGCATTTCATAGACAACATTCAGAACAAACTCTTAAAATACATTACATAAGTCAACATTCATGTGACTATGCATCTCATTAGAGTAAATATTTACTTCTGAACTGAACACATGAATAGGTAAAAGCGATCTACGCTGCTCATAGTAAAGGGCGTCCCACTACAAAGTATCAAATGCATGTCTTTTGGCTCACATCAATGAGCAAAATTTGACAAGGTTTTCCGATTCCAGTATATTAAACTAATGTCTTCTTGCTAACATCAATGATTAAACTTTGACAAGCTTTCCCCTTTAAAAATATGCAATGCCTATGATTGTTGAACGGGCAGGGTTTGTCATCAGTTTGCACATTGAAATGCCACATGTAGCCGGATTTGTTGGGGAACGTAGTATTTCAAAAAAATTCCTACGATCACGCAAGATCTACCTAGGAGAAGCATATCAATGAGCGGGAGAGTGTCTCCACGTACCCTCGTAGACAGAAAGCAGAAGCGTTTAGTAGCGTGGTTGATGTAGTCGAACGTCTTCACGATACAACCGATCCAAGTACCGAACGTACGACACCTCCGTGTTCAGCGCACGTTCAGCAGGATGACGTCCCTCGAGTTCTTGATCCAGTTGAGGACGAGGGAGAATTTTGTCAGCACGACGGCATGGTGACAATGATGATGAAGTTACCAGCGCAGGGCTTCGCCTAAGCACTGCAACGATATGACCGAGGTGTGTAACCGTGGAGGGGGCACCGCACACGGCTAAAAGATTGGCTTGTGTGTCTTTGGGGTGCCCCCCTCCCACGTATATAAAGGAGGGAGGGAGGAGGAGGCCAGCCAAGAGGAGGCGTGCCCAAGGGGGGGAGTCCTACTCCAAGTAGGATTCAACCCCCCTTTCCTTTTCCTACTAGGAGAAGGAGGGAAGGAGGAGGAGAGGAGAAGGAAGGGGGGGGGGCCCAAACCCTAAAACAATTCGGTATGGGCCTAGGGGGGGTGCGCCCCACCACTTGGCTGCTGCCTCCTCTCTCCACTAGGGCCCATTAAGGCCCATTGACCCCCCGGGGGGTTCCGGTAACCTCCCGGTACTCCGAAAAAATACCCAATACACTTCGGAACCCTTTCGGTGTCCGAATATAACCTTCCAATATATCGATCTTTATGTCTCGACCATTTCGAGACTCCTTGTCATGTCCGCGATCTCATCCGGGACTCCGAACAATCCTCGGTCATCAAAATCATATAACTCATAATACTAATCGTCATCGAATGTTAAGCGTGCGGACCCTACGGGTTCGAGAACTATGTAGGCATGACCGAGACACATCTCCGGTCAATAACCAATAGCGGAACCTGGATGCTCATATTGGTTCCTACATATTTTACGAAGATCTTTATGGTCAAACCGCATAACAACATACGTTGTTCCCTTTGTCATCGGTATGTTACTTGCTCGAGATTCGATCATCGATATCATCATACCTAGTTCAATCTCGTTACCGGCAAGTCTCTTTACTCGTTCCGTAATACATCATCTCGTGACTAACTCATTAGTCATTTTCTTGCAAGGCTCATTATGATGTGTATTACCGAGAGGGCCCAGAGATACCTCTCCGACACTCGGAGTGACAAATCTTCTCGATCTATGCCAACACCACAAACACCTTCGGAAACACATGTAGAGCATCTTTATAATCACCCAGTTACGTTTTGATGTTTGATAGAACACAAGGTGTTCTTCCAGTATTTGGGAGTTGCATAATCTCATAGTTAGAGGAACATGTATAAGTCATGAAGAAAGCGATAGCAATAAAACTAAACGATCATTATGCTAAGCTAACGGATGGGTCTTGTCCATCACATCATTCTTCTAATGACGTGATCCCGTTGATCAATTAACAACAGATGTCTATGGTTAGGAAACACAACCATCTTTGATCAACGAGCTAGTCTAGTAGAGGCATACTAGGGACACTCTGTTTTGTCTATGTATTCACACATGTATCAAGTTTCGATTAATAGAATTCTAGCACGAATAAAAGACATTTATCATGATATATAAGGAAATATAAATAACAACTTTATTATTGCCTCTAGGGCATATTTCCTTGAGTGTCCCACTAGTGTCAATAATCTAGATTACATAGTAATAATTCTAACACCCATGGAGTCTTGGTGCTGATCATGTTTTGCTCGTGGAAGAGGCTTAGTCAATGGGTCTGCGACATTCAGATCTGTATGTATTTTGCAAATCCCTATGTCTCCCTCCTTGACTTGATCGCGGATGGAGTTGAAGCGTCTCTTGATGGGCTTGGTTCTCTTGTGAAACCTGGATTCCTTCCCCAAGGCTATTGCTCCAGTGTTGTCACAAAAGATTTTCATTGGACCCGATGCACTAGGTATTACACCTAGATCGGATATGAACTCCTTCATTTGCTGCTTCTGAAGCAACTATGTACGCCGCTTCTGATGTAGATCCCGCCACGACGCTCCGTTTGGAACTCCACCAACTGACAGCTCCATCGTTCAACAAAAATATGTATCCGGTTTGTGACTTAGACTCATCTGGATCAGTGTCAAAGCTTGCATCGACGTAACCGTTTACGACGAGCTCTTTGTCACCTCCATAAACGAGAAACATATCCTTTGTCCTTTTTAGGTACTTTAGGATGTTCTTGACCGCTGTCTAGTGATCCACTCCTGTATTACTTCGGTACCTCCCTGCTAGACTTATAGCAAGGCACACATCAGGTCTGGTACACAACATTGCATACATGATAGAACCTATGGCCGAAGCATAGGTAATGACTTTCATTTTCTCTCTATCTTCTACAGTGGTCGGGCATTGAGTCCGACTCAAGTTCACACCTTGTAACACAGGCAAGAACCCTTTCTTTGACTGATCCATTTTGAACTTTTTCAAAACTTTATCAAGGTATGTGCTTTGTGAAAGTCCAATTAACCGTCTTGATCTATCTCTATAAATCTTGATGCCCAATATATAAGCAGCTTCACCGAGGTCTTTCACTGAAAAATTCTTATTCAAGTATGATTTTATGCTATCCAGAAATTCTACATCATTTCCAATCAACAATATGTCATCCACATATAATATCAGAAATACTTAGAGATAAAAGCATCTTTGAACTTATTCCACGAATCAATACTATTTCTAGGCAAAGAGGAAAACCAAGTTTTAGCACGATCTCTAAGTGAAAACGGAAATAACTTCAATTTAACAATATCATTATCCGTATCCCTCTTATTTTGCATATCACACAAATCAACAAAGTTGTTTAGATGGGTAGCGGCATCTTCACTAGGAAAGCCGGAAAATTGATCTTTCATGACAAGATTCAACAGAGTAGCATTGATCTCGCAAGATTCAACATCGGTAATAGGAGCAATCAGAGTGCTAATAAAATCATTATTGTTGGTATTGGAGAAGTCACACAATTTAGTATTGTTCTGAGCCATAGTGACAATGTGGGGACCCCGACTTAAGAGTCGAGATCACTGAATGCACGTGTACAGTAATCCCAGAGATCAATGCTCACTGAACACACAGAAGCTGAATAACAAGAGTCTTACATCCATACATACCGTCTTACACAAATTAAGGCCATTATGGCCAAGTATTACATAGATAAAGCCTCAAGGGCTGAATAGCAAATAACTCAAATAGCGGAAGTCTTCGATAATAGGTAGAACCCATGCCATCTGCCTTAACCCTACATGCATTCTGACTGGGATAGCGTCCTAGTTCGCATGTTCGTCTCCAAAGAACTCTTCATCATATTCCTGTTCCTCCATGCCTGGCCAATTAAATAACCAGTGGCAAGCCAATGAGTACTTTGAATGTACTCGCAAGCAACCCATGATATGGTTCAAAATAACAATGCAAACTGAGCAATAATGAGCATTCTAGCAATGGGCTAGAATAAATATTCTACCATCAAGTTTATGCATCAATAAACTCGCGTAACCTCGAAGACAGGTTACCGATATCAACATGAATATGATTCAACACATCGAGTCAAGTCACCACCTTGTCTCAACACACACACACATTTTCACCGATGAAGTAAAATTCTGGACATAGTTTAAGTAGCACCACCCAACTATCCTTGACTGTGGACACGACTATTCGAATAGTTTTACACTCTGCAGAGGTTGCGCACTTTACCCACAAGATCCGGGGAACTTCCGTGTCATCCACGACCCGCGGTACCTCAAGTACCCGGGGTAAGCACCCGGTCATTATCTTTCCTTAGACGACACTAACATAGAGTCCACTCGTTGGTACACGGCCCTCGAGTACAACAATAGATTATGGGACTTGCCCTAATTTCAATGTCACGCATACCCGAAGGGACCAACGGTGTGTCCGGTGCCCTGTGAAAACAGTCATGGTCGTCTATCCAAGCACGACCCCGTCCCGGGAAAGACCTCAAGTCTTCCCGTCACTAGTAATGCGGGCACCATGCTAGTATCGACCTAAGTAATCAATAAAGCCCCGTCCCATAAGGGGTAGTGTGGTTGCACATGTTTGGTTGGGACGGTAGTCACACATAAATCTAATCCATTATTTCACCCATGCACACGATTTACCGGCACATCACTTCTTCCTCAAGTGATGACCTAACTCAACATCACCCTCGGGCATTAGGGGCACCCGATGGGTTCATGCAAAGATTTCAACCACAAAGGTTCATGTCACACATGCATCACTAAACATCACTACTAACTATTTGCATGTTATCTAGCACATAGCAAGATCATGAGTAAGCATGCATCATGTGGTGGTTCAACTAGGTCACCATTGTAATGCTATCATCATGCATTGGAAACAAACGGGTTCCGAAGAACAAGTGTATCATGGTCAAAGGGCTGCTTGCCTGGATTGGCTTGTTCTTCAAAGTCTTCAAATCCTTCTCCTTCTCCTTCTTCAGCAACTTCGTCAAATACGGTATCTATACGTCGCATAATAACAACGGAAAAATAAGACCACAACTAAAACAGAAAAATCAAAATGCTCAGAAAAATGTCAACTTATTTTTGTTAAATACTAGAGGGAAATCTAAGATGGGGAAAATTCTTAATTGGAGTTTTGGAGTTACAGAATGGAATCTAGGATTTTTAGAACAGGAGTTTTATTGCTCAAATTTGAATTTAAATTTGAACAGAACAGAAAAGTTTCATGGATGTGTGTGAAAGTGACACCATTAAATAGGTTGGAATATTACAAGATTTTAGGAGTTGGAATCATTTCATTTGGACCAATATTCATTTCTGTAAAAATGTTTGAAATAATTACATAAAAGAAAAGAAGAAAATGCCCTGTGCAACTGGGCCAGAGGGGCCACAGTGCACGGCCCAGGGCATCCAGCCCAGCCGCACGGGCGCCAGCGCGCGCACGTCAGGTTTTCAAACCTGACGGGCGGGGCCCGGCGGTCAGCGGCTATGAGGGGAGGGAGAGAGGGGTGAGGATGACATGCGGGGCCCGCTTGTCATCTTCAACCTCACGGCCACGGCGACGGCGAGCTCACCGGCGATGATTCTGGCCACGGCGATGGCAACGGAGTGCAGGGACGGGTTCAGCGTCGAGTTGCGGAGGCAGTGGTGGTGGTGCGGCACGCCGGGGAGGTCGGGTTCGCCGGCGGCGAAGTGGGACGGCGGAGGGTCGTCGGGAACCTGCTGGCTGGCTCGTTTCCGGCAGCTGCAGAAGGGGAAAACAGAGGGGAACGCATCAGTGATGCATGGCGGTTCTAGATCGAGCCAAAGGAGGGGCGGAGGAGGCCCGTACTGCGAGATCACCGGCGGCCCGACGCGGCGGAGCTCCGGTCGATCCCGAGCACTGAAGCTCTTCGGGGATGAACTAGCGGTGCTGGGGTGTTGCTGGGGATGAGGAGAAGCTGTTGGTGCTGAGAGGAGGGCTCGGGGGGGTCCTATATATAGGGGAACGGCGGGGTCCCGTGGACCTGTGCGCCGGCGAGCTCCTGCTCGACGCTACAGCGCACAGGAGGCGACGGGAGCGAGTCTAAGGCGTTGCTGGACGAGCCCTACGTCCATTTGAAGAGAGAGGAGGAGCGGGGAGGCTTCCAGACCGTGCGCGCGTGCGAGCCCGAGGAGTGGGCGTCGCGGGCGGCCGGTGCGCATGTGGCGACGACCACTGGAGGGCGCAGGAGGAGGGGGACAGCACCGGTGGTGGCTGCGGACGTTGAGGCACGTTGAGAGGCGCGAGAGGGAAGCCCGAGGCTGTCGGGGGCAGACGATTGGCCGAAGCTACAGTGCGTGGGCGCACTGTAGCGTGCTCTGGAGCGCCCTTACTGCATGCCACGGCATGCCATTGGGCCTCTGGACGCGTCCACCGTGTCTGGGGGGGGGGGTCCAGGGTGATGCAAGCACTACGGTTGAAGCTTTGGATGCTCTGGAAATGCTGTGAGAGAGAAGAGAGGCTGGTGACTTGGTAGAAAATGGATTTCCAGCAGGGTGAACTAGGGTTTTTACCCCTCAATCATGGAGGTGGGGACTTGGGGAAGTTACTGGAGGTAGCTAGTAACTAGATGAACGTGTGGTCGAAAGTTGAGGCCAAGGTAAAAGGTAAAAGTGATCAAGAAGAGGGTTTTAGTAATTCTGCAGAAGGTGTTTGATCAGTGTTTGGTCAAGCAAATGATCTCCACTTGCCATGACACTTAACAGGATTGAATGACATGTGAAAATAGGGTGCTTCACCAAATTTGGGCTCATTTGAAGAAACTAGCCAATGTAACTTTGGTGAACCCTAGAAATCAACAGAAATGGCTTCATCTTGTTTGAGTCAAGCTAATCATCTCCCCTTGATGCACCACTTGGTGTAGTTTCATCATTTGGGGTATTGATCATGCCCACAAAGTTTGAAGCTCCAGGTAAAAAGTTGGTAATGTAAAGTTGTTCAAATTTGCATTTGAACAGAAAGGGTTTTGGGGTGTTCTGATCAAGTTGCTCTATTCCAAATCTTGTGCCATTTGGTCTAGATGCCTTATTAGGCATTTCTAGCATGTGCACCAAGTTTGAGAGCATTTGGACAAGTTTGGCAATGTAAAGTTGCTCAAACTTCAAATATGGACAGAATGATTATGAAGGGTTTTGAGGATGTTTTCTTGCTTCCCAAGGCATGGGACTTGGCAAGATCATCAAATATGTCATATGTGACATGATAGAATTTCCCTGGAATTTTTGGAGAATATTTCCTTTGTAAATATTTCAAAAGCTTGAAATATCCAAAAAGGGTTTTAGAGGGATTAGCCCATTATTTTGAACATGACCAAGTGTTGAAACTCTTATATATGGACAATATATGTCCTAGGAGTCTCCCTGAATTTTGGCAAATATTTTTGAAATAGTTAAATAATTTTTCCCTATTAAAGACCATTTCTGGTCTTAAGAAAGAGCTTTTAAATAAAATAGGAAATTAACTTTTAAAATTATACTTTTGTGGTTTCTGGGAGTCCTATGACTACTAGGTTTCAAATGTACTTTTTGAAATAATTTTCTCACCCTAAATCAAGTACTTGCAGTGCAAATCTCAATTCAGGGTTTTTTGGAAAACTAAATTTATAAAATACATTTGGCCAAATTAATTTTGTAAGAAAATACTATATTGCTATATAACACTTGGCATGATCATTGGGCAGAAGTTTTGGGTATGGAGATGAATTCTACAAGAGGTAATAGTTGACTTTAATGAGCACATGAAAAAGCACATGGAGAAAAACTCAATTCAAATAAAAACCAAATGATGCCAAAAAATTTTGCTGGTCCAAATTTTCATGCTACATTGATGCAAATAACATGTTACAAAATGCAGGGTGTGACAGACCTACCCCCCTTACAAGAATCTCGTCCCCGAGATTCCTAAACTAGGTCTTAAAAGAGATCGGGAAACTCGGATCTAAGATAGTCTTCACGTTCCCAGGTTGCTTCTGCTTCGGTGTGGTTGCTCCACTGGACCTTGAAGTACTTGATGGTACGGCTTCGCGTCCGTCGCTCTGCTTCGTCCAGAATGCGAATGGGCTTCTCGCGGTAGGTCAAATCAGGCTGCAGATCAATGGCTTGGTGATCAACATCCTTATAGAGATTAGGCTTGTCTAGAACTTGGAGACATTTCCGAAGTTGTGACACATGGAATACATTGTGCACATCGGATAGCTCAGGTGGTAGTTCCAACTGGTAAGCCACTTCTCCTCGTCGTGCAGTGATCTCAAAGGGTCCGATGAACCTTGGTGTGAGCTTCCCCTTGACGTGGAAACGCTTGGTTCCTTTCAGAGGAGTTACCCGCAGGTACACATGGTCCCCGACACGGAAACTCATGTCTCGGCGTCGAGTGTCAGCATAACTCTTCTGCCTTGACTTGGCTGTCTTCAAACATTCTCTGACTAGTTGGACTTGCTCTTCTGCTGCGCGGAGAATATCCGGTCCAAAGACTAGTCCTTCTCCAGTCTCTGACCAGTTGAGGGGTGTGCGGCATCTGCGTCCGTACAACACCTCAAATGGTGCCATCTGAAGGCTTGACTGGTAACTGTTGTTATAGGAGAACTTGGCAAAAGGGAGACAATCTTCCCACTTGGCTCCATATGCCAAGACACAGGCTCGGAGCATGTCTTCGAGAATCTGATTGACTCGTTCTGTCTGACCTCCGGTCTGTGGGTGGAAAGCCGTGCTGAAAGATAACTTGGTTCCCAAGGCTTCTTGGAACTTCTTCCAGAACCTTGAGGTGAACTGGGTTCCTCGATCTGTGACAATCTCCTTTGGAACGCCATGAAGACTTACGATTCTGTCGATGTAGAGAGCTGCCAGCCGGTTGCCATCATAAGTGGTCTTGACAGGAATGAAATGGGCCACCTTGGTCAAATGATCGACTATGACCCAGATAGAGTCATGTCCTTTAGTCGACCTTGGTAGTCCAGTGATGAAGTCCATTCCGACTTTATCCCACTTCCACTCAGGAACTTTGAGTGGTTGAAGCAATCCAGCAGGTCGCTGATATTCAGCCTTGACCCTTTGGCACACATCACACTTTCCAACATAGGTTGCAATCTCTCTTTTCATCCCGTGCCACCAGAATCGTGCCTTCAGGTCTTGGTACATCTTGGTTCCTCCGGGGTGGATGGAATATGGAGTGTCGTGGGCTTCTTGCAGAATCAGGTTCTTCAGCTCTGTGTTGTTTGGTACGCAGATGCGGCCTTTGTACCAAACAATCCCGTGCTCGTCTTCGGAGAATCCTGGGGCCTTGCCTAGCTTCATCTTCTTCTTGATGCCTTCAATTCTTGCGTGTCCATCTTGTGCCTTCTTGACTTCGTCCATCAGGGTCGGTCTGACTTCCAAATGATCCAGAAATCCAGGGGTGACCAATTCCAAACTGAATTGTTCGAACTCCTTAAACAAGGCTGGCTGCCGTTCTTGAATAACAGCATTCAAGGAGCAAGCCTTCCTGCTTAAGGCATCGGCCACCACGTTAGCCTTCCCGGGGTGATATTGAACACTGAGGTCATAGTCTTTGATGAGTTCCAACCATCTTCGCTGCCTCATGTTCAATTCCTTTTGGGTGAAAATGTACTTCAGACTTTTGTGGTCTGTGTAGATCTCACACCGTTTCCCTAGGAGGTAATGCCGCCATGTCTTCAAGGCATGAACCACTGCTGCTAACTCAAGATCATGAGTAGAGTAGTTCTCCTCATGAGGTCGTAGCTGCCTGGAGAGGTATGCTATGACTCGGCCTTCTTGCATCAGAACGCTTCCCAACCCGGTTCGAGAGGCATCACAATATATCACGAACTCCTTGTGAATATCAGGTGTTGCCAGAACTGGGGCGGTGGTCAATCTCTTCTTGAGCTCTTGGAAGCTCTCTTCGCATTTTGGCGTCCACTCGAACTTCTTGTCCTTCTTGAGGAGCTGAGTCATTGGCCGTGCAATGCTAGAGAATCCTTCCACGAATTTGCGGTAATAGCCCGCAAGTCCGAGGAAGCTTCTGACTTCCTTGACGGTTGTTGGGGATTGCCATTGGGTCACAGCTTCGATCTTTGCGGGATCAACTGATAATCCTTCCTCGGTCAAGACATGACCTAAGAATCCAACTTTATGCAGCCAGAACTCACACTTGCTGAATTTGGCATACAGTTGGTGCTCCCGAAGCTTGTCTAGGACCATCCTCAGATGCTGCTCGTGCTCTTCCTCCGACTTCGAGAAGACAAGAATGTCGTCGATAAAGACAACAACGAACTTGTCCAAATATTCCATGAAGACTTTGTTCATGAGATACATGAAGTAAGCTGGAGCATTGGTTAACCCAAAGGACATGACCGTGCACTCGTATAGGCCATATCTGGTTACGAATGCCGTCCTTGGAATATCTTGGGGTCTGATCTTCAGCTGGTAGTACCAGATCTGAGGTCGATCTTGGAGAACACCTTGGCTCCGCTGAGCTGATCAAACAGATCTTCGATCTTGGGAAGTGGATATTTGATTGTAACTTCATTGAGGGAACGATAGTCAATGCATAAACGGATGGTACCGTCCCTCTTTGCCACAAACAGAACAGGAGATCCCCAAGGGGAGGCACTTGGGCGGATAAATCCCTTCCTCAGCTGCTCTTCCAGCTGCTTCTTCAACTCAGCTAATTCTTCCGTCCCCATTCTATAAGGCTTCTTATAGATGGGTCCTGCCCTGGGCACGAGCTCGATGATGAACTCAATGTCACGGTCAGGGGGCATTCCCGGTAGTTCATCCGGAAAGACATCAGGATACTCACATACCACCGGTACTTGCTCTAGCCCAACTTCAGACAGACAATTGACTTGAGTGGCTTGAGCGGAAGAGGAGTTGGAAGCAAACTTGACTTCGACTCCCTGGTCATTGGTCACAGTGACTGTCCGATTGGCACAGTCTAACAAGCCTTGGTGCTTGCTGAGCTAATTCATGCCTAGGATCACATCCAAGCCTTGTGATCTCAGGACGATGAGGTCTGCTAGGAAATCTACACCGTTAATGGTAATACTGACTCCTTTACAGCCTATCTTGGCTCTCATCTCCGCTCCGGGGGTTTGTACCACCATAGGGTTATTCAGGGGTGTAGGGGTCATGCCACTTTTTAATGCAAATCTTTGAGTGACAAATGAATGCGTTGCTCCAGAATCAAACAAGACAGTTGCAGGTGCTGAGTTGACAAGGAACGTACCCAGCACGACGTCCGGGTCTTCCTGGGCTTCTTCAGCAGTGACGTGATTCACACGCCCGTTCCCATGGTTAGGTGGATTGCGAGGAGCTGGGTTCCTTGGTGGCATCCCGCGGCCTTGTCCCTGGTTCTGTGCATTGGGGCGCGGGGCATCAGGCTTCTTGTTGGGGCACACCCTTGAGATGTGTCCGGACTGACCACATCCAAAGCAAGTGACTTGGTTTGGATTGTTGATCTTGTTGCCACCACTGGTATTGGGGTTGAAAGCTGGCCTTGGGTTGGCATACTGCTGAGGCTGAAAGTTGGTATGAGGTGCAGGAGCTCTTGGTTGCTGATAGGTTGGCTTGGCCGGGGCTGACTGCCACAGACGAGGCTTCTGGTTGCTGGAACTTCCCTTGCTGACCATCTTGCGCTTGCGAGTGTCTTCCAAAGCACGCCGCTTGTCTTCAAGCATAAGTGCTTTGTTCACCAGGTCAGGGAAGAATGGGCAGTCGCACATGACAAGCGAGTATTGCAGAGTCTGATTGAGGCCTTCCATGAAGCGCTCCCTTTTTGCAGCATCAGTGCTGACATCTTCAGGGGCATACCTTGACAGAACACTGAACTTCTGCATGTACTCCTTGACAGTGCCACTTCCTTGCTTCAGGGCTCGGAACTCACGCTTTCTGATAGCCATGATTCTGGAAGGAATGTGGGCCTTGCGGAATTCTGCCTTGAAGTTGACCCAAGTGATGTCTTGTTCAGCATGCATGACCTTGAATCCATCCCACCAAGCTCTGGCAGTCCCCCCGAGGCAGTGGGCTGCATAAGCCACCTTCTCGCGGTCTTCGGTGCATCCGACTAGTTCCAGTATTTCCTCAATGGAGCGGACCCAGTCGTCTGCATCCAGGGGTTCAGCAGTCTCGATAAAGGTTGGCGGTGCATGCTTCTTGAACTCTGCCAACGTAACAAAAACAAACGCCAAAACAATGCTGGAAGCCTAGATGATACAGCGGTAAACACCGGATTCTGTGGCTCCAGACCCGGTCAACGGAAGGCAACAGAGATGGTCCATCTAGTCTGGACAAAATATTAGATAGGGCCTGCCAAATCCATGGCACCCGAGAGAAACCTGCCAACCACACCAACCGTAACTGTTGGGTTTTCAAGCAGGCTGGCAAGCTCAATGCCGAGCATAAGGGGAATGAGCCTTTGAGCGAAGATGAGGATGAGCCTCGCCAGCCGAATATAGGGGGGCAGAAGAAATTTCCACTGGAGGTTAAAATAGTGAACATGATATATGCCACTCATATCCCAAAGAGGGAGCGCAAGCACGCACTCCAAGATGTCTACGCCGTTGAGCCTGTCGCCCCCAAATTCAACCCATGGTCGGCATGTCCGATCACTTTCGATCGCAGGGATCATCCGACTAGTATTCATCATGGGGGTTCGGCTGCCCTAGTGCTCGACCCAATAATCGATAGATACCATCTAACCCGAGTCCTCATGGACGGCGGCAGTAGTCTAAATCTGATATATCAGGACACTGTCCGCAAGATGGGGATCGACCCATCAAGAATCAAGCCAAGCAACACGACCTTTAAAGGAGTGATACCGGGCGTAGAAGCTCGCTGCACGGGCTCCATAACATTGGAAGTCGTATTCGGCTCTCCTGATAAATTTCAAAGTGAAGAGTTGTTCTTCGACATAGCTCCGTTCCGAAGTGGCTATCATGCACTACTCGGAAGATCGGCCTTCGCCCGCTTTAATGCAGTCCCGCATTATGCCTATTTAAAGATAAAAATGCCCGGACCACGTGGCATCATCACGGTCAATGGAAATATGGAGCGATCCCTCCGTACAGAGGAGGACACTGCGGCCTTAGCATCCGATGTCCAAAACGGCCTATTCAAGCCGGTTAATTTACCAATAGCGGACATAAATAAATGTGTCTAGCATACGCCTCAGTGCGGCAGCTCAGATGAACCTAAGCAGGATTGACAGCTACCCTGTCGACTGCCCCACAAGGTAATAGCATATGTGCCTCGAGTACATAATTATGGCTTAGAAATTCCTTAGGCGGTGACTCGGGGCGCCTGCATATAGTCCATAATTCGGTTGGACCCTATTCGGACTTTAAACTTATATTCTTTAGGTTCATTAAACAAACCATACTTGTTATGGCCACGATGGTTTTCTTTTTCTTTTCTAGATTTTTCTTTTTTCTTTTTACAGGCGGCCATCATGCTCTCACCCCTTCAAGGACACATTAGAGAGGAGGAAACAGTGCAGACGTGCAGCAGGGACCCGCACTAAGGTTTCTTTTTAGATTAAGACCCTGTGTAAACCTTTTTTCTCTTTCTTGTTATACACCTTTTTGGCATGTAAAATGTCCAAAAAGGTTTTCGGCATTGTCTGTAAGTTTGCAACCCGTCGTACCATACAGGGATATTAATAGAGCAGCTTGATTCGCATTACGTTTAGAGTTTTATTCACTCATCATAAATGCTCTCTTCCCACATCAGATTGACATACGTGCCTTGTCAATAAGGGTCTAAATACCAGGGGATGTATTCAGCCCAGTATATGTTAAAAAGACCGAACACCTATAGGGAATGTTCGGCGTCCTGGATATTTGCCTTATATGCATCAATTCCGAATCATGTCTTGGGTCAATAGTTGGGTTGCCCGGCTCTTGTGCTTACCCCTACGTTATCGATTGTTCAGCTTGGGTGAAAAGGGAGAACTACTGCAATTGTACTTCTGGCTCGTCCGGTCAAGTACCACAGTAGAGAAAGCCGAAAACTGATCGTCATGATAGGCGAGAACCTGGTCCTCAATCCGGTGACTTAGTTTTATACTACGATTAATAGAGATCTACCCCGTGTTATACGAAGGGTTGGTTTTTTGCCCAGCCAGGTGCAATTGGATGCCTTAAGTAAAGGAATATCATATCTGCACCAGGGGCTAGTACCTAGCCCCACATGTCAAGCTCCTACTACTAAGTGAAAGCAATAATGTCGCATAGTCTGATTGCCTGGATCGCTCCGCATACACCTCCTACATGGACCAAGACGTTGGATAAAGAGTGTATATGCATATGACCGAACACCCTAGTACTATGTACATGGGGGCTGAAGCCGACGACTGGAAACTTTCAAATTTAAATAAACAGTCAAACAGGAGGTAAAAGATGCTGATATCATACATAGCGCAAAAATTATATACATCAGATTCATAAGCATAGTCTTTACATACGGATACAATCACTCAAAGACAACATCCTTCGAACACTGGCCTTCTATAAGGCGAGCGCTGTCGATGACATCCTCGAAGTACTTCTCTGGTTTGCGGTGCTCCTTGCCTGCGGGCGGGCCAGCAGTAGCTATATGCCCTGCGTTCATCTTCGCCCAGTGCACTTTGACACGAGCGAAGGCCATTCGAGCACCTTCTATGCAGGCCGAACGCGTCAATGCATCGACCCGCGGACTCGCCTCGACGAGCCGCTTCACCAATACGAAGTAGCTACTTGGGATTGGCTCAGCGGGCCATAGCCGGACTATTAAGTCCTTCATGGCCGAGCCCGCCATGTTGTGCAGCTCGACCAACTGCTTCATCTGGTCGCTGAGGGGCACCGGATTTTTTGGCGCATAGAACTGCGACCAAAACAACTTCTCCGTGTTGTTACCCTCCAAGGCTCGGAAGTACAGGGTGGCGTCAGCACTGCTCCTCGGACGATCAGCAAACACGCCTGGAGAACTCCATAACCGTGTTAGCCCAATGTACTTCTGCCCTTCGAAGATGCTCTGTAAGAGAAATGTCTTACCAAATGCTATCTACCGTGCCTGCTCGATTTCCTGACAGGCGTTCCGTGACTCGCCTCGCGCATCCTCGGCAGTCTTCACTGCCACAGATAGCTTGGTCGCTTGTTCCGAAGTCTTCTTCTCCAATGCCTCACATTTAAGGATGGCATCTTTGAGCTTGACCTCGACTGCGGACACCCGAGCCCGGTGCTTCTCGCACTCAGCCTTTTCGGCCTCTAAATCGGTAGCCGCTTTGTCAGCGGCTACCTTGTTCGCCTTGGCCTCCTTCTTGGCCTTGGAAACCTCGCCCTTGAGGGCCTCGAGCTCAGTGGCGCCAACTGTGTAATACAGAATATCACATCAGAGTTTATAAACATACTCAATTAATTAAGTCTTATCGACATCCTAAAATCCGCATACCTTGCGTTTCATCCAAACGCTGATTGACGCGGTCGAGGTCCGCGTTGGCCAACACGAGCTTCCGGTTTAGTTCGGCAACCTCTGCGTCTCGCGCAGTTGCCGTAACTAGTGAAGCCTGCACAATAGTTCAGCTCCGTAAGTATGCTATACTATGGATACTTCGTCCGATTCTTTTCAGAATCACACAAAGCATCAGGGGCTACTGGTTATGTATGTGCATTAAACATAGTAAAGTTCTATAAAAACATTACATTGCTTACCTCAAAGCCTGTTAACAGGCAGTTGAAGGCTTCATTCAGTCTGCCCTTGACGGACTGAATCTTCTTCATCACCGCACCCATCACGGTGCGGTGTTCTTCAATGACAAGAGCACTTTGCAGTGCTCCCTCTATGGAGTCCGGCGCTTCTGGATTAACTCCGGGAGCCGCCGTATCCTCCCCCGCTTGAGGAGTTGGGTCTTCGGACCACGGAGCTGCACTAGGCTCCGGGATAGTATCCGGTGGGGCCCCGGATTGTTTGGGCCCCATGTCTTCGGTCTCCATGGGGACGGTCTCCCATGGTCAGCAGCCGCCGAGGTATTATCCCCGACCGCCTTGTCGCCTGGCCCACCCTTGTTTCCTAGGGCGGAGGATACCCGCTGGGATGACACTTCGGTGTCCCCGCCAATCACGGGCGGTGAAGCCCAAGCTAGCGGGTCACTCTCCGTCTCTCCAGGCGCTAGAGAGTTCCCCTCCCATAAGGAGGCGTCGGGGTGTCCTCCGGGAGGGTTGTAGGTGAGCGGGAGAAAAAAGCTAAGTAAAGCATCAAAAATACTAAACGAACAAAGGTGCAACAATCAATCCGGACAAACTTACGATTCGGGTAGGGGTTTCATCCTGGGCTTCTACACGAAGCTATGTTCGGAGGAATCCGAACTAGCTCCAAGGTTCAGTTTCCTCCGGGGCGCGGCCGTGCCCGCATCAGCGATGGCCCCCCTATTCTTCCCCCTGCCTTGCGTAGGGGGCTCTTCTTCTTCTTCCTCTTCCTCCTCATCATCTTCCTCCACATCATCGGAGGAGAGGATGTTGATTTCCTTGGACTTGCTGTCCGCAAGACGAGGGCTATCTCCGGCCCCCTTGCCCTTCGTCTTCTTGGGATTCTTGGTCGGCGCCTTGTACGGCGCCGGGACCAGCATCGCCGTCGGTAGAGGCAATGCTGGGTCTTCGGGAAGAGGCGCCAAACTCTTAATTCGGGTCGCGTTCTTCGTCCAGCCCTGTATATCACGCAAAAACTCCAATTCCTGTTATCATTAAATAAGGGAATAAACATATGTTCAGCAAACTTTTCTATTACCTCTGTGGCGGAGAGCACGGTGCTAAAGCCCGCGTCTTCAGTTTCCGTCGGCCACTCCTTCTGGCTCTTGAAGAGATGCTTCTAGATCTCCTTGTGCGTAAAGCCGAAGAGATGCTTCAGCGGCTTGTCTCCTGCCGGATCGAACTCCCATAGGGAGGAGTCCCGGCTTTCGCAAGGGAGAACAAGCCGGGTCAGCATCACTTGGACCACGGAGGAGAGCAGGTGCCCCTTGGAGATCATGCCAGACACACAGCTCACAAGAGTCATCACTTCAGTTGTAGACCCCCAGTCCAGACCCTTTTTGGTCCAAGAGGTTAGCCTCTAGGGGGGTCTGGATCTGAAAGCAGGCTCCGCCGCCCATTTGGCATCGCGGGGTTTGGTGATGTAGAACCACTCCTGCTGCCAGACCTTATTCATCTCCACGAATGAGCCCTTGGGCCAAGTTGCATTCGGGAGCTTGCTATTCATGCCCCCTGCCCCGCACTCCGCATGCTGTCCATCCACCACCTTCGGCTTCACGTTAAAGGTTTTGAGCCATAGGCCGAAGTGTGGAGAGATGCGGAGGAAAGCTTCACACACCACTATAAAAGCGGATATGTGATGGATTGAGTTCGGGGCTAGATCATGGAAATATAGACCGTAGAAGAACAAAAGACCCCGAACAAAGGGGTGGAGTGGAAAACCTACCCCCCTAACAAAATGGGAAGTGAACAATACCCTCTCACCTGCCTCAGGGATAGGAATCACCTGACACTTGGCAGGGACTCGTTGCGCGATAGTGGCGGCGAGATAGATCGCGCTTCGTAGATCCTCCACGATGTTTTTTGTGATCGTGGAAGCTTCCCACTTGCCCCTGGCACAGGATCCATCCATTGCTGGGAAGGGGAGCAGTGGTTGAGGAATGAGCAGCGGTGGGCGCAGGAGATGAGAATACAGGGGTAAGGGAGATTGGAGAGCTCGAGCTTGAGGAAGGCCTGGGGCTGATGAAAGGGATATATATCCTTTTATAACATTGTGAATATAGAGCGTCCCCCACTTTAGCCATAAACCTCGCCGGTTCCCGAATCAGTCGTGTGTAATGCGCGGCGTGGGTGTTCATGTCATATTGATAAGGATCCCACTAAAAGCGGGCACAATCTCTATTCTGGTGGGACGTGTCAATGATGATTTACCTCGAAACACGAAACCAGGGCCGAATAAAACGGTTCACTATATTAGTGGGTTGGACGCGACGCTTCACCCAAAAGTTGTCAGTAAAGATACACTCTTCATTTTCCTTTAAAAGCCTTACCTTCGAGGCTGAGGGTTGTACTAACCTTGCAGAGCCGAACACAATACAGTTTTTGCAGAAGATATATTCGGAAGAAGGAACCCGCCTTGCAACGCAGAAGACAATACGGAAGCCGAACTCATCGTTATTGAAGTCAGGTTCAGGGGCTACCGAGGGAGTCCTGGATAGAGGGGTCCTCGGGAAGCCATATAACTCTTCGTGGGCCGGACTGGTTGGTCGTGAAGATCATAATCGAAGATCATCTCTCGTATTCGGATAGGACTCCTATATTCATGTAAAGGCATGTTTTAGGTTCGGGTGTAATCTTTCCTTCCTCTACAAGATGGTATATGTACAAACCCTAGGCCCCTCCGGTGTGTATATAAACCGGAGGGTTTAGTACGTATAGACTAGCGGAGAATCTCAAATCCTCATAGGCTAGACTTTAGGGTTTAGCCAATTCGATCTCGAGGATCATCTCTTGTATTCATATTCATCCATATTAATATAGCAGGAAGTAGGGTATTACCTCGATCGAGAGGGCCTGAACCTGGGTAAACATCGTTTTAAGTGCATCTAGTGCCCCTTAGTGATTTTGGTGTATTGAAGACTTATAGGTTAAGGGACTAATGTGTTTATGAGTGTACACAGGTCTATAAGTCTAGGAGGAGTTTGATATTTACAAAGAAAGTTGACCCCTAAAAATGAAGTTCTTCGACTGAAGACTTTCTGACGACTTTGAAAGGGAAGAAATTGGTGTGACCTTGAAGACTTAATATTCATTTGAGGAACATGAAGCATGAAGACTTTTGTTTTCGTAGTTTCATTTTCTCTTTCTTGAGTCATAGGAAACACCGTACTATTAAAGGGGGTCGAGGAAATACTAAGGAAAAATTTCCATGTGATGCTCAACTCAAAATCCTACATCTACCTATCCCTTCGAGTGAAGCCATTGGAAATCTCATACAGTTCAGTCATATTCTTGAGTGACAGAGATGAAGTTCTTCTGGTCTCTGAGGAATTTGTTCTGACTGAGGAGTTAGGAATTCGCCAGTGCCGATTACCTACACAGTGAGGAACATGATAGTCCTGAGGAATTTGATACTCAAATTTCCGACCGTTGCTGTGCTATACGCCAGCTGTCCCAAAATATCTACCTATCTAACGGTCATATCATTAAAGGGCATTTATGTCTTATCATGTCGGGCTGCTCCCTAGGCTATAAATAGCCGCCCCCTACAACCACTAGCTGGTTGGCTGCTCCAAGATAAACTAACACTTGTCATAAGAGCAACCCATCCTTCGAGGACTTTGAGTGGAAATCATAAAGTGAGGAAAAACCCAAAACCAGACCCAAACACCTACAAACCCAAAAGTGATTGAGCATCACTGAAGAGATTGATCATGCGTGGATCCGACGCTTGTTACCTTTGAAGACTGTGCTTCTTCTAGACGGTTAGGCGTCATGGTCTAGAGCATCCAAGAGGAATTGTGGATCGCCGAGTGACCGAGTGTGTGAAGGTTCGGAAATCACTGGAAGACTTACCACAAGTGATTGGGCGATGTCTGTGTGACCTTAGCTCAAGGGGAATACGGTGAGGACTTGGTGTCTTGGACTGTGTGTCCAGGACTAGGTGTCCGGGACTGTGTGTCCTCAGGTTTAAATACGTAGCCGCCCTAACCAGATGTACAACTGAGACAGCAGTTGGAACTGGTCTAACAAATCATTGTCTTCACCAAGCTTACTGGTTCTATTTCCTCAACTCTTTCATTTCCTCATAACTGTGTTGTGTGCTTGTTCATATCTGTTTGAAGACTTTGACTGAAGGCTTTCTCAATTTCCTCAGTTCAATTTCTTCAGTCTGTTTGTCTTCATCCTATGTTATCCTATGATTACGCTTTCTGTACTCTATGTTGGTCTTTATTTCTTCATGATGACCATGCTTGTGTCTGGGCGAGGTCTATTCAGCCAAAGGAAGCGAAGTGCCACTGCTTTTGGATCCAAAAGTGATCCTTGATTTCATAGACCTCTAGCACAAGGATCCCAACACTCCTATGCCTGACTTCAACCTGACTCCTGGCCAAAGTCATATGCTGACCGCCTTCATAGGCAAAGAAAAATGGAAATTTGAAAGGGCCAGGCAGACGAAGAGAGCGTAGTACAAGAAGGAGCGCTTCCTGAAGAAGAATGTTGTCAACATGACAACTGAAGAACTTGTAAAGCTTCAGGGTGAAATCAAAACCCTCAGTGATGAATTTGATGCATATCACGCAGACTGGATGGGCGCCAAAGTCAGATTTGTGAATTTGACTAAAGGTTTTTCTTCAAGTGCTGCTCGTCAAACGCACATTGAAATTCCTCAGGCTGAAGCATCCACTCAGTCTACTCAAGGACATGCCAGCACCGCTGAAGAACATAAGGCTGCTGAAGAAAATACCAGGGCTGATGACTACATTCCAGGCGCTGAAGAAATTGCCAGGGCAACCTCTAGTGTTGCGCCTGAAGAAAATGTCAGGCCAGCTGAAGCTCCAAAGACTGTGCCTGAAGACCATGAAGAAGTCAGGGCAACTGCATCAGTTGTGCCTGAAGAAATTCAACCAGATTCCTCTGCTCCTCCTGCGCCTACTTCAACTCGAATCCTTCCATCTGCATCAGATGTGAAGAAGACAAAGGCTGCAGAGCATGCAACTATGAAGAAAAGGAAGGCATCAGCTTCATCAAAGCTCCGAAGAAGATGAAGCCTTTGACAAGCTCAGCTGATAACCCAATCGATGTTGTTCCCATATCATCCTTGCCATCAAAGGAACTTATTCTGTTTGATGAAGAATATGTGATTCCCAGTGAATCAGACGAAGATATTCCCTCTGTTGCTTCCTCAGAGCAGACGGATGAAAAAATTGAAGTGGATGCAATCCCTTCAACAACAATCATCTCCTCGCCCATGCCTCAGTTCACTGCTGAAGAGGCCGGCTTTGAGGAATTGGAAGAACAAGATTCGGATGTGGACATTGGGAGTGCTACTCCTTTGATGAATGATGGATTTTGGGATAGTCAGCATCCCAACTCCCCTCTGTTCACGCTGCTGCAACAAATTCCTCAGTCCCCAGTACAAACTGTTCCATTGGGCTCTGAAGAAACTCATCCCACACAGTCTGTACATGAAGACATTCCAGCCACTAGTGCTGAAGAAACTGCTGCTGCTGCTGAATCTATGAAGACCGCCACTGAAGAGGAACCAGAAATTCCTCAGATTGAAGAACCTGAGATTGCGAATCCGAAGGTTGTGATGCAATTGACTGACACTCCTCAACCCAAGCCAAAGGATCCTTTCTCAAGAAAGCAAACTTTCAAGAAGGCTGATTTCTTCGGCGAGCATGTGTTCTTCACAGACTACAATCCTTATGACTCTGCTCGCATTAGGAAGAGGCGTTTCTAGACTGCCAGTCAGGAAAATTTCTATTCCTCAGTGCTATTCAACAAAGACAAGGTCTTTGATCATCAGCATATTCCTCACGTGGATATGGAATCTCTGCCATGCTTCGTGCCAGTCCTTAGTGTTCTTCACGACGCTGGACTGTTGGGTTTCTGCACTGACATATGTGATTGGAATGAAGAACTGATTCTTCAATTCTATGCAACGCTGCACATCACTAGCAATTCTGAAGATGTGAATTCATGGGTGCTGGACTGGATGACCGAAAACACTCACTACAAGGCACCAGCTTCTGAATTAATTCAAGCTTTGCCTCTTAGTCCTCCCACTGAAGCAGCGCGTTGCATGTATGAAGAAACTAAACTTACAGATCACTACATGCAAGTGCTGATGAAGCCTTTGAAGCCAGGTCAAGCTCCAAGGACCAAATTCCTCGTGAAGGAATTGCTGTTTCTGCCTTGGACTGTCTATCGCATTCTGACAAAGACATTGAGTCCAATCAAGGGCCACGACTGATGAAGAAGTCGTTGGCATCATGAAGAATCTACTATTTAACATCATCCATGGTGTTCCCGTCAACTTCCATGATTTCTTCATGAGGACTATGGCAAATGTTGCATTGTCCCCTTTCAACCTGAAGCCTTATGCTCCGTGGATTATGAGATTCATCAGGACAAGGTCTTCAGTGAACTACAAGGCTGACACACTGAATCATTGCAGCTACTTGCCCCCGATTGAAGTCCTCAAACGGACATTTTCCTCAGCTGATGACAAGGGCAAGGCCACTGCTGTCTTTGATGAAGGCATCTGTCCATTGGATGGTCAATTTTGCAAAGCTGCATCCTAATCCACCAATGATGACTCTGCCACCCATGACTCTGCCGCCAACGCTCCCAAGCAAAATCCTCAAGGCATAGCTCCCAGGTTGATGACTGATCGTGAGCTTCTCCCCAGTCTTCATCAAAAGGTTGATCGCAACCACAAATGGGTCAAGCGTCAGTTTGGTTCAATTCTTCACAACATGACCTCTACACACAATGCATTGAAGAAAAACCATCACCACCTCCATGAAACCCTCAACCGCACCTGGGCTGTTCTGTCTCATCTGTATGGCGGAGAAGATCTGAAGAAAATGGGTCTCAAGGATGACTTTGACTGGTCTGCTCCTCCACCGAAGAAATACAAGAAGGCCAAGGTTCCTCCCTTGGTGGCCAGCTCCTATTCTTCATCGCGCGAAACCGACGAGTATGAAGACTTGGACGACACTGCAGCAGGCCCTACATCAACCATCGACCCCAACAACGCTGGCGCTCCTTCATCATCTTGAGATTCTTCAGGGGCGTTAGTCCTCAGTTTCGATCCTTTTGGTCATTCGATGACAAACGGGGTGAAATTTGAGTAAGTCTTCAAGCGGGTCTATCTATATATATGGGCGTTTTTTTGCTAAGTTACAACTCTCATTTTTCTGATGACTTTGCTGGATCGAGTTGTAAACTTAAACTCTATGGTGACCTGATACTTTTGTTGTGGTGTTTCTGCATGCTTATTCCACAGTAATGTTATGCACGCATGATGAATTACATCAGTCACCATATTTCATCATGCATTTCAAATTCTTCATATTGTATGTCAAATGCGTGTATGAATTACAAGATATAGGGAGAGATCTCCATGATTCGACTCTTCAAGTGTGCATTGCCTCAAAAGCAAATTCCTCACTATGCACATCTTCAGGGGGAGTTCTTCTATATATCTTGCAATCAAATTCCTCAATATCAGTATTTACACTTCATATGTTTATCCCCGTTGAAAACTTAACCTATATTGTCATCAATCACCAAAAAGGGGGAGATTGTAAGTGCATCTAGTGCCCCTTAGTGATTTTGGTGTATTGAAGACTTATAGGTTAAGGGACTAATGTGTTTATGAGTGTACACAAGTCTGTAAGTCTATGAGGAGTTTGATATTTATAGAGAAGTCGACCCCTAAAAATGAAGTTCTTCAACTGAAGACTTTGGATTTCTGAATACTTTATGAAGACTTTGAAAGTGAAGAAATTGGTGTGACCTTGAAGACTTAATATTCATTTGAGGAACATGAAGCGTGAAGACTTTCGTTTTCGTAGTTTCATTTTCTCTTTCTTGAGTCATAGGAAGCACCGTACTGTTAAAGGGGGTCGAGGAAATACTAAGGAAATTTTTCCATGTGATGCTCAACTCAAAATCCTACATCTACCAATCCCTTCGAGTGAAGACATTGGAAATCTCATACATTTCAGTCACATTCTTCAGTGACGAGACGAAGATCTTCTGGTCTCTGAGGAATTTCTTCTAACTGAGGAGTTAGGAATTCTCCAGTGTGGATTACCTACATAGTGAGGAACATGATAGCCCTGAGGAATTTGATACTCAAATTTCCGACCATTGCTATGCTATGCGCCAGCTGTCCCAAAATATCTACCTACCTAACGGTCATATCATTAAAGGGCAATTATGTCTTATCATGTCGGGCTGCCCCCTAGGCTATAAATAGCCGCCCCCTACAACCACTAGCTGGTTGGCTGCTCTGAGAGAAACTGACACTTGTCAGAAGAGCAACCCATCCTCCGAGGACTTTGAGCGAAAATCATCAAGTGAGGAAAAACCCAAAACCAAACCCAAACACCTACAAACCCAAAAGTGATTGAGCATCACTTAAGAGATTGACCCTGCATGGATCCGACGCTTGTTACCATTGAAGATTGTGCTTGTTCCAGACGGTTAGGCGTCATGGTCTAGAGCATCCAAGAGGAATTGTGGATCGCTGAGTGACCGAGTCTGTGAAGGTTCGGAAGTCACTTGAAGAGTTACCACGAGTGATTGGGCGAGGTTTGTGTGACCTTAGCTCAAGGGGAATATGGTGAGGACTTGGTGTCTTGGACTGTGTGTCCAGGACTGGGTGTCCGGGACTGTGTGTCCTCAGGTTTAAATACCTAGCCGCCCTAACCAGATGTACAAGTAAGATAGCAGTTGGAACTGGTCTAACAAATCATTGTCTTCACCAAGCTTACTAGTTCTATTTCCTCAACTCTTTCATTTCCTCATAACTTTGTTGTGTGCTTGTTCATATCTGTTTGAAGACTTTGACTGAAGACTTTCTCAATTTCCTCCGTTCAATTTCTTCAGTCTGTTTGCCTTCATCCCGTGTTATCCTGTGATTACGCTTTCTATACTCTGTGGTGGTCTTCATTTCTTCATGATGACCATGCTTGTATTCTGCTATGTTTACTTCTGAGTACTTATTCCGCTGCAAGTAGTTCTTCGCTAAGGAATTTCCTCAACATCAAATTCCTCAGTGGAGAATTCATAAAAATCGCATATTCACCCCCCTCTAGTTGATATAACGCACTTTCAATTGTGTCCCCAGCCTCCTGTTACCATCGATCCTCAGACGCATAGTTCAGGACCCCCTAACCGAGATCCGCCGATTTTGACACCTATAGTGCTGTGTAGTGGGTTCGATCTTACGGTGCGTGATCCTAGTGACAGAAGGGGAACCGACACGTATGTATCGTTGCTACTAAGGATAAAATGATGGGGGTCTATTTCTACATAAATAGATCTTGTCTACATCATGTCATCGTTCTTATTGGATTACTCTATTTTCCATGAACTTAATACACTAGATGCATGCTAGATAGCGGTCGATGTGTGGAGTAATAGTAGTAGATGCAGGCAGGAGTCGGTCTACTACGTGATGCCTATATAATGATCATTGCCATCATCATGATTATTTGAAGTTCTATCAATTGCCCAACAGTAATTTGTTCACCCACCTTTTTCCATTTTCTCGAGAGAAGCCACTAGTGAAACCAACGGCCCCCGGGTCTCTTTCTTATATTATTTGCCTTTGCGATCTACTTTTCCCTTGCTTTTATATTCAGATCTATTAAAACAAAAATACAAAAATACCTTGCTGCAATTTATCTTATTGGACGTTCGATCTATCAATATTTACAACTGTCGGACATCCGTTTGCCTATCTCTCGGCGCCGTTACCCGAAAGGCATTGACAACCGCTTTTACACGCCGGGTTGTGAGTATTTGTTATTTGTGTGCAGGTGCCGTTTACGTTGTGTTGCTTGGTTCTCCTACTGGTTTGATAACCTTGGTCTCATCACTGAGGGAAATACCTACCGTTGCTGTGCTGCATCATCCCTTCCTCTTTGGGGAAATACCAACGTAGTTATAACAAGCATCAAAAACAATTTCTAGCACCATTGCCGGGGAGGATCTTCAACATATACTAGGTTCCTAATCACAAATCTCATCTCCTAGCAATTTACATTATTTGCCATTTGCCTCTCATTTTCATCTGCCCCACTACACAAAAATTTGCTGTTTTTATTCGCCCTCTTTTTCGTTTGCAGTTTACCAGTCAGATTTATTGCCTACTTGTGTTCTTGTTTACAATTGCTCAAAGATGATGCAAGAGAACACTAAGTTGTGTGATTTTTCTATTACCAACAACAATGATTTTATTGGCACTCCGATTGCTCCTCCCGCCACTAGTGCGGAGTCTTGTGATATTAATACTGCCTTGTTGAATCTTGTCATGAAAGATTAATTTTCCGGTACTCCTAATGAGGATGACGCGTCCCATCTTAATAGCTTCGTGGAGTTATGCGATATGAAAAAGAAAAAAGATGTGGACAATGATGTTGTGAAGATGAAATTATTCCCGTTTCCTTCGCGTGATTCTGCAAAAAATTAGTTTTCTTCTTTACCTCACAATCGTATCGATTCTTGGAATAAATGCAAAGATGCTTTCATTACTAAATATTTTCCACCCACAATAATTATTTCCCTTAGAACCCAGATCATGAATTTCAAGCAACTTGAACATGAGCATGTTGTGCAATCTTGGGAAAGGATGAAAATGATGCTAATGAATTGCGCAACTCATGGGTTAAATCTTTGGATGATCATACAAACTTTTTATGCGGGGTTGAATTTTGTTTCTCGAAATCTTTTGGACTCTGCCACTGGTGGTACTTTTATGGAAATTACTTTGGGTGAAGGCACCAAATTTCTTGATAATATTATGGCGAATTATTCGCAATGTCATACCGAAAGGGCACCTACTAGCAAAAAAGTCAATTCGGTTGAGATTGATTCTTTGAGTGAAAAAGTTGATGCTCTTATGAAATTGGTTGCTAGGAAAAGTGCTCCTATTGATTTCAATGATATGCCTTTCTCTACTTTGATTGAACAAAATAGTGATGCCATATATGTGAGATTTATCTCTAGAAATAATTTCAATAACAATGCTTATAGAGGTAATTTTAATCCTAGGCCTTTCCTAGGAAATTCCTCTAATAGTTATGGTAAATCCTATGGTAATTCTTCTTACAATAATAATAGGAATGCCTCTGATCTAGAGAACAATATTAAAGAATTTAACAATACTCAAAATGTTTTCAATGCTTCCATAGAAGAAAACTTGAATAAGATTGATGATATGCCTAGGAGTATTGATAGAATTTCTCATGATGTGGAAAATCTCAAGTTGAAAATTTTTGTGCCTAAAGTTGAGGAATCAATTAATGCTCTTTATGTTTCTACGGATGAAAGTAAGAAAAGAACTGCTATGCTTAGAGCTAGAAGAGAATTATTAGAAAAGGCGTTTTCTAGTGATCTCTTCCATAAAAATGATGAAGATCTTAAAATGATTGGTGTTTCTTCTATTGATTCTTTGTTTAGTAAAGTTCAATTTGATAAAAAAGGGACTGAAGAAGAGTCAACATTACGTAGAAGGCATTCCGATAATTCGAAGGGTGAAAATATTCTTGAGAAAATTGATAAAAGTGGGTTTGGAGAGGTCAAGACTTTAACTAGTGATGTACTTGTCGGTGTAAAAACCGGCGGATCTCATGTAGGGGGTCCCGAACTGTGTGTCTGAGGATTGATGGTAACAAGGGACTGGGGACACGATGTTTACCCAGGTTCAGGCCCTCTCTATCGAGGTAATACCCTACTTCGTGCTTGATTGATCTTGATGAATATAGGGTTACAAGAGTTGATCTGCCTCGAGATCGTAATGGCTAAACCCTAGAATTCTAGCCTATGTAATTGTGATTCTGCCTCTACGGACTAAACCCTTTGGTTTATCTATCCACCGGAGGGACCTAGGGTTGTACATGGTCATCTTGCAGAGGAAGGAAACATTACACCCGGACATTAAACTGGCCATTCTACACATATAGGAGTCCTATCCGGATACGAGGCAAAATCTTTTGCGGTGATCTTCACGGCCCACTAGTCCGACCCATAACAAGTAATTCGTCCACCCGAGGACCCCTTAATCCAGGACTCCCTCAGTAGCCCCTGAACCAGTCTTTGAGGACGATGAGTCAGGCACGGATATTGTCTTCGGCATTGCAAGGGGGTTCCTTCTTCCGAATATATGAAGTTTATTTCCTGCATAAAGGAACTATGTCCGGCTCTGCATGATTAGTACAACCCTTAGCCACGAATGCAATGTGTCAAAACAAACACCGTGTCTTTACTGACAACTTTTCTAGCGAAACTTCATGTCTGACCCTTTAATATTTCGAACCATTTTCTTGGCTCTGGTTTCGCATTTCGAGGCATAGCCTCCATTTGCACGTCTAATCGACGCAGAGATCGCGCCCGCTTATTATGTGATCCTCATCAATATGACGTGGGTAACCCAACCGCTCCTTACGCATGATTACGTTGGGAACATGCGAGTTTTATGGCTTGAATGGGGGACGTTTGGTATTTACTGCCTATAAAAGGACATAGACCTTTCCCCTTTTACATCACGCTCTTCTCTAGCACTTGCTTCCCAATCTCTTTGCCCCAGCGCCCAGAGCTCCAGCACCCGTAGCTCCCATCTCCTCAACCACCGCCTCCTTCTCCAGCAATGGCTAGATCTGGTTCCAAGGGCAAGTGGGAGGCCTCCACCGTCACGGAGAAGAACGTGAAGAGTCCGTGGAGCGCGGGCTACCTCGGCGACAACATAGTGCAGGGGATTCCTGATGAGGATCAGGTGATCCTGGTCCCAGAGCCTGGTGAGAGGGTGGGGTTCATCCCTCACTTTATTCGGGGGTTGGGATCTCCGCTTCACCCCTTTGTTCGGGGTCTCTTATTCTTCTACGGGCTAGATTTCCACGATCTAGCCCTGAACTCTATCGTCCACATATCGGCTTTCATAGTCGTGTGTGAAGCTTTTCTCCGCGTCCCTCCACACTTCAGCCTATGGCTCAAAACCTTCAACCTGAAATCGAAGGTGGTCGATGGGCAGCACGTCGAGTGAGGGGGAGCTATGGTGAGCAAGCTCTCGAATGCAGCCTGGCCCAAAGGGGCTTTTGTGGAGACCAACAAGGTATGGTAATAGGAGTGGTTCTACATCACCGAACCCCGCGATACCAAATGGGCGGCCATGCCCGAATTTAGATCCGGACCCCCAGAGAGGCTCACCTCATGGACCACCAAGGGCCTTGATTGGGGGTCTCAATCGGAGGTGAAGATGCTCCAAAACCGCATCTCCAGTATGATAGTGAAGGGCACCCACCTCACTAACGTGATTCAAGTGATGCTCTTTCGCCGACCCTTCCCTGCCAGCTCCGGGCCTCCCGCTTATGGGAGTTTAATCCGGAGGAACGACGGACCTTAAAGCACTTCTTCGGCACTACACATGAAGACATATGGAAGCAGCTTTTCAAGGCCGAGAAGGAGTGGCCAGAGGAGACCGAAGACAAGGGCTTCGATAGCGTGACTTCGGCTTCAAAGGTAAGCATGATTTTGCCGAAGACGCATCCTATCTGTATTTCAATTATAACAAGATTTATAACTCTTACGTTCCATACGTGCATGTACAAAGAAAGTGGAGCAGATCGACTATCCGCTCCGCTGCCCGAAAACCCAGCCATGCCTCAACTAACAGTGATGCTGGTACCGGCGCCGTACAAGGCGCCAGAAAAGAAGGCCAAGAAGAAGGGCAAGGAGGTCAAGAGCGACCCCTGCCCTAAGGGTCCTTCGCATATAGTGTCCGAATAGAACGACGGCCACTCCTTCCACGGCGAAGAAGAAGAGGAGGAGGAGAAGGGAAGCAACTCCCCCATCAAGAGAAGGGGGAAGAAGAGGGCGCCCCCCAGACACGGGAAAGGTGGTGCCTGGGAAGAAGCTGAACCTCCCAAACAGCTCGGACTCAACGTCCGAGGCCAGTTTCCGAGAACAGCCTAGGGTCAAGCCCCTGGCCGAATCGTGAGTATTCGGACTTTAACTGTTGTGTTTGGTTTAGTCAGCTATCATTGCTTAAGAAACTTTATGTGTTGTTTTGCAGCCCTCCCCACACATTCCCTGGCGCCTCATTATCGCCAGGGAGCTCTTTGCCAGCTGAAATGATGGAGAGTGACACGCCACCGCGGGCTCAATCGCCCATCCTAGGGAACACCGAAGTGTCTTCCCTGCGGGCGTCCCTTGTACGAGGAGGTGGAAGCTGGGCGGATGAAAAGGTGCCCGAGGTGAACACCTCAGCCACCGTTAGCCAAGGGGAAACAGTCCCTATGGCGACCGACGAGGGAGAGCCCAAGCAATCCGGGCCCGCGCCGAACACCATTCCGGAGGCCAGTACGGCTCTGGAATCGGGAAGATAGCCCCCTACGATAGGGGGAGGAGCATAAGCTCCAACGACGTCCAACATTAATCCGGAGGCGCCGAACACGCTGGAGGAAGCACTTCAAGGTGCTTCCATCATGGCAGAACACCGCACCCTTATGGGTGCGGTTATGGGAAAGATTCAGTCTGCCAAAAGTAGACTGAATGAAGCTTTCAACAGCCTACCAACAGGCTTTGAGGTATGCGACGTAATACTCTAAAAGAACTTTACATTTTATATGTATAGGATATCAAACCTGTATACGGACATTAGCCCCTGATGCTTTGTTTGATTCTGAAGAGAAACAGATAGAGGATCCATATAGTATCAGCTAATAGAACGTACTATGCCATTTATTTGAACATGCTTCCCTCGTAGTAGCATCTGCCTAGGATGCAAAGGTTTCCGAGCTCAATCGGAAGCTTCAGTTAGCTGATGAAGAGCTCGACCGCGTGAACAAGCGGTTCGATGAAACGCAAGGTATGCGGACCTTAGAAATTTATTATGTCAAAAGACGACATGTTTAATGTAAGAGTATGAACTCATTGTGTGGCGTGATTATGTCACAGTTGGCGCAGCCGAGGTCGAGACCCTCAAGGGTGCCCTTGCACATGCCAAGAAGGAGGCCTAAATGAACAAGGCCGTCGCTGAAAAAGCGGCTGCCGAACTGGAAGCTGAACAGGCCTCCCGCCGGCAACATGAGTCTCGGGTGTCCGAAGTCGAACAAGAGCTGCGAGATGCCATTCGCAAATGCAAGGAGTTGGAGCAAAAGACTTCAGACCAAACATACAAACTCAACAATGCTCTCAAAGTTGCCAAGGAGGCATGGAGCGAGTCCCGGAGTGATCGCGAGGAGATCAAACAGGCGCGGCAGATAGCGGCTGGTAAGGCCTTTCTTCTGCAGAGTATCTTTGGAGGTCAGAAGTATGTGTCGCTGACGCGATTGTGGAGTTCTCCAGGCACGTTTGCGGATCTCCCGAAGAGCATCGCCGACGCCGCCCAATTCTCCAGAGCCCAGGAGGGGAACACAACGTAGAAGCTGTTCTGGTCGCAATTCCTTGCACCAGAACATCCATTACCTCTGAAGAATGAGTTGAAGCAGCTGGTCGAGCTGCATAACATGGTGGGTGCAGCCATGAAGGACTTAATAATCTGGATCTGGCCCGCCGAGCTAATCCCTAGTAGCTACTTTGGATTTGTGAAGCGGCTCGTCGACGCGAGGCCGTGGGTCGATGCTGTGAAGCGTTCGGCCTGTATAGAAGGTGTCCGAATGGCTTTTGCCCGCGTCAAGATGCACTGAGCGAAGATGAAGTCCACCGAAGTGGCGATCGCCGGCACGCCCGAGGGCAAGGATAATCGGAGGCCGGAGTGGTACTTCGATGACGTCCTAGAGGGAGCCCGCATTGTAGAAGGCCAGTGCTCAAAGGACGTGGCTTTTGATTAATTGTATTCGGGTTGTAAAGACTATGCTTATGAACCGATATGTATATATTTTTGCGCCTTATATTTCAAGCAACTTTTCCACCTGTGCGGCTGTTTATTATTATATCTGAAAGTTTTCCAGTCGTTGGCTTCAGCCACCATGTAGATACTACAGGGGTGTATGGTATTGCGCGTGATCACTCTTTACCCAACGTCTTGGTCCATAAAGGAGGTGTCCGCGGAACGAACCAGGCAACCGGACTATACAGCTTTATTGCTTTCACTTAGCCATAGGAGTTTGACTTGTGGGGCTAAGTACTAGCCCCTAGTGCGTGTGCGGCTATCCGGATGATTGTGCCTACTCTACGCGGCTAGCCTAAGACCAGCCCCTCGTGTAACACGGAGTAGATCACTAACAATCTGTAGTATAACACTAAGTCAACGAATCATCGACCGACTCTCGCTTATCACGATAGTCAGTTTTTGGCTTTATCTACTGACGTAGTTGACCGGATGAACCGAAAATACCAAAGCAGTAGTTCTCCCTTTACTACCTTAGCCGGACAATGCTGAACGTAAGGTGGTAAGCACAGAAGCCGGGCAACCCAACTATAGACCCAAGACATGATTCGGAGCCGATGCATATAATGAAATATCCGGGACGCCGAACAGTTCCCTATAGGTGTTCAGACTTTGAAGTGTAATAGGACGAATACAACCCCTGGTATTAAATCTAGATTGAGGCACACGTGGCAATCTGAGGTAGGGAGAGAACACAGATGGTAATGTAAAATAAACTCCAAACAAATTGGAACCAAACTTCTTCTTTTATACCCTGATTAATACGGTGGGCCGTGTGGTTACAGATGATGCCGGTAGCATCTTGGGCATTTTACATGCCAAAAAGGAAGAAGAGTAATAAAGGGAAAGGTTTACACAGAGCCTAAAATTAACGATTTGAAAATCTCGATGGGGACCTGCTGCACGTCTGCGACATTTCTCCTTTGTAGCATGTCCTTGAGGGAGAGAGGTTTGATGACCGCCTGTGAAAAAGGAAGCGGAACTCTGAAAAAGAATGCCCTACACAACCATAGATAAGGTGGGTTCTTTTAATGAACCTTTAATGAAAATATGTTTTAGAGTCCGAATAGGGTCAAGCCAAACTATGGACTGTTTCTATGCAGTGTGCCCCCGGCGCTTCCCAAGGTATTTTAAGGGCGTAGTTGTGTACACGGGGTACGTATGTTACCACCTTGTAAGGTAGTCGGAGGAGGTGTGTTATGCACCCATTCCTTCGAGTGTTATGCACCCATTCCTTTTAAGATGCGAAAGTGTTGGTACGCGTACTGAGTCCATCTGACTGCACGTTTGCGTAATATAAGATATTTAGCTCACACCATTACACAAAAAATATTTTCTCATCAAGAGGCTTGGTGAAGATTTGATGTCTACTACGCAACATTTCTTCTTGTAGACTCATGTTGGGCCTCTGTCACACCCTGATTTTCATGCCACAACACTTAAGCTAATAATCGTGCTAAAAATGTGGTTTGGCAAAAACTTTTGAGTGTTCTTGTCTTTGCTTGATTGATTTTATGTTTGCTGTTTGCTAGTGCTCTAAAAATCAAATAAATCCTCCAACTCTTCTACTTCATCTCCTTGATCCAAAAACTTTTCCCAATGATCATGCCATGTGTATAGACCAGTATAGTATTTTCTTATAAAAATATTTTGGCCAAATAGTATTTTCTAAAATTAGTTTTCCAAAAACCCCTGAATTGAGGTTTGCACTACAAGTACCTTATTTAGGGTGTGAGAAATCTTTCAAAAAGTATATTTGAATCCTATTAGGTATAGGACTCCCATAAACCACAAAATTATAATTTTAAAAGTTATTTTTATATTTTATTTAAAAGCTTTTTCTTAAGGCCAAAATGGTCTTTAATAGGGAAAAATTATTTTATTATTTCAAAAATATTTGCCAAAATTCAGGGAAACTCATAGGACATGGTCATGTTCAAAATATTGGACACATGGTCATGTTCAAAATATTGGACAAATCCTTCCAAAACCCTTTCTGGATATTTCAAGCTTTTGAAATATTTACAAAGGAAATGTTCTCCAAAAATTCCAGGGAAATTCCATCATGTCAAATATGACATATGTGATGATCTTACAAGGCCTCATGCCTTGAAGATCAAGGAAACATCATCTAATCCCCTCAAAACCATTTCTGTCCATTTTGAAGTTTGAGCAACTTTACATTGCCAAACTTGTCCAAATGCTCTCAAACTTGGTGCACATGCTAAAATGATGTAATTATGCATCTATGCCAAATGGCACAAGTTTTGGAGAAGGAAAACCTGATCTAAGTGCCCCAAAACCCTTTCTGACCAGATCCAAATTTGTATAACTCTACATTGCCAACTTTTTACTTGGGGCCTCAAATTTTGTGGACATGTTCACAACCCCAAATGATGACACTACGCCAAGTGGTGCATCAAGGAGAGATGATTTGCTTAACCTAATCTTGAGAAATCCATTTCTGTTGATTTCTAGGGTTCACCAAAGTTACATTGGAAACTTTGCCCAAATGAGCTCAAATTTGGTGGAAGGGCCTAAATGTATGTGCCATTTGATCCTGTTAAGTCTCTTGTCAAGTGGAGTTACTTTGCTTGCCCAAACCTGCATCAAACACCTTCTGCCATTTTACCAAAACCACTGTTCTGCCCCCTTTTACTATTCTACTTGAGCTCAACTTTTTACCACAGCTTCTCCTAGTCAACTTCTACCTCCAGTAACTTCCCCATGGCCAGAGCTCAATGATTGAGGGGTGAAAACCCCATTTTACTCTTCTGGACAGCAGCATTCTCCTCCTTTCTCACATCCCTCCTCACTCCAGTGGCCCTCCAGGGCATCCCAGGCCGTGTGTGCATTGTTTACTACCTCCTACCACTGTTGGCCATAAGGGGACACGCCTATGACACTTTGTTTATGCCATGGCATGCAGAGCTCGCGCTCTGGAGCACGCTACAGTGCTCCCCCGCACTGTAGCTCACCCATTCCAAGCGAGTGCGACGACCTTGGGCACCGGGATCGTGTCTCCCGAGGTGTCCTCGACGTCCGTGACATGTAGACCTGTCGGCCCTATCCTCCCTTGCTCTCCTTCTCCCTGCACAAGCTCGCCCGAGCGCGTCCGTGGACGCTGCCCATGGTGCACCACGGCCACGCCTATATAAGGCTACCCAAAGCACTACTCTGGCCTCTCCCCGATCTCCCTCATCCCAGCAACCTCCCGGACATCCTCCTCCTCTCTCCCATGCATTTTCCCCCTCCTGATTCCGCCATTGATGCCGCGGTCCCCCGCTCGAATTCGAGCTCTCCAGCCCTCCCCTCCTCTCCTTCGAAGCCTCCGAGCTTCCTCGGAGTCTCCGCAACCTTCCTCCCTCATCAACCCGTCCGGGGAGGCTTCGCAGCTCGATGCCTAGCGTTGGAAGCCCATTTCGGTTGCGAGCAAGATGGCGACCGTTCTGGGGCTCCCCAGCGCCCTCCGTCGGCGGGAATAGCACCGACGTTTTCTCCCGGTCTTAGCGGTGGTCCGAGCTCCGCCTGGGGTGGCTCGTGCCGCCGGCGAGCGCCGGCGTATGGCGTCCGGTGCCTCTGTCGTCTGTCGTCCAGAGGTAGACGACGACGGGTGGCGAGTGGGCCACGTGGGGCCCTCACGTCACCGGGTCAGCGCCGGGCCCGCGCTATTTAAGTGAAGGCGCCCCGAGATTTCTACCTTCCCCGTAGGGAAGCATATTTCTCGAAACACGCCTTCGACATCGCTCAAGCGCGCGTGTGGCCGTGCAGCTGGGCCGGCCCAGTGCGTTGTGGCGTTATGCTGTGCTCTGTGTGTAGTATAGGTATAACTCTTTCCCTTTTTCTTTTTTCTTTTTCTGTAAACTTCAAAAATCCATAAATAATTCAAATGAACTCCAAATTTGATGATTCAATTTTCTGGTAGTTTCTAAAATCATGATCTACCTGTTGGTGCAACATGCACATTTTTCCAGAGACTCTTTCTTCACAAATATTATCAAAATGTCATTATTCATTTTCTTTGATGAACTTTAGAAAATCACAGAGAGCTCAAATTTGATCCAAATGCAATGGTTCAAATTTCTAGATGCTTGTAATATCCAAACTTAGTTCTAGAATATTTTTATTAATACTTTATGTACCCCACCAAAGAGCCATTTCTTCATATTTATCAACTTTGCAAAATCCTAGGAAATCATTTGAACTCCAAATCCAGTGAAACCAACTCCTAGATGCTTCTAAAATCATGAGTTGTTAAATGGGTACCTTTGCTCATTTTTCAAAAATATATTTCTATAGACTTCTTTCAAATCCATAAACCCCTTGTTTCCATCATATTGAAATGTGCCAAACCATCCATTGATCATACTCCAATGAAACTACCTTGGTTATTTTTCATATGACCAGAGGTATCCTAGAAAATTCCAACTCCTATTTTTAGAGCACTTTTATTTTTGCTTTGTTGCGTTGCTTATTATGATTGCTTCCATCGTTAGTTGACGAAATAAACAGAGTACTCGGAGATGGGCCAGAAGGTTTGAAGACTCGGAAGGATAAGGCAAGCAGCCCTTTGACCATGTTTGAGAAACCTTTTTATGCATGTCATATAGTACCATAATGTTGTTGCTACAGAATCATGACGAGGTGGAACCACTTTGATGGTTTGCCACTGCACTTCCTCGTTGATACTTGCATTGCGCATGACCCTACCTTCTTATGAGGGTTATGCCATTGGGAGTAGATAGATGTGTGCAATAGTAGTTGGCTACGCAAATGGGTAAGGGTTATGCATTGAAAGAAACAAGTGCGGTTTGACATACTTGCAAATGACCCAGTGGGTGCCACTAATGCCCCTGGGAGACGATGAGGAACTAGGGCACTACTTGGTGAAGAAGTAGTGTACCGAGGCTTGAGGAAAGTGTTGTTTACAGAGATGGATTAGATTTATGTGTGACTACCGTCCCAACCAAACATGCGCAACCACTCTACCCTTATATGGGAAAGGGCATTATTGATTACCTAGGTCGATACTAGCATGGTGCCCGCATTACTAGTGACGGGGGTGACATGAGGTCACTCTCGGGACGGGGTCGTGCTTGGATAGGCGGCCATGACTGTTTTCACAGGGCACGGAACACACCGTTGGTACCCCGTGTCAGTGGTATGTGATGAATATGGGAGCATGGCTCCACAATTTTTAAGATGTGAAATGTTTGGCACGGGGCTGTTACCAATCGAGTGGACTCTGTGTTAGTTTCGTCTAGGGAAAGATAGTGATCGGGTGCTTACCCCGGGTACTTGAGGTATCGCGGGTCGTGAATGACACGGAAGTTCCCCGGATCTTGTGGGTAAAGTGTGCAACCTCTGCAGAGTGTAAAACTATTCGAATAGCCGTGTCCACGGTCAAGGACAGTTGGGTGGTGCTACTTAGACTATGTCCATAAGTTTCTGGAAAACAACACGGTTTGGGTAAATCTGTTGATGTGATTGTGAGAAAATCACGATGAGTGTGAGCAAGAGTTGTTCATGACTCTTTCTTGATATTGATGTCTGAAACCTCCTGATACTTGTTGCAGACACATACATGTCCGTGATATATGTTGATCATACTTGCATATGAAAAACTAGCTTTCCGCAAAACTGCCAATTTAGCAGTAGAGCCTTGCATAATTATTCTGTCATCACACTTGGGTTGCTTGCGAATACATTCAAAGTACTCATTGGCTTGCCACTGGTTATTTTATTGGCCAGGCATGAGAGAACATGATATGATGAAGATTTCTTGGTGACGAGCATGCGAGCTAGGACGCTTCCCAGTCAGAATGCCTGTAGGGTTAAGGCAGATGGCATGGGTCCAAGTTATTATTGAAGATTTCCGCTGCGATGTTATACTCAAGACTTGACCATAATGGTCCTATTTGTGTAATACGGTATATATGGATGTAAGACTCTTGTTATTTAGCTTCTATGTGTTCAGTGAGCATTGATCTCTGGGATCACTGTACACGTGCATTCGGTGATCACGACTTATGAGTCGGGGTCTCCACAGCCTCCAAGCGCAGAGTTTTGCAGGATAGTAGCAAATTTCACTCAAGTGGATGACCTAAGGTTTATCAATCTGTGGGAGGCATAGGATGAAGATGGTCTCTCATAAAACAACCCTACAACCAAATAACAAAGAGTCTCTTCTGTCCCTAACACACCCAATACAATGGTAAATTGCATAGGTGCACTAGTTCGGCAAAGAGATGGTGATACAAGTGTAATATGGATGGTAGATATAGGTTTTTGCAATCTGAAAATATGAAGAGTTGTTCAGGACCTAAAAGACAGACTCAGATACCCCTTCTTTATGGAGATTATCATCTTGGGATCATGGGCCATCTGGATATCCAGAAACAACAAAATATTTGAAGGAATCACTCCCTCCTTTCAAGGTTGGAAGCATATTTTTACTGAGGAGCTAAAGCTGCTGAAACTAAGAATCAAGAAGAAATATGAAGTGCAATTCTCTGCTTGGCTGGACTCTATGTTGTAATTTATTTGTTTCCCTGTTCTTTTCTTCTTCTTTTTCTTTTTTAGGCTTTAGTGTTAGTCCTTTAGCTTTTGTTTTTGTTTTTTAATGTTTCCTTCTTGTAGTTGGACTTAGCTCAAACCCAACAGACCTATGTTTTTATTTATTTATAAAAGCTGCAGTGGGGTTTTTACCCTACTGTTCATAGTAAAAAAAAACTAGTAACAAAAGTGAGCAAAAACGATATTGCAATGCTTGAAAACAAGGCCTAGGGTTCATACTTTCACCAGCGCAAAATCTCTCAACAATGATAACATAATTGGATCATATAACATTCCCTCAATGTGCAACAAAGAATCACTCCAAAGTTCCTATCGCCCAGAACATAAGATGAAATTGTTTGTTGGGTACGAAACCACCTCAAAGTTATTCTTTCTGATCAATCTATTGGGCTATTCCTATAAGTGTCACAAACAGCCCTAGAGTACGCAATAAAATAACACCATATGACACTCATCAATCAACCCTAATGTCACCTAGATACTCCAATGTCACCACAAGTATCCGTGGGTCAATTATACAATGTGCATTAGACAATTCCATAGTCATAATATTCAATCCAACACAAAGAAGTTCAAAGAGTCCCCCAAGATTTCTATCAGAGAAAGGAATATGAAAATGCGTATCAACCCCTATGCCTAGATTACCCCAATGTCACCATGGGAATCCGCAAGTTGATAACCAAAACATACATGAAGTGGATCAATAGAACATCCCATTATCACCACGGATATCCCATCGCAGGACATACATCAAGTGTTGTCACATTCAAAGATTCAATTCGACATAACAAAACCACAAAGGAAAAGACTTAGGTAGAGAGGGAACAACACCATAAGATCCAACTATAATAACAAAGCTCACGGTACATCAAGATCGTGCCAAATAAAGAACATAAGAGAGAGAGAGAGAGAGAGAGAGAGAGAGAGAGAGAGAGAGAGAGAGAGAGAGAGAGAGAGAGATAAAACCCATAGCTACTGGTACAAACCCTCAACCCCGAGGGTGGACTACTCCCTCCTCATCATGGTGTCACCATGATGATGAAGATGGCCTCTCGGTGATGATTTCCCCCTCCGACAGGGTGCCAGAACGGGCTCTCGATTGGTTTTTTGTGGCTACAGAGGCTTGCAACGGTGGAACTTCTCATCTTTATGGGGAGTTTAGTATTTATAGGAATTTTTGGCGTCGGTCCCATGTCAAGGGGGTGCTCGAGGGGCCTACAAGCTAGGGAGGGGTGCCCTAGGGGGTGGGTGCCCCCTGGCTTGTGGCATCCTCGTGCACTTTCCAGTACACCACGATACTCAAAGCAGCATCAGACAATCTGTCGGCATAGGTCACCTACGACGACACATTTTGTGTCGGTAAACACCTTTCCCGGCAGAAAGGTGGGTGTCGCCTATAATACTACCGGGAAAGGTCTTTGCCGACAGATGAACATTTTCCAACAGATAACATGCACTACAAAAAAACCACTTCCGTGACAATACATGTTTGTCACAGTAGGTCACGTTTTCTGTCATGCATGCACATCCATGACGATTTTATGACATAATCAAGATAGTCATACATGTAATGTCGTAGAAGTGTTCCATGACAATACCAAAATTATCATCACAGAATTGTTCACTTCCATGACGATAAATGGCGCGTCATGGAAGTGCTTTCGTCAAGGGTAACCGACAAATGGCATCCACCATAACGGGTCGCCGTTAAGGTATCTGGTCCAATTTTGGATCCGATAACCCTCTAACAACGACCAATGGGAATTTTCCATGTCTAAAATTCTCATTGGCCAAAGTGTCAGCTCCACGTGCGGACATATGTCAACCAACCAATGGACAGGATGCGCCAATGATATGTCAACATGTGGCACGACCCAACAGTGGCCCATTTAGGTCAAAAGGCCAACCCGTTTGACATGGTCAAGGGATAACGGGCCCATCGAAAGCCTGCTAACAACGTGGTCGCATATAACCCATTCAGGCCCGATAACTCATGGCCCATTATGGCCTTTACGAATTCGGTCCACTAGCTTCATCTAGGCCGCCTATATGATTCTATCCCGTTGTAACTTCCAGCCCATGTACGGCCCACGACGTCTTTCGGCCCATATGAGGCCCTTTGTAACTCTTGGACCATTAACGACCCATAGGGAAACTGGCCCATAATGAACAGTTCATCACTTCATACCCATTAACGACCCATTACTCCATTGGGCCGTTCCCAGCCCGTGTTATCTTTCGGCCTTTTAAGGGCCCATTTATTATTGGGCTGATTTACAGCCTCCGGCTGCTTACGGTCCGTTACTGGCCTTTTTCCGCTTGTTGGCCAAATTCAGCCCGTGGTTAAAGTCGGGCCCTTTGTGGCCCGTTAATCCATTGGGTCGTTTTCATAGCATCATCAAATATGGCCCATTAACGACCCGTTATGCCTGCCGATTGAATTAAGCCAGTTATACTCATCGGACTCTTAAAGGCCCATTATGGTCGGCCCATGAATGAACGGCTGCCACTCTAGCCCGTTTACGGCCCATAATGCGGTCCGTTATTGGCCCATGTTTGGCCAATCGATCATATGGCCCATAGAGGGCCCGTAGAAGGCCATGGTGACAACGGTCCGCATGTTTCCCATGGTTACTGTGGCCTACTTTTTAAAAATAGGTTATTGCGGCCAATAGAAAACCACGGAAAAAGAACCGACAAATAAACCAGACAACAAAATAAGCAAGCAACATACACTAGGCTATTACGGCTATTACACATATTATTACAACCACTGGGCATCAAAGTTTGCCACCAGTGCAAATATGGGGAACAAAGTAGCATATTACATACACTAGTTGTCAAAGTTGGCGACTAGTGCAAATAAACGCCACAGCAAAACAAGTCTATAACTGAAACCACTTCACAAGAGCTCAAGAAACAATATCCTCGGTATCCACCATGCTAGCAAGACGCTTAGCAAGCTTATTAGCTTTCTCTTGTTTGGCGCTTAAATCCTCCAACACTTGTTGTTGCACCATAAAGTATGCATCTGAATTCTGCAGGGACTTCCTCAGTCCTTTGGCTTCATGTCGCAGCACATATGATCGATGTCTTTCAACTTGAAGTTGAGACTCAAGAAGCCGAAGTAATCCAGGAAGCAAGTTCGAAGAGCGTGTGCCAACAGTAGTGGCCAGTAACTCAAACACTACATCAATGCACGACTTTGGGGTTGTCTCACTGTTTAAAATATAGTTTTTATCAACTTTCTTAGAGACCAACAGGGTTGTCTCACTATCTTGAACCTTATCTCCATTACTTTCTGTACCATTGCAAAATGGGGTGCTCTTCTCCAATATTCTGTCGGCATTCTACAAGAGGAACAAGCAGACAAATCATAGGTTTAGCATGTAGTATATGAAACTCATTTTGGTAAACCGGTTTAGTAGAATGGTGGACAAGATAACAACATGAAACAAACATATATCTATGTACAATGGTCGCTGTATTGTCGATATCATTCTAGTTTATGTTGCCAAATCTAGAGACACAATTCAAATCATATAGGTTCAAAACCAAGCAGCATACACAGAATATATGTGTGGGAAACTACACAGCACTAACAACACTTGTAATGTGCATGACATGAGAACATAACTGTTTCTACAATTGAAACTAAAATGAACATAGATAAAGAAGTTAGAACAACATTCCAGTTAAAGAAATAGGTTTAAAACATACCTATTGCGCCATTGGAGATTCAACGGGATCCTTCAAATTCGAAATTAGTTGGTATGAGTAAACACGGTGATGCAAGAGCAAAGGATTATGCACCACATCTAGGGAATCTGACCTGACAACAGTTCCTCTTCTGCTTTAAACGTGGAGTTTGGGTTCGCTGTAGTGGTCTTCGTGCTTTGGGCACTACAGTTGCCTTACTAACTGCTCATGTGGGGGTATTCTGTGGTGGACATGGTGCCGTGTCAGCTAGAACCGGGATACTATCTGCTGGGGTTGGGGTTAGATAGGGTGTAGCTGGTTCTCTGTCCAACGGTGTAGGGGTACAATCTGCAGGAGTCTCAGTTATGTGTGGTGGGGCTAGTTCATGGGCCAGTACAACCATGGTCCTATCTGCATCGACGGTAGCACCATCTTTTATGAAGAACGTGTTTTTACTCCCTTAGATACTGCCACCACCCCCTCCAACTCAAACGACTGATAAACAAGAAAAGAAAATGAATGGATACACAGATGCGGTTATTCACATATATGTTTTCAAACCAAACATGACAGCATGACACAATTTCACATATATGATGGCTAACTTAACATGATAGCATGACACAATTTCAGATATATCATGGATAACTAAACATGATAGAATGGCATTATTCAACATATGATGAGTATCTAAATAGGATGGCATGACATAACTATATGATGTCTTCCTAAAATAGGTTGGGATGAAATAATGCACATACATGTTGTCTAAGTATACAAGATGGCATGATATAATTCACTTAATTGATTGATAAACTAAGCAGCTGGCACTCACATATATTATCTGTAAACTAAGCAGATGGTATTTGAACATTGTGTATATGATGTCTAAACTAAGCAATGCAGGACACCATATGCATGATATGAAAAATAAAACATTGCAACTTAAGAGCATACACCTCAGGTGGGGCATACGACTGGTCATCTTTTTCTGAATCATCCTCTGAGGAGCTACCTATAAACATTGAGATATATGCTTCAACAGGTACCATTGTCTACTCTGAAGACCTTGTTTTCACTCCAGATTTTTCCATAACCGACTCAAGTGGCTGATGCACATGAAGAGTAGTTCAATATACAAAGATTGTTTACAAACGGAATATGTAATGAAAAAAGGATGGCATGAGATAATTCACATATATGATGCGTGGCTACACAGGATGGCGTTGCATAATTCACATATAAGACAACTGGCTAAAAAAGACGGCTTTAGATAATTCACATATCTGATATAGAAACTAAACAGGAGGCATTCACACAAAGCATGTCTAATCTAAACAGATGCCATAGCAATGCAAGACACTGTATGCATGGCATAAGAAATATAACCCTGCCAAGTTAGAGCATACACCTTGGGGGGGGGGGAATACGACTGGTCATCTATCTCTGAATCCTCCTTTGAGGAGCTATCTGTAACCAACAAGAATTCTGCATCCAGAGGTAGCACTGACTGCTCAAAGACCTTTTTTTCACTCCAGATTTTCCCATCACCGACTCAAATGGCTGATGCACAAGATGAGTAGATGAATGTACAACCATTGTCGATAGATGGAATACATGATGAAAAAGGGGAGTGCTTAGAACTCATCTAGATGAGATATAATTTGGTCTCATTCACCTATAAAACAAAAAACTGACACAAAGAAGTACCAACCACGTTAGCACACACGCCTCTTATAGCATCAGATCCAATGGCTATAAAGGTGAATGATATATAATTAGAACTCAGCTAGATGAGTTCTAGCAAAACCGATGAAAAAAATAGTATAGCACGATACAGTTCCCATATACGATGACTGGCTAAACAAGATGGAATTGCATGATTCATGTCGGATTTCGGGTTCCGCAAACCCTTGAGAGGTTCGAACTCTGGGGTGCGCATGAAGAACACTCTCTCCCAAGTGCGCTTTCCCTTCGATTTCACGGCCTAGCTCGGCGTGCTCAAAGAACAAAGGACAGAGAGGATTATACTGGTTCGGGCCACCCTGTGGTGTAATACCCTACTCCAGTGTGTGTTGTGGATTGCCTTGTATGGTTAAGGATGAACTAGTACAAGGGATGAACAGCCTCCGGAGGAGAGGTGTTCTTGGGCTCGGGTGAGCTTGTGGTATGGTCAGGGTGGAATAAATCCGATGCCCTCTATGGTGGTGGCTAGGTCCTATTTATAGTGGCCTTGGTCCTCTTTCCAAATATCGGCAGGAAGGGATCCCATAATGGCCAAATTTGAAGGGGAACATCTAGTAAAGGTTATCCTGACAAAAGTAGTCTTCGTCTGCCAAAGGCTTTGGTGGTGATGCCGCGTCGGGCTCCAAGATGACCTCCATTCTACAGCCCTGACGGTCCTTGGTCTTGTTGCACCGATATGGAAACTTTTGCCTGATCCCTCGGGACTCCGCGCCTGCACTTGCCCTCTTAGCACCAGAGAGGAAACTGGTACACTACGCCCGCTGGCGCCCGCTGGCGCCCGCCTGGCCTTGGTTCACATGGCTCACGTCACGTGAACCTCGTGTGGTACACCTTGCATAGATATCTCCGCTCCTCGGGAGCCAGCCTAGAGAGACAACCCCCCAGGGAGGTCTTGCTGTCACCCGCCTCGCGAGTCTTGGTCCATCGCGAGGGTCTTGAGTTGTGGTTGCTGGAGTTGGGCCATACCAGGCCGCTGATGGAGCCACGTCACGGGCTGCAGACAGGGAAGCCTGCGTACCCCCATTCCCAGGATGCCGACAGTAGCCCCCGAGCCCAAGGTGTGCACGGACTTGGCTTCGAGGCGAAGCCAAAGGGTCAAGGGCGAAGCGCCGCGGGCCCCAAATGCCTGCGGCCTTGGTCGACGCGTGGCGACTTGATTGGACGTGGGCGTCTCCGCTTCCCCATGCTGCCTCGACAACTGCCCGACTTGACGAGTCCCTGCTGCATGCAGAGAAAAATCATCATTACGCGAGATCGTGGAGGCCGGCGGTTGGCCTCCTCCATGCTATAAATGGGTAGGGGGTAAAGCCCTCGTCACCATCTCCTTCTTCTTGTCGCCCGCTTCTTCTTCTTCCTCCTGGCCGAGCCGACCGTGACACCCATGGCGCCGATAAGGAGATCTTCTACTGCTGAAAAAGGAAAGACTCCCTATGAGGAGCAGGAAGCGCTCCCGCCGAAGAAGAGGTTCAGCCGCCCCAACGGTACTGGCGAGAGGCGGGAGGTGACGAGGCCTTGGTGCGAGCGACCTCCTCCTGGTTACCCGCTACCCTTGTATGCCCAGGGGCAAGGGGGTCGGGCTCCGTGCCGCTTGCGTCGTGGTTGAGGTTGTCCTGCTAGGGCTGCTGGTCCTCGAACTCACGCCGAGGGCTCCTCGCGTGAGTTCTTGGTATACACTACAGGAATCAGCTTCTTTGCCGACTGCCATGGCAGTCGGCAAAGGCATGAATGGCAGTCGGCAAAGCTCTTTGCCGACTGCTAGCAGTCGGCAAACAGTCCGGCTGAATTAACGCCGGTAAAGGCCTTCTTTGCCGTCTGCTTCATAGAAGCAGTCGGCAAAGCTCTTTGCCGTCAGCCGTTTGCGGCCAGCAGACGGCAAAGAGCGTAGACGGCAGTGAGGTGAGGTGGGAGCCATTAGGGGTTAACGGCGTGGTTTGCCGTCAGCCGGCAGACGGCAAAGAGGCTAAGGTCTTTGCCGTCTGCTGGCAGACGGCAAAGAGGCCAAATAGGAGTCACTGGGAAGCTGCCACGTGGCCTTTTTTGCCGTCTGCTGGCCGTCGGCAAAGACCTTAGCCTCTTTGCCGACTGCCGGCAGTCGGCAAAGACCTTAGCCTCTTTGCCGACTGCCGGCAGTCGGCAAAGAGCTGAGCCTCTTTGCCGTCTGCCGGCAGTCGGCAAAATGCCCAAATAGGCAACCAGTGTTCCCAGGTTGAACAGGGAGCTGCCACGTGGCATTCTTTGCCGACTGCTTGCTGTCGGCAAAGAGCTTTGCCGTCTGCTAGCAGTCGGCAAAGCTCTTTGCCGACTGCTGGCAGACGGCAAAGAGCCTATATAACCCCTGTTTTTAATTGAATTCATTCAATTTGACAGAAATTCATAGATATACACAGATAATACATATATACTCAACAAGCATATCCAACAATATATTTACTCAAGTCCAACATATATCCATATGACATAAGAAGTTTCCAACAACACATCCAACAATATATTTCCTCAAGTCCAACATATATCCATATGGCATAAGAAGTTTCCAACAATATATTTCCTCAAGTCCAACATATATCCATATGACATAAGAAGTTTCCAACAATATATTTCCTCAAGTCCAACATATATCCATATGACATAAGAAGTTTCCAACAATATATTTTCTCAAGTCCAACATATATCCATATGACATAAGAAGTTTCCAACAACATATCCAACAATAAGAAGTTCCCAAACATGTTTTCATAAACAAAAAGGAAGCACAAGGAGAATATATGAGTCCATCAATGCAAGCTTCCTCATCTCAAGCAAATCTGCAAATTGGGAAAGATGAAAGTTAGAAGAAGAAGAATAGCTAGAAGAGGAAAAGAAGAAGAAGAAGAAGAGGAAAATAAGAAGAAGATTTTATCTTCTCTTTCTTTCTCTCCTCCCCCTCTTCTTTATCTTCTTCTTTTCCAACAAATGTAGTTAAAAAAGCCAATTTAGAGCTAAGCTAGGTAAATAGGTCATTTTGGAGATAAGATAAGTTCAATGGATCATATTGAAGCTAACCTAGGTAAACTTGGTCATTTTTTAGCTAACCTAGGTAAAAATGTCATTTTTTGCTAAGCTAGGTAAAAATGCTAAGTGTGTAGGTCAATTTAGAGCTAGCTTAGGTAAATAGGTCATTTTGGAGCTAACGCGGGTAAAATGGATCATATTGTAGCTAACTTAGGTAAACTTGGTCTTTTTGGAGCTAACGTAGGTTAAATGGATCATATTGGAGCTAACATAGGTAAACTTGGTCATTTTGGAGCTAACCTGGCTAATTAGGCCATTTTTGACATAACTAAGCTTATTGTGTCATTTGTGGACTAAATAGGCTAAATTATGTTATAAATGGACTAAATAGGCTAAATAAGAGGAGGAAAAGAAGAAGAAGAAGAAGAAGAAGAAGAAGAAGAAGAATAAGAAAAGAAGAAGAAGAAGAAGAACTTCTTCTTCTTTTCTTATTCTTCTTCTTCTTCTTCGTTCTTCTTCTTCTTCTTCTTCCCTTCCTATTCCTTCTTTTCTTCCTATTCCTTGATTTTCTTCATCTTATTATGTCATTTGTGGACTAAATAGGCTAAATTATGTCATAAATGGACTAAATAGGTTAAATAAGAGGAGGAAAAGAAGAAGAAGAAGAAGAAGAAGAATAAGAAAAGAAGAAGAAGATTTTCTTATTCTTCTTCTTCTTTTCTTCTTCTTCTTCTTCTTCTTCTTCTCTTCCTATTCCTTCTTTTCTTCCTATTCCTTGATTTTCTTCATCTTATTATGTCATTTGTGGACTAAATAGGCTAAATTATGTCATAAATGGACTAAATAGGCTAAATAAGAGGAGGAAAAGAAGAAGAAGAAGAATAAGAAGAAGAAGAAGAAGAAGAATAAGAATAGAAGAAGAATAAGAAAAGAAGAAGAAATGTTCTTCTTCTTCTTCTTCTTTTCTTATTCTTCTTCTTCTTCTTCTTCTTCTTCTCTTCCTATTCCTTCTTTTCTTCCTATTCCTTGATTTTCTTCATCTTATTATGTCATTTGTGGACTAAATAGGCTAAATTATGTCATAAATGGACTAAATAGGCTAAATAAGAGGAGGAAAAGAAGAAGAAGAAGAAGAAGAAGAAGAAGAAGAAGAAGAATAAGAAAAGAAGAAGAATAAGAAAAGCTAGAAGAAATGTTCTTCTTCTTCTTCTTCTTTTCTTCTTCTTCTTCTTCTTCTTCTTCTTCTTCTTCTTCTTCTTCTCTTCCTATTCCTTCTTTTCTTCCTATTCCTTGATTTTCTTCATCTTATTATGTCATTTGTGGACTAAATAGGCTAAATTATGTCATAAATGGACTAAAAAGGCTAAATAAGAGGAGGAAAAGAAGAAGAAGAAGAAGATCTTCTTCTTCTTCTTCTTTTCTTATTCTTCATCTTCTTCTTCTCTTCCTATTCCTTCTTTTCTTCCTATTCCTTGATTTTCTTCATCTTATTATGTCATTTGTGGACTAAATAGGCTAAATTATGTCATAAATGGACTAACTAGGCTAAATAAGAAGAAAAATACCGTTATCACGGAGGTGAAGGACCGGTCGAGGCTGCGCCAGTGCCAGACTGAGGTGAAGGGCCGGTCGGGGTTCCACCAAGGGCAGACCGAGAAGGACCGGTTGATGCTTGTCGGGAAGCATTCTACACCAAAGATCATTTGCAATGTCTCGCTAGCATGATGCAACATAAATGTGAATACTAGTAACTAACGACCATTCAAATCAAACTCACCGTGGTCGCCGGAGCAATCTGGGGCATCGGCGGAGGGGTCTGACCGCTTTTCTCACACATGCTCTACACATTTGGTTCTCACGAGTTAGTCATATTAGTTAGTAATGGAACAAACATTATGTGCATGATTTGGCTAATATGCAGGAGAAACATACCACCAAGATGTCATATAGGGCCCGGTTTTGAGCATCGTTCCGGTTCCTCTCCTCCTCCAACAGCCTAGCCGTCCTCTCCTCCAGCTCCCTCTCCCTCTCCTCCGCCTGCCTTCTTGCCGCCTCCAAAAGCGTCTGCGTGTTTGCTCTCTCTTTCTCAAGAGCAGCCTGCAACACACCACTCCTCGTTAGCATTGTAATCATCGACGGACGCACACACAATGTAATGGATAGGAAAGGTATCCGAGTCCGTATAACTAACCGCCATGGCGAGCTCCGATGGCCGTGCACGAGGCATTATCTCAGGATCAGAGCTACTCTGGCGCTTCTTGATCTGCGTCGAGTACATGTACCAGGCACGCATTATGAAGTTCTGTTTGCTAAAGGCGTCATATGTCTTGAACCCATTAACCCAAGCTTCTTGCAATTCGTCCTTAAGCGGCTGCATGTACACATTCATATTCTTCCCCGGATAGTTGGGCCCTGGAATTATCAACGTCAGGAAAATGTTCTTTCTTTGCATAATCTGTCCGGGGGGGAGATTGAGTGGAATGACAAACACGGGCCAACAACTGTATTGGGTTGCCGTCTGACCATACACACTGAACCCATCCGTGCTGACGGCGACTCGAGGATGCCTTGGATCTGCCGTTTTTTCCTTATGTAATGCATCGAAAGAATCACGATTATAAATATGCAAATGCATGCATATTTATAGATGTAACCCTTTCGAACGGGAGACGCATAGTGGTTACGCATACTGATGACTGACACCTATAGCTAGCCAGTTTCATTGGCACGAAGACCAGAACAGAGCAAA
>LR738709.1:81137456-81161867 GCA_902687465.1 Secale cereale
GGGGGGGAGGAGATGTCATTTGTGCTCACCAAGGAAAGCAGGGGCGGAGCTCGTCGAACGCACGGGGAGGTCGTCAAACACCGCACCCTCGCAGCGACGAAACAACTGCACATTTTAAATCCACCTGATTAACACAAATATATATGATGTTTTGCATAACAAAATCAAAAAATATACGACCTAACTCATAATTCACAAATATATGACCCCGTCGGGGTCGGTGTGGGGGCAGGGTCGGGGTGTGGTGTCAGGGTGTAGGTGTCGATCGGGGTGTCAGGGTGTCGTATGTCGGGGTCGATCAGGGTGTCGATCAGGGTGTCGGGGTCAGGGTCAGGGTGTGGTGTCAGGGTTCCTCTTCTTCTTCTTCTTCTTCTTCTTCTTCTTCTTCTTCTTCTTCTTCTTCTTCTTCTTCCTCTTCCTCTTCCTTTTCTTTCTTCTTCTTCTTCTTCTTCTTCCTCTTCTTCTTCTCCTCCTCTCCTCTTTCTTCTTCTTCTTCTCCTCCTCTTCTCCTTTTTTTTTCTTCTTCTTCTTCTTCTTCTTCTTCTTTTTTCTTCCCCTTCTCCTCTTCTTCTGTTTCTTCTTTTTTCTTCTTATTTTTTGTTCTTTTCCTTTTACACCTCCCCGCCGCTCCGGTGACCTATATCTATACGAATTAAAATGCTATATCCTCTCCTCTCCTCTGCTCATCCTCTTGTCTACTCTCCTCTCCTCTCATCCTCTTCTCCTCTATCTCCTCTCCTCCTCTCCTCTCACACTCTCAATCATACAAAGCATTCACGTACATATCCTCTCAAACTTATCCATATATGTTTCCATGTCTACCTACAGCTAGCATGTTTCATCGGCACTGGTAAGTTAAAATCTGCATAAAGCTGTTTTTTCATAAATTAGTACTTGGGCATCGATCTGCACAAATCCAAAAATGTGGACATGTGAATCTACTTTTCTTTACAATTTGGCAAAGGTGCAATCAATGTTACCAACAAGACATGTGGTGCCATTTTATACTTATTGATACACCAGTTTTATTGTATAAATTCCCGCCGCAACAGTAGCTACCTAGCACCATTCACAAACGAGCAGCAGCCGGCGGCCGGGCGACAGAGGAGACACAGAGAGGGGAAGAGAGGGTGAGATAGAGAAAGGGGAAGAGAGGAGACAGCGAGAGCTCACCGGCGGCCGGCGAGGCAGGTCGGAGGCGACCTCGGAACAGGGCGCGGTCGGGCGGCGTGAGGCGGCGATGCTGGCGGCGCAGCCGGGAAGGGGCGTCCGGGGGACGGGCAGGGTCGGGCGGCGACGGAGCGGGGCCGGGCGGCGAGGGGGCTGCCGTCCTGCGGCGAGGTGGGGCGGGGTAGGGCGACCGGCGGCGGTAACCCTAGCTACGCACGGGATCGAGTGGGAGCTCTCATCGAGCAGTTGGAGGGGAGGAGGTGGGGGCAACGTTTTTTTTAACCCAAAAAAAATAGCCCCACCTCTTTGCCGACTGCTGACAGACGGCAAAGAATCTTTGCCGTCTGCGGGCAGACGGCAAAGAATTCTTTGCCGTCTGCCAGCAGACGGCAAAGAGGCTAACCGTTAGCCCGCCCACGCCGTCACACTGTGGGCCCCTCTTACCTCTTTGCTGTCTGCTGACAGATGGCAAAGAAATCTTTGCCATCTGCCAGCAGACGGCAAAGAAGTGGCCGGTGTGACCTAGCCAGTGCAGTACCCCCATGGGGCCCACTTTGGTCTTTGCCGTCTGCTGGCAGATGGCAAAGACCTCTTTGCCGTCTGCCAGCAGACGGCAAAGATCTGGCAGATGGCAAAGACCCTCTTTGCCATCAGCTGGTTCTTTGCCGTCTGCTTTGACAAGACAGACGGCAAACAGCCTCTTTGCCATCAGCTGGCAGACGGCAAAGAGCTGGCAGATGGCAAAGACTCAGATTCACAGCGATGCCGCCGCCCTCTTGGATTCGGTTCCCAAGGTTCTCCGCCGAGCCAATGCCGGCAACGGGGCCTACCAAGCTGTGGCTGCAGCACGCCGGGTGCTGCAGCCAAGCCTCGGAGGTGGAGGTTGAGGTCGCCCCCCCGACCGGTGTCTTCATGACCCGAGGATGGGGCAAAATCGCCCGTGTGTGCCGTCCTGATGGAACCTCCGTCGTCCACTTCGAGTTCGATGGCGCCTCCACGTTATTCTTCAAGGTCTTTGACGAGGAAGGACAACACAAGGAGTGCTGCCCCGGTGGGAGCCGCCAAGGAGGCACACCGACGGGCGCCGTGCCTGCTCTCAGCCCCGCCGTCAGCTCTCCCAGCAGCAGCGATGACCTTTGGGACTCCAGTAGCTCTCCCAAGCCTGACGAGTCTCCGAAGACAAACGACGACAGCTATACGACTGCAAGCTCATGCCATGCCCGGAGCGCGGCAGCCGCACGAGCTCGTCGCCGATGGTGACTTGAGTGGGGTTGGAGATGACCTCCCGTGGCCAACTGTTGATGATGGCGTCGATGGCGGTAGTAGTAGTTAGGTTCTCCTGGAACCTCCTTCTTTTGTTCCCTGCAAGGAATCAAAGCGAACCCCATGGGGGTGTGTAAAGAACATGTAATGTTTTTGCTTTGATGCTTATTACCTTTGCTACAAAACTGTGTTTGCAAGTCTTTCTACGACAGCGTCCCTCATTTTTATCCTTTCAGTAGCTTTGTGCTCTACGCCGGTAGGTCCCAATCCCAAGGCAAGCTTCAACCATCGCTGGAATGCCAGGTCATGATGCCTTGGTCAAGGCCAGGAGGTGAGCGGCCTGGGGTCCGGTAAGAGCTTCTGAGGCGCAATGCTCAAGAGGTCCCCCTTGGCGTGCAAGCAGCTTTCGGATGCTAAAAAGGGAGGCGGCATTGCCGGAGCATGATTACGGAAACCAAACTTATCGAGTAGTGACGTCACGCTGATTTGGATGCGTGACTTATCTTGGCGGTCGTGACGTGATTCTCCATGCGGCACACCTGATCTATTCCTGCGGCAACGCGTCTGAGATTTCGTGATTCCCTTCCCGCTTGCTTTAGCGTTCTGCATCGGCAGAGCCCGGAGCTGTGCATACCTCAGGCGCCGCTGGCTCGTCCGGATCGCCAGGACGAGACCAGGGGGTGAGGGGCTACATGACCAGCTAGGCTCCTGAGTTGTGATGCTCAGGAGTCCCCCTTGACGTGTCGACAGCCCTCGGGAAGGAAATGCTGGAGTAGGCCTTGGTGTTCTGTGTCTCCAGGGCCCGGCCCCGCGCATACCTTAGCCGCCACTGGCTCGTCCAGATCGCCAGGACAAGGCCCGGGAGTGAGGGGCTATGTGACCAGTTAGGCCCCTGAGACGCAATGCCCAGGGGTCCCCCTTGACGTACGAACATACCTTAGCGCTTCAAGCCGGCCTCCCCTTCTCCTGCTCTCCCAGGTGCTCTGCGTCCTTAGGTCCCAACCCTCGAGCGAAACTCAGTCGTTGCTGGTTTGCCAGGTCGCCATGCCGTGGTCAAGGCCAGGGGGTGAGGGCTGGAGAGTTGGTAGGAGCCCCTGAGACGCGATGCTCAGAAGCCCACCCTTTAACACGCAAGCAGATTACGTGAGAAGGAGAAACCTGCAGCGCCACCTGTCGCCGGGCTCCTGAGATTCCTGCGGGTTAGTCCGATGAAAGAGCACAACTTAAAATCGCGCCTACCGCTGGGCCACTGATATTTCCGCAGGAAGACAAAGGCACCAAGGACCTGGTGAGGTGACGTGCGCGAGGCGGGCCGCGAGTCAAAGCTCGATCTCTTGGATTTTGTCAGTGTTGCAGGGACTGACCTGAGCACAAGCATCATGCCGACGTGTGTAGCCCCCGTTGCAGGATGAGCAGAAGTCCGTTCGGCAGTGAGGGAGGACAAAAGAGGTGGTGAGTGATCAGGTGATGATCATAAGGTAATCTGTAAGAGGAAACGAGCTAATCCAGGCGATGTAAAATGCGATACATGCCACAGGGACTGACCCGTGCGGCCTGGGGATGATGCAACCTGAGGGGCGCCCCCGGCAGAGTAAACTAAGGATGCAAAAAAGGGATACACATCGCAAGGTCAAGCCCATGCGACTTGGGGATGATGCAGCCCGAGGGGCGCCCCCAACTGAACAAACTGAAACAAAGTCACCTGGCACCGATGCTGGAGTGGTATTGATGTAGCTGAAGATGTTCGCTGCCGACGTCGCTCCTCACGAGCTGCCTGACTCCGGGGCCTCGTGAGGCTCCGGAGGTTCCGATGGCTCGCGAAGAACCGACTCCATTTCCGCCGGGATCTCCTGATGTCTGGCCTCGCAAGCCACCAGGACTTCCCGCATGTGGCGCTGGTGCAGAGCCGCCTGGTTCGGCAAGCCGAAGGGCATGCGAACATAGCTGTGAGGAGGGCCCTTGCACCAGCCCACTTGAGATGGCCAGTAGAGCTCCTGAGACGCGATCCGGTTGAGTCCTGGGACGTTGACGCAGACGCGCAGCCCGTGGCCCGCGTCTGGGACGACAGCTGCATTCTGCGGTGCCGGGCGGTGCTCACCCCGCATCGCCCTTGTTACCTGCAAGTCTTCGATGGTTTGGTTGATGAACTTTTGAGCGCTTGGCACCTCGCGCATTGAGCTCTCTTGAGGGAAACGTGCGGTGAAGCACGCCTCCACATGGTGCCCGAGCGCCTCCCTCGAGACATGGAATAGGTCGGAGGCCCTCTAGAGGAGAGCCCCCGAGCCCAACCTGAGGGGGGCGCCGAGCGCGCCTTCCTATGCGAGGGAGGGAGGCACCCCGTACATGGGGCGCGGATCTTGAGGCGCGGTTGCCGGGTGCTGCATCTTCATGAGGCTCTAGGGCGAGCAGCTTCTTCTTCTTCTTCGGGATAGCTTCAGGGGGTAGATAGTGCCTTCGTTGTCGGGGTCTTCGACTGCCGTGGCCTGGTAAGCGCGCTCGAGGGAGCACACTGCGTCCTTTTCTTCGCAAGCGACGGTGATGTTGTCCCGGCTCCCTGGCATCTTGAGGACGTTGTAGCCATGGTGAGTCACGACCATGAACCCGGCCAGAGCTGGATACCCAAGGATGGCGTTGTACGGGAGGCGGATGTGAGCTACGTTGAAGTCGATGAGCTCGGTGTGGTAGTTGTCGCGGGTGCCGAAGGTAACGGGTAGCTGGATCTATCCGATTGGGGTGGTGGAGACGTCGGTTACTCCTGAGAAATGCCTGGTGGGTTGTAGCTGGTCATAGGGCACTTGGAGATGGTCAAATGTGTCGACAGAGAGAACGTTGATCCCTGCACCACCATCGATGAGGGTTTTGGTGACTTGGACGTTGCTGATGACGGGTGAGCAGAGCATTGGGAGAGCACCGGCGGTCGTCACGCACTTGAGCTGGTCAACGGAGCAGAAAGTGATGGCGCACTTGGACCATTTGAGCAGCTGTGTGGCCTCTATCCTGGGAACAGCTGCGTTTACTTCTCGGGTGAACTTCTTGAAGAGGCGTTGAGAGGCTGGAGCCTGTGCTCTGCCCAAGATATAAGCGATGGCGCGAGGCTCCTGGAAGCCCCCAGCCCCTTGTCTCAGTCATCGTTCCTCCTTGGCGGTGGCAGCGGAGGGAAGCTGGCCTTACCTTGAGGACGGTCCTCGCGAGGCTGATCCCCCCAGGCACCCTCGCGAGGCTGGTCCCTCCAGGCGCCCTCGCGAGGCTGATCGTGCCAGCATTCCTCACGAGGCTGATCACGCCACTCTTGATGGGGGCCGCGGTCGTCCCAGCATCCCCTAGACTGGCTTCCTCCACGGTCGTAGCCCCGGTCGTTGTGGTCGGGGCGTCGGCCGATGTGTCCGTCGTAGATGGCTCTGAGCTCTTGGCAGTCGTTGGTGTTGTGGATGTGCATGTTGTGGAATGCGCAGAATGAGCGACTGCTCTTGGATGACTCTGGGTGGTCGCGGCCATGCTTCATCTCTGGTTCGGCCGCGAGCATGGCCACCGCCTTGCGCTTCACGTCTTTAGCCTTGGCCTTCTTGTCTTTAGGGTCAGCTACGGGGAGCTCGACGAGGGAAAGGCACCCCTCTTCATCTCTGACGCACTTGGTCACGAGGTTCAGCAGCTCCAGGGCCGTGCACAGATCTCCGTGGGTGGAGAGCTCCCCCTTCATCTTGACATTGCAGACGCCATCACAGAATGCTAAGATGATGGCCTCGTCCGTGACCTTGGGGATCTTGAGGCGGACGCTGTTGAAATGATGGATGTACTTCTGCAGGGTTTCCCCTGGTTGTTGCTTAACGCGCCGCAGGTCACCTGCGGCCGGTGGGCGGTCGCGGGTGCCCTGGAAATTGGCAATGAAACACTCGCGCATCTCACCCTAGGAGGAGATCGATCCCATGGGCAGGTTCAGGAGCCACGAGCACGCGTCGTCCTTGAGATCCATGGGGAACCAGTTCACCATGATCTTCTTGTCGCTGTTGGATGCCTTGATGCTCAGCTCGTAGAGCTGCAGGAAGTCAGCAGGGTCAAGGGTGCCGTCATAGCATGGAGGCAGGTCAGGCTTGAACTTGCCGGGCGAGTTGACGTTGCGCAGCTCAGGGGTGAAGGCCCGACAGCCTGCTGTGGACACCGGAGCCTGTCGCGGAGGCAGAGCTTGGTCTTGGTTTCCGCGTGCCGCCACTGCAGGGGGCACACGGTCTCGACGCAACGACGGAGGGAGCGCGAGTGCTCCTCCTTGAGGCCGCTGGATCTCTTGGCAGCTTCCTTCTTCATGCACGAGTGCCCCGCGCGATGGGTTGTGCCGCGGGGCCGCGTGCCTTGGATTGGGGACGGCGCCTTGATGCGGAGGTGGTGGAGGCGCTTCATGGGCCATGTTGCCCTCAAGGGGTGGCGGTCGAGGTAGCGAGAGAGACGGGGCAGGAGAGCCCCCAACGGCACCGACGAGCTCGGCGATGCGGTCGAGCCAGTCCTCGTAGAGGTCGTCGACGGGGCGGTAGCGCAGGAGCTCACGCACCATGAGCAGCGCAGCCTGCGCATCCGCGACGGCCGTGGGACGATGAGCCGGCGGGGGTCAGTGACGGGGTTGCGGTGCGTCCTTCCCGCCGCAGCGAGGGATGCAGCAACGAGGCCTGCTGCTCATGTCGCGCCGGGCCAGTGGCTGCATTGGCGGTGGGCGATGGAGAACAGAGAGGAGGTCCACTAGGGGGAGTTGTCTGAGCGACGTGGGCGGAGAGGACGACCCGTCGCTCAGCACGAGCACGGCGAGCATCAGCCATGGAAGCGATGGAGCAGTGATGCGTCGACCGACGGAAGAGAGGCTTCGACACACCCCCTACCTGGCGCGCCAAATGTTGGATTTTGGGTTCCGCAAACCCTTGAGAGGTTCGAACTCTGGGGTGCGCATGAAGAACACTCTCTCCCAAGCGCGCTCGCCCTACGATTCCACGGCCTAGCTCGACGTGCTCAAAGAACAATGGACACAGAGGATTATACTGGTTCGGGCCACCATGTGGTGTAATACCCTACTCGAGTGTGTGTGGTGGATTGCTGATACGTCCAAAATGCATCACTATTTTGTATTATAATTTATCCTTATTCATTGATATATTTCACGCTATGATGATGTTCTTATGTTGTTTTGGTCTATTTTACACAGTTTGCAACTTTCTGGTGCCGGAACATCAGACGCAGGATTCAGTAGGAAAAAGTGGATACTGAGTTGCTGAAGAAGAACACCTCCAATTTACCTGAAAATTGACGGGACGTGTTTTTCAGAAGAATAACGAAGACACGCAAAAGGGGAGTCAGAGGGGGGCCACAGGGTGCCCAGGCGGCCTGGGGGCGCGCCCCCTTGGCCGCGCCGGGGGGGCGCCTGGAGCCCCTGGCCCACCTCTGGTCGCCCCCTTTTGCATATATGCTCTCCGTCTCCCAAAAACCCTAGGCACGGGACTTTTTTCGGAGTTCCGCCGCCGCTTCGAGGCGGAAACCTACAGAGAAGAAAAGGGCATCTCCGACGGGCAGATTCCGCCGGGGGGATCACCTCCCGGAAGGGGAGATCGTCGCCATCGTCATCACCATCATCACGGGCATCATCGAGATCATCAGCAACATCATCCCCAACACCAGCACCATCTCCATCTTCATCCAAATCTCATCTTTCCATCGCAACTCGTGTTGTAACTTGTACTACCTATCCTCTCTACTCCATCGGTGTTGATTACTACTTTGTGGTGAATGCTATTGAGTTTTGTTGGAGAAATATTATTATGTCCAGATTGTTTATCACATATTTATCCCCTCTGATCATGATCTCTTTTATGTCTTGTGAGTAGTTACCTTAGTTCTTGAGGACATGGGGAAAGTCTTGTTGTTAGTAGTCATATGCTGTTGAAGTAATATGTGTTGTTTGATACTTAAGTTGTGTTGTCATTCTACTAGTGGTGTTGTGTGAGTCGAACACCCAACACTTCGCCTTATGAAGGACCTAGGGGAATGCATTGTGTATAAAGAATGCTTATGGTGGGTTGCCGGAGTGACAGAAACCTGAACCCCAGTTCGCACGCTTTTGCATAAGGGAATAATGGATCCTCGATCGTATTGCTATGGTTAGGCTTTTGCCTTAAATTCTATCTTGTATTTGCGGATGCTTGCAAGGTGTTTAATCATAAGAGTGCATTCATCTTAGTCTAGAGAGTGCACTAGCATAGATCCACCCACCAACACTTATCAACACATAACATAGTATCGATACGGAATATGGCGAAAGCGCATGACTACCTCTCCCGTGTGTCCTCAAGAACGCCTTAGTCTTTATAAGTTCAGTTGCTAGGCCTCTCCTTTGCTAAGAAAGGATTGGGCCACTTGTTACTCTCAGTATCTTTTGCATTACTTGCCTTTACATTCCTGTTGCTTATATCGAGAAAACCCCTAAAAGTTATCTTTCAGTGATTGCAGTAATTTCTTGCTCAGAATCGCTTATCAATACCTTCTGCTCCTCGTTGGGTTTGACATTCTTACTTATCGAAAACGCTGCAACAGATCCCTTACGGTTGAGGCCATCAAGTACCGTTTTCTGGCGCCGTTGCCGGGGAGCGTAGCGCTATTGGTAAAGTGAAACTGGTAAGAAAGTCTTTTTATAATTCTGTTTTTTTATTTTTGCTATTGCTACTCTTTGTCCTTATGGATAACCCTATTATTGGAGCGTTGCTTGCGGGAAGACACCCCACACCTGTGGTGGTTGATCCTACCCCTACTGAAATTGTGCCTTATAAAATACCAGCTGGCATTATCAATTATGTCTTGGCTAATCGGTATGCAGGAGACAAACATCCCGGTGAACACTTGCTATATTTGTCACGACTATGTTCATTATTTAAGCTTGCAGGTGTATCGAGGGAGTTTGTCATGAGGAAATTGTTTGTCGTATCCCTTATAGATAAAGCTTCAGATTGGTATGGGCTTCTCGATAACCCACACTTGCTGGACTGGCAGGAGCTTATGTCTCTCTTTTATACTAAATTTTATCCTCTTCATGAAATTCATCGAGACAGGAATTATTTCTATAACTTTAGGTCTCGTGACGGAGAAAGCATTGCTCAAGCTTGGGGGAGACTGAAGTCTCTAATGCTCAAATGCCTGATTCATAAGCTTCCCAAGGAAATTATACTTACAAATTTTTATGCTAGGCTTTCTCGTCAGGATAAGGAGATGCTGGATGCCTCCTCTAGTGGGGTATTTCAGAAGAAGAGTGTTGAAGAAAGATGGGATCTACTTGAAAGAATCCAGAGGAATACCGAAGATTGGGAAATTGATAAAGGTATTGAACCCGCTATAAATTATGAACATGATTATATTGAGAGCTATGTAGAAACTGATTACTTCAATACTTTTTGCTCTAAGATTGGTCTTGATTCCCATCTAGTGATTGATTTATGTAAGAACTTTGCCTCTCATGTTGATTCTTTTAAAAAGAATAGAGACAAGCACCATGCACCTTTTAAAGAAAAACCTATTGATATTTATGTTGCTGAGCCTGTTTTGCCTGCAGTCATATATGAAAAGCCTCCTTTTCCCACGAGGATAAAGGAACACTCTCTTGTAACAGGCATAATAAATAAAAGTGAGAGAAGAGTTGATGAACCTGAGGACCAGATCAGGGTCGATCCTCGAGTTGCATTGATTAAAGACCTTGTTACTGATGATGTTTTGGATTCCAATATAACTTTTAGTGCTGTTTCCACTAACCTTGTCACAGCCAAGAACAAAGGCCCAATTTCAGGTACTCCGGTGGTATCTGTTAAAATAGGAGACCACAATTATTATGGGCTATGCGATTTGGTATCGAGTGCAAGTGCTATTCCTTATTCACTCTATGAAGAAATCATTGGTGAGATTTCCCCTTGTGAACTTGAAGAAGTTGATGTTACTATTCATCTTGCAAATAGATCAACTATCTCCCCTATCGGAATTGTGAGGGACGTCGAAGTCCTATGTGGAAAGGTAAAATACCCTACCGACTTTTTGGTACTTGGTTCAGCCAGGGACAATTTTTGTCCCATCATTTTTGGTAGACCTTTTCTTAGAACTTGTGGAGCTATATAGACTGCAAGAAAGGTAAAGTTTCTGTTGAATTCAATGGTGAGCCATATGAATTTAATTTTTCTAAGTTCTCTAAGCAGCCTCGAGGTACTAATTTACCTAGTGATGATAAAATTATTGAAAGTATTGCCTCTATTGCTATTCCCCCTGATGATCCTTTGCAGCAATACATGGAGGACCACGAGAATGATTTACATATGCAGGAAAGAAATGAATTAGATGAAATATTCTTGAGGCAGCCTGCTATCCTGAAGCACAACCTTCCGGTTGAACCTTTGGGAATTTTATCAAAACCGAAAGAAGACCCGGTGTTCGATCTTAAACCTCTTCCCGATACGCTCAAGTATGCTTATTTAGATGAAAAGAAAGTATATCCTGTTATTATCAATTCTAACCTTTCAGGATATGAAGAAGAGCGATTATTGGAAGTACTTCGTAAACACCGAGGCGCAATTGGCTATACCCTTGATGACCTTAAGGGGATTAGTCCATCTATCTGTCAACATACTATCAACCTTGAGCCTGATGCTAAACCAGTTGTTGATCATCAACGACGGTTGAACCCGAAGATGATGGATGTCGTGAGAACTGAGATTCTCAAGCTTCTAGCCGCAGGTATTATCTACCCTATAGCTGACAGTAAATGGGTAAGTCCGGTACATTGTGTTCCTAAGAAAGGAGGTACAACTGTGGTTCCTAATGATAAAATTGAACTAATACCTCAGAGAATTATTATTGGATATAGAATGTGTATTGATTACAGGAAGTTGAACAAGGCAACCAGGAAGGATCACTACCCGTTGCCGTTCATCGACCAAATGCTTGAAAGGTTATCCAAAAATACCCACTTTTGTTATCTCGATGGTTATTCTGGCTTCTCTCAAATTCATGTTAACACTGTCGATCAAGAGAAGACCACTTTTACTTGTCCTTTTGGTACTTATGCTTACAGACATATGCCTTTTGGTTTATGTAATGCCCCTGCTACTTTTCAAAGGTGTATGTCTGCTATCTTTCATGGTTTCTGCGGGGATATTATGGAAGTCTTCATGGACGATTTCTCCGTCTATGGAACTTCATTTGACCATTGTCTTCACAACCTTAATAAAGTTTTGCAGAGATGCGAGGAGACAAATTTGGTACTCAACTGGGAGAAGTGCCACTTTATGGTTAATGAAGGAATTGTTCTTGGTCACAAGATTTCCGAAAGGGGAATTGAAGTGGACAAAGCCAAGATCGAAGCTATTGAGAGGATGCCTTATCCAAAGGACATCAAAGGTATTCGCAGTTTTCTCGGTCATGCAGGTTTTTATAGAAGATTTATTAAAGACTTTTCTAAAACCTCGAGACCCCTCACTAATCTTCTCCAGAAGGATGTTCCTTTTTCGTTTGATGAAAATTGCAAGGAAGCTTTTGAAGTCCTTAAGAAAGCTTTAATAACTGCTCCTATAGTACAACCACCTGACTGGAATTTACCTTTTGAAATTATGTGTGATGCAAGTGATTTTGCTGTTGGAGCTGTTTTAGGACAAAGGGTTGCTAGTAAGACCCTTGATAGTGCTCAAAGAAATTATGCTACTACTGAGAAGGAATTCTTAGCTGTAGTTTTTGCTTGTGATAAGTTTAGGCAGTACATTGTTGATTCCAAAGTTATTATTCATACTGATCATGCTGCCATTAAATATCTTATGACAAAGAAGGATGCCAAACCAAGGCTTATCAGATGGGTACTCCTTGTCCAAGAATTTGATTTGCAGATTGGTGATAGGAAAGGAGAAGACAATCCGGTAGCGGACAATATTTCAAGAATGGAAGATATACCACATGACCCCATCCCAGTTAACGATAGTTTTCCAGACGAGCAACTTGCCGTTGTAAAAGTACAACCTCTCTCTGATCCTTGGTATGCAGATTATGCTAATTTTATTGTTGCAAAGTATTTGCCTCCAGGTCTAACGTTTCAGCAAAGGAAGAAGTTCTTTCATGATTTGAGGCACTACTTTTGGGATGACCCACATCTTTTCAAAGAAGGTCCCGACGGGATCGTGAGAAGTTGCATTCCGGAACATGAGCAGAAGGACGTTCTCCGACGGTGTCATGATAGTCCTTATGGAGGACATCACGCCGGTGAGAGGACTGCACATAAGGTTCTTCAATCAGGTTTTTATTGGCCTACTCTCTTTAAAGATGCTAGAAATTATGTTTTAGCTTGTGATAAATGTCAGAGAGTTGGTAACATTAGTAGAAGGAATGAGATGCCTATGAATTACTCACTAGTGATTGAACCTTTCGATTGTTGGGGTTTTGATTTTATGGGTCCCTTTCCTTCTTCACACAAGTACACTCACATTTTAGTAGCTGTTGATTATGTGACCAAGTGGGTTGAAGCAATCCCCACTGAAAGTGCTGACCACAAAACATCCCTGAAAATGCTTAAGGATGTAATATTTCCTAGGTTTGGTGTACCAAGGTACCTCATGACCGATGGAGGATCACACTTCACGCACGGAGCTTTTAGAAAAGCTTTGGCTAAATACGATGGTAATCATAGAATTGCTTCACCTTATCATCCTCAAACTAGTGGGCAAGTTGAGCTCACCAATAGAGAGATTAAGTTGATCTTGCAGAAAACAGTAAATAGAAATAGGAAGGATTGGTCAAATAAATGGGGAGATGCTTTGTGGGCATATAGAACTGCTTACAAAAACCCCATGGGCATGTCTCCCTATAAGATGGTGTATGGCAAGGCTTGCCATTTGCCATTAGAGCTAGAGCACAAAGCTTTCTGGGCTGTTAGAGAGCTTAACGCTGACCCAAAACTAGCTGGTGAGAAGCGTCTCATGAACTTGACTTCTCTAGATGAATGGAGAAGTGAAGCTTACGAGAGCGCTAAAATGTTCAAGGAAAAGGTAAAAAGGTGGCATGATAGGAAGATTCTGAAACGTGAATTTAATGTTGGTGATAAAGTTTTGTTGTTTAGATCCCGTTTCAGGTTTTCTCCAGGTAAACTACTTTCCAGGTGGGAAGGACCATTTCATATTGAAGAAGTTTATCGGTCTGGTGCAATTAAGATTAATAATTTTGAAGGCACCAAACCTCAAGTTGTGAATGGGCAAAGACTTAAACATTACATAGCAGGAGACCCTGTCGATGTTGATGTGAATATAATATACACAACAACCCACGAAGAACATATTGCAGCCCTGTTTCAGACGCCAGCAGAAGCAGAATAAAGAAAAGGTACGTAGTATGGTAAGAAAACACCGCAAAACATCATAAAAGTTCCGTATTACGAGTTTTTGAAAAATTAGTAAAATTCCGAGTCGAAGTGGAGCCGGAGACGACCACCAGGGAGTCCAGGCGCCCCCCTGGCGCGCCCCCCCTGGGCCGCGCCGGCAGGCCGCCTGGACACCCTGATGCCCGTATCCGACCCCGCTTTGGTCCGTTACCTTCCTTTCTGTGCATAAATTTTTCCTATATATTTGCTCGGGTTGTTCCGGCAACGTATCTTGCGATTTCGCGTGTTTTCTCTTCGATCTGTTTCTACCAGGAAATCTTTCAGCTAAATTTAGGTGCCATGGCTTCTCCAAGTTCCCCCAAGGACACGTTCGTCATCAACGTCATCAACCCTTACCTCGCTGAGGTGAAGAAGCACCCTCAGGTGGTTCAGATGAAGGAAGGCGTCCTTCGTCAAGAAGATCTGAAGGGACCTATCAAGGAGGGGAGCGTCCAGGCCAGGCTGGAAGAAGTGGAGCAGGAAGTCTTCAAGTACAAGAAGATGACCGAGCGTGGTGTCGGAGCTAACTTTGACATCACCAACGAGCTGAAGAACTACTTTCTGAAGGAGATGAAGGAGATGTGGGAAAGAATCGCCGCGTCTGAAGACAGAATCATAGAACTCCAAGGGCAAATTAATGATCTATATAACCAGAACTGTGAGTATGAACTAAGATTTATGCGCTTGAGTTTGGGTGCTGAATGCAGGATTCAGGAGATGAGCCTCTCACAAGAGACTTTAGAAAGATATCCATGGAAGCGTTTCGCCAAGGACTACGTGATTAACGCCAACAAATATGGTTGAAATCTCCGTGGGTAATGGCATTCCCTTGGCTTGTTCCAAGCTTGGGGGAGTGCCCGGTATTTTTATCTTTTACCTTTTGTCTTTCAGAAGTCAAGTAGAGTCGTATCATGTCTAGGGAGGTTATTATATGAGATAGGTGTGTGCATTGAGGTCTATCGCCCCCTTGGTGAAGAATTGTATCCGTGTGTGTGGAGTCGTCTATGATGGAATATTAATGAGAAGTTTATCGGTTCCTTTTTGCTGCACTCGGTATTCTCTTCACGCAATCGACCTTATATGACGATTCTTATGGGGAGTATTGACCTTATGTCAGGTATGGCTATGAAACTTTATTTAATCTTGGCAAACATAGGTTTGGTCATAACAACAAGCATGATTCTCTTAGATTATCAACATAGCCAAAACCTTTATGTTATTATACTTGAAGTGTTATGTTGACAAGGAAGACAACTTGATGTGTTATGCTTATTTCAATGTTCATGCTTTATATTGCTTTGCATCTTAGTCATCATCAGTTGTCTGCTCTCTCAAAACCTTTGCTAGCCTAACTCTGTACTAAGCGGAATTCTGCTTGTGCATCCATACCCTTAAGCCGATACCTTCCATATGAGTCCACCATACCTACCTACTCGTGGTACTCCACTACCACCTCCTAAAAGTATATAATTTATGTGTTATCCTTAAATGTTCAAAATCTTTTATTTTGTGCCTCTGCTTTAGCTCATGAGGAAGTAGTAGCTAATTCATGACCTTTTTGAGTTGGACAAGCTTCACCCCGGGATTGCATGTATAATGTGCAAACCCATAATACGAAAAGGAACTGGCGTTGAGTGCGCCCGGCTTAAAAATCATATAACAAACAAACCCTCCTTCACGCTTTGTTCATGAGAAATCAGAAAACTTTGGCAGTGATAAACAAAGGAGAATAAGAGGATGTTATCGTCCTCATACGGGAGCCGTTCCTCGAAACTTGTCCAGTTCAAGAAGTAATTGAGTTATCTATTAGCATTCGTTGACGAATCATGCACTTCTCAAAAACTTGTTTTCATTCTGTTTGATTTGAGGATAGCACATGAGTTTTCCCTACTACCCTAGAGCAGGGCCTATCTTTTATTTTTAAGTTGAGTCAGTTGTTTCTACCTCCCTCTATTTCTTAAAGAGAGCAGACGTTTGATATTGATAAGGATTCATTCATATAAAGCTGCATTAAGATTTGTCATATCATATCCTTGTTGACATTATCATTTGATAAGTAAGTTGTTTGTCATGCCCAGCTAAGGCAAATATCTTCCTTTGTGTTAACACTTTCACTTCTTGCTTATTAACTTATTATTTCAAAAAGCTTCAATTAATCCCATCAAAAGCAAAAGATAAAATTATTTGTTGTTCCTTGACCAAAGGACATGTTTGCCATGATATAATGAGTTTCTATTGGTCCTACTTTCGAATATAAGTGTTGACACTCTTTCATAAGAGCCTTATGAGTTGAAGATTGTTGCTGAGGATATTTGAGTTGGTGAAGAGACTATGATGCTTCTTGTCCATATTCTATTTATCGACACTTCACTCTCTAAACTTGTGGACAGGTTTACCGAGTTCATATTCGCTTGGGGACAAGCGAGGTCTAAGCTTGGGGGTGTTGATACGTCCAAAATGCATCACTATTTTGTATTATAATTTATCCTTATTCATTGATATATTTCACGCTATGATGATGTTCTTATGTTGTTTTGGTCTATTTTACACAGTTTGCAACTTTCTGGTGCCGGAACAGCAGACGCAGGATTCAGCAGGAAAAAGTGGATACTGAGTTGCTGAAGAAGAACACCTCCAATTTACCTGAAAATTGACGGGACGTGTTTTTCAGAAGAATAACGAAGACACGCAAAAGGGGAGTCAGAGGGGGGCCACAGGGTGCCCAGGCGGCCTGGGGGCGCGCCCCCCCTGGCCGCGCCGGGGGGGGGGGCGCCTGGAGCCCTTGGCCCACCTCTGGTCGCCCCCTTTTGCATATATGCTCTCCGTCTCCTGAAAACCCTAGGCACGGGACTTTTTTCGGAGTTCCTCCGCCGCTTCGAGGCGGAAACCTACAGAGAAGAAAAGGGCATCTCCGGCGGGCAGATTCCGCCGGGGAGATCACCTCCCGGAAGGGGAGATCGTCGCCATCGTCATCACCATCATCACGGGCATCATCGAGATCATCATCAACATCATCCCCAACACCAGCACCATCTCCATCTTCATCCAAATCTCATCTTTCCATCGCAACTCGTGTTGTAACTTGTACTACCTATCCTCTCTACTCCATCGGTGTTGATTACTACTTTGTGGTGAATGCTATTGAGTTTTGTTGGAGAAATATTATTATGTCCAGATTGTTTATCACATATTTATCCCCTCTAATCATGATCTCTTTTATGTCTTGTGAGTAGTTACCTTAGTTCTTGAGGACATGGGGAAAGTCTTGTTGTTAGTAGTCATATGCTGTTGAAGTAATATGTGTTGTTTGATACTTAAGTTGTGTTGTCATTCTACTAGTGGTGTTGTGTGAGTCGAACACCCAACACTTCGCCTTATTAAGGACCTAGGGGAATGCATTGTGTATAAAGAATGCTTATGGTGGGTTGCCGGAGTGACAGAAACCTGAACCCCAGTTCGCACGCTTTTGCATAAGGGAATAATGGATCCTCGATCGTATTGCTATGGTTAGGCTTTTGCCTTAAATTCTATCTTGTATTTGCGGATGCTTGCAAGGTGTTTAATCATAAGAGTGCATTCATCTTAGTCTAGAGAGTGCACTAGCATAGATCCACCCACCAACACTTATCAACACATAACATAGTATCGATACGGAATATGGCGAAAGCGCATGACTACCTCTCCCGTGTGTCCTCAAGAACGCCTTAGTCTTTATAAGTTCAGTTGCTAGGCCTCTCCTTTGCTAAGAAAGGATTGGGCCACTTGTTACTCTCAGTATCTTTTGCATTACTTGCCTTTACATTCCTGTTGCTTATATCGAGAAAACCCCTAAAAGTTATCTTTCAGTGCTTGCAGTAATTTCTTGCTCAGAATCGCTTATCAATACCTTCTGCTCCTCGTTGGGTTCGACACTCTTACTTATCGAAAACGCTGCAACAGATCCCTTATGGTTGAGGGTCATCAATTGCCTTGTATGACTAAGGATGAACTAGTACAAGGGATGAACAGCCTCCGGAGGAGAGGTGTTCTTGGGCTCGGGTGAGCTTGTGGTATGGTCAGGGTGGAATGTATCCGATGCCCTCTATGGTGGTGGCTAGGTCCTATTTATAGTGGCCTTGGTCCTCTTCCCAAATATCGGCGGGAAGGGATCCCACAATGGTCAAATTTGAAGGGGAACAACTATAACAAGGTATCCTGACAAAAGTAGTCTTCGCCTGCCAAAGGCTCTGGTGGTGACACCGCGTCGGGCTCCATGATGACCTCCATTCTGCAACCTTGACGGTCCTTGGTCTTGTTGCATCGATATGGAAACCTTTGCCTAATCCCTTGGGACTCCGTGCCTGCACTTGCCCTCTTAGCACCAAAGAGGAAACTGGTACACTGCGCCCGCTGGCGCCCACCTGGCCTTGGTCGTCATGGCTCACGTCACGTGAACCTCGCGAGGTGCACCTTGCATAGATATGTCCGCACCTCGGGAGCCAGCCTAGAGAGACTACCCCCCTGGGAGGTCTTGCTGCCGCCCTCCTTGCCAGGCTTGGTCCCTCGCGAGGGTCTTGAGTTGTAGTTGCTAAAGTTGGGCCGTACCAGGCCGCTGATGGAGCCACATCACGTGCCGCAGGCAGGCAAGCCTGGGTACCCCCGTTCCCAGGACGCTGACAATTCACATATATGATGCCTGGCTAAACAAGACAACATTGCATAATTCACATATATGATATAGAAACCAAACAGGTAGGATTCACACAAAGCAAATCTAATCTAAGCTGATGGCATATATGATATACTCCCTCGGCCCCAAAATAAGTGACTCGACTTTGTACTAGCTTTAGTAGAAACTTAGTACAAAGGCGATTCACTTATTTTGGGACGGAGGGAGTATAAAGTAAGCAATGCGAGGCGTGATATACATGATATGACCAACATTAGCATGCCAGGTTAGAGTAAACACCTCAGGGGGTAAATAGGAGTGGTCGACTCCCTCTGAGTCCCCCTCTAAACAGTTATCTTCCTCTGGAATACAATCTGGAATGAGGGGAGGGGGCACTACACCCACCATGGAGCCGCGTCTGCATGCCTTTATATTCCCACGTAACGGTCTTATCTTTTTGTCCACATGTTCGGAATGATTGTGTACAATAACTGACATGCATAATAAAGAAACATAGTTAGATTATGTAAGGCCTAAGGGGTGCATGGAGAAAGCAAGACCGATGGTAGCAACGAGTGGATAGATCCAAAACTAATGATAGCAGGCAGATGATAGCTTCAGTTTAAAAACATAGACGATGGCTCCTCTACTATTTGTTGCCCACCCAACATGAACCATATAGAAGACCCGAGATGAACTAGGTAGTAGACAAAGATACTATTTGGTGCTACCTTGATATGTTCCCCACATGCATATTAAAACTTCGATTTTGAACGTTAGTTTGGACCTGACTCGGAGTCTAAGAGGTGCAAAGGACGATAAAGTAGCACGTAATAATAATCAATGTATAACGTAAGCAGACATGAAATAGTGCGACCTCTCTTCCGGAACTGTGTACTCCTCAGGTTCATCTGCTCAGTCCATGATGTTAATGTAGTTGGCGTGGCTGCCGGCAATGGGGAAGATGATCTGAGGTGGCGAAAGGAGGTCAGTAGGGGGGATCTCTGCTGCGGCGGACACTTCCGTCGATGGTGCACCTTAGGTGGGGTGGACGACGGCATGGCAAGAGCGGGACAAAACAGACATAGTTGTCTTCGACACCTATATGTAAGTGAAGTAAATTTGTAAGTGCTCCTTAGAATTCGAGGATTCTAAAAACATAGGGACAGAAAAAACACAGGAATATGATTGGAATGCACGTGCAAAACAGAGCATGTTCAAACACATGATTTCTGTCAACCAGGGTATTTGGTTCACATGAATTGTAAGAACACATGAATGGAGAGAAACATAGTCAAATTATAGTCAAACCACATGAAAATGTGAAGTTAGAATCTTATTATGTGCACCTAATGAACTTAGGGGCTGTATGGATCGTGACTACCTTTGCCATATATTGCCACACTTGCCTACCTTGAGTTGCTCAAATTGTTAGCCACACTTTGGCTTGCCTGAGGGTATCTTGCCACACTTTTTGTATCTATGAAATGCGGGGTTCACTGCTGATAAATACATTCTTGCCTTAAGTGTGGCTAGAACCAAACACCTACCTAACTTGGTGAAACTTGCCTAAGGTGAGGTGTGGCAAAGTATAGCAAGGTGTGCATAGGAACCAAACAGCCCCTTAGTCATGTTCTTCATGCATAGGAATTTCTGTCTAGATTTTCAACTGCTAACCTGATTCAAATTGTGGTTCAAAAGGGCATTTAGTTATCTCCATGTTAACTTTGTGACCACCCATAATTTCTTTCTAGATTTGCAACTGCCTTGAACCAAAGGATCCCAAAGGAATCGACATGAATGTAGAGTAAAAAAATGATGCGACGAGTGTACAACCTCTTTGGCGTAGCCTTGTGGACCTTAGCATCATTGGGTTCGACGTGGAGGATGGTGCGGCTGGTGTGACCGTCGTAGGTGGGGAAGAAGATCTGAGGCCTCTAGAGATGGCGTCAAGGGGAACTGCTCTGCTGTGATGGACGGTTTCGTCGCTGGAGCAGCTCCGGTGAGGTGCATGACAGCAAGGCTGAAGTAGGACAAGACATGCATTGTTAATCTGAAGTCGGAGTCTAATAGCATCTACAATAGATGATGTAAAATAAATCAACAAAAAGTGCTAGATGTAGAATGCATCAGCCGCATCGCGACCGCTCCAACAAATGTTGTAAATACTGTTGACTCTGAACTTAACTGAAGAAACTGAATTTTACAGTCAAAACTGAATTTTACTGTCAAAATGAATTTTACTGATGAAACTGATTGCACAAGTAGTAGAGCACTGCAATAGAAGTTTAGGCCGCTCGAGCACTAGTAGCAGAGAAGCAGTGATCTAAATCAGCAGCCGCTCGAGCAGGGAACACAATATCAGAGAGCAGCTCATGCAGCAGCAGCTGCGCCCGGATCAGCAGCGCGACCGAGAGATAAATTAGCAACTCCTACAGCTGCAGCAGGACATGTAGCATCAGTAGCAGCGTGAGCAAGAGAAGAGCAGAGCAGAGCAGCAGCATGAACGAGAGCAAGAGCAGACCAGAAGCGCAACCGAGAGCAAGACTAGAGTCGTAATGCGAGCGAGCGACAGAGCAACAGCAACAGCGCGAGCGAGAGCCGGAGCAGCAGCAATAGCATCTACTACTGGTGTGGACATCACTGCTAAGGAAGAAACGACATGGGGGAGGCGCCGTCGATGGAGGAAGTGGCCGGCAGCGGCGCCGTCGATGGAGACCCACCATGGTTGCTCGGTATCGAGCACTAATACGTCTCCAATGTATCTATAATTTTTTATTGTTCCATGTTGTTATATTATCATTCTAGGATGTTTTACAATCATTTTATAGTCATTTTATATCATTTTTTGGTACTAACCTATTGACATAATGCCAAGTGCCAGTTGTTGTTTTCTGCATATTTTTTACATCACATGAAATCAATACAAAACGGAGTCCAAATGTAGCGAAACTTTTTGTGTATTTTTATGGACCAAAAGACATCCAGTGGGCCAAAAAAGCGACTGGGGGGGGGTGCTTCGAGGGGAGCACAACCCACCAGGGAGTGCCTGGGGGCCCATGCGCGCCCTGGTGGGTTGTGGCCACCTTGGGTGCCCCCGGGCTGCCTCTTTGCTCTATTAATACCCCAATATTCCAGAAACTCTAGGAGAGTCGACGAAAATCAATTCCAGCTGCCGCAAGTTCCAGAACCACCAGATCCAATCTAGACACCATCTCAGAGGGGTGCATCATGTCCATTGGTGCCTCTCCGATGATGCGTGAGTAGTTCTTTGTAGACCTACGGGTCCGTAGTTAGTAGCTATATGGCTTCCTCTCTCTCGTTTGATTCTCAATACAATGGTCTCTTGGAGATCCATATGATGTAACTCTTTTTATGGTGTGTTTGTTGGGATCCGATGAACTTTGAGTTTATGATCAGATCTATCTTTTTATCCATGAAGGTCATTTGAGTCTTCTTTGATCTCTTATATGCATGATTTCTTATAGACTCGTATTTCTTCTCCAATATTTGAGTTTTGTTTGGCCCACTTGATCTATTTCTTGTGCAATGGGAAGAGGTGCTTTGTGATGGGTTCGATCTTACGGTGCTTGATCCGAGTGATAGAAGGGGAACCGACACGTATGTATCTTTGCCATTAAGGATAAAAAGATGGGGTCTATTTCTACATAAATAGATCTTGTCTACATCATGTCATCGTTCTTATTGCATTACTCCATTTTTGCATGAACTTAATACACTAGATTCATGCTGGATAACGATCGTTGTGCGGAGTAATAGTAGTAGATGTAGGCAGGAGTCAGTCTACTAATCTTGGACATGATGCCTATATAATGATCATTGCCTGGATATCGTCATGAGTATTTGAAGTTCTATCAATTGCCCAATAGTAATTTGTTCACCCACCGTTTGCTATGTTTCTCGAGAGAATCCACTAGTGAAACCTACGGCCCCCAGGTCTCTTCTTTATTATATTTGCCTTTGCGATCTATTTTCCTTTGCTTTTATTTTCAGCTCTATTAGACCAAAAACACAAAAATACCTTGCTGCACTTTATCTTATTTGGCGTTCGATCTATCAATATTTAGAACTCTCTCACGCCAACTTGCAAATTTCTGGCGCCATTCCCGAAAGGGATAGACAACCCCTTTTACACGTCGGGTTGCGAGTATTTGTTATTTGTGTGCATGTGCTGTTTACGTAGTGTTGCGTGATTCTCCTCCTGGTTCGATAACCTTGGTCTCATCACTAAGGGAAATACCTACCGTTGTTGTGCTGTGTCATCCCTTCCTCTTTGGAGAGATACCGACTTAGTTCTAGCAAACATTATGCACTGACGGCCCCGTGAGATCGAATAAAAGATAAAATGCAGCAGTGAGTGTAGAACCTCCTTGGTGGCGCCGAGTAGGCCTCGGCTTCATCGGAGGAATTGATGAGGGTGCTGCAGTTCCGGGCAGGCAGGTGAAGACGATGCTGTGGGGATGGAGGTGGCGCGATAGACGAGGCGAACGTCACGGCAGCTCCTTGGAGGTGCAGGATGGGGCGGCTGAACCGGCGGGATGAAGAGATCGACGAAGGAGCCTCATCCGGTGTGGTGGATATGGGACGGCGAGCTGTTGCTGTGGACGATGTCGTCGGGGAAGAGGCTTTGGCTGGGCGGCAGTCGGGATGCCGACGGAGGAGCGTGGGGTTCCACGGGTTTTGGCGGCCTCGGTGTGCGAATGGGGGGAACCAAGGGGAAGGTAGGTGGATCCGTGTCTTAGGGACGCGCTTGTCCGAAATGTGGGGAATGTTACGAACGTACCCCCACCAGTTTTGACCATGCGAGGTCAAGGCGGCATTTCCGGCTGAGGGGTAGAAGGGGGATTTTGCGTGTCTGGGATGGCGACCGATTTCGGATGAGGAGGGAGTTTTCGCGCACATTGAAATTTCGGAATAACAAGGCGCGACGTGGTTTGAAAAGGTGGGAGTTTCACAGCAAAAGAGACAAGAGATACTCTAGCTTCGAAAATTTCAGGATAACAAGGCACGGATTCCATGTTCAGCTGAACAAACTTAACGTGTACAAAAAAAGACAGCTCATACAAGACACAAGAGAGGCATGTCCCCTTTTACTTTTACTTTTTTTGCGAGGATGTCCCCTTTTACTATATTACTACCAATGCGAATGAAAAACTACAAGAAAAAACTAAAAAATCGGGAGAACAAGATTAACCTGCACAATACCCAATCAATCCTCACTTCCCTCAACAACAACAAAAAACAAATCAATTGCACCACCAGAAAGAGTCATGTCATGTTTTATACGATTACGAATGCCATGATCTCAAATTTCAGTTTTTGAATCTACATTATGTTCAGTTCGAATATATTGTTAGGTGATCTTGCGGTTTATAATGGATGTACTCCTACATTTTGATTTGCCATCTTATATGAACATATGAACTACATGTACCATACGATCTCCAATTCAAATATTAGTATCCATTTTATGTTAAATTCAAATCAAAGTACATTGGTCTAGGTAGCAAGATGTTCGGAATAATCTAAACCATGTCTTCATATGTCTAATGTGTTTAACACACACAACAATGCATCTCCCCCTTCCCACACACACAACATTTACATGTTAGCTTTGAAAGCCACACATTATCTCAAATTAGAAAAGTTATGGCCATGCACAGATGCAATTTGGTGAGCAGTGGTGGTGAGACGATGTCTGCCATCGGTATCACAAATTCAAATCAAATTTGCCTTGTTCGATGTGAATAAAGTATGTACCATGTTTGATTCAAAACCATGCCAGACATATCTGCATTATATTCATGCATACATGACTTACAAACATCATGAGCTCTTGTTCAAATATTTGAATCCACTCTTGTACTGATTATCGTCTTTGTGAGTCTTCTACACGCACACACACACA
>LR738709.1:81161964-81218819 GCA_902687465.1 Secale cereale
ACACACACACACACACTCCTCCCTTTGTGGATATCCAATAACTTTCCTATATTGTGCATGCATATATGCACATGCACTCCTCGCCACTCTGCATCCTCCACATCGAGCATACACATTCTTGTTCCTTAGGTCGGTCTCCCACGATCTCCCTACGTCTCCATCTTTCCCACACATACTGATCGATATACCCTCTAGCTAGCCAGGCCTGCCTACGACACACAAACATGTACACACATAGTCCCTCCCATCCTCTCACCATCCACGCCTCCCGTCCTAACTCCAAGGCACGCGAGCACTGTCGCCCCCTCCGTTGTTATCCATCTTGCACTTGTACAGTGTCACAAGCTAGCTGCACCCCCTCTGTTGTTATCCATCTTGCACTCTTATGATGTCACAAGCTAGTTGTACCCCCTCCCCCCACAACACACACATCTCCCTCTCTTCGTCACTCCGGATGTTCTTTATCTCTGACACATTCATGCATGTGCACCAATTGATTTCCCTCTATGTGCAACAAAGTCTCTTGCTATCCCCCCACAGAAAATGTCCGGTATATATCTCTAGTTAAGTCTCCCCCTCTTCACCCACGCACACATCGACCAAACCACGACCACTCTACATAGGACCACATGCCACACACACATTAATTGCCCCTCTCCGTCTCATCATCCATGCCTTCTGCTTTGTCTATCGACCAAGCAAGCGCGCCCACGCACGTTATCGTCCCCTCTCTTTAATTATCTATCTTGCCCTTGTACTCCTTCCTTGTCTTCGCCTGGTTGGCCTCTTGCATCATCTTCCAACATGCACCCCCACTCTTTCCTAGCGATCATACGTTTGTAAAGTTATTTCCTCTGTCTGTGTCTATCGATACGTGCGTAAACGATCCCTTCCCCGCTCTTCTCCAATATCGCCCACTACACATACATATTTTCTTTGAGGGAAACCCACTCCACATACATATACTATGTATTTAGGACTCTCTTTGATAGAAACATATGTATAAAGGCATGTGGGAGACACCATCTCCCTCTCTCTCTCACTAACACACCCACTAGGTGGAGCCATGGAGGACATGTATCTATATCTATATATATACCAATATAAAAAAGGCCCAAATAGGCAGATCCAATTAATCTCGGCCATCAAATCATGTCAATCCAACAATCAAGACTGCTTCAATGTCGAGTGCTCAACACGTTTAGCATGCAGGCAAATATAGTGCTAATCACATAATAACACGCAAATAATATCCTACTTAATATCCGCATGCACTTAATATACTTCCAAATTAACGTGCATTGCACGTGCACGTTGACTACTGAAGAGAAGAGGAGCACATTTCTCGAAGGAGAGTTAGCCCTATTGATAATTTGACGCATGTTGAAAGACTTGTTAGAGGATGTGGCACTAGTACTTTGAGCATGGTTAATAGTATAGCCAACACCGTGTTGCCATGACATACATAGTCAACCATATAGCAAACATGTATAATACTAGTTGGTAAGCAGTACTACTTTATCAATGCATGACCCACTGTACACTCTCACAATGTTTATTGGAGCCCATGCTGTAGCCGGCTGTTAATCTACAGCCCGCTTCCATTCTCTCTCCTCTTCTCTCTCATCCAACTCAACGCAAATATAATTGTTTAATCATTATAGCATGCTGAGTATAACTTATTGTACTTTCTCTTCTAGTACGTGCCATGACTGGTGAATATATTAGAAATTTCTCTCGCAAAAAAGTGCGTGCAAAGCAAGTAGGGAACAAAAAACGAGCAAGTTTTTATTTCAGGAGATGTCTCTCATTTTCAGTCAATATATTTTTTAATAAAATAATGGGAGAACGCAATGAAGCCACGTGGCACACGTGGAGGTCTTGTTTGCCAGCTTCTTGTGTGGATTGATCACACTGACATGCTGATGCGGCCGGAAGAATGTGACACTTCTGGGTACAATGATGTTACTGTAGACGCGAATCCTAGACATTCAGAGGCACTTAGACCGTTGGATCACACGTGAAATTGAGAATTTCTAAACTGATTATAGAAATAGCCAGCAGCGGGCTACTCATTTTTTGCTCCGAGAGGTTTCGGGTGTCACCCTTTACATACAAATTAAGTTAGGCGGTAAACTTACACCCCGTCGCGCTGGCGTCGCCCCAACACACGGTCGGTCCGGCCCGCAGGTCACCGAAGGGACGCTCATCAGCTTCGTGCGTCACTGACACGTGCGACCACATGTAATTAGTAGCACCAACACACAATCGGTCTGGCCCACTGCTTAGCATGAACAGACAATATGTTCGGCCCTGTGCTCACCGAAGCGATGCACATCGGCTTGGTACATCTCTTATGTTCGACCGCACGTGAGTAGTAGCAAACCGACAAGGCCAAGCTCCCCCGCCTACCACGCGCCAAAAGCCCGGCCTTTTATTGTAGATCGCTTTAAAAAATGAAGATCGCACATAGGAGCAGACTCTGGGAGTTTCGAACGCTCTTGTGGGAGTTTCATGGGTAGGGGAGGGGTGTGGTGTGGCAAAAATTCAAAAACGCACGGAGTAATACGGATTCTAACGCACACAGTAATACGGGGAGTTTACGTACTCCTTCGTTATCTAATCTTCACCCCCTGATTTTCAGGGGGTGTGGGGCCCTCACACTTATTTCTTCCAATCTTGTTATTCCAGCTAAGCCACCCTGTAAACACAGTAAAAATATGCTCGTGCGTGTAGCAAAGCTCGTGGCGTGGTAGTTTTGTTAAATGCCATGGCATTCGTCCAATAGCTGGCACTGTCGGATGCACATCTTACAGTTATTGGTGCGTTCTCCAGGAATAGCTTCGTGGCGAGACATTGACTAGTGTTTTTTCACACGCATTACATCGACACTCTCCCTATTTCCCACGCACACACCTACGCTCACGAGTCTCTCGGGACTTCTCGCACACACCATCTCTTGCACACGGCACCAACACGACATGATCTTGGTGCCTTGGTCTGCTGCGCAGTCGGGCTAGTACTACTAGTAGTACTACATTGATGTGCCACGCTAACTCGTAGAAGTATGCAACATTTTCTCAACAAACAAGCATATAAGCGGCTTCTATTTAGGTTTACTTCTTACACAAAGGATCTTATATCCAACAGGCACAGAATATCCCTTCGACCATTTTCTCAACTATTGATTTGATGTTGAAGTAATTGACGCATCGCCATCAAAATCCTCCATCTCTTAAGCTAAAATAGAACATACTGAACCCTACTTCGACAGCCGATCTGATGTTGGAGTATATTATCATATTAGTCCTAAGATAAATAGAAGGGACCATGGAATCATTTAGGAGGTGAGCTTGTCAATTTGAATGTGGAGGGACACCGTCCTCGAATACTCAGCCCCGACCAGCAGCTTGGGCGGCACTACGAAGTAGGTGAGCTCCTTCATGGCAATGGTGCCGGGATCCTTGCTGCTTGTCACCTCTATTTCCACCTTGACGGCGTCGGTCGTGCCTATGGGAGACCCTTGCGGCCCATTCGCCCACATCTTGGTCGCGTAATGCGGTGGTGCGGATGCCCCCGCTCTGATGCAGACAACCGACACGACGATAGTCGCGCCGATGTCGAGCGCCCCACCAACCATGAAAAACGCGCGGCCGTCCTCCTCCACGAACAGCAAGCGACGCGGCTCGGACACCGGCACCTACAGCTGGAGCACCTTGCCATACTAGATCATGTGAACGGGCATGGGGTGCACGGTGCTGATGTGGCAGGGGAGCGCCGGCGGCGGGCTTTCATAGCCACAGCCGGGCACGGGGCACTTGCAGGGCACGAGCAGACACACGCTCTGGTGATCAGCGAGCTTCGGGTAAGTGACGTAGAGCCCACAACCTTCGTGTGGGCACTCAACCCTTGCCAAGGATGGCGTCCATCGCCTTGTTGTGCACATCGAAGCCGCCGCCGCGCTCGCACTTTTGGCACTGCCGCAGATTCCCGGGGCGCTCGGCGTGGCAATCCGAGTAGGCCAGGTGCCCTCCCTTGGACCGCACAAATCAATTGAAAACCACATCAATCAAGAAACCCGAACCTTGCTTGATCAACCGAATGTACAACATGTATTCGAACCTTGTAAACTGGAGGCTTCAAGGGGCAGAGGCACAAGGAGTAGTGGAGCAAGCTGAGGTCCATATAGACCTCCGTCGTCCTGTCCAGTTCCGTCGTCATGTTCTCGCCCTCCTTGTGCACCACCATCTCTTGCTTTAGCGCCGGGGCATAGAAGGTTTTACCATCACATATTCATACTACTTCAAGGTGCAATCAACACATGTAAGGATCGAAAAGGAAACTCACGGCATGCATGCATGCATTGTATTTAATGCATCGGCAAACACATTTTTTTGAAATATATCGAGTGCACTGCTTTGATGTGTTGCATCAACTCGTACAACAATAGGGCTGGACCAAAAGCTCGTAGCTCGCGAGCTTAGTGAACGCTCGATAGCTCGGCTCATTAAGCTCGTAGCTTGCTTCTTAATGAACAAAGCCAATCACTGATTTCAGCTCGTTAAGCTTAATGAGCTTAATAAACGAGCTAACGAGTTTCACGAGTTGCTCGTTAAGCTCGTTAGTAACAACACAATACATACTTCATCTTACGTGACAAAAATTGTAGCACCTCAGCCCATGTATTCAATCTAATTGACATAGGAGGCAACAAAATAGTGCATTTCTCTTTGTAATCCCCATATTTCATCTTAATCCCCATAATTACACACTCATCTTGTAGACCATAACACATTATAATCTGTTAACGAGCGCTCACGAGCTTATCGGGCTTCAAATGAACTGAGCTGAGCAGGGGTTTTTTCTCGTTAATCTTAACGAGCTTAACGAGTCGAGTCTTAACGAGCACGAGCTTAACGAGTGAGGGAGTCCTGGATCGAGGGGTCTTCGGGAGACTACATAACTCTTGGTGGGCCGGGCTAGTGGGCTGTGAAGATCATAGTCGAAGATCATCTCTCGTATCCGGATAGTACTCGTGTAATCGTATAATGGCAAGTTTTAGGTTCGGGTGTAATCTTTCCTTCCTCTGCAAGATGGCATGTACAAACCCTAGGCCCCTCCATTGTGTATATAAATCGGAGGGTTTTGTCCGCAGAGGCTAATAGAGAGAAACACAAATCCTCATAGGCTAGACTCTAGGGTTTAGCCAATACGATCTCGAGGTAGATCAACTCTTGTATTCATATTCATCTATCACATTTCTCGAAGGAGAGTTAGCCCTATTGATAATTTGACGCATGTTGAAAGACTTGTTAGAGGATGTGGCACTAGTACTTTGAGCATGGTTAATAGTATAGCCAACATCGTGTTGCCATGCCATACATAGTCAACCATATAGCAAACATGTATAATACTAGTTGGTAAGCAGTACTACTTTATCAATGCATGACCCACTGTACACTCTCACAATGTTTCTTGGAGCCCGTGTTGTAGCCGGCTGTTAATCTACAACCCGCTTCCATTCTCTCTTCTCTCTCATCCAACTCAACACAAATATATTGTTTAATCATTATAGCATGCTGAGTATAACTTATTGTACTTTCTCTTCTAGTACGTGCCATGATTGATGAATATATTAGAAATTTCTCGCAAAAAAAGTACGTGCAAAGCAAGTAGGGAACAAAATACGAGCAGGTTTTTGTTTGAGGAGATGTCTCTTTTTTCAGTCAATATATTTTTGAATAAAATAATGGGAGAACTCAATGAAGCCACATGGCACATGTGGAGGTGTTGTTTGCCCGCTTCTTGCGTGGATTGGTCACACTCACGTGCTAATGCTGCTGGAAGAATGTGACACTAGTGGGTACAACGATGTTACTGTAGACGCGAATCCTAGCCATTCAGAGGCACATAGACCGTTGGGTCACACGTGAAATTGAGAATATCTAAACTGATTATAGAAATAGCCAGCAGCAGGTTACTCATTTTTTGCTCCAAGAGGTTTCAGGTGTCACCCTTTACATACAAATTAAGTTAGGTGGTAAACTTACAGCCCGTCGCGCTGGCGTTGCCCCAACACACGGCTGGTCTGGCCCGCCGCTCACCAAAGGGACGCTCATCAGCTTCGTGCATCAATGACACGTGCGACCACATCTAAGCAGTAGCACCAACACACGGTCGGTCTAGCCCACCGCTTAGCATGAACAGACGGTATGTCTGGCCCTGTGCTCTCAGGTGGTGTGGGGCCCTCACACTTATTTCTTCCAATCATGTTATTCCAGCTAAGCCACCCTATAAACACAGGAAAAATATGCTCGTGCGTGTAGCAAAGCTCGTGGCATGGCAATTTTGTTAAATGCCATGGCATTCGTCCAATAGCTGGCACCGTCGGATGCAGATCTTATGGTTATTGGTGCGTTCTCCAGGAATAGCCTCGTGGTGAGACATTGACTAGTGTTTTTTCACATGCATTACATCGACACTCTCCCTATTTCCCACGCACACACCTACGCTCATGAGTCTCTCGGGACTTCTTGAGCACACCATCTCTTGCACACGGCACCAACACGACACGATCTTGGTGCCTTGGTCTGCTGTGCAGTCGGGGGAGTACTACTAGTAGTACTACATTGATGTGCCGCGTTAACTCGCAGAAGTATGCAACATTTCCTCAACAAACAAGCATATAAGCGGCTTCTATATAGGTTTACTTCTTACACAAAGGATCTTATATCCAACGGGTACAAAATATCCCTTCGACCGTTGGAAATTACTTCAACTATTGATCTGATGTTGAAGTAATTGTTGCATCGCCATCAAAATCCTCCATATCTTAAGCTAAAATAGGCCATACTAAACCCTACTTCGACAGCTGATCTGATGTTGGAGTATATTATCATATTAGTACTAAGATAAATAGAAGGCACCGTTGAATCATTTAGGAGGTGAGCTTGTCAATCCGAGTGTGGAGGGACACCATCCTTGAATACTCAGCCCCGGCCAGCAGCTTGGGCGGCACTATGAAGTAGGTGAGCTCCTTCATGGCGATGGCGCCGAGATCCTTGATGCTTGTCACCTCTATTTCCACCTTGACGGCATCGGTTGTGCCTCTGGGCGACCCTGGCGGCCTGTTCGCCCACATCTTGGTCGCGTAATGTGGCAGTGCGGACGCCCCCGCTCTGATGCAGAAAACCGACACGGTGATAGACGTGCCGATGTCGAGCGCCCCGCCGACCATGAAAAACGCACGGCCATCCTCCTCCGTGAATAGCAAGCATTGCGGATCCGACACCGGCACCTGCAACTGGAGCACCTTGCCATACTAGATCATGTCCACGGGCATGGGGTGCACGGTGCTGATGTGGCAGGGGAGCGCCGGCGGCGGGCTTTCATAGACGCAGCCGGGCACAGGGCACTTGCAGGGCGCGAGCGGACACATGCTCTGGTGATCAGTGAGCTTCGAGTAAGTGACGTAGAGTCCATAGCCTTCGTGTGGGCACTCAACCCTTGCCGAGGATGGCGTCCATCGGCATGTTGCGCACATCGAAGACACCGCCGCGCTCGCACTTCTGGCACTGCCGCTGATTCCCGGGGCGCTAGGCGTGGCAGTCCGAGCAGGCCAGGTGCCCTCCCTTGCACTGCACAAATCAATCAAAACCCACATCAATCAAGAAACCCGCACCTTCCTCGATCAACCGAATGGACAACATGTATTCGAACCTCGTAAACTGGAGGCTTCAAGGGGCACAGGCACAAGGGGCAGTGGAGCAAGGTGAGGTCCATATAGACCTCCGTCGTTCGGCCCAGTTCCGTCGTCATGATCTCACCCTCGTTGTGCACCACCATCTCTCGCTTTAGGGACGGGGCATAGAAGGTTTTACCATCACATATTCATACTACTACAAGGTGCAATCAACACATGTAAGGATCGAAAAGGAAACTGTAACATCCCAAATTTTCAATTTGGAATGTTATACATAGATCATATTGCATTTGCATGTTTTTGCATTTTGTTCGTGGAGTTCCTCGAAATTCTAAGCAACTCAAGGACCTACGGAGAGAGTTGGGGATTTTACCGTTTTCGTATTTGAGTTCGCTCGAGTACCGGTACGAGGACAGTGTGATTCTAATTATTTTTCTCTCCTAAAAATATTTCTAAATACAAAATATGAGCAGAGATAATATGACTTCTCCAAAATAACAGAAATATTGGAGGAAAAATGTTAAAATATGTGATGGAAAAATGTTAATATTTTTCTGGATTTAATTGCGGATTTATTTGCATAGGAAAAATACGCATTTCCCAAAATTGCATTTAGGTCCGGGAAAAATGTTCACTTTGTCCTAAATATTATTAGAGGACGGTGAAAATTTATTTCGGGAATTTTGGAGTCCGTTTGGTATTTCTTTCGTTAGTTTTTCTGCGCCGGGACTCTTTTTAGAAAAAAAAAGGAAACCGACTAGGAGTCTTACTAGCCCAGGACTCTGGGCTTTATAACTCGCCCGATCCGGCGCGTCGCCCCCAGCCCGCAGCCGCCCCCTGCCCCCAAACCCTAGCGCGCCGCCGCCGCCGCTGCTGCCGCCGCCCGCGCCGCACACCGCCGCCGCCAGCACCGCCGCCCGCCGGAGCCGCCGCTCAGCCCGCCGGATCCCGCCGGAGCCGCCGAGGTATACGCCGCCGCCACCATCGGTTTTTTTAAAGAGAACCGATCGGTTTTTTAGGAAAAACCCTAGATCGGTTTTTTTTAGAATAGGTCGGTTCGGTTTTCGTCGGTTTAGTTATTTAGCGGACGTTCGTTCATACGTTCGTTTTAACGAACGGTTTTTGTTAGTTAACCGCAGACAGTGAACGTTCGTTCGTTAGCCTGTTCGTCGTTTTTCTTTTTCGGGGTATTTATCCGCGGTTATTTCGATCGCGATTTCTGCCGTGATCTTGTTTCGCGTTTTTCTTTTCGCTCGAGAGTCGGAATCAGGTGATTCAAAATCCCAGATCTTCGTCTCTAAGCCCTCTTTATGTTTAATCAACTTGAACAAAGTTTTGGCTACTGTAAAATTTGACTTTAGGCCAACTAGTAAACCGAAGCTTGTTTCTTTCGCAGTTTGAGTTTCGTTGCTTCTTTCGAGTTGATTCTTTTTGCAAACCAGAGTTCTTAAGTTGAACTTTCTGGTTAGATCTCTTATTTGAGTTTTACCCGTGCATTAGTTAAGTACTTATTGTGTGCTTGTTTGATTGCAATAGAGTACCCGGAGTGCGCCGCTTGCTACTTTGAGTCTCTAGGTTTTGCGGATCATCAGCAAGGCAAGTAACAGTTTGATCATGCTTTCCAATTACCCAGTTTTCGTTGCATTAGTCCAACCCTCACACATTGCATGAGTAGGATCAATTAACTTCTGGGATTGGGAAGTAGTTTGAGGTAGTACCTATTACCTGCATTGCATTCAAACCCTTGGGAGTTACTTCTACGTTTGCTGTTAGGACATGGTATGCTCGTAGACGTGGTTTGGGTTTGAGTGAAATCCATGACAGATGTGAGTTGTTAATTAATGGTTCAACTTAAGGTGGCAACATTAATACACATCTGGGTGGATTGAGGCATCTGGGTATTCCAGTGATTGCCTGTTTTTCTTTTGGACCGCCACCCAGGCTCAAAGGGATCATGAGATTTTTCATACTAGAAACTTTCGTGTGCAGCCACATGCCAATATGGGCTCTGGCATAGTTGAGTAAGTTGTGGGAAACCTTTCCATGATGGGCTAGCAGATGTAGTGGGTTTTGTATGTGTACCGGTCTATCTATCTGGTTAAGGGGACCTCTTCGGAAAGACTGTGTCTCGGTCATCCGTTTCTCAAACACCATGCAGTGCGAGAAACCAAACGGAGGCGATCGAGTCTTGTGGGGAAAAGTGCACAAACCTTTGCAGAGTGTACAAACTGATCATGATTAGCCGTGTCCCCGGTTATGGACGTCTTGAGTATCTAGTACTTGGATTATCATGTGAATCTCATCATGTTACTTTAATTAATTTTGTTGGGTTTAATGATTATTTTAATTGGGGTTGAGAGGATGTCTATCTTCTCAACGATGTTTCAACTACCATGATAGTTAATTAAAATATATTCCTTTGAAGTAGGGAAAAATTGGCTTTACGCAAAATCTTAACCATAGAGCTTTCCACCAGCCATATTGCATATAGTATAGCTTTACTTCTATTGCATTCTCTTGTGTTACCTTGCCGGCATATTCCATGTGCTGACCCGTTTTCGGGCTGCAACGTTTCATGTTGCAGACTTTTCAGACGACGAGTAAGATGCCCTTTTAGGTCGTGGTTCTATACTTAGTGATGCCGCTGGAGTTGATGGACTCACTTATCTTCCAAGCCTTCCGCTGTTATCGTGTTAGATGGCCTTCAGCCATATTATTTGTAATAATTCATCGTTGGACTATCGATGTAATAAGTGTGTGATTGCTATTCTGTTATAAATCCTTCAAGTACTATGCATGTCAGCATTACTGATCCAGGGATGACACTGATGCACATAGATCAGACTGTTTGAGGTCTGGTCGCTACAAGATGGTATCAGAGCACACGCTGACTGTAGGACACGACCACTAAGACAAGCCCTAGAGCACAATTCACTCTTCTCTTTTCTGACTCCTCATCTTTTCTACTCTTTAGGATGGTGGAAGCAAAGCACAAGTTCATGCAACCGGATGATGATACACCTTTTGGACGACACCTGAAGGAAGTCACAAGATATCTCAACATTGGATTACCAAGTTTCACCGGAACCTACAATGCCACTCTACCTGAGGAGGAGCATTGGTTGATTCAAGCTCAAGTTCCAGGAAGGACGTTCGCACCCGTCACCTCACTCATAGCATTTTCCTTTAATGCACCCACATGGAGCCTAGGAAGGAGCATGGCAGCCCACATTGCTATGGGAAGGATTGGAGAAGTCTACCAGCAGGAGCTAAAAGACACTATCTACCAGATTTGTGGACACTGAGATGAGAATTGGGATATGATTAGCACCCGGAAGGATAGGTCCATTGTAGCATTCATCCAGAAGTTGAATCACCACATTCGTCGCCAGGAGCACCAGATGTGTGCAGGGATGATAGATTTGAAGAAGGCCCTAAATAGGAATTTGGAGCTAGAAGAAGAACTCAAGTCTACACACGACGAATATGAGGAGGAGATGAAGATACTTGTGGAAAAGAATGATGATTTAACCCGGAAGTTAGGGATACTCATGGGAGAAGAAGACGAGGAAGAAGAACCCAAGGAGATTCCACCGAAAGATTATATCATCATAGATGACACAGATTCGGAAGCTGAGGATAGAAAAGATGAAGACTATGAAGATGAAGCTGGAGCAGATATTATGGAATCCTCTGCCGATCAATATTTTTAGATGACCTCCCTGTGACTAGTAGTTACTACCATATATTAGTTTTAGAGCACTTTTGTAAACGATCGTTAGATTTGTAAGACCTTGTTTGAAATGGATTGGTGTGAATTGATTGTGTGTTTGTCTCATGTGCATATGGGTAGTGATTTTCCCTTAGACCTCTTTTCTATTCTAATCTCTTCCCTCTACACCCATCAGATGCCTCCAAGACGTGAATTTGAGTTTCCCCCTGACCTCACTCAGTTGATCCAGCAGCAGAACACCCTGATGCAACTTCTTGTCCAGAACACTCAGAACAACTAGAACAACAACAACAACAACCCTCCACCACCACCTGTGGACAACCTGACACGTTTCTTAAGGTTGCAACCACCCGTGTTTGCTAGCAGCATCGAACCAATTGTGGCTGATGACTGGCTACGCAAGATTGGAAGGGATTTGACCACCGCCAATTGCTCGGATGCTGAGAAGGTGCGATTTGCCACACACCAGTTGTCTGGACCAGCCGCAGCATGGTGGGAGAATTACACAGCCACTTACCCCGTAGCCAATGTGACTTGGGATCAGTTTCAGCAAGCTTTTCGTACCGCCCATGTCTCAACTGGAGCCATGAGTATGAAGAAGCAGGAGTTTCGCAATTTGCGCCAAGGGAATCGTACTGTGGCCCAGTACGTGGATGAGTTTAGTACCCTATCTCGTTATGCCCCAGATGATGTGGCCACAGATGCCGCTAAGCAGGAGAGATTCATGGAAGGGCTGAATGATGAGATGAGTGTACAGTTGATGGTGGGAACTTTCAATAACTACCAGGAGTTGGTTGACCGCGCCCTAATGATTGAAAGGAAGCAGCAGCAGATTGAGAGTCGCAAGAGGAAGTATGGGCAAGGAAAGTATAATTCTGGAGCTCAGCAGAAGCCCCGCTTTACCCCTAAAGCGGTAGGACAGTTTCAACATACACATGGAGGAGGTAGCTCGCACAACCACAATGGCACTAAGAATGGCAATGGGAATGGGAATGGAGCCAATGGAAACCAGAACCGCCCTACACCATCCACACCCACCAAGAGGGATTTTATCCATGTCACTTGTTACAAGTGCGGGAAGAATGGACATTATGCCAATGAATGCCCAGAAGTTAAGAATGGGAACGGCAATGGAAGCGCCGGGAAAAAGCCCAACCCGTTCAATAAAGGACAAGTGAACCACGTGACCGTGGAGGAGGTAGAAGAGCAACCAGATGCTGTTGTCGGTAAGTTTTTGGTTAAGACATTTACCGCAATAGTTCTTTTCGATACTGGAGCATCACATTCATATATTTCAAGGGGATTCATAAATAGACATAGGATGTCCACCCGAGTTCTTAAGATCCCCATGTTAGTAAGTTCACCTGGAGCAGATTATATGGCACACCAAGGATGTTTTCAGACGCCATTAATCATAGGACGCCACACTTTCCCCTCTGACCTAATAGTTCTGGAGTCACAAGGATTGGATGTGATATTAGGTATGGATTGGCTATCGAAGTATGGAGGTAATATTGATTGTGCCAGTAAGTCTATTTTGCTCACCACCCCGGAGGGAAAAAGGATTAAGTATGTATCTAGGCATTCGCCTACAAGGACTCAAGTACATTCTCTCACGGGAGTTGGTCAGGAGGATGTGCCAGTAGTGAAGGATTATCCGGATGTGTTTCCAGAGGAGTTACCTGGCATGCCACCGGATAGAGATATAGAGTTTTTGATTGAACTTTTGCCAGGCACCGGGCCAATTTCTAAGAGACCATATAGGATGCCCGCAAAAGATTTGGAGGAGATAAAGAAACAGATTAAGGAGTTACTGGATAAAGGATTCATACGCCCAAGTTCTTCGCCTTGGGGTTCGCCAGTTCTTCTAGTGGAGTAGAAGGATGGATCCTTAAGAATGGTTGTTGATTACCGAGGACTGAATGAAGTAACGATCAACAAGTACCCACTGCCAATGATCAATGATCCGTTCGATAGATTGCAAGGAGCTAAGGTATTTTCCAAGATCGATCTGCGATCAGGGTACCATCAATTGAAGATCCGAGAGCAGGATATACCTAAGACGGCCTTTACCACTAGGTATGGGTTGTACGAGTATACCGTTATGTCATTTGGTCTGACAAACCCACCGGCATACTTTATGAACCTGATGAACAAAGTGTTTATGGAGTATTTGGATAAGTTCGTCGTAGTGTTCATAGATGATATATTGATCTTCTCGAAGGATGAAGAGGAGCATGCAGAGCATTTGCGATTGGTGTTGGAGAAGCTTAGAGAACATCAGTTATATGCCAAGTTTAGCAAATGCGAGTTTTGGTTGAAGGAAGTCGGATTCCTCGGACATGTTATATCCGGAGAAGGAATAGCAGTAGATCCCGCTAAGGTGGACACTGTGACTCATTGGGAAGCACCGACGACAGTTGGAGAGATCCGGAGTTTTCTTGGCCTTGCAGGATACTACCGGAGATTCATCGAGAATTTCTCGAAGATTGCAAAGCCAATGACGGAGTTGTTAAAGAAGGACACCAAGTTCATGTAGACAGAAGAATGTGAGGCCAGTTTTCAGGAATTAAAGAAAAGGTTGGTCTCGTCCCCTGTGTTCACTCTGCCAGATCAACATAAGGATTATGAGGTGTACTGCGACGCTTCACGTCGAGGACTTGGAGCAGTTCTTATGCAGGAAGGAAGAGTTGTTTCATATGCTTCACGACAACTAAAACCTCATGAGCTGAACTATGCCACCCACGATTTGGAGTAGCAGCCGTAGTGCATGCATTGAAGACATGGAGACACTTTCTTATTGGGAACCATTGTGAAGTATATACGGACCACAAGAGTTTGAAGTATATATTCACTCAGAAGGAGTTGAATCTTAGGCAAAGGAGATGGCTGGAACTCATTAAGGATTATGACATGAGATTACATTATCACCCCGGAAAGGCTAACGTAGTAGCCGATGCGCTAAGCCGTAAGAGCCATGCCAATACCCTAATGATGGAGGAGTTTCCACAGGAGTTAGCCGAGGACCTAAGAGAACTACGTTTGGAGATAGTTCCGAGAGGCTATGTAGCAATGCTAGAAATCCAGTCTACCCTGATGGATAAAATCAGATAAGCTCAGAAAGCTGACAAGGAGGTTGTCGCTATAAAGGAGAGGATGAGCGAAGGAAAAGTTAAATGTTTTCGTGAGGATGAACACGACACCCTATGGTTTGAGGATCGAATCTATGTGCCCAATGACCCGGAGATCAGGAAGTTGATTTTACAAGAGGCCCATGATTCGCCATACTCGATTCACCCAGGAAATACTAAGATGTATTGGGATTTGAAGGATATTTTCTGGTGGACCGGTATGAAGAAGGATATTGCGGAGTATGTAGCAGTTTGTGATGTGTGTCAAAGAGTAAAGACAGAACATCAGAAGCCAGCAGGATTGTTACAACCTATGCCAATACCCGAATGGAAGTGGGAGAAGCTTGCCATGGATTTTATCACCAGATTGCCCAGGACCAAAGCAGGATATGATTCAATCTAGGTAGTAGTAGACCGATTGACGAAGGTAGCCCACTTTATCCCTGTGAAAACCACATATACCAGTGCAAAGTTGGCAAAGATATACATGAACAGAATTGTATGTCTGCATGGAGTTCCGAGGAGCATCGTATCAGATAGAGGAACCCAGTTTACCTCAAAGTTCTGGAATCAGTTACATGAAACTTTGGGTACTAGGCTAGAGTTTAGCACATCGTTTCACCCGCAGACAGATGGACAGACGGAGAGAGTAAATCAGATTTTGCAGGATATGCTAAGAGCCTGTGCATTAGATTATGGATCTAGTTGGGATGACAACTTGCCCTATGCGGAGTTCTCATACAACAACAGTTACCAAGCCAGTTTGAAGATGGCACCGTTCAAGGCATTGTATGGAAGGAGATGCCGAACACCGTTGTCGTGGGACGAAGTTGCAGACTGACAGTTGTTCGGACCAGACCTAATCAAAGAGTCTGAGGAGAAGGTGAAGTTGATCCGAGATAGACTGAAAGTAGCTCAGTCCAGGCAGAAGAGTTATGCAGACTCGAAGCACAAGGAGATAACCTATGAGATCGGAGACAGAGCCTACTTGAGAGTATCGCCTCTGCGAGGAGTTAAACGTTTCGGAGTTAAAGGGAAGTTAGCCCCGAGATTTTTGGGACCTTACCCTGTTTTGGAACGCATGGGAGAGGTTGCCTATAAGTTGGAATTGCCCGAAGGATTGTTAGGAGTGCACGACCTATTTCACGTTTCGCAGCTTAAGAAGTGTCATGCGGAGATGGCCGATATACCGCTTATAGACACAGTACCCCTGGAAGCAATTCAGTTGGACAGTGATCTGACCTACGAGGAGAAGCCTATTAAGATTCTCGAATTTTTGAGCAGAGTTACTCGCAGCAAGGTTATCAAGTTTTGCAAAGTTCAGTGGAGTCACCACACCGAGGAAGAAGCCACCTGGGAATGAGAAGATGATCTATGCAAGGACCACCCACACCTGTTCTCTAGCCAAGTCGAATCTCGAGGGCGAGATTCATTCTAAGGGGGGTAGGTTTGTAACATCCCAAATTTTCAATTTGGAATGTTATACATAGATCATATTGCATTTGCATGTTTTTGCATTTTGTTCGTGGAGTTCCTCGAAATTCTAAGCAACTCAAGGACCTACGGAGAGAGTTGGGGATTTTACCGTTTTCGTATTTGAGTTCGCTCGAGTACCGGTACGAGGACAGTGTGATTCTAATTATTTTTCTCTCCTAAAAATATTTCTAAATACAAAATATGAGCGGAGATAATATGACTTCTCCACAATAACAGAATTATTGGAGGAAAAATGTTAAAATCACTTTTGTTATTTTTCTGGATTTAATTGCGGATTTATTTGCATAGGAAAAATACGCATTTCCCAAAATTGCATTTAGGTCCGGGAAAAATGTTCACTTTGTCCTAAATATTATTAGAGGACGGTGAAAATTTATTTCGGGAATTTTGGTGTCCGTTTGGTATTTCTTTCGATAGTTTTTCTACGTCGGGACTCTTTTTAGCAAAAAAAAGGGAAACCGACTAGGAGTCTTACTAGCCCAGGACTCTGGGCTTTATAACTCGCCCGACCCGGCCCGTCGCCCCCAGCCCGCAGCCGCCCCCTGCCCCCAAACCCTAGCGCGCCGCCGCCGCTGCCGCCGCCCGCGCCGCACACCGCCGCCGCCACCGCCGCCCCGCGCCGCTGCCACCGCCGCCCGCCGGAGCCGCCGCCCCGCCCGCCGGATCCCACCTCCGTCGCCGAGGTATACGCCGCCGCCGCCATCGGTTTTCTTAAAGAGAACCGATCGGTTTTTTTAGGAAAAACCCTAGATCTGTTTTTTTAGAATAGATCGGTTCGGTTTTCGTCGGTTTAGTTATTTAGCGGACGTTCGTCCGTACGTTCGTTTTAACGAACGGTTTTCGTTATTTAACCGCAGACAGCGAACGTTCGTTCGTTAGCCTGTTCGTCGTTTTTCTTTTTCGGGGTATTTATCCGCGGTTATTTCTGCCCTCATCTTGTTTCGCGTTTTGCTTTTCGCTCGAGAGTCGGAATCAGGTGATTCAAAATCCCAGATCTTCGTCTTGAAGCCCTCTTTACGTTTAATCAACTTGAACAAAGTTTTGACTACTGTAAAATTTGACTTTAGGCCAACTAGTAAACCGAAGCTCGTTTCTTTCGCAGTTTGAGTTTCGTTGCTTCTTTCGAGTTGATTCTTTTTGCAAACCGGAGTTCTTAAGTTGAACTTTCTGGTTAGATCTCTTATTTGAGTTTTACCCGTGCATTAGTTAAGTACTTATTGTGTGCTTGTTTGATTGCGATAGAGTACCCGGAGTGCGCCGCTTGCTACTTTGAGTCTCTAGGTTTTGCGGATCATCAGCAATGCAAGTAACACTTTGATCATGCTTTCCAATTACCCAGTTTTCATTGCATTAGTCCAACCCTCACACATTGCATGAGTAGGATCAATTAACTTGTGGGATTGGGATGTAGTTTGAGGTAGTACCTATTACCTGCATTGCATTCAAACCCTTGGGAGTTACTTCTACGTTTGCTTTTAGGACATGCTATGCTCGTAGACGTGGTTTGGGTTTGAGTGAAATCCATGACAGATGTGAGTTGTTAATTAATGGTTCAACTTAAGGTGGCAACATTAATACACATCTGGGTGGATTGAGGCATCTGGGTATTCCAGTGATTGCCTGTTTTTCTTTTGGACCGCCACCCAGGCTCAAAGGGATCATGAGATTTTTCATACTAGAAACTTCCGTGTGCAGCCACATGCCAATATGGGCTCTGGCATAGTTGAGTAAGTTGTGGGAAACCTTTCCATGATGGGCTAGCAGATGTAGTGGGTTTTGTAGGTGTACCGGTCTATCTATCTAGTTAAGGGGACCTCTTCGGAAAGACTGTGTCTCGGTCATCCGTTTCTCAAACACCATGCAGTGCGAGAAACCAAACGGAGGCGATCGAGTCTTGTGGGGAAAAGTGCACAAACCTTTGCAGAGTGTACAAACTGATCATGATTAACCGTGTCCCCGGTTATGTACGTCTTGAGTATCTAGTACTTGGATTATCATGTGAATCTCATCATGTTACTTTAATTAATTTTGTTGGGTTTAATGATTATTTTAATTGGGGTTGAGAGGATGTCTATCTTCTCAACGATGTTTGAACTACCATGATAGTTAATTAAAATATATTCCTTTGAAGTAGGGAAAAATTGGCTTTACGCAAAATCTTAACCATAGAGCTTTCCACCAGCCATATTGCATATAGTATAGCTTTACTTCTATTGCATTCTCTTGTGTTACCTTGCCGGCATATTCCATGTGCTGACCCGTTTTCGGGCTGCAACATTTCATGTTGCAGACTTTTCAGACGACGAGTAAGATGCCCTTTTAGGTCGTGGTTCTATACTCAGTGATGCCGCTGGAGTTGATGGACTCACTTATCTTCCAAGCCTTCCGCTGTTATCGCGTTAGATGGCCTTCAGCCATATTATTTGTAATAATTCATCGTTGGACTATCGATGTAATAAGTGTGTGATTGCTACTCTGTTATAAATCCTTCAAGTACTGTGCGTGTCAGCATTATTGATCCAGGGATGACACTGATGCACAGAGATCAGACTGTTTGAGGTCTAGTCGCTACAGAAACTCACGGCATGCATGCATGCATTGTATTTAATGCAGCGGTAAACACAATTTTTTGAAATATATCGAGTGCACTGCTTTGATGTGTCGCGTCAACTCCTACAACAATAGGGCTAGACCAAAAGCTCGTAGCTCGCGAGCTTAGTGAACGCTCGATAGCTCGGCTCATTAAGCTCATAGCTCGCTTCTTAATGAATAAAGCCGATCATTGATTTCAGCTCGTTAAGCTTAATGAGCTTAATAAACGAGCTAACGAGTTTCATGAGTTGCTCGTTAAGCTCGTTAGTAACAACACAATACATATATCATCTTACGTGACAAAAAATGTAGCACCTCAGCCCATGTATTCAGTCTAATCGACATAGGAGGCAACAAAATAGTGCATTTCTCTTTGTAATCACCATATTTAATCTTAAACCCCACAATTACACACTCATCTTGTAGACCATAACACATTATAATCTGTTAACGAGCGCTCACAAGCTTAGCGGGCTTCAAATGAACTGAGCCAAGCAGGGGTTTCTGCTTATTAATCTTAATGACCTTAACGAGTTGAGTCTTAATGAGCACGAGCTTAACGAGTTGAGTCTTAACGAGCACGAGCTTAACGAGTGAGGGAGTCCTGGATCGAGGGGTCCTCGGGAGGCCAGATAACTCTTGGTGGGCCGAACTGCTGGGCTGTGAAGATCATAGTCGAAGATCATCTCTCGTATCTGGATAGGACTCATGTTATCGTATAATGGAAAGTTTTAGGTTCGGGTGTAATCTTTCCTTCCTCTGCAAGATGGCATGTACAAACCCTAGGCCCCTCCGGTGTGTATATGAACCAGAGGTTTTAGTCCGTAGAGGCTAATAGAGAGAAACACAAATCCTCATAGGCTAGACTCTAGGGTTTAGCCAATACGATCTCGAGGTAGACCAACTGTTGTATTCATATTCATCCATATTAATATAGCAGGAAGTAGGGTTTTACCTTGATCGAGAGGGCCTGAACCTGGGTAAACATCGTGTCCCCAGCCTCCTGTTACCATCAATCCTCAGACGCATAGTTCGGGATCCCCTAGCCAAGATCCGCCGGTTTTGACACCGACATTGGTGCTTTAATTGAGAGTTCCACTATGTCGTCGACCGAAGGACTGATGGATCGCGTCACCAACAACGACGACGACACCGAGGGAATTTTCCCTCCTGGCCAACTTTTTGTGTTCAGCGGCTTCATGCTCCATGCCGACACAGAAGGCCACCTCGAGCAGATTGAGAGCTACGCCCCTGGCCACCAAGTCAGATTTGGAAGCTTAAACTACGTTGCCGATATCCGTGGAGACTAGATCTTCGACGGATTCGAGCCCACGGCAACCTCTCTCTGCCATCACGATGAATACGATCTAGCTTTGTCATTGGATAAGGAAATAGCACCTGCAGCAGTTCTGGCCCTCGATCCGGAACAAATCGCGTCGTCCAAAGATGGGAAGCTCAACCCCGCCACGGAAGCCGCAGACTCCATGGCGTTGGAGCCGCACACGGACCCAACTATAAGCAAGCTGTGTGTTATTGGATCCCCGGACTCAACTCTGGCCTCAGAGTCCGAATCACGCGCATCTATGCCCTTTAAGCTCAATCAGGCGTCTATCGCCGAATTCAGTGCTGCAGATATCTTTCAGCATTCACCCTTTGGCGACATGTTAAAGTCGTTAAGATCCCTCTCCCTAGATGGGGACACACAGCCGCATTGTATCCAGTTCGAACTAGAGGCTGATGGAGAATTTTGTTCCCCGCCCACTTGGTAGCCACGGTTGAAGATCTAACTGATCTACTTGACTACTCTTCCGAAGACTTCGAAGGGATGAACCTCGAAGCCGAAGCAGATCCATATCAAAGCCGGTCCGTAACCGGGCGATGGACAGCTGAGTCTTTATACGACGTGTACATGGTGGATACACCTAAGGAGAAGGAGGGCGATGACGAACACGATCCCTTAGAGGACAAGCCTATCGAAGAACCTCCCAAACGTCGGCGTCCAATGCGCCAAACCAAATCTCGTAAAGGAAAAGATAGCAACACTGTCACTAACGACGATGATATTCCGGAACAAGCCGAAGAACCCACAGACCCAGTGATGGAGCAGGAGAAGACAGAGGACGGCGAACAGAGTCCTAAGCCTCTGTCCGATGACAGCGATGCCGAAGATAGTAATTACGAACCTGTCTCCGAAGAAGAAGTTAGCCTAGGCGACGGCGAATACATCGTCCCAGAAGAACCCTCAGAACAAAAGTGCTTCCCTCGGAGGCTTATTGCCACCGCAAGGAGCCTGAAAAAGCAGCAGAGACGGCTTCGACCCGCACGGGACACGCTCAATGATAGATGGAATGAGGTGCTAGACGCCGACCAAAAACATGGCCACAACGACCAAACCAAAGGCTATCCGAAGCGTAAACTGCTGCCTGAATTTGACGATGAGCCCATTGTGCCCATAACGCTGAAGAATAACACCGCCGATAAGCCGGACCGACCACCTCGCAGACGGGACAGAGTTGCTAGCAACGGTGTACACAATCCCACACCACCACCCCATAAAGGAAAGGAGGATGCGGCTCAAGTCCGGAAACACGATCTGCGTGAGGACCTGAACAAAAAAGCTAGCAAGACTAGGTCTATCTACGGACCTAGAGACCGGGCTCACGCACGGGACGGCGGCTATCAAGCCAATCGCGTCAGTAATATACCACTTCGGGGTCAATACCGAACATCACAACCATCGGACATATGCCATGACATAGTAAAATACAGAGGCGTCGCACACCCTCTGTGCTTTACCGATGAGGTGCTGGATCATGATTTTCTAGAAGGGTTTAAACCCGTGAACATCGAAGCGTATGATGGAATGACGGATCCTGCCGTCTGGATAGAAGACTTTATTCTTCACATCCACATGGCTCGAGGAGATGATCTCCACGCCATTAAATATCTACCCCTCAAGCTGAAAGGACCAGCTCGACACTGGCTAAACAGCCTCCCAGAGAACTCCATTGGGAGTTGGGAAGAACTTGAGGACGCTTTTTGGGCCAATTTTCAAGGGACTTATGGCTGGCCCTCGGACGCTGACGATCTAAGTCACATCATCCAACAACCCGGAGAGTCAGTCCGCAAGATTTGGAATTGGTTTCTCACTAAGAAGAACAAAATCGTCGACTGTTCGGACGCTGAAGCCTTAGCAGCCTTCAAGAACAGTGTCCGGGACGAATGGCTAGCCAGACACCTCGGACAGGAAAAGCCAAGGACAATGGCAGCCCTAACTACACTCGGTGAGGATAGCTGGTTAGCTCGTAGCAGCACCAGTGACCCTGGAACATCTGAAGTCAGGGACGGTGATGGAAAGCCACGACGTAACAAAAACAAATGTCGAAACAACGCTGGAAGCCCGGATGATACAGCGGTAAACGCCGGATGTAGCGGCTCCAGACCCGGTCAACGGAAGAAGCCATTTAAAGGCAACAAAGATGGTCCATCTAGTCGGGACAAAATATTAGATAGGCCTTGCCAAATCCATGGCACCCCAGAGAAACCTGCAAACCATACCAACCGTAATTGTTGGGTCTTCAAGCAGGCCGGCAAGCTCAATGCCGAACACAAGGGGAAGGAGCCTCAGAGCGAAGACGAGGACGAACTTCGCCAGCTGAATACAGGGGGACAGAAAATTTTTCCACCGGAGGTTAAAACAGTGAACATGATATATGCCACGCATATCCCAAAGAGGGAGCGCAAGAGCGCACTCCCAGATGTCTACGCCGTAGAGCCCGTTGCCCCAAAATTCAACCCATGGTTGGCATGTCCGATCACTTTCGATCGCAGGGATCATCCGACTAGTATTCGTCATGGGGGTTTGGATGCACTAGTGCTCGACCCAATAATCGATGGATACCATCTCACCTGAGTCCTCATGGATGGCGGCAGCAGTCTTAATCTGGTATATCAGGACACCGTCCGCAAGATGGGGATAGACCCGTCAGGAATCAAGCCAAGCAGCACAACCTTTAAAGGAGTGATACCGGGCATAGAAGCCCGCTGCACGGGCTCTTTAACATTGGAGGTCATATTCGGCTCTCTTGATAACTTTCAAAGTGAAGAGTTAATCTTCAACATAGCTCCATTCCGAAGTGGCTATCGCGCTCTACTCGACAGAACGGCCTTCGCCCGCTTTAATGCAGTCCCATATTATGCTTATCTAAAGCTTAAAATGCCTGGACCACGTGGCGTCATCACGGTCAATGGAAATATGGAGCGCTCTCTCCGTATGGCGGAGGACACTGCGACCTTAGCATCCGAAGTCCAAAACGGCCTATTCAAGCCGGATAATATGTCGGTTGCAGACATAACTAAACGTGTCCGGCACACGCCTAAGTGTGGTAGCTCAGATGAACCTGAGCTAGATTAGCAGCTACGCCCCCATCCACTGCCGCATAAGGTGATAGCACATGAACCTCGAGTGCATAATTATGCCTTAAAAATCCCTTGGGCGGCGCTGGGGGCACACTGCATATAATCCATAGTTCGGCTTGACCCTATTAGGACTCTAAACTTATCTTTTTAGGTTCATTAAACGAACCAGTCTTGTCATGGCCACACTGGATTTCTTTTTCTTTTCCAGGTCTCTTTTTCTTTTAAAGATGGCCATCGTACTCCCCCTATAAGGACACATTACAGAGGAGGAAACGACGCAGACGTGCAGCAGGGACCCGTGCTAAGGTTTCTTTTTTAGATAAGACCCTGTGTAAACCATTTTCTCTTTCTTATTATATACTTTTCTGGCATGTAAAATGTCCAAGAAAGTTATCAGCATTATCTGTAAGCTTATGGCTCGCCGTACTATAAAGGGATATTAATAGAGCAGCTTGATTCGCATCATGTTTGGAGTTTTATTCACTCACCATAAATGTTCTCTCCCCACATCAGATTGCCACATCTGCCTTGTCAATAACGGTCCATTACAAGGGGCTGAATTCAGCCCAGTATATGTCGAAAAGACCGAACACCTATAGGGAGTGTTCGGCGACCTGGATGTTTGCCTTATATGCATCAGTTCTGAGTCATGTCTTGGGTCAATAGTTGGGTTGCCCGGCTCCTGTGCTTACCCCTACGTTCCCGATTGTTTGGCTAGGGTGTAAAGGGAGAACTAGTGCGATTGTACTTCTGGCTTGTCCTGTCAAGTACCTCAGTAGAGAAAGCCGAAACTGACCGTCATGATAGGCGAGAACATGGTTTGTAATCCTGTTGGGGATATAAGTATTTCATATGACCCACCCTGGAGGGGCCGGGTTACCCGATGGCGGTTCATGGGCCAAGCCTAGAGGCATGATAAAGGTGGCGGTTTAGATGAGGGCCCAAGGCCTGAGGCGGCTTAAAGCCTGTGAGTATCAACCACCATATATGTGACTTGTATTGTAAGGCATGTAACAAGAGTCATCGGGCCGGACACGATTGTATGAGCCAGTCGGGACTCCGTAGGCTACAGGGCGTCAACCCGTGTATATAAGGGGACGACCCGGCAGCGGTTTAGGGCAAGAAACAACAGATCGAGAGCTAGGCAAGAGCATCTGCTCCCTAGCAATCGACACCCCAGCAATTCCACCTCAAAATGGATTAGGTTTTACCCTCACCGCAAGGGGCCGAACCAGTATAAACTCCCCGTGTCTTTTGTCCCGTTTAATCCCTTTAAGCTAACCACGTCGCTATGGCTTCGTAATCAAGTCCTTCCCCTAGGACATCTGCCGTGACAACTCCATGATAGTTGGGGCCCACCGTGGGGCCCGAACCCACGACCACAAGGTCAACTCCATCGGGTCATGGGCGGAGCTGAAGGCCAAGTTTATCAAGCTCTTCAAGGATACATGCAAGCAGCCGATGTCAATTGTGGATCTAGACTCGTGTGAATCAACGACCAGTTGGGTGCGCCGGGTCTCAACCATCATGCATTCTTCAGATAAGATCAACGTCGAATCTGCGATACTAACGTTGGAGAAAAATTGTCGTTTCCCTCTGCTCAAGCTGAAATTGGGGCGACTTAAGGGCCATTGTGGTGATATGGGGGAGCTTATGGCGGCTTTGGTCAAATATGCTGACTCTGATAGTACCAAGGACCCCGAGTCTGAGGCTGAAAGACTAGGAAAGGGAAAGAAGAGTAATGACCAGGGAGGACATCAGTATAACTCGGCCAATCAACACAGTGGCAATAAACGCAAGGTTGATACTTTTCTAGCTAATACTGGGGCACGTAATTTTAACCAGCATCGCAAGGGGAAGCCGTCTCCAAGATATAACATCGATGAGGTGATGAACAAGCCATGTCCAAAGCATGGAACGGACGAAAAGCCGGCTACACATATGTGGAAGGACTGCAGTATCATGGGGTCTTACAGGGATATCATTCAGAACAATTATGGACCGAACAGCGGTTCAGGATCCAGGTCATGGAGGCGGTGGCTCAAACTCCGGTTTTCAAGGCCAGGGTAATCAAGGTGGCAACAACCAGCAAAATAGTCAAGGGAATCAGCAGCAATCTGGTTATCAGAGTAATCCGAAGCAGTTGAGCAGCGGGCAGTACCATGTCTTCACCACAAGTCTATGCAAGTGGGAGCAGAAGCTTCACAAAAGGGCGGTGAATGCTGTTGAGCTGGCAGTTCCCCGTTACTTGCGATGGTCTGAGCAGCCCATTGTGTGGAGCCGTGAAGATCGTCCACCCCGAGTTGATAATCCGGGTCAGCTAGCTCTAGTGGTGGCACCCCGGGTCGGAGGATACAAGTTCACTAAGGTGCTCATGGATGGAGGTAGTAGCATCAATATCCTTTATTATAACACCTTCCGTCGTATGGGGTTAACTGACAAGAAACTTAGGCCGTCCAACACAGTCTTCCATGGAGTCATGCCTGGTAAGTCAGTGTACCCAGTGGGCAAAATTGATTTGCAGGTATCCTTTGGGGATGAGTATGATGCTAGGATGGAAGTTTAACATTTAAGGTTGTTAGGATACACAGTCCATACCATGCTCTATTCGGAAGGGTAGCTTACGCTAAGTTCATGGCGAGGTCATGTTATGTTTATTTGCAGCTCAAGATGCCGGGTCACAAGGGGACCATTACAATGCATGGGAGTCGTACGATAGCTTTGGAATGTGAAGAAGGCAATGCGGCTTACACGGAGTCAGTTTGCGCCACAGAGGAGCTTAAGTTTTACAAAGATAATGTTGACCCGACAGATATGACATCCTTAAAGAAACTGACCACAGAGCATGACCCGTTGTTGAAATTTAAATCGGCGGACGATACCAAGTTGGTTGATTTTGTTCCTGGTGACTCATCTAAGCAGTTCAGCATCGGTGCCAATCTGGATCCGAAATAGGAAAGCGCGCTCATCGAGTTCATCCGTGAGAACCGGGACATCTTTGCATGGAAGCCTTCAGACATGCCGGGTGTATCGAGAGAACTCGCTCAACACACTCTTAATATTGATCCGAAGTTTAAGCCGGTCAGACAGTTTCTTCGCTGTTTTAATGAATAGAGATGGAAGGCCATTGGTGAAGAGGTGGCCCAGCTCTTGGCGGCCGGATTCATCGTTGAAGTTTTTCATCCTGAGTGGTTGGCTAACCCGGTTTTGGTGCTTAAAAAGAATGGCACGTGGCGCATGTGTTTGGACTACACAGATTTAAACAAGGCTTGCCCAGCTGACCCATTCGCCCTCCCCCGTATTGATCAGATCATTGATGCTACGGCGGGTTGTGAGCGTTTGTGTTTTTTGGATGCGTATTCTGGGTATCATTAGATCAAGATGGCAATTAAGGACCAGGAGAAGACGGCTTTGATCACTCCATTTGGAGCCTTCTGCTATGTGTCTATGCCTTTCGGGATTAAGAGTGCTCAGACAACTTACCAGCGGTGCGTACAGAATTGCCTGCACGGCCAGATTGGGCGCAACGTTCATGCCTATGTGGATGACATTGTGGTCATGTCCAGAAAGAAGGAAACCCTCATCGACGACTTAAAGGAAACGTTTGACAATCTTCGGGTGTATAAGATGATGCTTAACCCGGCCAAGTGTGTTTTTGGCGTTCCAGCAGGCAAGCTCTTTTTTTGGTTTTTGAGCGAGGCATCGAGGCTAGCCCGGAGAAAATCAAGGCCATTACCTCCTTGGCAAGACCGAAGTGTGTCAATGATGTCCAGCGGTTGGCAGGATGGTGATAACCCTCAACCGTAAGGGATCGAGATAGTCTTCGCGGGTAAGAATAACCCAATTTATAGATTCGACACACGGGGAGCCAAAGAGTATTTATAAGCTTTGACAGTTGAGTTGTCAATTCAACCGCACCTGAAATATACTTACTTGCAACAAAAGATAAGTGGTAACGGTGATATGATAGTGATGGTGGTGATAGCAAAAGTGAACAGCAAAAGTAACAACTAATAACCAGCAGGATTGAAACACTGTAGGCTAGGGAGATGGATGGTTGGGCGCTGCATGGATGAGATACATCATGAATCTAACTTGGGGAAGGCACACAGAAAAGTAATGATCATCTAGGCAAATATCAAACATTAGGCATGTATCCCACAGGTAGTTGTACGTGCTTGCAATAAGAACTTGCACAACATCTTTTGTCCTACCATCCCGCTACGAACGGGGCCAAAAGGAACTTATGGAGATTAAGGTACTCCTGTCAAAGAGCACCGGAACAAAGCAATAAACTCAATGGATACATGGAATCCTCAAATTATGGACCATCCCCTTTGGTGTCCCAAGCTGTCACCTTTGGGATCGCCGGATCCGGACCATAATAGGTGCAAACAACTCATAGATAGGATCAAGAACACAAATATATTCATGCAAACACATAGGGTTCAGATCTGAAAACATGGCACCCGGGCCCAAAGTGACAAGCATTAAGAGCAACAAGTTGAAGCAAAGATGATAAACACCAAAGTAGATGATAGGCAACATGCCCCCGACAATCTGATAAACTATTACATGATCTAACTCATCCAATCCCTACCATCCCCTTTGCCTACAGCAGGGAATTACTCACACATGGAAGGAGAAGTCATGGAGGGAGGATGGAGTGGTGATGATGATGACGATGGCGACGATCTCCCCTCTCCGGAGGCCAAATCAGCCTCCAGATTAGCCCTCCCGAAGAAGAATAGAGGGTGGCGGTGGCTCCGCGACGGAAACTGGAAAAACGACTTCTGTTCTGGGGTTTCCTCGCCACGGGAATAAATAGGAGCCAAGGTAGGGCACCAGAGGGGGGAGGACCCTCCCAGGCGGCCTCCTGGCGCGGCCAGGGGTGGGGCCGCGCCAGCAGGGCGCCTGGGCCCCCCTGGCTGCCCTCTGGCCCCACTTCTGGCACAATGGCCCTTCGGGTGCATGGATTTTCTGTGATTTTTCTTGGAATTTTCTGAGACACCTAAAAATCCATTTTCCCGCACACAATAAAACCATACAGGCAGCTCTGCTGAAAACATCGTTAGTCCGGGTTAGTTTAGTTTAAATCATGCAAGAATGAGGGCAAAACAATAGCAAAAGTGTTTGGAAAAGTAGATACGTTTGAGACGTATCAACTCCCCCAAGCTTAGCATATTGCTTGTCCTCAAGCAATTCAGTTCAACGAACTGGACGCGAAAAAGAAAACTTTGACAAACTCTTTTGCTTCATTAGATGTATATAAGCATGTACTACGAAAAGAGTCTAGCAAGTATTGAAACAATGCTATGAGGACAATGCACGAAGCAATCCTTCTTTCAAGTGACCAATCACAAATAACTAAAAGTAAATAATATGCTACTGAAAATCAAGACAAGATTACATTGCACATAGCTTGAACATACTAGAGTGGTATCTCGCTAGCCTCCATGAGTGAAGCAAAACATAAATGCAGAAACTCCTCCAGAGTTTTAAAGGAGACTAGAACTAAGAATTTCAGAATAAATAATACCACAAGCATGCAGAAGACAATGTAATACTTTGGGATAATGCACATTACACTCAGAATGACAATTATGCTCTCCTAGTTGGTGCTTTGAAGAAAGAAAGTGGAGACTCTCGAACCGTGGAATTTGATGGCGAGGTTGAAAACCCGTGGTTGGAAGCAAAGACTAAACATGTACCAGAGCTCTTGGTTTTGAAAACAGAGGTAAAAATGATTTTGGGAGGTGCATATTTCGTTAACGAATGCTAGTAGACAACCCAATCACTTCTTATGCTAGACATGTTTCAAGGAACGGCTCCCAAGATGGGGACGATCACATCCCCTTAATCTCCTTTGTTTATCACTACCAAAGTTTTCTGATTTCTCATAAACAAAGCGTGAAGGAGGGTTTGTTGGTTGTGATTATCTTTTGTGAGCTGGGCGCACTCATGCCAGTCCCTCCTCGTATTAGGGGTTTGCAGATTAGACATGCAATTCCGGGATAAAACATGTCCAACATAAGAAGATCATGAATTACCTACTACTTCCTCATGAGCTAAAACAGAGGCACAAAACAGGAGTAAATTTGAATAATTTCGAGATGGTACAAGAAAGTCTTCGTTAGGATGGCCGGTAAACACCACATAGGAAGGTATGGTGGACTCATATGGAATAACTGGTTTGAAAGGATTAGGATGCACAAGCAGAATTCCGCTTAGTGCGAGCGAAGGCTAGCAAGAGACTGGGAAGCGACCAACTAGAGAGCAATAACAGTCATAATCATGCAGAGCGACAAAGCAACATTGAATTGGGCATGAAAGTGATGTAACTATTCTGAAACTCAAAGATCATCAAGGCAAAGCAGACTTTTTAGTCTTAAACATGTGTAAACATGTGCCAAGTCAATCCAAGAATTCTCCGAAGGGAAATACCACCTTAGTATACCAAACTATGAACAATGCAATGCATGTAAATCATTTCAATAACACATTATATACTCTAGCTATTTGAGATTAGCCACAAGGAAAGCATGAACCACTGGGAAAGCATTGTGAACATAGCACTATGTCGCTACAAGCTGGTCTCTAGATCATAAGTACAGGCATATGTACAAAAGTAGAAACAAGAAGAGTTCATACCGGTTTTCCTTGTTGCTTCCCTTCCGTCGATCTTCATCATTACTGCCTTGTCACTTTGCACGATCGAACGTAGGAAATATAATTAAATGCCATCACGGACTCGAGCTGAACTCTGAAAACAAAGCAAACTAAAGAGAGAAAGGAAATCTTTTTGGGTTTTTTCAAAGGTTGAACGAAAGCAAAAGAAAGAGAAAATCTTTTTGTTGTTTTTGCAAAGAAAGAAACAAAGAAGAACGGGCAAAAACTTCGAAAAGATCAAAGCAAACAAAAATAAAACGTATAATACAATGGAAAAGTAAGAAGGGCACGTACTCCCCCAAGCTTAGGCTTTTGGCCTAAGTTGGTAGTAGCTACTGCCCCCACGAGCCTCCTGCTCTGGGGTGGTACTGGTGAGTCCAAGGGTCGTATAAGGATTCCGGCGCATACACCGAAGTCCTCGGATCCTCCCACGAAGAAGGGTCCGCACTCCAAGCAGAGGAAGACCCTTCACCAAACTGGGTGACGGTCCCCCCCTGAAAAGGTGGTAACTCACCGTGCTCCTCCTCGTCGGGCACAACCCCCTCCATGGGGTTATGAAACTGATGCTGGACCATGAACTCATCGAACTGGATAACATCAAAGGACCATCCGTTCCTGCGAGAAAAATCAAACAAAAGAGGTGCAGGTAGACGGATCTTGCGTTCCACAGTAGTTCCGAAACGCAAGATATAAACAAGGCTACCAAACTCAGAAGTCATGGTAACAAACTTATGCCTTTTCATAGCAGCAAGATCAAAACTTAAATAAGTAAAAGGCTTATCATCAGGGTGTGGGGTGCCTTTAAGATACTCTAAGATAAGTGTGGCATAAACGCCACCAAATAAATCTCCCTTGTTACCGTTCATAGCAAGGCGTCGAGCAATTAAGGCACCCACATTATAATCAAACCTCCCTGAAAGGGCGGTTGCCAGGATAGCAATATCCGGCGCAGAAATGCTGCTCGTGTTGTCACGAGCTAACACCCCTCTAGCAACATAATACGCAAAATACCTGAGGTGAGGGAATAAGATGCTGGAGATTTTTGACCGATGAATATCCCTTGTATCCATGCTGCAGAGAGAGTTGAAGACGGTTCTCAGCTCGGAGGGCTGAGAGGTCATCTTCGCCGTCCGCCCAACGTTTGGCACACCTATTATTTCACAAAACTTTTCCAAGGGCATGGTCAAAAGATTATTGTAAATTTTAAACTCAATAGAACTAGTATCAAGGTTATATCTAAAACTGTTAATGAAACCGGAGGTGAGTTTTTGATACTGAGCAACACGGCACGTGACGAGCCGTGTCAGACCTGCATTAGCACAAAGGTTATAAAACTCATCCTTAATTCCTGCAGCTTCAAGGAATTCATCACATGGGAACATCATCGCACGTGCTGGATTTGTGTCTTCCAACAACTCTAGGGGCACATGATCTTCATTGTAGCTCACCCTAGCAGTCAAGGGTGAAGCTGCGGCTCTAGTAACTCGATCAGAGCGCGCGGGCTTCTTCTTCTCAAGCCACCCCTTTGCCCTTCCTAACAAACTCATTTCTGATTTTTTTGGCAAATTACAAAAACAAGGATTTAAACAAAGTGGGTTAAGGCAAACTACTCAACTCACTTACCTAAGGCATAAACTTGCATCAAAACTTGGAAAATAAATTTCTACACATGCATGCAAGCTCATCTACACAGCACCAAGAACTACTAAATACTCACAAATGAAGCCACCAACCAAACATCTAATTGGAGGGGTAGAGGAGTTACATACCAGGGAGTATTTGTTCAAAATCTCAGCTCGAATGATAGGCTGTAGAGAGAGATTGAAAATTGCCTCCAAGAACAGCAAGAACGCAAGAACAGGTGCAGAACTCGTGTTTTCGGAGAGAAAGAGAGAGAGAGAGGAAGAAGACTCACCTGGAGGCGGGACCTGTGGGCCCCAGGCGCCCTATGGGCGCGGCCAGGGGGCAGGCCGCGCCAGCTGGCCGCCTGGGCCACTGGTGGCCCCCCCTGGTCAGCCCCAGGTGCCTCTGGGTCACTCCCGGCATGGAAATTTTAATTTTTATTTTTCAGGAATTTTTCTGAAAACTTCACTGTTGAAATTTTTTCGAAGTTCAAAAAGCTGCAAAACTTTCTGAAAACTTAAAGCAGTGATTAGTATTGTGAAGCTTCAAAAACACAAACACTTGGTACAGCAAGGAGAACAAAAGCTAAAACAAATGAAAACATAACAAGCTCAACTTTTTACCTATATAAAACATGCTCACTAGTAAGGTTGATCAAGTCTTACCAACAAACCGGCGATATATAGAGCAAAAAGTCCCACCTCTTACGAAGTGATCATTGCACCTTTACTTTAATGGACATTGTCCCCACCATAATAGTTTTGTATTTGTGGTGCACATGTAGTGGACAGTCCCATTCTCCAATCTTCACGGTCTCGATATTTTCTATAGAGTTGAGGCCATGCCTCTTGTCGGTCTTCTTTGGAAAATACACCGTGTGTTCTTTATCATTCACATTGAAGGTAACCTTTCCTTTATTGCAATCAATAATAGCACCTGCGGTGTTAAGAAAAGGTCTACCAAGAATAATGGACATCCTCCCATCCTCGGGCATGTCAAGCACGACAAAATCAGTAAGGATCAAACAATTAGCAACTTCTACGGGAACATCCTCACAAATACCTATCGGGACGGCTGTTGACTTGTCAGCCATCTGAAGAGAGATATCTGTAGGAATTAGTTTCTCTAAACAAAGCCTCTTGTAAAGAGAGAAAGGCATAACACTCACTCCTGCTCCAAGATCACATAAAGCAGTTTTGACATAATTATTCTTTATGGAGCAAGGAATGGTGGGTATACCTGGATCACCAAGCTTCTCAGGAATCTTGCCACTGAAAGAGTAGTTAGCAAGCATAGTAGATATTGCTTCATTAGGAACTTTTCTTTTATTAGTAACAATATCTTTCATATATTTTGAATAGGGAGGTAACTTAATAGCATCAGTCACAAAACTTATTGTAATGCTCTTCTTCTTTAGATTTGAGAGACTTACCTGGAAAGGGCATGGGTTTCTGTATCCATGGTTCTCTTTCCTTCCCATGTCTTCTTGCGACGAAGTCTTCTCTAGTGTACTTCTTGCGTTTGTCAGGTGCTTCTTCTTCTCGAACTTCAGGCGGATCATTCTTCTCCTTATCCTTATCTTCAGGTTCGGCACCGTCTTCAGTCTCAGCATCGGAGGTAGATATACTGTTGGGATCAACAGCTGGCTCTTCACTTGTAATAGGATCATTGGAATTGTCAGCCCCCTTGTGTTTCTTCTTCTTTGGAGAGCCAACAATTTCTTCTTCCTGCATTTGAGAATCTTGCTCGATTCTCCTCGGATGCCCCTCTGGATAGAGAGGATCTTGAGTGCTAGTTCCTCCTCGGGTCTTAATCCCGAAGGCCTGTAAATCATCTTGTTTGGTATTGTTAGCAAGCAAATCTTTTTGCACATTAGAAATTTGTTCAAGCTGAGTTTCAACCATATGAAAATGCTTCACAAGACATTTAACATCATTAACTGTTCTACCTAGAACATCAAGCAAACTTTTGATAGCAAGGGAATTATCATGCAATTGACTTTGTATCCTCTCATTAAAATGACTTTGCTTCATAATAAAATTATCAAGCTCATCTAAACATTGATCAGGAGGCTTACCATGAGGGATGTCACTTGCGTTGAAATCTAAAAGAGAGTGTATCTCTACCATAGGAGGGTGAGTGGTAGGCTCACACAACTCCTCAATAGGGGGTAGATTCTTCACGTCTTCAGTTTTAATACCCTTCTCTTTAATAGACTTCTTTGCTTCTTGCATATCTTCGGGGCTTAGAACAAGCATGCCCCTCTTCTTTGGTGGTGGAGGTGGTTCAGGGACGGACCAATCTTCATGGTTTTTGGCAATCCTGCCCATCAATTCTTCTGCATCGTCCGGTGTTCTTTTCCTGAAAACACAACCAGCACAACTATCCAAATAGGACCTGGATTCATCAGTTAGACCAGCATAAAATATATTGATTAATTCATTCTTAGGGACTCCATGTCCTGGTCTAGCCTGGATCAGACTACAGTACCTCCCTCAAGCTTTAGGGAGGTGCTCATCCTGCAACTGTTTAAAGTTATAAATTCTTTGTAAAGCAGCATGTTGCATATGAGCAGGAAAGTACTTATCAACAAAAGAGTGAGCTAAGTATTGAGGACTCTTAATGGAACCACATGGTAGGGCATCATACCATGTTTTAGCACCTTCCTTCAAAGAGAAAGGAAGAAGCTTAGTCACATAAAAGTTTCGTACCTTTTCATTCGTGGTAAACAAGCCACCCAACTCAGTGAGTTTGGTCAGGTGTGCAATAGCATCATCATTTTCTCTGCCATAAAAGGGGTCAGCTTCAACCATAGATATAAGTGAAAGATCAACAGAGAAATCATAATCAGGATCATTGATGCATATAGGAGATGTAGCAAATTCAGGATCAGGAACAGTCTTGTTCTTCAAGGAGTGTTTTTCAAGCAGCTTCTTAATAGCTTCAGGGTCAGAGTCGACAAACTCTGTCAGTTCCCTACATAAATCATCATCAAGCATAATGTAATCATCATCAAGGAGTCTCTCCTTGAGTTTACTCAAATCAGGATAATCATAAGTTCCACCAATAGGGTAGCGAGTAACAGGAATTTCAATTCCAGATTTTTTTGCAGCAGTAGCGATCTGTTTCTCAAGAGCATAACCAAGTGAACCAATATCATCAAGAGTAGTAGAAGCATCATCAAAAGTATCGGACATAGTAACAGATTCAGTAGAAGCATCATGTGGTGGTGGTGAGGCAAACTTACTCATAACAGAAGGTGAATCAAGTGTAGCACTAGTGTTTAGAACATTACCTCTTCTTGTAGTGGATAGTAAGATCGGAACCTTGGGGTCCCCTTTCTTACCCATAGCGGATGAAGTGCAGCAGGTAGGATACTTCAAGTAGACTTGTAAATATTGCTATGCTCCCCGGCAACAGCGCCAGAAAACGGTACTTGATAACCCTCAACCGTAAGGGATCAAGATAGTCTTCGCGGGTAAGAATAACCCAATTTATAGATTCGACACACGGGGAGCCAAAGAGTATTTATAAGCTTTGACAGTTGAGTTGTCAATTCAACCGCACCTGAAATATACTTACTTGCAACAAAAGATAAGTGGTAACGGTGATATGATAGTGATGGTGGTGACAGCAAAAGTGAACAGCAAAAGTAACAACTAATAACCAGAAGGATTGAAACACTGTAGGCTAGGGAGATGGATGGTTGGGCGCTGCATGGATGGGATACATCATGAATCTAACTTGGGGCAAGGCACACAGAAAAGTAATGATCATCTAGGCAAATATCAAACATTAGGCATGTATCCCACAGGTAGTTGTACGTGCTTGCAATAAGAACTTGCACAACATCTTTTGTCCTACCATCCCGCTATGAACAGGGCCAAAAGGAACTTATGGAGATTAAGGTACTCCTGTCAAAGAGCACCGGAACAAAGCAATAAACTCAATGGATACATGGAATCCTCAAATTATGGACCATCCCCTTTGGTGTCCCAAGCTGTCACCTTTGGGATCGCCAGTTCCGGACCATAATAGGTGCAAACAACTCATAGATAGGATCAAGAACACAAATATATTCATGCAAACACATAGGGTTCAGATCTGAAAACATGGCACTCGGGCCCAAAGTGACAAGCATTAAGAGCAACAAGTTGAAGCAAAGATGATAAACACCAAAGTAGATGATAGGCAACATGCCCCCAACAATCTGATAAACTATTACATGATCTAACTCATCCAATCCCTACCATCCCCTTTTCATACAGCAGGGAATTACTCACACATGGAAGGAGAAGTCATGGAGGGAGGATGTAGTGGTGATGATGATGACGATGGCGACGATTTCCCCTCTCTGGAGGCCAAATCTGCCTCCAGATTAGCCCTCCCGAAGAAGAACAGAGGGTGGCGGCGGCTCCGCGACGGAAACTGGAAAAACGACTTCTGTTCTGGGGTTTCCTCGCCACGGGAATAAATAGGAGCCAAGGTAGGGCACCAGATGGGGGAGGACCCTCCCAGGCGGCCTCCTGGCGTGGCCAGGGGTGGGGCCGCGCCAGCAGGGCGCCTGGGGCCCCCCTGGCTGCCCTCTGGCCCCACTTCTGGCACAATGGCCCTTCGGGTGCGTGGATTTTCTGTGATTTTTCTTGGAATTTTCTGAGACACCTAAAAATCCATTTTCCTGCACACAATAAACCATACAGGCAGCTCTGTTGAAAACAGCATCAGTCCGAGTTAGTTTAGTTTAAATCATGCAAGAATGAGGGCAAAACAATAGCAAAAGTGTTTGGAAAAGTAGATACGTTTGAGACGTATCAGATGGATAGCAGCATTGAGCCGGTTCATAAGCCGGTTAGGTGAAAAGGCTATCCCTCTATATCAGATAGTGAAGAAGACAGATGACTTTGTCTAGAGTGAAGTTGCTGACGAGGCGTTCGAGGCACTCAGAAAACAATTGGTTGAGCCGCCGGTTCTGGCAGCCCCCATTGATAAGGAGCCATTGTTATTATACGTTTCTGCAAATAGCAGGGCTGTCAGTGTGGCCATTGTGGTAGAAAGGAAAGAGGCTGGCAAGTAATATCCGGTTCAAAGGCCGGTTTATTATATTAGTGAAGTGCTCATCGAGTCCAAATAGAGATATCCACATGGGTAGAAGCTAGTATATGGGGTCTTCATGGCGAGCCGGAAGCTTGAACAATATTTTATGGGTCATCCTATTACAGTGGTGAGTTCTGCTCCCTTAGGGGATATCATCCAAAATAGAGAAGCTACAGGGCGAGTGGCCAAGTGGGCCATTGAGCTCGGGCCTCATGGTTTAAAATATATGCCTCGGACAGCCACCAAGTCGCAAGCGCTCGTGGACTTTATCAATGACTGGACGGAGCTGCAGATGCCTGAGGAAAAGCCGGATATCACATATTGGACAATCCACTTTGATGGATCCAGACAGTTAGAAGGCTCGGGGGCTGGAGTTGTTTTAACTTCCCCGCGAGGTGACAAATTCTCTTATGTTCTCTGGTAAAGTTTCCATGTACTAATAATGCAGCTGGGTATGAAGCCTTGCTCCACGGTCTTCGGATGGCAAAGGAGATGAATTTAAGATGGGTAAGATATTTCGGCGATTCAGATCTGGTAGCTCAGCAGGTTTCTAGCACGTGGGATTCGAAGGACCCACTCATGACAGCTTATCGTCGGGAGGTTGATGCTATTGCGTGTCATTTCAAGGGTTACCAAGTTGAACATATTGATCGAAGGAAGAACAAGGCAGCTGACGCCTTAAGCCGGTTAGGATCTCAGTGTAAGCCGGTGCCCCCAACACCATTTTGGATGTTTTGCTTAACCCGTCTGTCAAGTTGCCTACAGAGGAGGACCTTGTTATCCCTGACCCGGAGGCACAGTTGGTGGCAGCTCTTCATATCATACCGGACTGGACGGTTCCATATTTGTCTTACATGACCCGGGGATATTTACTTGAGGATGAAATCTTGGCCAGACAGATAACCCGGCGGTCTAAGTCGATGATGATTGTCAATGGAGAGTTGCACCATCACAGTGTTACAGGTGCGTTTCAGCGCTGTGTCTTGCTTGAGGAAGGCTATGAGATCCTGTGGGAGATTCACGAGGGAGATTGTGGTCATCCCACCGGCTCTAAATCTCTGGTGGCCAAAGCTTTTCGTCACGGATTCTATTGGTTGACGGCTCACGCTGATGCTGAAGACTTGGTCAGCAGATGTGACGGTTGTCAAAAAAATTCACGGCGCGCTCATGTTCCGGCTCAAGAGTTGAGGATGATTCCGATAACCTGGCCGTTTGCGACTTGGGGGCTTGATATGGTAGGGCCTTTTAAAAGGTCAAAAGATAAGAAAACCCAACTGTTGGTGGCACTGGACAAGTTCACCAAGTGGATTGAGGCAGAGCCAGTCAACAAGTGTGATGCGGAAACGACGGTGCAATTCATCAAGAAGGTGATTTTCCATTTGGGTTTTCCCCATAGTATCATAATAGACAATGGCACTAATCTATCTAAAGGTGCTATGAGGGAGTTTTGTCAGCGTGATCATATCCGACTTGATGTTTCTTCTGTGGCTCACCTCTAGTCCAATGGTCAAGCAGAGTGGGCTAACCAAGAGATTCTATGAGGGATCAAGCCCCGGCTCATGGTTCCTCTGAAGAGAACGCCGGGTTGTTGGGTGGAAGAGTTACCTTCTGTGTTATGGAGCATTAATACAACACCCAACAGGTCTACAGGTTACACGCCCTTCTTCATGGTCTATGGAGCGGAGGTGGTTCTTCCCAGCGATATCCGTCATGACTCGCCCCGAGTGGCGTCTTACGTCGAAGCTCATAATGAGAAGGCATGTCAGGATGCGTTGGATCGATTGGATGAAGAGTGTGATCTCACGGTGGCTCATTCAGCGATTTATCAGCAAGAATTACGACGATATCACAGCCGACGGGTCAAGACCAGAACCTTCCAAGAAGGCGACTTAGTTCTCCAGCTCATCCAAGATCAGACTGACATGCATAAACTTTCGCCACCTTGGGAGGGACCTTTTGTCGTCAGCAAGAATCTGCACAACGGGTCATACTAGCTGATTGACATCCGAGAGCACAAGGACTCACGCACGTCAGAAAAGGAAACTAATCGGCCGTGGAATATTGCTAACCTCCGGGCTTACTATACTTAAGCCTCAGACTCTCATGATGTAGTTTGATGATGTAAATATTAGTACAATATAATAAAGCCGGCATCCCTGATAAATTGGGGCCTCTGCCTTTTTTTTTTCCAAAGCTGAGTCCTTGCCATCATCATGCATGTTTCTCTCAAGAGGTTTACCACCCAAATTACAGGGATCACAGAGAGGTGGATGCATAGCACATCTCTAGCATAAACTCTTGATGAGAATAATTGGTAAGTATGTCACTTGGGGGCTTCCTGTTCAAACATAGGCGTATTCGACCGAAGAGAACACAACATTACTACCCATGTGACCAGGTTATGTTCAAACATAGGCGTATTCAACCATAGAGGACCTAACCTGGGGGTCGTCCTACCTGTACCCGCCGCTTCAACTCTATCAGGTCATCCTGATTAACCCGGTGAACTCTTAGCAACCAGTCTTATATGGCGTATTCGACTAAGACCTGAGCTTGTTAAGGTTCAAACGCCGGCTGTTACTACGAGAGCATGGTTTATAGATAGTCAGGATAGATCCAGGCTCAAAATGCCGCCTTCCTTGAAACTTCGATAATTCGGCATGTGATGCAAGATGCAACTCTGACCCCACGTACTCTAGGCAAGTCTATCTTTAAAACAAAGACCTGTACTTGTCTAGGTTCAAATGTCGATTGGGTACCGTGAGAGCCGGCTCATAGCACGTGCGTACCTTCCAGTGGCCACCAAGGCTAGTTTCATTGAAGAAGAACCTTTGGCTTGGCGGCCTGCAAAAGCCTCGAGTGTTTTTCGATCTTTTTCTCTAATTCCTTTTTTTCATGAGTTTTCTGTTTTGATTTGCGTTCTTTGCAAATTTGGCCAAGCTGCCTCTTCTTGTGGCTCATATTTGAAGCCTCTCCGTGTCTCTGAAACCCAATCTAATGAACGGATCTACGCTGCCGGAAAGTAACAATCTTATTTCTGCAGTTATACCTTTACATGATTACGACTGTATGAAGAATGATCAAGCCGACAGTCCACATCGTATCTTCAGGTATGACTATTTTTATAACAATTAAACCGGCCCTGGTTATAGACATCTGTCCCCAGTGGCACCGGTCGGGCATAATGACCCGCCTGGCGGTAAGCCGCTAGGGCATTTGTTTTCTGTTTATATGCAGGATACAGTTTATATTGATCTACACAAGCCAATACCATCACAAGCATGCAATAATGATTTCAACATTCGGCGGATCAATAATGTCATCAAAAGACAAGAAGCGGTTACGATGGCACGAAAATTGGCACAATAAACCGAATAGGTTAAACGTTTCACTATCCTATTACAAGATGCTATGAGCCACACAAAGTTAGGATATTTTTCTAACAAGTATATGAGCCACCCGACGGTTCATTCTCCTTGACTTGGCTGCGTCGACGATTTCAGGTCATCCTTCTCTGGTTCTTCGTCCTCCTCTGTCTGAAAGTGTTGTGCCAACCAATCCAAGCCAGCCAAAGCTTCAAACATAGCCTCTTCATCAATAAGTTCAGAGGGATCAATTTCACGAGCAAAAGTATGCTTACTAATCGGAGGAATCAGATCCATCACTTTATACGACGGAGTGGTCATGTTCTGATTCTCCATATTATAAGCCGGTTGATATTTGGACAAGTCCGTTTCATTTACAATTAAGCTAGCAAGAGGGTGGATATCTTTGACACAGGCAGCAAAGTCTTTATGATCAAAAGTTGTGCCGTCTTCTTTCAAGCTTGGATAACCAGTAGACAAGTCGGATGGGTCCAGCTCTGGAAGCCATGCCTTAGCCCGGCTCAGGGCTGTTACAGCACCGGCCCTTGCAGACGACCGCTTTATTTCATCTATTCTGGCCGGTAGAACGGAGAGCCTTTTTAAAATATCCACAAACAATGTTGGTGCCTAGCTGGATGGAGAGACAACAGCCAGGGCACGTTGTGCAATAGTATATAGTTGCTCCACAAGAGTGTAGATAGCTTTGAGCTTCACAAGTGGATCTCTCCCAAGATTGCTGCTTCTCCTGCCTACATGACCCATAAGTTGGTCAGTAACGGGTTAAGTTACCTTAAGATATTATTTGAGTTACAACATGGCGGCTTACCAAAGATGGCTGAAGTCATTTCCGAGACACGATGCTTGAAACCAGTGAGCTCAGTTGTCACCTCTTCAAGAGTTGTTTCGGCTTGTTCAGCTCGCTACACCAAGGCAGTCTTTTCTTCCGCCCATGTAGATTTCTCTGATTTAAATTTAGCCTTCAGTTCATTCAAGTCAGACAGGCTAAATTGAAACTTTGATTCAGCCTTCTGGGTCTCCGACTCTTGATGCTTAAGCTTGTTCTTGGAATCCTCTAACTGCGCTTGCAATTCAGCAGTGGTATACTGAGCAGACGAAGAGAGTATGAAACAAATTTGGTTCCGGTTTACAATGATTAAAGTCCCAAGCCTTTTGCAAGAAAAAAACACTTGGCACTTGGGGGCTAATGGATGTTGAACATTTTTCTTTGCGTATCGGTTCATGTTACTAAAGTCTCAAGCCCTTTGCAAGCTAGAGCACTTGACCCTTGGGGACTAATGGACGCGGAATTTTTCTAAGTTAACAGTTCATACCAATAAAGTCCCAAGCACTCTGCAAGCAACAGTACTTGGCACTTGGGGGCTAATGCATATTGCTTATGTATTATCAGTTAATTATACTAACCCGGTGGCAACATAGTTATTACCACCGGCTCATGAAGGGTATGTAGGCAAGTTCTATGCAATGATAATAAGGACCGGCTTCAGCTGATTAAGCCGGCCCTTGGGGGCTACACATGCAATATTTTTCAAGGACATATTTCTTATTAAGAGGTGCACCGAGTTAAAAAGGTGACAATTGTTTCTAAGTCTACAACATATTCATTTCTATCATATCCAATAGACTTGGGGGCTGCAAGGATGATTTTAATTTGGTTAAGAATTTTACCTCAAACTTCTGGTGCATCTGCTTCACCATGTCAATCTCAAGATCACGGCGGCTATGGACCTGATTGAGACATCCAGAAAGGACTTCGCTAGTGCTCAGCTGTGCGTACTGAGCCGGGTCAAACCTCCCTCTCAATGAGTTCTTGCTTGGCAGTATGCTTAGCTAGCTCAGTCGGGTTGCCTGGCTCTCTGAAAGCAGTGCCAATGACTGTGACGTCTTCAGTCCAGTTATCTGCCGGCTCAGATGGGGCTGGTGGTTCAGCAGTTGTAGAATCAGTTTTTGCAGGATCGATGGAGGCATCAGGAATCTAAGGAGGAGCGTCATGAGTAACTTCCTCGGTTGTTTTATGAGCATCTGTTACCAAGACCTGCTGCTCCGGCTCAATTACCTTTGGATTAGCTGCTGGCTTGCTTGCCCTGGCTCTCTTAATGGGTTTAGTTTGGCCTCTGCATGGATTAAAGTGAGTTAGTATAAAGATTTAAAGGAAAGATGAACAGGGAAAAACTGTTTACCCACGGGCAGTCTTGAAAGCCGGAAGTTGACTCTGGGATGAGTCGCGAGATGAAGAATGGGAGACCTCCTGATATTTTAAATCGGATGAGTTCAGCGGTAGATGTATAGGACCCGCTGGTGCGTAAGAGATTTCAAGAGTGGACAGACCTCATTCTGGCATTTTCGACGAGGTGGAGTATTTGGTAAACCGGAGGACAATTCTTCTTCCCCGGTGTTCCGTGTCCGACGCCAGTTTTCGTGTTGCCGTTGCTTCAAAAGAAATTGAGGATCTAAATGAGTTGAAGGGTGTGAAAATCTTACTTTCCGGATTACCCGTCGAACTTTTTGTCCTGGCAAGGATTCTGAGCCGGAGGAAATAGTAATTACCTCTTCATCAGCGGTCTGGCTGGCCTTAGTGTCATCCTGACAATAATCAGTGTCAATAAGATGATTGAAATAAGAACCAATAGAGTCAAGGACTACCTCCGACTCAGTGCCATAATCCATTTCCAGCAACTCAGAATCGGTGGTTTTCTTCTTGGTCTTTTTTACGGCTCTCTTGGCAGCTTTCTTAGTAGCTTTGGCCCTCTTAGAAGCTTCATGATCTTAACACTTTTTCCAGAAAGCCGACTTAGGCTGCGAGAGACGGCAGATTCAAGATTATCAGAGGAATCAAAATTACAAGATAAATGTAGTCAAAGTTAAAATTTACCGCTGGTGTCGGGTTAAGTTTGCATAAGGGCTGCATGCCCAATTTGCTGCAGTCAGCCAGGGTCTCATTCAAGACAGTTTTGGTCATGTTTGTGATTACATCTGCCTCCAGATCTTCAGAGCTGTGACATAATGGATCATCTTTTTCTCCAGTGTAATCACACATTAGGCCAGTCATGTGACTCAAAGGAATGATCCGCCAGGCGAGCCAGCACCGGGCTAAGTCAATTCCTGTTAGCCCATTACCCAGTAGGGCTTTGACCTTTGAAAGAGTTGGAGCAAGTTTCTTGCATTCTGCAGAAGTGAGTTTTTCCGGAAGGGGATGTTTTGTGTCCAAAAGTTCCGCACGGAAACTCGGCAGTGGGTTCTCATCAGCCGGAGAAGTATCCTTGTAGTAGAACCAGATTTGATTCAAATCCTTTGGGTGACTCGGCAGACAGACATGAGGGAAGATAGAATCTCTCCTCCTTTGGATTGAGACGGCCCCAAGCTCCAAACTGGGACCATTGGTGAATTCGTTATGGCAGTTTAAGTAAAAGAATTCTCTGAAGAGTTCAAGGCTAGGTTCTTCTTGCAGATACACTTCAGAGAAGACCTGGAAGTTGCAGATATTTGACACGGAATTGGGTTCAATGTCCTGAGGATGGAGTTGAAAATAGTGCAGAACGTCTCTGAAGAATTTAGAATCGGGTGGTGTAAAACCCCGGTTCATGTGATCAGTGAAAACAATAACTTCATCATCTTTTGGTGCAGGTCTCTCTTCGCCCGGGTTGGGGGCACGGTAAGGCATAGTTGGATTATTCGGCAGGTATCCAACCATGACATAATCGGCAAGTGTGGCCTCACTAACAACTGAAGGGGCCCAGTTACACGTGGTGACTGTCTTTGGTGGCATTATGAACAAACAAGCCTAAAGGAGAAGATTATTGCCAGTTCAGAATCAATTCATTAAACCGGAAGCAAATGTTATACTATCAGTTCAACATGGCGGCTTATATGGGGCCTAATGGCATAAGAATAATTATAAGTCAGAAAATGAAGCCCCCATGACAGATACGGATATTCAGAAAAGCAGATTTCACTAAGTGTGGGAATTACAGTTTTTACAGGTTACAGCGGTAACTTTGGATCTACAGATGTTCGAAAATTAAAATTAAAATGATGAACAGGCAAACCTAAGTTCAAAATGATGCAGTTCTTGGGGATGAATCTACTTTATCATAAATAAGACATTACAATATTTTCTAAAGGGATATTACCAGCATCAGCGCATGAAGGGATATCAAGTTCAGAAGGAAAAATATAATTGCTGAAGGAGAGGACGATGAACACCAGTGAGCCTCACGGGAACCCTAACAGATCTAAGAGGAAGAAACAAGAAGGATGTACCTGGTTGGATGACCGGCGGCGACGCATGGAAGAAACCTGGCGGCGATAGGCGGATGCTGTAACTGTTGATGAAGACGAAGCAGAGGACGGGGTGCCGGCGAAGCTCAAATGTAGGAGGGTTGCAAGGAAGAAGACGAGGAGGAAGAAGAAAGGGGAGAATGGAAAGGGCTCCTGGCCCTATTTATAAGCAGAATGGACAAGGGTCACGTGCGAAGATCGAGAAGGCGAATAAACAGGAAAGTGACGATACAGGCACCTCGATTGTCGGGATCCCATTAATGTGGAAAGATTTGTTAAGATCTGGACAGTTCAAAGGTAAAGCAACATATAACGTCATGGCGGGTTATCATCATTTCAAAAGAGTTGACGTCATGGCGGGTTATAGTTTCTCATAAGAATATGAAGAAAGATTGACATGAACAAGTTCAAATTAACCTGGGGCCTATTGTTGTGGATATAAGTATTTCATATGACCCGCCCAGGAGGGGCAGGGTTACCCGATGGTGGTTCATGGGCCAAGCCCAGAAGCATGATAAATATGGCGGTTTAGATGAGGGCCCAAGGCCTGAGGCGGCTTAAAGCCTGTGAGTATCAACCGCCATATATGTGACTTGTATTGTAAGGCATGTAACAAGAGTCACCGGGCCGGACACGATTGTATGAGCCGACCGGGACTCCGTAGGCCACAGGGCGTCAACCCGTGTGTATAAGGGGACGACCCGGCAGCGGTTTAGGGCAAGAAACAATAGATCGAGAGCTAGGCAAGCGCATCTGCTCCCTAGCAATCGACACCCCATCAATTCCACCTCAAACTGGATTAGGTTTTACCCTCACCGCAAGGGGCCGAACCAGTATGAACTCCCCGTGTCTTTTGTACCGTTTTTCCCCTTTAAGCTAACCACATCTCTATGGCTCCGCAATCAAGTCCTTCCTTTAGGACATCTACCGTGACAACTCCATGACAAATCCGGTGACTTAGTTTTATACTACGATCGATAGATATCTACCCCGTGTTATACGAAGGGTTGCTTTTTTCGCCCAACCACGTGCAATTGGATACCCTAAGTAAGGAATATCGTATCCGCACCAGGGGCTAGTACCTAGCCCCACATGTCAAGCTCCTATGACTAGGTGAAAGCAATAACGCCGCATAGTCCGATTGCCTGGTTTGCTCTGCATACACCTCCTACACTGACCAAGACGTTGGATAAAGAGTGTATATGCATATGACCGAACACCCCAGTACTATGTACATGGGGGCTGAAGCCGACGACTGGAAACTTTCAGATTTATATAAACTGTCACACAGGAGGTAAAAGACGCTTATATTATAATAGCGCAAAAGTTATATACATTGGATTCATAAGCTTAAGTCTTTACATCCGGATACAATTACTCGAAGATAATGTCCTTTGAGCACTGGCCGGCTACACGGTGGGTGCCTTCTATGACATCCTCGAAGTACTTCTCCGGCTTGCGGTGCTCCTTGCCTGCGGGTGGCCCAACGGTGGCTATATGCTCCGCCCTCATCTTCGCCCAGTGAACTTTCACACGAGCGAAGGCAATCCGAGCACCTTCTATGCAGGCCGAACACGTCAACGCGTCGACCTGCGGACTCGCCTCAACGAGCCACTTCACCAATCCGAAGTAGCCACTTTGGATTTGAAAATGCGTTATATCGCCTATTCACCCCCTCTAGTCGACATAACACACTTTCAATTGGTATCAGAGCAAGGTACTCCCTTATTCTGTGTGATTTTGGTTTAACCGCCTAGAGTGTTAGTTATGTCGACTGCAGGTATGATCAAAGTCTCGGCTGGGTGTCCTACCTTTGATGGGACGGACTACCCCTACTAGACGAACAAGATGCGCATGCATCTTGAGGCAATTGACAACGATCTGTGGTACATTGTGGAAAATGGTGTTCTGCTACCTCTTGAGCTTGTGTTGTATTCCCTCGAAGAGGAAAGGGAGATGCAGAACAGTAGCGTAAGTATTTCCCTCAGTTTTTGACAACCAATGTATCAATCCAGTAGGAGACCACGCGCGAGTCCCTCGCACCTGCACAAATAAATAAGAACTTCGCAGCCAACGCGATAAGGGGTTGTCAATCCCTTTACGGTCACTTATGAAAGTGAGATTTGATAGAGCTGATAGTTTATATTTTTGGTATTTTTAGTTTGTAAGAACAACAAATAAAAGCAATAAAAGTAAAGTGGATGTAGATTGATATGTTGAGAATAGACCCGAGGGCCATAGTTTTCTCTAGTGGCTTCTCTCATGATAACAATATTCTATGGCGGGTAAACAAATTACTGTCGAGCAATTGATAGAAAAGCGAATAATTATGAGACTATCTAGGCATGATCATTGTATATAGGCATCACGTCCGAGACAAGTAGACCGAAACGATTCTGCATCTACTACTATTTCTCCACACATCGAATGCTATCCAGCATGCATCTAGTGTATTGAGTTCATAAGAACAGAGTAACGCCTTAAGCAAGATGACATGATGTAGAGGGATAAATTCAAGCAATATGATATAAACCCCATATTTTTATCCTCGATGGCAACAATACAATATGTGCCTTGCTGCCCCTACTATCATTGGGAAAGGACACCGCAAGATTGAACCCAAAGCCAAGCACTTCTCCCATTGCAAGAACTATAGATCTAGTAGGCCAAACCAAACCATTAATTCAAAGAGACTTCCAAGGATATTATGAGCACACATAAAAAGTTCAGAGAAGAACCAAATATCTTTCATAGATAACCTTGATCGTAAACTCACAATTCATCGGATCTCGACAAACACACCGCGAAAAGAGATTACATCGAATAGATCTCCTCGAAGACCGAGGAGAATTTGTATTGAGATCCAGAGAGAGAGAAGAAGCCATCTAGATACTAGCTATGGACCCGAAGGTCTCTGGTAAACTATTCACAACTCATGGTGAGGGCGATGATGATGATGATGAAGGCCTCCGTGATGGATCCCCCTCCGGTGGAGCTCCGGAACAGGTTCCAAGATGGGATCTCCACGGGAACAGAAGGTACGACGGTGGAATTTGGGTTTTCTCTCTGTTCTCGGAGCTTCTGGGGTACGTAGCCTTATAAAGGAAGAAGGAGGGCACCGGGGGACGCTCGAGGGGGCCACGAGGCAGGGGGCGCGCCCTGGGAAGGGGGGCACGCCCCCCACCCTCGTGGGCCAGCCCTCTGTCCCCTGACGTGGTTCTCAAGCTCCGCGTGCGTGATTTTCTTCAAACATATTTCTCGCGAAGGTTTCATTCCGTTTGGACTCCGTTTGATATTCTTTTTCTGCAAAACCCTGAAACAGGCAAAAAACAGCAATCTGGACTGGGCCTTTGGGTTAGTAGGTTAGTCCCAAAAATGATATAAAAGTCAATGATAAAGCCCATTAAACATCCAAGACTTCATAAATAATAGGATGGAACAATAAAAAGTTATAGATACGTTGGAGACGTATCAAGCATCCCTAAGCTTAATTCCTGCTTGTCCTCGAGGAGGTAAATGATAAAGAAAGAATTTTTTATGTGGAATGCTAACCAATACAGTTTTTCAATGTAATTCTCTTAATTGTGGCATGAATGTTCAGATCTGAAAGATTCAAGATAAAAGTCTATATTGACATAAGAAATAACAATACTTAAAGCATACTAACAAAGCAATTATGTCTTCTCAAAATACTATGGCTAAAGAAAGTTATCCCTACAAAATCATATAGTGTTGGCTATGTTCCCTTGTTATCACAAAAAAATATTCATATCATGCACAACCCCGATTTTAGCCAAGCATTTGTTTTCATACTCTATCCTTTCAAACCTTTCAACTCTCACGCAATACATGAGCGTGAGCCATGGATATAGCACTATGGGTGGAATAGAGGTGGTTGTGGAGAAGACAAAAAGAGAGGAAGATTGTCTCACATCGACTAGGCGTATCAATGGGCTATGGAGATGCCCATCAATAGATATCAATGTGAGTGAGTAGGGATTGCCATGCAACGGATGCACTAGAGCTAAATATGAATGAAAGCTCAACAAAAGAAACTAGTGGGTGTGCATCCAACTTGCTTGCTAATGAAGACCTAGGACATTTGAGGAAGCCCATCGTTGGAATATAATAGCCAAGTTCTATAACGAAAATTCCCACTAGTATATAAAAGTGACTAAACATGAGACTCTCTACAATGAAGAACATAGTGCTACTTTAAAGCACAAGTGTGGAAAAAGATAGTAGCAATTGTCCCTTTTTTTCTTTTATTTTCCCTTTTTTGGCCTTTTTTTTCTTTGCCCTTTCTCTTTTTTTGCAGAGGGGCTTTATAGATTTAGCCTTTCCTCCCATGGGACAATGCTCTAATAATGATGATCATCACACTTTCATTACAACTCGATATTACAACTCGATACTACAACAACAAAGTATGACTCTATATGAATGCCTCCGGTGGTGTACCGGTATGTGCAATGAAACAATAGTGACATGTATAAAATTCTGCATGGTGGCCTTGCCACAAATACGATGTCAACTACATGATCATGCAATGGCAATATGACAATATGATGCGTGTCATATAAACGGAACGGTGGAAAGTTGCATGGCAATATATCTCGGAATGGCTATGGAAATGCCACGATAGGTGGGTATGGTGGCGGTTTTGAGGAACAATATGGTGGCTGTTTTGAGGAAGGATATATAGTGGGTTTATGGCACCAGTGAAAGTTGCGCGGTCCAAGAGAGGCTTGCAATGGTGGAACGGTGAGAGTGCGTATAATCCATGGACTCAACATTAGTCATAAGAACTCATATACTTATCGCAAAAATCTACGAGTCATCAAAACAAAGCAATCAATGCATGCTCCTAGGGGGGAGGTTGGTAGGAGTTAACCATCGCGCGCCCCCGACATCCACACAAAGGTTGGCACTCTACAAATACCTCATGCTCTAACTTCGTCACATAGCGGTTCACCATACGTGCATGATACAGGAATCACTAAACTTAACACAAGTATTCCTCAATTTCATAATAACTCCACTAGCATGACTCTAATATCACTATCCTCATATCTCAAAACATTTACCAAGCATCAAACATCTCATTCTATTCAATGCACTTAGTGTGATTTTTTTTACTACATTGACATTGGATGTCTATCATGTGAAGACTAGTTTCTTTAGCCTAAACACATTACCATGCTGTTTTAATAGACTCTCAAAAGGGTATAAGTGAAGCATGAGAGTTCAACAATTTCTACAAAATATTACCACCACCGTGCTCTAAAAGATATAAGTGAAGCACTAGAGCAACAACTATTCAACTCAAAAGATATAAGTGAAGCACAAAGATATTCTAATAATTTCTAGGCCATATTTAAATCTCTCAAATAGGTGTGTCCAGAAAGGATGATTGTGACAAACTCACAAGCAAAGACTCAAATTATACAAGACGCTCCAAGCAAAACACATAACATGTTGCGAATAAAAATATAGCTCCAAGTATAGTTACCGATGGATGAAGACGAAAGAGAGGATGCCTTCCCGGGGCATCCCCAAGCTTAGGATTTTGATTATCTTGAATTTACTTGGGGTTCCATGGGAATCCCCAAGCTTAGGCCTTTGCTACTCCTTGTTCCATAGTCCATCAAAGCAATACTCAAAACTTGAAAACATCACAACATAAAACTTAGAAAAAAATTCTCGTGAGCTCCGTTAGTATAAGAAAGAAAACCACTACTCAAAGGTGCAACAATGAATTCATCCTTTGTTTATATTGGTGTTAAACCTACTGTATTACAACTTCTCTATGGTTCATATCCCCCAATATTTCTCATAGATGCATCGGAATAAGCAAACAACACACGAAAAATAGAATAGTCTGTAGTAATCTGCAGGTTTCGCCTACTTCTGGAACTCCAAAAAATTCAAACTAAATTGGTAAATTTGCGGAATTTGTCTACCAATCATCCGCAGAAAGAATCAACTAAAAATCAAGCACCAGTAAAATCTGCCGACCACTTTAGCAAGCGCTAATGATTCTGTTTTTCACAGCAAGATCACGTAAACTTCACACAAGTCTTCCCAAAGGTTCTACTTGGCACAAACACTTAAAAAACATGAAACCACATCTAATCAGAGGCTAGATGCAATATTTATTCCCTAACAGCAACAAAAACAAAAAACATAAAATTGGGTTGCCTCCCAACAAGCGCTATCGTTTTACGCCCCTAGCTAGGCACGATACAAGATAGATCTAGGGATAGCCATAGTGGTACGATATGTCGCGAAAGCTCATCTCATATTCCCTAGGTTCAGCAGCAAGCTTCCTTTGTGGCAAGCAAAAGTAATCAAGAGGGCTAAATTTAATGGGACAAAAGTCCCCTACATCAATCTCGGGAGGAACAGGTTCCTCTTTTGGCCCTTTGTAGTGGATGACCAATTCATCATTATAGGCATTCTTTTGGCAGAAGGTCCTAAGCCTTTGCTCAAGGAAGAAGCCTAACCCATTATTTTGAACAGCAAAATCATCGTTTATCTCAGAAATTCTATCAATCAAGATCTCAATAGGAACCTTTTTTCTAAGGTTTTCATTAAAAGCAACATGATCAGGAGATCGCAACCGCATTAGGTCTTCTTGATTGAACAAGATAGCCTTTATAGGAGGTCGACCAGCATCAACTCCGTAATGAGCAAAGGTTTCTCTGGCCTCTTTCATGATATATCTAAATTCATGAGCCAAAAAGATACTAGCTGCACGCTTAACGGAAGAATGCTCAATATTGGAGAACTAAAATATTCTCTGAATACATGGATGCATATGGATAAATTGCCTTTCAGTTTCTACTATGAGCATAGATACATCATCTGCAAGGCTACTAGTTCTGTGAAGAATAGAGCCACCCATAGTGGGCAAAGCACCGGCACAAGTAAAGAAGTCTTCAAGAACCCCTTTTCCAATAATATTACCACTACCAACCCAGAACTTCTTAATATGTAAAGTGGTAGCTTCGTCCGGGGGGTCAACATGAACGTTACCCTCGACATTGCTACCCTTCTTGATAAAATCGCCCCCCATCTCAGACATGAGGGCGAGCAAGCAAGCAACACACACAAGGAAACAAGAAGCAAGCGAACGATAAACACACGGCGGAAGAAAAGCAAATAAAACTGCAAGGGTGAAGTGGGGGAGAGGAAAACGAGAGGCAAATAAATGTAATGCGAAGGATAAGGGTTTCTGATAGGTACTTGGTATATGACTTTTGCATAAGCCTCCCCGACAACGGCACCAGAAATTCTTCTTGCTACCTCTCGAGCTTGCGTTGTATTCCCTCGAAGAGGAAAGGGAGATGCAACACAGTAGCGTAAGTATTTCCCCTCAGTTTTTGAGAACCAAGGTATCAATCCAGTAGGAGACCACGCGCAAGTCCCTCGCACCTGCACAAACAAATAAGAACTTCGCAGCCAACGCGATAAGGGGTTGTCAATCCCTTTACGGTCACTTACAAAAGTGAGATCTGATAGAGATGATAGTTTATATTTTTGGTATTTTTAGTTTATAAGAACAACAAATAAAAGCGATAAAAGTAAAGTGGATGTAGATTGATATGTTGAGAATAGACCCGGGGGCCATAGTTTTCTCTAGTGGCTTCTCTCATGATAACGATATTCTACGGCGGGTAAACAAATTACTGTGAGAAAAGCAAATAATTATGAGACTATCTAGGCATGATCATTGTATATAGGCATCACGTCCGAGACAAGTAGACCGAAACGATTCTGCATCTACTACTATTACTCCACACATCGAACGCTATCCAGCATGCATCTAGTGTATTGAGTTCATAAGAACAGAGTAACGACTTAAGCAAGATGACATGATGTAGAGGGATAAACTCAAGAAATATGATATAAACCCCATCTTTTTATCCTCGATGGCAACAATACAGTCGTGCGTTGCTTCCCCTACTGTCACTGGGAAAGGACACCGCAAGATTGAACCCAAAGCCAAGCACTTCTCCCATTGCAAGAACTATAGATCTAGTAGGCCAAACCAAACCAATAATTCGAAGAGACTTGCAAGGATATTATGTGCACACATAAAAAGTTCAGAGAAGAACCAAATATCTTTCATAGATAACCTTGATCATAAACTCACAATTCATCGGATCCCGACAAACACACCGCAAAAAGAGATTACATAGAATAGATCTCCTCGAAGACCGAGGAGAACTTTGTATTGAGATCCAGAGAGAGAGAAGAAGCCATCTAGATACTAGCTATGGACCCGAAGGTCTGTGGTAAACTACTCACAACTCATGGTGAGGGCGATGATGATGATGATGAAGGCCTCTGTGATGGATCCCCCTCCGGTGGAGCTCCGGAACAGGCTCCAAGATGGGATCTCCACGGGAACAGAAGGTACGGCGGTGGAATTAGGGTTTTCTCTCTGTTCTCGGAGTTTCTAGGGTACGTAGACTTATATAGGAAGAAGGAGGGCACCGGGGGACGCTCGAGGGGGCCACGAGGCAGGGGGCGCGCCCTGGGAAGGGAGGCACACCCCCCACCCTCGTGGGCCAGCCCTCTGTCCCCTGACGTGGTTCTCAAGCTCCGCGTGCATGATTTTCTCCAAAAATATCTCTCGCGAAGTTTTCATTCCGTTTGGACTCCGTTTGATATTCTTTTTCTGCAAAACCCTGAAACAGGCAAAAAACTGCAATCTGGACTGGGCCTTTGGGTTAGTAGGTTAGTCCCAAAAATGATATAAAAGTGAATGATAAAGCCCATTAAACATCCAAGACTTCATAAATAATAGCATGGAACAATAAAAAATTATAGATACGTTGGAGACGTATCATGTTCCCTCTGTCACACCTTCTGTGAACGCTGCCGATGTGAAGAGATTCAAGCAACTCGACTCACAAGTGAAGAATATCATATGTGGCCATCTGAGGAAAGGGCGGTATGGCAGAGTGAGTGCCTTGGAGACTGCAGAGCTCATCTGGGACAGGCTGTCCAAGGTCAACGAAGGAGTCTCAACTCAACGTGACTATCGAGTTGATGTTCTTCGCAATCTCTTCAACCGCTTCAAGAGACTTGACAATGAAAATGTTCAGCAAACCTTCGATCGCCTCACTGATATCTCAAACGAGCTACAAGCTCTTGGTGCTACACATATCACTGACCACGATGTGGTGAAGAAACTGCTGAGATCACTTGACTCCTCATTCGACACTCCGGCACTGATGATTCAAGAGCGTGGAGACTACAAGTCACTTGATCCTGCTGACATTCTTGAGAGGCTAAATACTCATGAGTTCCAACTTGCTGAAAAGAGAAATCTCTATGGTCCAAACTATGGTAGATCTCGTGCACTAAAGGCCAAAGCAATTTTCTCATCTGAAGGTGTAGAATCTGACAGCACCCTTGGTGATCCTAAGGAACTGAGTCAGAAGCTAGCAATGCTCATGAGGAAATTTCAGAAGTTCTCTAGACGTGGTCGCTTTGTTAAATCTTCAAGAGGTGATGACTTAAGATCAGATTCTTCATCTTGCGATCCCAACAAGAGGACCCGCCACAAATGCAAGAAACCTGGTCACTTTATCACCGATTGTCCTCAATGGCCAAAGGAATCGAAGAAGAAGAAATACAAGGACTACAGCTCAGATGACTCAAAGAAAAAGAAGAAATCTTCAAAGTCCTCATCATCAAAATCCTCAAAGTCTTCCTCGAACAAGAAGAGCAGTTCCCGAAAAGCTCAGGCATTCATTGGCAAGGAAATGGACTCACCTGAATCTGAAGAAAATGAGGAAGAGGAGGAATCTGAGGAATCAGACTCTGGTGTGGCAAGCCTTGCTCTCACTACCGCATTCGTCAGCAAGTCCATCTTCAACACTGAGGAAAAAGACTTCCCCGACACTGCCGACGACGACAACGATGACTACTCTCCCACCTATTGCTTCATGGAAAAAGGTGCCAAGGTACTCAACCGTTCCATGTCCGATTCTAGTGAAGATGAATCTGATGAAAATCTCAAACCTAGCTATTCCAATCTTGCTAAAATTGCCATAAAACAGCAAAAAGCTTTTGACAAGGTTCAAAATATGCTAGAAAGAAGTGATGATCTGTTGGGTGAAGAAATGGATCGATCTAAAATCTTGACTGAAAATCTTCAAAGACTTCAGTCCAAGTATATGATAACCTTCAGGATAATCATAACACTCTCTTATCTGATCATGAGAAGCTTTCCTATGAATTTCTTCAAAGAAAGCAAGATCTTGTGAAGCTAAGGGAGAGTTATGAAGATCTTGAGAAGGAACACGAATCATTGATTGCTCAACAGTTCAGCGCTGCTCAGGAGGAATTCATACCCCCATGCCTTAAATACATTGAACGTGAAACTGCAAATTCTTCACCTGAAAGTTCAAATGCTTCTACTGTTACAAGTTCTTCAACTGTCTCCGTGGTGACAATTTCCTCAACCGAGGAAAACACCAATGCTATTGACGAAAATGCAGGGTTGAAGGAATTGTATATGACAGGCATGTACAAAAGCCTCAAAGGTCATCAGACTCTTTGTGATGTGCTTAAAAAGCATATTCCGAATAGGAACCCTAGGAAAGATGGTATTGCCTTTGAGAGGAAACTCAATGTTGATGGGACCTACTAGAAACCTGAGCAGTATCCGAAATCCTCATGGGTTGCTTCAAAAGGACTTCCAGTAGATCCATCTACCTTATCTGGCTTTACTTGTGAAACTTCACTTTCTTCTGATGAGACATTTGACTCCAACTATAAACAGTTCAAAAATCACTATGGTGAAGTATTTGCTAGATATGTTGGAACTAACTGCAGGAATGGTCCCCCTATGAAGAAAATCTGGGTCCCTAAGAGGCACTTTGAAAGTATTCAAGTGATTGTCCTCATGACACCTCGTGTGAGGAATAGGAACCCAGATCAAATTCTTCATATGGATCAAAATCTTCATATGGATCCAAATCCTCATATGGACCAAATTCCTCAAGTGGATCAAATTCCTCATATGATCATCATCGTGCTAACACATCTGTTTTGCAGGGAAAGAAGAATTATGAATATGTGCATTACTCTTCAAATCATTATGTTCATAAGTCCTCGAAGAATTTCTCTGCTTACTCATATTCATACTCTAACCCCTCTCCTGTGAAACAAAGTGCACTTGCTTCAATGCCACCATTCTCAATTGGTGCTCGTCGAATGATGAATTCTTTGCCACCCCTACAGATGTGGGTGGTGAAGAAAAAGAACTAATCTCTTATGCAGGGTCAGGTCTCCAAACGATCATAAACGTCTGAACAATTTACTGGAGACCTGAAAATTGCTTGAAAGGACGCAAGCTAATCATGAAGAAATGATTTATTATTTCTCACATCCTCTTTTTCCATATATTGCTCTTACTGATGAAATTCATACTGATTAAATTGATGTCATATTCTTCACAATGAAGCATATGAGTTGTAAGATGTACTAATTCTTCTACAGGGTGACTCTCTCAAAGCTATTGAGTGGGTCCTTGACAGTGGATGCACAAATCACATGACCGGTGACAAGAACCTACTGATGGACTCTGCTTTATCTCCATCTCACCTGAAGCATATCACCTACTGACAAAGGAAAAAGGCAAGGTATTGGGTCTAGGTAAGGTTGCAATCTCAAAAGATTGACACATGGACAAAGTCATGCTTGTCGAGTCTCTTGGATTCAACCTCATGTCTGTCTCAATGCTTTGTGACCTTGATATGGTGGTTGTCTTTGGCTAATATCGTTGGGTTGTAGTTTTAGAATCTGACAATTCCAAAGTCTTCGAAGGCTTTAGGCGAGGAGACTTGTATATTGTTGATTTCTCTACAGGACCACAGCCTGCCACATACCTACTTGCAAAAGCTTCAGAAGGATGCCTATGGCATCGATGACTCGGTCATGCTGGCATGAGGAACTTGCACATGCTTGTGAAGAAGAACCATATCCTCGGAATTGAGGGTGTCATATTCCTCAAAGATCATCTTTGTGGGGCTTGCGAAGCTGGGAAGCTGACCAAATCCAAGCATCCCTCGAAGACTATCATGACTACCACTCGTCCATTTGAATTGCTTCACATGGATCTCTTCGGCCCTACACATTACTCTGCATTCACAAATGCAGCATCTCTTTGTCGGGGGAAACTGTCCTCCCACGAGCACCTATGGGACCGGAGCCCATTCTACGTTGCGGTAAGGGAGCGGAGGGAGCACGGAGAGCAGATCGAGGAGCACACGCGGGCAGTTTACCCAGGTTCGGGCCGCGCGGACGCGTAAAACCCTACTCCTGCTTAGGTTGTATTGAGTTCTTGGGCTCGGGAGCTTGAAGATCTACAATACTAGCTACACCGAGCGAGAGGGTTGTCTAGGTTTCGAACCGAACCCCCCTCTACGTTGTGCATGGGCCTCCTTTTATAGCTCAAAGGGGTCACCGACAGGTGTCAACGTAGAGGAGGGTAAAAGCGTAAATTTGGTGGTAGTTGCAATAGTGCATGAACAGTATATGAACAGTGGTCTTCACCTAACTTTGACAGTGGGGGACAAGGGCATTAAATGCCCATCGCCGTCGCCCCCAAAAGCTTACTCAAACTTGGGTAACTTAGCTTTCATGGGTTGCTTGCTCCCCGACAAGGCTTCTCTTTCTTGAACAGTACTTGGTTCGTGCCTCCATCTCCTTCC
>LR738709.1:81218923-81252397 GCA_902687465.1 Secale cereale
CGCGAGGAATACTCCTTCTGCTTAAGAGGGAAAGAAAAAGAGGAGGAAAAACAAGTATAGGGCTTCATGACTTGCTAGTGCTTACCGGGGATGTGCGTTGCACAAGGTGTCAGATGATGCATGCAAATAACAAAGATAAGCATGGAAATGACAAATAGTGCGAAGCACAGAAGCTTTACTGATGCACGGGATCTGCGCCCGGCTTTGTACAAAGGTTTACATGCAACATCGGCAAGACTTGTACAAAAGGTGGTTGCCGGAGCGGATCACGGCAACCGCGCCTTACGGGTGAAACTTGCGAAGATGCTCTATCTTCCAGGAGTTGCTCACCGGTAAGCCTTCTTCGGTCTCAAGGCGGACAGCGCCGGGCCTTGTGACTTGTCTCACCCGGTAAGGGCCTTCCCATCTCGGCGTCAACTTGTTGGAATTCTTGGCGGACTGAACACGCCGAAGAACAAGGTCGCCTTCCTCGAGACTCCTGGCCTTGACCTTGCGGCTATGATAGCGACGCAAGGCTTGCTGGTATCGAGCAGCTCGTACAGCAGCCTGGAGACGTTCCTCCTCAAGGAGCAATGCATCATCTTGTCGCAGTTGCTCTTGCTCGAGCTCATCATAAGCGAGCACTCGAGGAGACCCGTATACGAGTTCCATGGGGAGAACTGCCTCTGCTCCATAGACAAGAGCAAAGGGTGTCTGTCCGGTGGCTCGATTTGGTGTCGTCCTGATTGACCAAAGATGCGCCGGCAACTCCTCTATCCAGTTTCTTCCGCACTTGTGCAGCCTGTCGAAGGTTCTTGTCTTGAGTCCGCGCAGCACTTCAGCATTGGCCCTCTCCACTTGACCATTGCTCCTCGGGTGAGCAACAGAAGCGAAGCAGACCTTGGCGCCAAGGCCTTGGACGTACTGCATGAAGGTGCGACTTGTAAACTGTGTGCCGTTGTCGGTAATGATCCTGTTAGGGATTCCGAAACGGCAAACAATCGATCTGAAGAACCTGACTGCTGACTGTGCTGTCACCTTTCTCACTGGTTCCACTGCTGGCCACTTTGTGAACTTGTCGATTGCTACGTACAAGTACTCAAAGCCCCCGTCAGCGCGGGGAAAGGGGCCGAGAATATCGAGCCCCCAGACCGAGAAGGGCCAGGACAAAGGGATCGTCTGGAGAGCTTGAGCTGGCTGGTGAATTTGCTTGGCATGAAACTGGCACGCTTCACACTTGGTTACTTGTGCAGTTGCATCTTGGAGGGCTTCTGGCCAGAAGAACCCTTGCCGAAATGCCTTCCCGGCAAGTGCCCTTGCGCCAATGTGGTGGCCACATACGCCTCTATGTATCTCTGCCAACAGCTTCTGTCCATCTTCCCTGGAAATGCACTTCAACCTGACACCATTGAGTCTTCTTCTGTACAGTTCATTGCCAACGAACTGGTACATACTTGACTGCCTGGTTATTTTCTCTATCTCTTCTGGCTCGTCGGGAAGTTCTCCAGTTTGCAGAAAGCGGACGATTTGCTGTGCCCATGCTGGAGCCTGAGGCTCAACAACAAGGACTTAAGGCATGAGGGCTGCTGCGGGAACCTCAGCTTCTACGGCAAGAGCCTGCGGCTCTGCCGGAGCTGATGGTCCCCCGGCGAGCCTGCCGGGGCAAGGCTTGTCGGGAACGCCTGCTTCAACTGTACAGACCCTTGGATCTGCAGGAGCAAACTGTTCCTCAGCATCTTGGCTATTGATCTTGGGGACCTTGGCGGCGGCTTCGGGAAGATCCACCGGCAAGTAGTCGCCGGAGACCAACTTTCTCTTCTTGTTTTGCCCAACTGATGGTGTAATGGATGGCTGAGCTAACTTGAGCACGAAGGTCCCTGGTTCCACAGGTAACTTCATTGCAGCACACTTTGAGAGGCCATCTGCAATATCATTCTGAGCTCTTGGGACGTGCTCCATTTGCAGACCTTCAAAGTGTTCTTCAAGCTTCCTCACTTCATCAACATAAGCTTCCATCAAAGGGCTCTGGTAACTCTTGTTCACTTGTCAGACCACTAACTGTGAATCTCCCCGCACAATCAACTTCTTGATCCCAAGCTCGGCCGCGATTCTGAGGCCGGCAAGCAAACCTTCATACTCAGCAGTATTGTTTGTCCCTTGTTCCTTTGGAAAGTGCATCTGGACAACATACTTGAGGTGCTCTCCGGTTGGCGCTATGAGTACCACGCCGGCACCGGCGCCTTGCAGCGAGAAAGCACCATCAAAGTACATTATCCACTCGTTGCTCGCTTCTTGGACGGGGACGCTTGTCTCTGGGACTTCTTCATCTGGCGTTGGGGTCCATTCTGCTATGAATTCTGCCAAAGCTCTGCTCTGTATGGTTGAAGTACTCTCAAACTTGAGACCAAAGCTTGACAGCTCCAGTGCCCACTCGACAATCCTGCCTGTTGCTTCGGGATTCTGCAATATCCTCTTCAACGGAAAGCAAGTGACCACCGTTATCTCGTGTGCTTGGAAGTAATGGCGCAGCTTCCTTGAGGCCATGAGGAGGCCGAAAAGCAACTTCTGGACCCGAGAGTATCTTGATCTAGCCCCTATAAGAGGGAACTTACAAAATACACTGGGCGCTGCACCATCTTCCTTCGCACTTCTCCTTGCTCCTGCGCAGACTTGTCCTTGTCGGGGCCAGAGTTTGTTGGGGAAGCCCCCTGCTTGTCGCTGGATTCGCTTGCCGGGGATGTGGGTTCCTCATCTGCCTCCCTCTCCGCTACTAACGCAGCACTAACCACTTGATTGGTTGCCGCTAGGTACAGCAGCAACTTCTCTTGTGGCCTAGGTGCGACAAGTATCGGGGTGGAGGACAGGTATCCTTTCAAGTCTTGCAGCGCTGCCTCCGCTTCCGGAGTCCATTTCATAAGTCCTGCCTTCTTCAAAATTTTGAAGAAAGGCAGGGCGCGCTCTGCAGACTTTGAAATGAACCTGCTGAGGGCAGCCACGCAACCAGCAAGTCTTCTTACGTCCTTGACGCGCTTCGGGGCTTCAATCTGCTCGATGGCTTTTATCTTGTCGGGATTGGCTTCAATCCCCCTCTGGGACACAAAGAACCCGAGAAGCTTGCCGGAGGGAACTCCGAAGACGCACTTCTCGGGGTTCAGCTTGAGTTGGATCTTGCGCAGATTCTCAAAGGTTTCCTCTAAGTCCTGTATCAGGGTATCTTTGTTCTTGCTCTTGACCACTATATCATCCATGTAGGCTTCTATATTCCTGTGGATCTGTGGCTCAAAAGCAGTGTGCACCACCCTCGCAAATGTTGAGCCTGCATTCTTCAGTCCAAAGGGCATGCGTATGAAGCAATATGTGCCGCATGGAGTAATGAATGCAGTCTTCTCTTCATATTCCTTGGCCATGAATATCTGGTGGTAACCTGAGTATGCATCAAGGAATGAGAGCAACTCACATCCAGCTGTGGAGTCAACAATTTGGTCGATGCGCGGCAAGGGAAAGGGATCCTTGGGACAAGCTTTGTTCACGTCGGTGAAATCTATACAGAGTCTCCACTTTCCATTAGCCTTTCGCACGACAACTGGATTGGCCAACCACGTAGGATGTATTACGCCTCTAACTAGGCCTGCTGCTTCTAACTTCTTTACCTCTTCAGCTATGAACTCTTGGCGCTCCACGGCTTGCTTTCTGACCTTCTGCTTGACGGGCCGCGCGTGAGGACAAACAGCAAGCTTGTGCTCCATTACCTTCCTGGGAACGCCGGGGATGTCATATGGTTTCCATGCAAACACGTCGACATTCGCCCGCAGGAAGGCAACGAGCGCGCTTTCCTATTTGTGGTCGAGTGTAGCACTGATGGTGAAGGTACCACCAGTGCCGTCCTCCTTGGCGGACACCTTCTTGGTTGCCGGTGGAGCTGCCATTCCTTTCTTGCACTTGCCGGTGGAGCTCGATGGTGCGTCCTCGACGGCAGCGCAGCACTCCGAGGAGGTGTGTTTGCCGGAGTGGGCCCCAGAGCTCTTGCCGGACTTGGTCTTGTTCTTCCCCCCGGGAGCTTCAGCGGCAAGTGTGTTGCTTTCTGCTGCGGCTGCTGCATCCCGGTAGATCTTGTCGGCGCAGATAAGCGCGTCTTTCTTGTCGCCAGGGACAGAGATGACGCTTATCGGGCCCGGCATCTTGAGCATGTTGTATGCATAGTGGGAAGCTGCCATGAACTTGGCGAGGGCAGGACGGCCAAGTATCCCATTGTATGGTAATGGGATATCAGCAACATCAAACGTGATCCTCTCTGTCCTGAAGTTGAGCTCCCCGCCAAAGGTCACTGGCAGCGTAATCTTCCCCTTCGGCTTGCTTCTTCCCGGGTTGATCCCTTGGAACGACCCGGTTTCCTCGAGCTCGATGTCGGGGATCTGTAGCTTCTTGATCATAGCTGAGGAGATCAAGTTCAGGCCGGCCCCGCCGTCAACCAACATCTTGGTGACCTTGTGGTTGCGGATAGTTGGTGAGACCAACATCGGCAAGCACCCGACCGCAGTTGTGCGGTCAGGGTGGTCCTCAAGGTCAAAGATGATGGGCGTGCCGGACCACTTCAGCAGCCTGCGTGACTCGACGGGCGGCTCAGCTGCATTCACTTCTCGCACCGACTGCTTGAGCTGGCGGTGGGAAGTGTGCAAAGAGGCACCTCCGTCGACACACAGAACCTCTGTGGCCTTCTGGAACTCCTGCTCGCTGTTGTCTCCTTCTTCCATGTCATCATCGTCGTCTTCATCCTCATCCTTGTCGCGGCCCCGGGGAGGTCTGTCACCTTGCCGCTGCTTGGCCTTGCCGCGGCGTCCTCCCCGGCCATTGAACGACCGCTTCTTGCTGGGCTCTCCTCCGCCTCCTTGGGCCTTCTCCTTGTCGCGACGCTCGTATTCAGCCTTCTGCTGCTCTACGAGGTACTCGACTCTTTTGCAGTTCTGAAGATCGTGGCCCTTGGTGCGGTGGATCTTGCAGTACTGCTTGTCGGAGCCGTCTTGCTTGTCGGCTGCCGCTACAGGGGCGGGCTCCTTGCCGGAACCGCCAGCCTGTGCCTTCTTGGTGGGAGCCTCCTTGCTGGACTGCTCGACAACCAGCACCTCCTTGCTCTTCTTCTTTCTGTTATTCCGCCGCCGGCTTTTCCTTGCCGGGGCGGCATCTTCACTGTCGCTTCCTCCTGCGCCAGTATCCTCTCCGGGGAGTCTCCTCCCCTCTTTGGCGCGCGCACACTTGTCAGCCAGAGCATAGAGCTCGCTGACATCCCGGATCTTGGTCATGGCCATCTCCTCCCTCATCCGGCGGTTACGCACGTTCTGGTGAAACGCGCTGATAACCGTGGCAGGGTGGACGTCGGGAATGTTGTGCTGGACGCGGCTGAATCTTTGGATGTATTTGCGCAGGGACTCTCCCTCCTTCTGGGCGAGGATGTGGAGATCGCTCTCCTGGCCGTGGGGTTTGTGGCCGCCCGTGAAGGCGCCAACAAACTGGTGGCACAAATCTGCCCATGAAGAGATGGAGCTCTCCGGCAAGTGCATAAGCCAAGACCGGACGTTTGGCTTAAGCACTAGCGGGAAGTAGTTGGCTAGGATCTTCTCATCGCGTCCCCCGGCAGCCTGCACCGCGATGGTGTAGATGCTGAGGAACTCCGAGGGGTGCGTCTTGCCGTCGTACTTCTCGGGTACGTCGGGCTTGAAATCCTTCATGCTGGGCCACTGGACTTGCCGCAGCTCACGGGTGAACGCAGGGCAACCTGCCGCGTACGGCAAGTCGCCTGGTTCACCGGGTGCGTGCGCGTCGACAGCGGTCCCAGCGCGCTGATCTGACTGTCTTCGGGCTTCTCGTCGACGCTCGATGCGAGTCCGAGCGTCCTCTTGCCGCCTGACGTCTAGGACTTGGCGCTGATCGCGGCAAGCCCGCGGATCCGACGATGCCGTAGAGTCGTCGTCGACGTTGATCCGGCGGGGTGGCGATTTCTGCTTCCGCGGCGGGGAGTGCACGGTAGTTGCACCCCCGACGGTCTTGTCTCCATCGGCCTTCGTCTGGTCGACTTGCCGCGGCCGCGACGTTGCCGGCTGCTGCGGCGTGTCGTTGTTGGCGAAGGCGATGAGCTCTGGATCATCGCCCTCCAGTCTTCGGCTTTATCTGCCGCTGGAGGGAAGTCGAGGAACAACTGTGCTCTTGCTAGAGCTTCTGCTGGAGAGGAGGGGAGCGGCGGCGAGCGGTGCGAGGAGCGAGATATGCTCGGACTTCTAACAGGGTTAGAAGGAGCAGTTTCTCGCCCCGGCGACCGCGCCTTGCTCGTACCAGCGCGCTGGCCTTGAGCATCCCGCGATCCTCCGGCTTGGCCACGCCCCAGCAAGCGTATGGTACCTCCAGTACCACGCCGCTGCGGGTCTTGTACCTCCTGAGAGGGACGTGGTGCGTGTACTGAGACCGAGGCTTTGGAGTTCGCCCGGTCGTCTGTCTTGTCCTTGGACTTGGTGGCGCCGTGAGTCTCCTCACCGGCGGTCACCATTCCGCCGGCGTCTACCCCACCAACCGTTGGTTCTGGTGGTGGCGGGATCGACGCAGACGGGCCTCCGACCTCCGAAGCCTTCTTCTTCGGAGGCATGTTGATGCTGTCGATGAGGTTGATGAAGCTGGTGAAGTTGCTGAAGGTTGCGCCCGCGTGAGCGCCGGATCAGGTTCGCACAACCTCGACGCCCCCTACCTGGCGCGCCAAAGATGTCGGGGGAAACTGTCCTCCCACGAGCACCTATGGGACCGGAGCCCCTTCTACGTTGCGGTAAGGGAGCGGAGGGAGCACGGAGAGCAGATCGAGGAGCACACGCGGGCAGTTTACCCAGGTTCGGGCCGCGCGGACGCGTAAAACCCTACTCCTGCTTAGGTTGTATTGAGTTCTTGGGCTCGGGAGCTTGAAGATTTACAGTACTAGCTACACCGAGCGAGAGGGTTGTCTAGGTTTCGAACCGAACCCCCCTCTACGTTGTTCATGGGCCTCCTTTTATAGCTCAAAGGGGTCACCGACAGGTGTCAACGTAGAGGAGGGTAAAAGCGTAAATTTGGTGGTAGTTGCAACAGTGCATGAACAGTGGTCTTCACCTAACTTTGACAGTGGGGGACAAGGGCATTAAATGCCCGTCGCCGTCGCCCCCAAAAGCGTCCGTCCATGCTTCTCCGTTCGCCACGGCGGTAGCCTCGTCACCGTGGCTTGCCACCGTGTGCCCCAGGCTGCACAGCTGTCTGCCACGTGCCCCTGGAAGGGCCCCAGGGCGACGCGTGGGCAGATGAGCTGGAGCGCGGGCACACAGCATAGGTTTCCCCGGCAAGCACCTTGCCGGGGTCGTGATCTTGCCGGACCCGGAAGCTTGTCGCTCTCCGGGTCCTGCCGGGGCGCATGATGCGCCGAGGCATCTCTTGAGATATGTATTCCTTGGCTTTCCTGGCAAGCTCCTCTTGCCAGGGTCTTGTGCTAAAGTGATAACCTTGAGCCTGGTGCGGCCTTCCCGGCAAGCTCCTCTTGCCGGGGCCTTGATCTTCTGACTTTTATACTTTGTTCTTGAATGGCTTCATAGGGACCAGAACGGTTCTTGGCGAGCACGTGGTAAGCCCTGCCACGGGTAGCTGCTACTGCCCGTGCACAAGTTGGGGTACTAAGGTACCCCTATCTCAGTACACCGACACTCTTTATGCCTTTGTCATTTTTGATGACTATTCTCGTTATACATGGGTGCATATCATCACATTTAAGCATGAAGTGCAGAAAATCTTCAAGTAATTTTCCTCAAGGGCCTCGACCAAATTCGTTGTGAAGATCAAGCATATCCAGAGTGACAATGGGACCGAGTTCAAGAACAATGGTATTGATGACTATCTTGATGAACTTGGTATTATGTCACATCCCTAGTTAGTGCTTGCATTATGACTAGCTAGAGTGTGCATCATGTTTACTTTCCAAAGAAACTTGAAATGGGAATGATAGAAACCCCAGCACCCCTCTTCTAACAACTAGGGTTTGATAAAATCTTTCCCAATGTACCCAAAATGCCCTTCAAAAATGTTCATCATTTCTGCCTTGGTCTTAAACCTCTGCCAAAAATGGTGCACAATTTTCTAGGACATCCAAGGTCTCTGGATTAATTCATATGGTATTTGCATTTGGGCATTTAAATGCTATAAAATATTCTATGTGCCCAAATAATCATAAACTAAAATGTTCCATACTGTTCATATTATATATAGTGGGCATGACTAGTTTCATGAGTTATAAAAATGTTCTGGCATTTTTATTAATTCAACAAAGTTGCAAAAGAAATGAAACAGAAAGTAAAATAGAAAAAAAATAGGAAGAAGAAACTTACCTGGCGCCTAACAGGCCCACCTGCCGGCCCAGCCCAGCCACCGCTCCAGCGAGCTGCTTGGCTCGGCCAGGCAGGCAGGCAGGTGCTCGACGGTGGCCGCAGCGCACGCCACACAGCTGCCCGCCGCCCTGCTTCCCCCCCTCGCCGTTCTGGTGGGTGGGATCGACCACTCACTTCCTCCCCGAGCTCGCTGACACGCCCACTCCTCCCCAGCTCCTCTCCCTCGCCTTCTCCGCACCATGGCCGACGCCGCCGTGCTCGCGCCGTCGTGGTAGCCGCGTCCACCGCCGTCCCCGAGCTCCGTCACCGTGTCCGTCCGCTCCGTCGTCATCGACTACGTCGAGTAGGCTGAGCCCCGAGCGCTCGCCCGCTTTGGAGTCGCCCCGACCCCGTCTTCCCCAACTCCGGCCGCAGAGATCCCCATCGCCGCCCTGCTCAGCTCCGACCATCCCCGAGCCCGCCTCAATGTTTACTGCAACCGCCGTGAGCTCAGCTCCGTCCTCCCCCTCTCCGTTAGCTCTCTACTGCACCGAACGCACCGCACGAGGCTCACCTGCACGCGCCGCCGCGGAGCTCGTCGCCGACGAGGCTCCGGCCATCTAACGGCCCGGCCACCGTGCCCACCAGCTTCACCGTTCTATGTAGATGCTGTAGGATCACTCCACGCACCTCTACGAGCACCGCACCGATGAGTTCGACCTCGCCCGAACTCCGGTAGCCGCTGGACTCGTCGCCGGCGTCGTTTCCGACGACCCCGAGGCCAGCCACCACCACCACTCGACGCGGCTCATTCCCAGCTGCCCGTAGGCGTGCTCCGCCGTCGTTTTGGCAGCCGGAGCACAAATCTCGCACCTCACCGCCGCGTTTGGCCCCGCCGGTGGCTAAACGCCGGCGAGTTAGCCCCGTTTGACCAAGGGTTTGACCCCCTTGGGTCACTGACATGTGGGCCCTGTCTGTTAGTTAAACCTAGGTTAGTGTCTAATCTAGTTTTAATTAGTCAGTTAACTAACTGTGACACTGACCAGTGGGTCCCACTGGTCAGGTTTGACCTGGACGCCCTGTTGACTGGCTGACGTCAGCATGATGTCATGCTGACGCAGTAAAGGATTTTCTGGGATTATTTGATTTAAAAACAATTCAGGAAATTCCAGAAAATGCTTAAAACTTCAAAAAATCATATAAATTCAACAGTAGCTCAGATGGAAAAGATTTATATATGAAAATTGATCAGAAAAATCCAATCTTTCCAATGGCACTGGTTTCATGCATGTTTGAGCAAGTTAACCTTGCTGTTCACATTAAAACATGATAATGCACTTAAATAAATAATAGTTTGGGTTTCAATTTGAATCTTTTATTCAAATGGGCTCAAACCCTTCTGTTTATAGTTGCATTAGCCCAAAACACATGCATCTTGCCATATCATGAGCATGCATCATATTGTTGCATTTGTTTGCTTATTGATTGTATCGCCGATGTTCTCCGTGTTAGGTCCTGCTCCCGAGGATACTTCTGCGTATCCAACTGAAGAGCAGTACCCGACAACCACTCTGTCAGGCAAGCAATCATTGATCATTCCGATACAAACACATATTCTCGCTCCTGCTCTCTTTTACTGCATTAAGGCAACAGCGTGTGAACTGCTACTTGCTGCGGTAGTTGAACCCTATTCCCTTTTATGACCTGTTATTTCCACAGTAAATAGTTGAAACCCACTAGCATGTGTAGGAGTTGATTGAGCCATGTGATGCGTGATCCACCATGCTATTTGTTTATGTTGCCTGCTATGCTTAGAGTCGTGTCAGGTCTGGTTCATCTGGGTGATGGATCAGAGTGAAATGATCATATCAGTAAAGAGAGGGAAGTGTGGAACATGTTTGGTAAAGGTATCGATGAAAGGCCATGTAGGAGTACGTGGTGGGTTGTTTCATTGGAATCGTCCATAGGACCTGAGATCTGTATGTGTGGTTCATGTTATAGCTACTACCACACATTGGGCCCTGAAATATGACCCCGCTCGACTTATTGACTGCCCATGTTCTCTGTCCAGGAGTTGCAACTAGTTTCTAGTGTTTGTAGTTTACTGGTGGTCGTGCACAGCGCTGACCCTTGGGGTGGGCTGTGATGCAACAGGTACGTGGCACGGTGTATCGGTTCCCGTTTGGTGACTCGGGAATCCTGTACACATCATTTCGGGTCATGAGCGACACCCCGTCCGGATCTCCCCACGGATTGAACCCAAATAGGCGATAAACCTGGACGAGAGACTTGAGTGGTTGGTTAGGTCGTGGTCTACACCCACGTCGGCTTTCGCTTCAAGTCTACCGAGCACATGTCGTGTGCAGACGCTAAGTGGTGAAAACATGTGCGAGGAAGTACACCCCTGCAGGGTTATCAATCTATTCGAATAGCCGTTGTTCGCGGTACGGACTACTTGATTACTCTTACAGTTCATAGACAAGTTGATGGATACTACTAAAAGCCTCAAGACAAGTGTGAGTACCGTGGATGGCCCTTCCGTAGGATGACGGAAGAGGATCCTCGGTGGTGTATTGTTGTGGTGAGTAGAGGACTCGTGTACGTAGTAATATCTTCCAATCTGTTGAGAGTTGTAGTATAGGGTAGCCAAGAGTCAAAGCTGGCTTTCTGCTATGAACTCCACTACCCCTGTTGATAATGTTGCATGTATGATAGGTTCTGTTGTAAGACTTGCTGAGTACCTTTGTACTCATGTTTGCTTAATAACTGTTGCAGAGGAGAACCCTGCCCCTTCTGATGGGTTCTACATAGACGTTGACGTCGACGAGTAGCTTGCTACCCAGACGGAGATCTGGAGCTTGTGAAGGGCCTTGTAGATAGTCAGGCTATACCAAGCCTGTTTTATTTTCCAAGTTGTCTGTACTCAGACATGTTAGCTTCCGCTTGTGCTTGTATGACTATATGACTTGAGTGTTGGGTCATGTGACCCCTACCTGTATGGATATGTTATGTATGGCTCTTGGAGCCTCTTAAATAAAGTACTTTGAGTCATAGAGTTCTGTTGTGATGCAATGTTGTATTTGCACATATTGAGCATATTGTGTGTATGATTGAAATGCTTGGTATGTGTGGGATCCGACACCTAGTTGTTTTCCTTTGGTAGCCTATCTTACAGGGAAATGTCTCCTAGTGCTTCCAATGAGCCTTGGTAGCTTACTACTGCTCGGAACACGTAGGCTGGCCGGCATGTGTCCTTCTTCGTTCCTGTGTCTGTCCCTTAGGGGAAATGTCATGCGTTGTTCCTTTAAGTCCATGTAGCTTGCTACGACTTGGGTTCAAACGTTGATGACCGACACGTTCGTTGCTGGGTCATGGATGCCTGTCTCTGTAATTTAGTGCCACTTTTGGTTTATAACTAGCCATGTCGGCCCGGGTTCTCTGTCATATGGATGCTAGCGACACTGTCATATACGTGTGCCAAAATGCGCAAACGGTCCCAGGCCAGGTAAGGTGGCACCCGTGGGGATACCGTGCGTGAGGCCGCAAAGTGATATGACCTGTTACAGCTAGATCGATGTGACTTAGGATCGGGGTCCTGACAGCGTTGGCATCAGAGCTGGACTACCTGTAGGTTTCTCAAGCCAAACTAGTCGATGTTGAGTCTAGAAAAATTCTTAGTTATATGTAGGGGAATTGATTGTGGAAGGGAACGTAAGGCTCTTTTTACTCCTTTACCTTATGCCCTTCTGATCTGAGTCAGTCTATTCTTTCTGCGGGGATTTAGGACTAGGCCTCTGATCCTTACTAGGTTCACGTGTTACTAATGTGTAGACTCTTAGGATTGTTGGTTTCAAGCCTCAGTTCAGTTTCTACCCTTTTGGGTATGATGATTTGTTGGACCCGGAACCTTGATATGATATTGTTGAGTGGCTATGCTATCATTTGTATGATGTCTCAAAATCTTTTTTGAGCATTTACAGTTGTTATGCTGCCCGATTTCTTCCAGAAACACTAATGCCTTTGCATTACTTCGTGTTTGAGATGTCTGGCCGCACACCTCACCAAGTGGTTCGTTTGACTCGGTGCATTAATGTGCCCGGCCACACGGCCATGCTAGTCCGTGTGTTGACTGAGACCGGTTACCGCTGGTATCCTGAGTACACCGTGGAGGAACAGTACCGGGATTTCAATCAGAGTCAGTATTTCTGCATAGTCCGAATATACCCCTCATATCCCGGAGATAACGACCCCATCCATTGGTCTTATGGACTCGGGGTTACAATCGAGATGGCAGTGCAGGATGCCGCTTATTCGATGATGACCATCCTCCGGGCTAGGCATGCCCTGTTGCTAAACACTGAGTTTTGTTACCTGCCAGCCTCACTTCCCGGAGAGGAAGGCTACTACACTGGTCTGTATACTGATGCTGCTCATGAGGAGCCACTGATTCAGACTACTATTCAGATGCTGGAGGATAGGGACCGTGAGGTCCGTGCCCTCCGAATGGAGCTGTATAACACTCGAGCCGCCCAATGGACTACTTTGACACGGCTTGCACCTGCTGTGCACGCCAGATATCTGGATATGCGGGATTTGTACCTCGTGCAGACTCGTCTGCCTGATCGTATGGATTGGCGTGACGTTGGGGGTATTACACCTCCACGTGGGCGTTGGTTACCACCAGCATCAGGCCCGAGGCCACATCCATGTCCCTATGGTCCACAGCCTTCGAGTGCTCGAGAGTTTCAAGATCCATCTGTCCCACTTCTAGGCTACGGTGGCAATCTTTACGAAGATTACTACGGGAATGTCTGAGCTAGACCGTGGCAGTAGTAGTATCGTAGTAGTTGTATTTCCATAGTCCTGCGCGTCTCGTGGAATATGACTTAGTGTGTACTGAGTTCCGGAGGTGTAGTTAAATAATGTATAGGAGCTTGGAATGCCTCTAATGAGATGTATCGTCTTCACCGCAGTTGTACTTTAGCCTTGGCTTGTACTAAACTATGTATGGTGTGTATGACCACTGGTGTATATATTGTAGTTTCTATATTACCATGTCGTACGGATGATCATCTCTGCATTCCGTGTCATCCATTACATTCTGCACTCCTATGTCAAGTTTTTGCCATCCTTGTCTAAACCGTTGTTTTGTTTTCCTAGGATGGTCAACACTCACGGCACTCTTGCTGCTCAGGAGCAGGGTGAGGCTAGTGGGGCTAGAGATGAGAATCTGCCCCAGCCACCCTCCTTGGCTGAAGTTATGCTCGAGGCAGAACGGAACAAGAGAGAGACCAATCGTCTGCTGGAACACATAGAGCAGAACACTGGGTTCCGTCAGAGGAATGACGTGGTGTCAATCAATGACTTTATCAAGATGTGCCCACCTAAGTTCCATCATTCCACTGAACCTCTGGATGCGGATGACTGGCTTCGTAGTATCACCCACAAGCTACACTCTGCCCGTGTGGCCGAAGCTGACAAGGTTATCTACGCCGCCTACCATATTGAGGGCCCTGCTAGTCTCTGGTGGGAGAACTTTGAGGCTATGCGTCCTGCTGGCCAAATCACTACTTGGGCTGAGTTCAGTGAGGCATTCCATGAACATCACATTCCGGAAGGTCTCATGGATCGCAAGCGGGAGGAATTCTGCAATTTCACCCAGGGCCGGTTAACTGTGGATGGCTATAGTCGCGAGTTTGGCAACTTGGCACGCTATGCACCTGAGGAAGTATCCACCGATGCCAAGAAGCAGGCGAGGTTCCGCAAGGGACTCAGCCCTGAACTCCGCCGAGATCTATGACTGCACGAGTGCACTTCCTTCCAGAAGCTGGTAAACAAAGCTATCAGTGCTGAGACGGGCCAGACTGATTTCGAAGCCACACGCAAGCATCCTCGTGACTTTGGTTCCTCATCCGGCTCTGGCTCTCACAAGCGCCATGTGGGGGTTCCTAACACTGCTCTGCCACCCAAGTACACACCGAGGCCATCCTATGAGGCGCCTCGCCCAACTCAACAGTATGCACCTGCCATGACTTATGGAGGACCACCTACCAACTTTTCTCCACGCATTGGCACTGTGACATGCTTCAAGTGTGGAGACCGGGGCACTACATGCGTGAGTGTCCCCAGAACCAGCCAGGAAAACCCGTTGGCCGTGGTAAGCCAACCGGCAAGGTGAATTATGTCAAGCCAATCCCCACTGCACGTGGTCATGTCAACTATGTCTCTGCTGAGGAAGCTTATGAGGATCCTAACGTCGTCCTTGGTACGCTTCTCGTTAACTGCCATCCGACATCTGTTCTTTTCGATACTGGAGCATCCCATTCGTTCATATCTGAGTGCTATGCTCGAATGCACAACATGACTTTTTGTGACATGCCTACTTCCATGGTTATTCAAACTCCTGGTTCAAAGTGGCAAACCTCTAGGGTAAGCCATGGAAATAAAATTCTTGTCGATAGACTTGTTTTCCTTGCATCTCTAATCGCTCTCAAGTCCTCGGACATAAACATCATCTTGGGTATGGATTGGATGACAACTCATTACGCCAAGATTGATTGCTACACTAGGACCGTTCAACTTACACACCCATCCGGCAAGACAGTCAATGTCTTGACACGAATGGCTGAGCGTCAGCTCTACTCTCTTAATGCCAGCCCTCTACTAGAACTTGAGGATATCCCAGTAGTCCATGAATTTCCGGATGTCTTTCCAGAAGAACTGCCAGGTGTTCCACCTGACAGAGATGTCGAGTTCGTGATAGATCTTATTCCAGGAACTGTCCCAATCTCTAGGAGACCTTATAAGATGGCACCCCTAGAATTAGCTGAGCTTAAGAAACAACTCGATGAGTCCTTGAAAAAGGGTTTCATCCATCCTAGTTCTTTCCCTTGGGCTTGTCCCGTCCTCTTCGTCAAGAAGAAGGATGGAACGGAGCAGATGGTTGTAGATTACCGACCTGTTAATTTGGTCACCATAAGAACAAGTATCCGCTCCCTAGGATCAACGACCTGTATGATCAGCTCGCTGGATCCTCAGTCTTTTCCAAAATGGATTTGAGGTTGGGCTACCATCAAATCAAAATCAAGAACGAGGACATTCCCAAGACGGCTTTTGTTACTCGTTATGTCCAATACGAGTACACCGTCATGTCCTTCGGGTTAACCAATGCCCCAGCCACTTTCTCCCGGCTAATGAATTCTATATTCATGGAGTATTTGGATAAATTCGTCATGGTATACCTCGATGATATACTCATCTACTCCAAGAACAAGAAAGATCATGCGGAGCATCAAAGGCTGGTATTGGCGAAACTTCGAGAGCACCGCCTTTATGCCAAATTCTCTAAATGTGAATTCTGGTTGCCGGAAGTGACCTATCTAGGCCATGTGATCTCTGGCAAGGGTATTGCTTTCAATCCTGAGCTAGTTCAAGCCGTCCTTGATTGGACTTCCCCTGAATCAGTCAAGCAAGTTAGGAGTTTCCTTGGATTAGCGAGCTATTGCCGACGCTTCGTCGAGAATTTCTCCAAGGTTGCTAAACCTCTAACTGAACTCCTCAAGAAAGATAAAAAGTTCGAATGGACCCCACAGTGCGAGTCCAGCTTTCAGGAACTGAAAAGACGCCTGACATCTGCACCCGTACTGGTACCACCGGACTTTTCCAAGGATTTTATTATCTACTGCGACGCCTCGCGACAAGGACTAGGTTGTATACTCATGCAAGATCGTCAAGTGATTGCTTACGCATCTCGACAGTTGCGTCCACATGAAGATAACTATCCTACACATGATCTAGAGCTTGCAGCTGTAGTCCACGCACTCAAAACATGGCGGCATTACCTTCTTGGTAATCGCTGTGAAATCTTCACCGATCACCAAAGTCTGAAATACATCTTCACCCAACCGGATCTAAATCTCAGGCAAAGACGTTGGGTTCAGTTGCTCACAGATTACGACTTAGCAATCACTTACACCCCTGGGAAGGCCAATGTCATGGCTGACGCACTAAGTGGTAAGTCTTATTGTAACAACCTGATGTTACAACAAGAGCAACCACTTCTTTACGAGGAATTTCTTAAGCTTAACCTTCAAATTGTTCCTCGAGGATTCCTTTCCACCTTGGTGGCGAAACCTACCCTTATGGATCAAATCATAGCTGCCCAGAAGCGTGATAAGGGTATATCCCGACTCCAGGAGAGCATTGCTAGCGGAGTCGCTAGAAGTTTCTCTACGGATGATCGAGGTGTTGTCTTCTTTGAGAACTGTTTAGTGGTTCCCAAGAACCAACATCTGCGGCAGCTGATTCTTAGGGAAGCTCATGAATCTCCTCTCACGATTCATCCCGGTAGTACCAAAATGTATCAGGACCTACGCCAGAGGTTTTGGTGGACTAGGATGAAGAGAGAAATTGCGCAATTTATTGCTAACTGCGATGTTTGTCGTCGAGTTAAAGCAGAGCATCAACGGCCTGCTGGCACCCTTCAACCTTTAGCTATTCCTGAATGGAAATGGGACAAGATCGGTATGGACTTCATTACCGGGTTTCCCAGGACCAGGAAAGGGAATAATGCTATCTTTATCGTTATCGACCGCCTTTCTAAAGTAGCCCATTTCCTACCTGTTCGAGAGAGTATAACCACTAGCCAGCTAGCAGACTTGTATATCTCTCGGATAGTATCACTTCATGGTGTGCCGTTGGAGATTAACTCAGACCGTGGAAGTCTTTTCACTTCACGATTCTGGGAAAGTTTCCAGAATGCTATGGGGACTCATCTCTCTTTCAGCACCGCCTTCCATCCTCAGTGAAGTGGTCAAGTGTAATGGGTCAATCAAATTCTGGAAGATATGCTTCGAGCCTCTGTCATCTCTTTCAGTATGGACTGGGAGAAGTGTCTTCCATTTGCCGAATTCGCTTACAACAATAGTTATCAAGCCAGCTTGGGCAAGGCTCCCTTCGAAGTTTTATATGGACGAAGGTGTCGAACACCTCTTAACTTGTCAGAAACCGGGGAAAGACAATTCTTTGGTCCGGATATGATCGAGGAAGCGGAAGAGCAAGTTCGCATCGTTCGTGAGAAATTGAAAACAGCACAGTCTCGCCAGAAGAGCCAATATGATAGTCATCATAAGGCTGTGACTTTTGAAGTCAGCGATAAGGCTTACCTTCGGGTTACCCCTCTTAAGGGAACCCATCGCTTCGGTATCAAAGGCAAATTGGCCCCTCGTTACATCCGTACTTTTCGCATTCTTGCCAAACGAGGAGAAGTTGCCTACCAATTGGAACTACCTCCACACCTTTCCAGAGTTCATGATGTCTTCCACGTTTCTCAACTCAGGCGTTGCTTCTCGGATCCTATCCGCGGAGTGGACCACGAAACGCTTGATCTCCAGGACAATCTCACATATCAAGAATACCCCGTTCGAATTCTTTATCAAACCGAGCGTACCACTCGACGTCACAATATCAAGTTTCTCAAGGTTCAATGGTCACATCATTCCGAGAGTGAAGCTACTTGGGAAAGGAAGGATCGTCTTCGACTTGAGTACCCCACCCTCTTTCCGGAGGAACCCGAATCTTGGGACGCGATTCTTTTGAGTGGGGGTGAGTTGTCACATCCCTTGTCAGTGCTTGCATTAGGACTAGCTAGAGTGTGCATCATGTTTACTTTCCAAAGAAACTTGAAATGGGAATGACAGAAACCCCAGCACCCCTCTTCTAACAACTAGGGTTTGATAAAATCTTTCCCAATGTACCCAAAATGCCCTTCAAAAATGTTCATCATTTCTGCCTTGGTCTTAAACCTCTGCAAAAATGGTGCACAATTTTCTAGGACATCCAAGGTCTCTGGATTAATTCATATGGTATTTGCATTTGGGCATTTAAATGCTATAAAATATTCTATGTGCCCAAATAATCATAAACTAAAATGTTCCATACTGTTCATATTATATACAGTGGGCATGACTAGTTTCATGAGTTATAAAATGTTCAGGCATTTTTATTAATTCAACAAAGTTGCAAAAGAAATGAAACAGAAAGTAAAATAGAAAAAAATAGGAAGAAGAAACTTACCTGGTGCCTAACAGGCCCACCTGCCAGCCCAGCCCAGCCACCGCTCCAGCGGGCTGCTTGGCTCGGCCAGGCAGGCAGGCAGGTGCTCGATGGCGGCTGCAGCGCGCGCCACACAGCTGCCCGCCGCCCTGCTTCCTCCCCTCGCCGTTCTGGTGGGTGGGATCGACCACCCACTTCCTCCCCGAGCTCGCTGACACGCCCACTCCTCCCCAGCTCCTCTCCCTCGCCTTCTCCGCACCATGGCCGACGCCGCCGTGCTCGCGCCGTCGTGGTAGCCGCGTCCACCGCCGTCCCCGAGCTCCGTCACCGTGTCCGTCCGCTCCGTCGTCATCCACTACGTCGAGTAGGCTGAGCCCCGAGCGCTCGCCCGCTCTGGAGTCACCCCCGACCCCGTCTTCCCCAACTCCGGCCGCAGAGATCCCCATCGCCGCCCCGCTCAGCTCCGACCGTCCCCGAGCCCGCCTCAACTTTTACTGCATCCGCCGTGAGCTCAGCTCTGTCCTCCCTCTCTCTGTTAGCTCTCTACTGCACCGAACGCACCGCACGAGGCTCACCTACACGCGCCGCCACGGAGCTCGTCGCTGACGAGGTCCGGCCATCTAACGGCCCGGCCACCGTGCCCACCAGCTTCACCGTTCTGTGTAGATGTTGTAGGATCACTCCACGCACCTCTACGAGCACCGCACCGGCGAGTTCGACCTCGCCCGAACTCCGGCAGCCGCTGGACTCGTCACCGGCGTCGTTTCCGGCGACCCCGAGGCCAGCCACCACCACCACCACTCGACGCGGCTCACTCCCAGCTGCCCGTAGGCGTGCTCCGCCGTCGTTTTGGCAGCCGGAGCACAAATCCCGCACCTCACCACCACGTTTGGCCTCGCCGGTGGCTAAACGCCAGCGAGTTAGCCCCGTTTGACCAAGGGTTTGACCCCCTTGGGTCACTGACATGTGGGCACTGTCTGTTAGTTAAACCTAGGTTAGTGTCTAATCTAGTTTTAATTAGTCAGTTAACTAACTGTGACACTGACCAGTGGGTCCCACTGGTCAGGTTTGACCTGGACGCCCTATTGATTGGCTGACGTCAACATGACGTCATGCTGACGCAGTAAAGGATTTTCTGGGATTATTTGATTTAAAAACAATTCAGGAAATTCCAGAAAATGCTTAAAACTTCAAAAAATCATATAAATTCAACAGTAGCTCAGATGGAAAAGATTTATATATGAAAATTGATCAGAAAAATCCAATCTTTCCAATGACACTGGTTTCATGCATTTTTGAGCAAGTTAACCTTGCTGTTCACATTAAAACATGATAATGCACTTAAATAAATAATAGTTTGGGTTTCAATTTGAATCTTTGATTCAAATGGGCTCAAACCCTTCTGTTTATAGTTGCATTAGCCCAAAACACATGCATCTTGCCATATCATGAGCATGCATCATATTGTTGCATTTGTTTGCTTATTGATTGTATCGCCGATGTTCTCCGTGTTAGGTCCTGCTCCCGAGGATACTTCTGCGTATCCAACTGAAGAGCAGTACCCGACAACCACTCTGTCAGGCAAGCAATCATTGATCATTCCGATACAAAACCATCTTCTCGCTCTTGCTCTTTTTTACTGCATTAAGGCAACATCGTGTGAACTGCTACTTGCTGCGGTAGTTGAACCCTATTCCCTTGCATGACCTGTCATTGCCACAGTAAATAGTTGAAACCCACTAGCATGTGTAGGAGTTGATTGAGCCATGTGATGTGTGATCCACCATGCTATTTGTTTATGTTGCCTGCTATGCTTAGAGTCGTGTTAGGTCTGGTTCATCTGGGTGATGGATCAGAGTGAAATGATCATATCAATAAAGAGAGGGAAGTGTGGAACATGTTTGGTAAACGTATCGATGAAAGGCCATGTAGGAGTACGTGGTGGGTTGTTTCATTGGAATCGTCCATAGGACCTGAGATCTGTATGTGTGGTTCAAGTTACAGCTACTACCACACATTGGGCCTTGAAATATGACCCCGCTCGACTTATTGACTGCCCATGTTCTCTGTCCAGGAGTTGCAACTAGTTTCTGGTGTTTGTAGTTTACTGGTGGTCATGCACAGCGCTGACCCTCGGGGTGGGCTGTGATGCGACAGGTACGTGGCACGGTGTACCGGTTGCCCGTTTGGTGACTCGGGAACCCTGTACACATCGTTTGGGGCCGCGAGCGACACCCCGGCCGGATCTCCCCACGGATGGAACCCAAATAGACGATAAACCTTGACGAGAGACTTGAGTGGTTGGTTAGGTTGTGGTTTACACCCACGGCGGCTTTCGCTTGAAGTCTGCCGAGCACATGTCGTGTGCAGACGCTAAGTGGTGAAAACATGTGTGAGGAAGTACACCCCTGCAGGGTTATCAATCTATTCGAATAGCCATTGTTCGCGGTACGGACTACTTGATTACTCTTATAGTTCATAGACAAGTTGATGGATACTACTAAAAGCCTCAAGACAAGTGTGAGTGCCGTGGATGGCCCTTCCGTAGGATGACGGAAGAGGATCCTCGATGGTGTATTGTTGTGGTGAGTAGAGGACTCGTGTACGTAGTAATATCTTGCAATCTGTTGAGAGTTGTAGTATAGGTTAGCCAAGAGTCAAAGCTGGCTTTCTGCTATGAACTCCACTACCCCTGTTGATAATGTTGCATGTATGATAGGTTCTGTTGTAAGACTTGCTGAGTACCTTTGTACTCATGTTTGCTTAATAACTGTTGCAGAGGAGAACCCTGCCCCTTCTGATGGATTCTACATAGACGTTGACGTCGACGAGTAGCTTGCTACCCAGACGGAGATCTGGAGCTTGTGAAGGGCCTTGTAGATAGTCAGGCTACACCAAGCCTGTTTTATTTTCCAAGTTGTCTGTACTCAGACATGTTAGCTTCCGCTTGTGCTTGTATGACTGTATGACTTGAGTGTTGGGTCATGTGACCCCTACCTGTATGGATATGTTATGTATGGCTCTTGGAGCCTCTTAAATAAAGTACTTTGAGTCATAGAGTTCTGTTGTGATGCAATGTTGTATTTGCACATATTGAGCATATTGTGTGTATGATTAAAATGCTTGGTATGTGTGGGATCCGACACCTAGTTGTTTTCCTTTGGTAGCCTATCTTACAGGGAAATTTCTCCTAGTTCTTCCAATGAGCCTTGGTAGCTTGCTACTGCTCGGAACACGTAGGCTGGCCGGCATGTGTCCTTCTTCGTTCCTGTGTCTGTCCCTTAGGGGAAATGTCACGCGTTGTTCCTTTAAGTCCATGTAGCTTGCTACGACTTGGGTTCAAACGTTGATGACCGACACGTTCGTTGCTGGGTCATGGATGCCTGTCTCTGTAATTTAGTGCCACTTTTGGTTTATAACTAGCCATGCCGGCCCGGGTTCTCTGTCATATGGATGCTAGCGACACTGTCATATACGTGTGCCAAAATGCGCAAACGGTCCCGGGCCAGGTAAGGTGGCACCCGTGGGGATACCATGCGTGAGACCGCAAAGTGATATGACGTGTTACAGCTAGATCGTTGTGACTTAGGATCGGGGTCCTGACATATTACTCATGAGCTATCAGCCCCATACACTCCTCAGCAGAATGTCGTTGTGGAGCGCAAGAACAGGACTCTTGTTGAGATGGCTCGCACCATGCTTGATGAATACAAGACGCCTCTCATATTCTGGCCTGAGGCTATCAACATAGCATGCCACATCATCAACAGGGTATATCTCCACAAATTGCTCAAGAAAACCTCATATGAACTACTCACCGACAAAAACCCAATGTGAGTTATCTCAAAGTCTTCAGTGCTAAATGCTGGGTTAGAGATCCTCATCACAATTCCAAATTTGCACTGAAAGCACATGAAGGTTTTATGCTTGGTTACGGAAAGGACTCGCACACCTACAGAATCTTCATCAATCATCTTCACAAGATTGTTGAGACTGTAGATGTGCGGTTCGATGAAACTAATGACTCGCAAAGAGAGCACCTGCCTTCTGTGTCAGGTGAAATACCTCCTGAGGAATCCATAAAGTTCAAAGCTACTGAAGATATCATCCCCACTGAAGAATTAGCTGAAGAAGTCATTCCTGACAATGAAGAAATCATTCTGGTGCTCCTGAAGAAACTGCTGCTGAAGAAAATGCTCAGCCAGACCAAAGTTGTCAGCCAGCTCATCCTCGTGTCGCAAAAGAAGTGCAGATCAAGAAAATCATCGACGACATCAGTGCACCAGATCCTCTCACACGCTCAAGAGCTTCACACTTATCTAACTTTTGTGGGAACTTTGATTTTGTCTCTATCACGGAGCCCACCAAAGTTGATGAGGCATTTCTGGAACCTGAGTGGATTCAAGCTATGCAAGAGGAATTGTATCAATTCGAGCTCAACCATGTGGGGAAACTCGTCAAGCGACTAGATCCTCGAAAGCACAATATCATCGGCACCAAGTGGATCTATTGAAACAAGCAAGATGAAAATGGCCTTGTGGTCAGGAATAAGGCTCGTCTCGTAGCTCAGGGCTACACACAGGTTGAAGGAATTGACTTCGATGAAACTTTTGCTCCTGTTGCTAGACTTGAAGTTATTCGCATACTACTTGCTTATGCTAACCATCATAATATCATCTTATATCAAATGGATGTGAAAAGTGCATTCCTCAATGGTAAGCTTGATGAAGAAGTATATGTTGCTCAACCCCCAGGTTTTGAAGATCCTAAACATCCTGACAAAGTCTTCAAACTCAACAAGGCCCTCTATGGCCTCAAGCAGGCCCCTCGGGCGTGGTATGATACTTTGAAGGAATTCCTCACGAAGAAAGGCTTCAAACCCAGTTCACTTGACCCAACTCTTTTCACTATGTCATATGATGATGAATTATTTGTGTGTCAAATCTATGTGGACGATATTATCTTTGGATGTACTGGTGAACATTATAGTGGCGAATATGGCTACATGATGCATGAAGAATATCAAATGTCCATGATGGGAGAGCTGAAATTCATCCTAGGCCTTCAAATTCATCAACAACGCAATGGCATCTTCATATCTCAAGAGAAATATCTCAAGGATGTTCTGAGGAAATTAGGCATGCAAGATTGCAAAGGCGTCAAAATCCCTATGCCCACGAATGGCCATCTGTGCACCGATGAAAATGGTAAAGACTTCGACGAAAGGTATACCGCTCCATGATTGGCTCTTTATTGTATCTATGTGCATCTAGGCCAGATATTATGCTTAGTGTTTGCATGTGTGCCCGATTTCAACCTACACCGAAGGAATCACACCATAAGGCTGTGAAGCATATTCTTCGATATCTAGCTCACACTCCAACACTTGGATTATGGTATCCCAAGGGCTCTGATTTTGATCTCATTGGATATTCTGACTATGACTATGCTGGTGATTGAGTGGATCGCAAATCAACATCCAGCACATGCCATTTCCTCGGACGATCCTTAGTTTGTTGGTCCTCGAAGAAGCAGAACTGTGTGTCACTCTTTACTGCTGAAGCTGAGTACATAGCTGCTGGGTCTTGCTGTGCTCAATTACTATGGATGAAGCAAACCCTCAAGGACTATGGTGTCAACATGAAGAATGTGCCACTCTACTGTGACAATGAGAGTGCCATCAAGATTGCTCACAACCCAGTTCAGCACTCAAGGACAAAGCACATCCAGATCCGTCATCATTTTCTTTGTGATCATGTCTTCAAGGGCGACATCTCCATTAACCACGTGAAGACTGAAGACCAGCTGGCAGATATCTTCACTAAGCCCTTGGATGAGAAGAGATTTTGCAAGTTGCGGTGTGAGCTAAATATCTTAGAATCTTCGAATGTTCTTTGAAAAGGACACACATCCTAACACTTATGCAAAATTGATGACTTTGATGCGCAACACACGAAGTAACGTTTTTCTTCAATCAATGAAGACTAACCCTCTAAGTGTGAAGAAATTAATGAAGAAACTGATTCTCAGAGCCCTACGACAATTGTATGCGGTGTCTGAAATCATCATTCTTATACGGTGGGTTACGCCACCAACAAATGTTGAAAATCTTCAATTTGAGTTTTTCTTCAATTTTGAAATTCCTCATTTTTACAATTCTTCAAATTTGCAATGTCTTCACTCTTTCAGATGTTGTTCTTCAAATTTGCAATGTCTTCACTCTTTCAAATTTTGAAATTCCTCATTTCTACATATGAGTTTAAGTCCACTACAACATTCACTTATTGCTATTTCTTCAAGATTGTTCTTCTGCTAAGTGAATGTGATCGGACCCTTCCCCCTCTATGATATACTCAACCTAATCTATTCACAATTTCTTCATATGCGTTCTATTTGAAACTTGTTCAAAATCTTCACCGTGTCCTTGACAAGTGAAGAATTTATGAACGCAACGTTAAAATATTTCCTATCTGAATTTTTGGCTTTGCCGCTCAAACCGTTCCACATTTCACTCAAAGACTTATCTATTCACCCACGATCTCACACGATCTCCACCTCTCTGTACGTGGGTCACACATGTCGCGTGAATGAGAAGGGTCAGGGGCACGTTTGTCCTTTTTCCTCGGTCGAATGGTTTTTCACCGCGGCTATAAATAGCCCCTCACCCTCCTCTCTTTAGTTTTACTCCGCTCGACCTCCAATCCCTTGCTCGAGCTCTCAAGACCTAGCACCACCGCTACTTCCATCGACGTCAGTGAGGAAGAGCTTCGTTTCCTCGACCTCGTCACTGTCGTACTCACGCCGGACGCGGATTTCTTCACTCCGCCACCGTAGCTGTCTTCCTCTGCCAAGTTAGGGCATGGAAGATTTGAACTGACGAGCTTCAAATCCTCTATTCACAGTTCGTTGTGTTCTTCGTCAAGGATAATTAAAAGTTACTTTTACTGATCTTGTCAATTCTAGTGATTCCCACAAATCTTAAAAAAGGTGTTTATTCTTCACTCTAAACACTCTAAACACCTCACACAAACATATGTTCTTGATCTGTTTCTCTAAGCAACGTTTTTCCTCAAAGATTCCTCAATTGTGTGGATTTTCAATTTGCACAAATCTGGAACCTAAGTCAAAGAACGCTTAGTGAAATTCTTCAAGAGACAACAGGTCAAATTCCTCAAATTTGTTCCTTTTGCACAAACAGCTGAGAACACATATGACCTCTTCAAATTCTTCGCACCTATACTCTGTTCACAGGTACAAAATGTCTGTTGCTGTATCTCTAGGTTCTCAATAACTTAACTCATTTGCAGCATTCCTCGAAGAAAAATTGCATACCTCCTCAGAGAACTCAATTGTTCAAAATCCTCAGCTGAAGAAAATGGTTGATGGCAAGAAACCTCAGAAGGGATGGAAGAAATTGGAAGTCAACACTGCTTTTGAAATCCCTGATGACATCTATGAAGAATACTGCACTCCTGATGAAGCTAAGTATGGCCAGGAGACCAAAAATCAGCGCAAGGTGCGCATACAGAGGATTGAAAGAAGATGGGTAAGAGAATGGAGGGAATACCGATATGTCAAACCCAAGTACATGAAGAAATTCGCTGTACACCCTCCATGCCCGAGACCTCCATTGGCACCAGGCCAAGTTGCTGATCCCTCTAGCATAAGAAGAGGTGAAGAATTTCCCAAGGAATGGGCCAAGCTTCAAGCCAAGTTGGCTGGGATGGCCAAGGAGGCTATGAGGAAATTCAATGAAGATTCTGCTGCTGCTGCTGAAGCCTCTGCTAGCAAGCCTAAAAAGGCTATGCCCAAGAAACCTACTCACAAGACAAGCTCCTCAGCAATGCCCTCACGGCCAGTTCCTCGAACTGCTCCAGCTCCATCAAAGTCCTCAGCACCTGTGCATCTTGCCACGTGCCAAAGGACAACTGGCATCTCTATTTCCTCAGGAGCCTCTGCTAGTTCTTCAGCTCCTCCAACTTCCTCAACTGGCCCCACTCCATTGAAGTCCAAGGCCACTGCTGGACATAGTGCTAGACCAAGTCCTCAAAAGAAGCAAGTCGCCTTCCATGTGCCGTCAAGCGATGACGAAGCTGATGATGAGGAACTCGCACAAATCATCACAGACAGACAAGAAAGGGCCGCTAGAGCCAAAGGCAGCACTGTGCCATTGATGCTGGATCCCAAGTTGATCCTTGACTTCATTGACCTATGGCACAAGGACCCCAACACTCCTATGCCTGAGATGAATCTCACACCTGGTCAAAATCATATGCTGGCCGCTTTTATTGGTGAACAAAAATGAAAATTTGAACAAGCCAGAAAGGCAAAGAAGGACCAGTACAAGAAGGAAAGACTGCTGAAGAACAACATAGTGAATATGTCTTCTGAGGAACTTGTGAAGCTGCAAGCTGAAATCGAAACCCTCAATGATGAATTTGAAAGCTATCATGCTGATTGGCTGGGAGCCAAAGTCAGATTCGTGAATCTGAGCAAGGGGTTTACCTCAAACGTTGCAGCACCAAGGCAACATGAAATTCCTCAGGCTAAAGCATCTGCTCAGCACACTGAAGAACATGCCAGCACCACTGATGAAAATCAGGCTGCTGAGGAAACTTTAGTTACCAGGGCTGATGACTCTATTCCAGCCGCTAAAGAAATTGCCAGGAAAACCACTAGTGTTGCGCCTGAGGAACACGCCAGGCTAGCTGAAGCTTCAATCGATGTGCCTGAAGAATCTGACCATGCCAGGAAAACTGCGACAGTAGTGCCTAAGGAAACTGCACCAATTTCCTCTGCTCCTCCTGCACCAACTCCTAGTTCAGTTCTTCCTTTTGCATCAGAAGTGAGGAAAACAAAGGCTGCGGAACGAGCAACAACGAGGAAAAGGAAAGCATCTGCTTCTTCAGAGTCTGTTGCCCCGAAGAAGCTAAAGAAATTGACTAGTTCTGTGAACAATCCCATTGATGTTGTTCCTCGCTCAAGCATGCCATCAAAGGAAATCATACCTTTTGGCAAAGAATATGTGGTCCCAAGCGGATCTGATGAAGATGTTCCTTTTGCTGCTTCTCAAAGTAGCTAGACAAAGAAATTTGAGTGGATAACATCCCTCCAACCCCAATAATCTCATCGCCAATGCCTCAGTTCATAGCTGAAGAGGTAGAAGTCGAAGAAATGAGTGACAATGATGAAGACGTGGACATTGGGAGCACCACACTTGTGCTGATTGATGACTTTTGGGACATTATGCACCCCAACTCTCCATTGTTCACACCTTTGCAGCAAATTCCTCAATCCCCAGAGCGGACTGAAGTTCATACGGGCCGTAAAGAACCTCGCACCACTCCCTCCGTCCATGAAGAAATTCTAGCCACTAGTGCTGGTGAAAAAGTTGTTGAAGAAATGAAGTCTCAAACTGCAGCTGAAGCAGAAATAGAAATTCCTCAGCCTGTGATTCCTGAGGCTGTGATGAAATTGACTAATAATCCTCAGCCCAAGCCAAAGGATCGATTCTCTAAGAAGCAAAAATTCAAGGTTGATGACTTCTTCCACGAGCATGTGTTCTTCACTGCCTTCAATCCATATGACTCTGCTCATCTTAGAAGGAAGCGTTTCTGGACTGCCAACCAAGCAAACTTCTATTCTTCACTGCTCTTTGGTAAGGACAAAGTCTTCGACCATGAGCATACTCCTCATGTGGATATGAAATCCTTGCCTTGCTTCACACCGGTCCTCAGCATTCTCTACGATGCTGGATTGATCACCCTCTGCACAGACATATGCGACTGGAATGAAGGGCTCATTCTTCAGTTTTATGCAACACTGCACATCACCAGAAAGGCTAAAGATGTGAACTCTTGGGTGTTGGACTGGATGACCGAAAACACTCACTTCAAGGCACCGGCCTCTAAATTGCTTCAGGCCCTGCCTCTCAGTCCTCCCCTTGAAGGTGCACGGTGTGTATATCATGAACCTAAACTTACTGATCATTATATGCAAGTATTGACGAAACCGCTGAAGCCTGGTCAAGAACCAACATTACAAAAAAATACACTTCCGTGATGATACGTGTTTGTCACAGTAGGTCGCGTTTTTGGTCATGCATGTACATCCATGACAATTTTATGATAGAATCAAGATAGTCATACCTGTGCGGTCGTAGAAGTGTTCCATGACATTACCAAAATTATCATCACGGAAGTGTCCACTTCCATGACGATAAATCGTGCGTCACAGAAGTGCTTTCGTCAAGGGTGACCGACACGTGGGATCCACCGTAATGGAACGCTGATAAGCTATCGGGTCCGGTTTTGGATCCGATAACCCGCTAACAGCCCCGACCAATGGGGATTTTCCACGTGTAAAATCATCATTGGCTGGAGGAAACACGTGTCGGCTCACCGTTGAGACAGATGTCATCCACTCATTGGATCGAAGGCGCCTATGATACATCGACACGTGGCACGGTCGAACAGAGGCCCATTCCTGTGAAAAGGTCGGCCCGTTTGACTTGGTCAAAAGGTGGCGGGCCGGCCCATGGAAAGCCTGTTAAAGGCATGTTCGCATATAGCCCACTTATAGCCCGCTAACCCAAGGCCAGTTACGACCTATCCGAATTAGGCCCAGTAGCGTCATCTGGGCCGTCCAATATGATTCCAGCCCATTTTAAGTTCCGGCCCATGTATGGCCCATGACGTCTTTCGGCCCATATGAGGCCCTTTGTAACTCTTGGCCCATTAACGGTGTTAGGGATATTACTACCAGGTATAAACCGCCCAGGAGGGGCCGGTTTATGCCTATCGAGATTACTTTTACTAAAGCCCAGCAGAGCATGGAGCAAGACGCTTTAGCCCCCAGGAAGCTTAGAGCCCAAAGTGTTAGGGCCCATGATTTGTAAACCGCCATATTGCATGTAATTTGTGATGTAAGATAGGAAGGATAGAGACCGAGCCGAACACGTTTATGAGCCGGCTTCGGGATTTTGTAAACCGGACCGGGCGTCACCTCATGTATATAAAGGGACGACCCAGCAACGGTTCAAGGGCAGAGAACAATAGCTCGAGACACAGGCAAAGCGGATTCGCTCCCTGGCCATCGAAACCCTATCAATATTACATAAAACTAAACGTAGGCTTTTACCTTCATCGAAGGGGCCGAACTAGTATAAAATCCTTGTGTCCTTGTCCGCTTTAACCCCTTTAAGCTAACCCGTAACGATGGCCTCACGACTAAGTCCTTTTGCTAGGACATCTGCCGTGACAAAACCACGACAGTTGGCGCCCATCGTGGGCTTATCGCACGATGGTTTCGAGTTCTTGAAGGGCAGCTTTGAAGGACTCAAGGGATACGCAGTGGGCTAGATGACTAAGCGTCGTCGCGGCAAGATCTAAATCGATATGCAGGCCGGGGCCCCGAGACCGATTCAATCGAATACGGGTACCGGGCCCCCTTTGGCGGCATCCACGTCTTCATCGGCAAGATCGGCGAACCGGGCCCTGAGCCGGACATCTTCCCCAACATCATCGAGCCGGCTCAGCGTGCGATACCTGCCCGGATTCAGCCCACCGTGAAGAACGTCTTCGTTGGAGCAGTTCATGGAGTGCAAGCTGAGGACAGATCGGACTCTGGCGGTGAAACTGTTGTCTATTCCGGCGACGAATCGTCCTCCGGAGAGACAAAATCTTTATACCTGTTGTAGGATGGCCGGTCTGGGGGTTGTTCCGATGGTGATAGTATTCCAAACCCCCTTGATCCACCGAACCGGGTTGCCGTATTCATGGACGGATCACAACCTATGTAGCAGTCATTAACTACAGCGACATTAACATCGGACACGGCGGGAGCTAGGGCGGGAGGTCCTGATCCATCGCCGGCCAAAACTTTGTCCACCTTGGTCGATACTTTGACAGCACTGTTAACAGCAGAGGTAGCCCAGGCCAATAAGGAACAACATGATGTGGAAGTCGCTCAGGTGAAAAGCCGGATAGATCAAGCCAAATTGGACCTAGCTGCTGAGAAAACTAGAATGGCTGCGAAGCAGGCCGAGCTAAATGCTCAGGCTTATCGACTCATGTTGGATCAGACCGATTCACACGAGGTAATGAAGAAAAGGCAACGATCTCACCTACCGCCGGTTTACGAAGCAAGGAACCTTTTTAGCACGCCAGGAGCAGGGACCAGTAACTAGTCGGAGGTAAACCGGGGACGAGTGCCGGGCACAGGAGCGCTAGTCTCCACAGGCTGCGGAGCCAACCCGCCAGGTTGTCCCATCACAGCATGTACCCACCCCTCCCAGTCATTACTTTAATCCATTGGATAACATAGTTGCCACCGCCTCATGACTGGCCGCCCTTCCCATTGAAGGAACGTCCCCCATAGCGGTGGAGGCACGACGGGCCAGGGAGTTTTTGGATATGGCGCTAACTCAACAGCAAGCTTATTCTCACAGCCGTGAGAGGATTCATTCCACCCCTCGCCCAAGCCAGAGTTATACTAGGCACCTGGACGAGCCGGCTGTGTCAAGCAGTGCGCGAAGACGTAACCCGCCGCAGAAGGATAATCCGGAAGGAGGAGAAGCGAATGCTTAGGACGTGGTGGATCAGGGCAGGCAGCGCCGGTGTGGGGACCCCGACTTAGAAGTCGAGATCACCGAATGCACGTGTACAGTGATCCCAGAGATCAATGCTCACTGAACACACAGAAGCTGAATAACAAGAGTCTTACATCCATACATATCGTCTTACACAAATTATGGCCATTATGGCCAAGTCTTACATAGATAAAGCCTCACGGGCTGAATAGCAAATAACACAAATAGCGGAAGTCTTCGATGATAGGTAGAACCCATGCCATCTGCCTTAACCCTACAGGCATTCTGACTGGGATAGCGTCCTAGTTCGCATGTTCGTCTCCAAAGAACTCTTCCTCATATTCCTGTTCCTCCATGCCTGGCCAATTAAATAACCAGTGGCAAGCCAATGAGTACTTTGAATGTACTCGCAAGCAACCCATGATGTGGTTCAAAGTAACAGTGCAATTGAACAATAATGAGCAATCTAGCAATGGGCTAGAACAATTATTCTACCATCAAGAGTATGCATCAACGAGTTCACGTAACCTCGAAAACAGGTTACCGATATCAACATGAATATGATTCAACTCATCGAGTCAAGTCACCACCTTGACTCATCACACACATACTTTTATCGATGCGGTAAAATTCTGGACATAGTTTAAGTAGCACCACCCAACTGTCCATGACCGTGGACACGGCTATTCGAATAGTTTTACACTCTGCAGAGGTTGCGCACTTTACCCACAAGATCCGGGAAGCTTTCGTGTCACCCACGATCCCGCAGTACCTCAAGTACTCGGGGGAAGCACCCGGTCATTATCTTTCCTTAGACGACACTAGCATAGAGTCCACTCGTTGGTACACGGCCCTCGAGTACAAACAATAGATTACGGGACTTGCCCTAATTTCAATGTCACGCATACCCGAAGGGACCAACGGTGTGTCCGGTGCCCTGTAAAAACAGTCATGGCCGTCTATCCAAGCACGACCCCATCCCGGGAAAGACCTCAAGTCTTCCCGTCACTAGTAATGCGGGCACCATGCTAGTATCGACCTAAGTAATCAATAAAGCCTCGTCCCATAAGGGGTAGAGTGGTTGCACATGTTTGGTTGGGACGGTAGTCACACATAAATCTAATCCATTATTTCACCCATGCACAAGATTTTACCGGCACATCACTTCTTCCTCAAGTGATGACCTAACTCAACATCACCCTCGGGCATTAGGGGCACCCGATGGGGTCTATGCAAATATTTTAACCACAAAGGTTTCATGTCACACATGCATCACTAAGCATCACTATTAACTTTTTGCATGACATCTAGCACATAGCAAGATCATGAGTAAGCATGCATCATGTGGTGGTTTCAACTAGATCACCACCGTCATTCTATCACTATGCATTCGGAAACAAACGGGTTCCGAAGAACACAAGTGTATCATGGTCAAAGGGCTGCTTGCCTGGATTGGCTTGGTCTTCAAAGTCTTCAAATCCTTCTCCTTCTCCTTCTTCAGCAACTTCGCCAAATACGGGATCTAATCATCGCAAAATAACAACGGGAAAATAAGACCACAATGAAAACAGAAAAATCAAAGTGCTCAGAAAAATGTCAACTTATTTTTGTTAAATACTAGAGGGAAAACTAAGATGGAGAAAATTCTTAGTTGGAGTTCTGGAGTTACAGAATGGAATCTAGGGATTTTTGAACAGGAGTTTTAATGCTCAAATTTGAATTTAAATTTGAACAGAACAGAAAAGTTTCATGGATATGTGTGAAAGTGACTCCATTAAATAGGTTGGAATATTACAAGAATTTAGGAGTTGGAATTAATTTATTTGAACAAATATTCATTTCTGTAAAATTATTTGAAACTTTACAGAAAAAGAAAAAGAAGAAAAGGGCCTGTGCAACTGGGCCAGGATGGCCACAGTGCACGGCCCAGGGCTAACAGCCCAGCCGCACGGGCGCCAGCGCGCGCACGTCAGGTTTTCAAACCTGACGGGCGGGGCCCGGCGGTCAGCGGCTGCGAGGGGAGAGAGAGAGTGGTGAGGATGACAGGCGGGGCTCGCCTGTCATCTTCAACCTCTCGGCCACGGCGACGGCGAGCTCACCGGCGGCGAATCCGGGCACGGCGGAGCCAACGGAGGGTAGGGACGGACTCAGCAGCGAGTCGCGGATGCAGTGGTGGTGGTGCGGCTCGCCGGGGAGGTCGGGTTCGTCGGCGGCGAGGTGGGACGGCGGAGGGTCGTCGGGAAGCTGCTGGATAGCTCGTTTCCGGCAGCTGCAGAAGGGGAAAATGGAGGGGAATGCATCAGTGAGGTGCGGAGGTTCCGAATCGAGCAAAAGGAGGGGCTGAGAGGGCCTGTACCTCGAGATCGCCAGTTGCCCGACGCGGCGGAGCTCCGGTCGATCCCGAGCACTGGGGCTCTTCGGGGACGAACTAGTGGTACTGGCGTGTTGCTGTGAGTGAGGAGAGGCTGTTGGTGCTGAGTGGAGGGCTGGGGG
>LR738709.1:81252475-81262675 GCA_902687465.1 Secale cereale
GGGGGGGTCCTATTTATAGGGGAACGGCGAGGTCCCGTGGACCTGTGCGCCGGCGAGCTTTGGCTCGACGCCACAGTGCACGGGAGGCGACGGGAGTGTGTCTGTGGCGTTGCTGGACGAGCCCTACGCCCAGTAGAGGAGAGAGGATGAGCGGGGAGGCTTCCAGACAGTGCGCGCGTGTGAGGCCGACGAATGGAGGCTGCGGGCGACCGGCGCGCGTGTGGAGACGGCCACTGGAGGGCGTAGGAGGAGGGGGACAACACTGGTGGAGGTTGCGGACGTCGAGGGGCGTTGGGAGGCGCAAGGGGAGAGCTCGAGGCTGTCGGCTACGCTGGATTGGGCGAAGCTACAGTGCGAGGGCGCACTGTAGCGCGCTCTGGAGCGGCCTTATCACATGCCATGGCATGCCATTGGCCCTCTGGGCGCGTCCACCGTGTCTGGGGGGTCCAGGGTGATGCAAGCAGCTCGTCTATGGCTTTGGATGCTCTGGAGATGCTGTGAGAGAGAAGAGAAGCTGGTAACTTGGTGAATTCTGGTTGTCCAGCAAGGTGAACTAGGGTTTTCACCCCTCAATCATGGAGCTGGGGACTTGGGGGAGTTACTGGAGGTAGATAGTAACTAGATGAAGCTGTGGTAGGAAGTTGAGGCCATGGTAAATAGTAAAAGTGACCAAGATGGTAGTTTTGGTAAAATAGCAGAAGGTGTTTGATCAGTGTTTGGTCAAGCAAATGATCTCCACTTGCCATGACACTTAACAGGATTGAATGCTATAAGAAAATAGGGTGTTTCACCAAATTTGGGCTCATTTGAAGAAACTAGCCAATGTAACTTTGGTGAACCCTAGAAATCAACAGAAATGGCTTCACCTTGTTTGAGTCAAGCTAATAATCTCCCCTTGATGCACCACTAGGTGTAGTTTCATCATTTGGGGTTATGATCATGCCCACAAAGTTTGAAGCACCAGGTAAAAAGTTGGTAATGTAAAGTTGTTCAAATTTGCATTTGAACAGAAAGGGTTTTGGGGTATTCTGATCAAGTTGCTCTACTCCAAATCTTGTGCCATTTGGTCTAGATGCCTTATTAGGCCATTCCAGCATGTGCACCAAGTTTGAGAGCATTTGGATAAGTTTGGCAATGTAAAGTTGCTCAAACTTCAAATATGGACAGAATGGTTATGAAGGGTTTTGATGATGTTTTCTTGCTTCCCAAGGCATGGGACTTGGCAAGATCATCAAATATGTCATATGTGACATGATAGAATTTCCCTGGAATTTTTGGAGAATATTTCCTTTGTAAATATTTCAAAAGCTTGAAATATCCAGAAAGGGTTTTGGAGGGATTAGCCCATTATTTTGAACATGACCAAGTGTTGAAACTCTTATATATGGACAATATATCTCCTATGAGTCTCCGTGTATTTTGGCAAATATTTTTGAAATATTTAAATAATTTTTCCCTATTAAAGACCATTTCTGGCCTTAAGAAAAAGCTTTTAAATAAAATAGGAAAATAACTTTTAAAATTATACTTTTGTGGTTTCTGGGAGTCCTATGACTACTAGGTCTCAAATGTACCTTTTGAAATAATTTTCTCACCCTAAATCAAGCACTTGCAGTGCAAACCTTAATTCAGGGGTTTTTGGAATACTAAATTTATAAAATACATTTTGGCCAAATTAATTTTGTAAGAAAATACTATACTGCTATATAACACTTGGCATGATCATTGGGCAGAAGTTTTGGGTATGGAGATGAATTCTACAAGAGGTAATAGTTGACTTTAATGAGCACATAAAAAGCACATGAAGAAAAACTCAATTCCAAATAAAAGCCAAATGATGCCAAAAAAATTGTTGGTCCAAATTTTCATGCTTCATTGATGCAAATAACATGTTACAAAATGCAGGGTGTGACAGACCTACCCCCCTTACAAGAATCTCGTCCCCGAGATTCCTAAAATAGGTCTTAAAAGAGACCGGGAAACTCGGATCTAAGATAGTCTTCACGTTCCCAGGTTGCTTCAGCTTCCGTGTGGTTGCTCCACTGGACTTTGAAGTACTTGATGGTACGGCTTCGCGTCCGTCGTTCTGCTTCATCCAGAATGCGAATGGGCTTCTCGCGGTAGGTTAAATCAGGCTGCAGATCAATGGCTTGGTGATCAACATCCTTGTAGAGATTAGGCTTGTTCGGAACTTGGAGACATTTCCGGAGTTGTGACACATGGAATACGTTGTGCACATCGGATAGCTCAGGTGGTAGTTCCAACTGGTAAGCCACTTCTCCTCGTCGTGCAGTGATCTCAAAGGGTCCAATGAACCTTGGTGCGAGCTTCCCCTTGACATGGAAACGCTTGGTTCCCTTCAGAGGAGTTACCCGCAGGTACACATGGTCCCCGACATGGAAACTCATGTCCCAACGGTGAGTGTCAGCATAACTCTTCTGCCTTGACTTGGCTGCCTTCAAACGTTCTCTGACTAGGTGGACTTGCTCTTCTGCTGCGCGGAGAATGTCCGGTCCAAAGACTAGCCCTTCTCCAGTCTCCGACCAGTTGAGGGGTGTGCGACATCTGCGTCCGTACAACACCTCAAATGGTGCCATCTGAAGGCTCGACTGATAACTGTTGTTATAGGAGAACTCGGCAAAAGGGAGACAATCTTCCCACTTGGCTCCATATGCCAAGACACAGGCTCGGAGCATGTCTTCGAGAATTTGATTTACTCGTTCTGTCTGACCTCCGGTCTGTGGGTGGAAAGTTGGGCTGAAAGATAATTTGGTTCCCAAGGCTTCTTGGAACTTCTTCCAGAACCTCGAGGTGAACTGGGTTCCTCGATCTGACACAATCTCCTTGGGAACGCCGTGAAGGCTTACGATTCTGTCGATGTAGAGAGCTGCCAGCCGGTTGCCATCATAAGTGGTCTTGACAGGAATGAAATGGGCCACCTTGGTCAAATGATCGACTATAACCCAGATAGAGTCATGTCCCCTATTTGACCTTGGTAATCCGGTGATGAAGTCCATTCCAACTTTATCCCACTTCCACTCAGGAACCATGAGTGGTTGAAGCAAACCAGCAGGTCGCTGATATTCAGCCTTGACCCTTTGGCACACATCACACTTTGCAACATAGGTTGCAATCTCTCTTTTCATCCCGTGCCACCAGAATCTTGCCTTCAAGTCTTGGTACATCTTGGTTCCTCCGGGGTGGATGGAATACGGGGTGTCATGGGCTTCTTGCAGGATCAGGTTCTTCAGCTCCATCTTGTTTGGTACGCAGATGCGACCTTTGTACCAAACAATCCCGTGCTCGTCTTCGGAGAATCCTGGGGCCTTGCCTAGCTTCATCTTCTTCTTCATGCCTTCGATGCTTGCGTGTCCATCTTGCGCCTTCTTGACTTCGTCCATCAGGGTTGGTCTGACTTCCAAATGATCCAGAAATCCAGGGGTGACCAATTCCAAACTGAATTGTTCGAGTTCCTTAAACAAGGCTGGCTGCCTTTCTTGAATAATGGCATTCAAAGAGCAAGCCTTCCTGCTTAAGGCATCGGCCACCATGTTAGCCTTCCCGGGGTGATATTGAACACTGAGGTCATAGTCTTTGATGAGCTCCAACCATCTTCGCTGCCTCATGTTCAATTCCTTTTGGGTGAAAATGTACTTCAGACTTTTGTGGTCAGTGTATATCTCACACCGTTTCCCTAGGACGTAATGCCGCCATGTCTTCAAGGCATGAACTACTGCCGCTAACTCAAGATCGTGAGTAGCGTAGTTCTCCTCATGAGGTCGTAGCTGCCTGGAGAGGTATGCTATGACTCGGCCTTCTTGCATCAGAACGCTTCCCAATCCGGTTCGGGAGGCATCACAATATATCACGAACTCCTTGTGAATATCAGGTGTTGCCAGAACTGGGGCGGTGGTCAATCTCTTCTTGAGCTCTTGGAAGCTCTCTTCGCATTTTGGCGTCCACTCGAATCTTTTGTCCTTCTTGAGGAGCTGAGTCATTGGCCGGGCAATGCTAGAGAATCCTTCCACGAATTTGCGGTAATAGCCCGCAAGTCCGAGGAAGCTTCTGATTTCCTTGACGGTCGTTGGAGATTGCCATTGGGTCACAGCTTCGATCTTCGCGGGATCAACTGATAATCCTTCTTCGGTCAAGACATGACCTAAGAATCCAACTTTATGCAGCCAGAACTCACACTTGCTAAATTTGGCATACAGTTGGTGCTCCCGAAGCTTGTCTAGGACCATCTTCAAATGCTGCTCGTGTTCTTCCTCCGTCTTCAAGAAGACAAGAATGTCATCGATGAAGACAACAACGAACTTGTCCAAATATTCCATGAAGACTTTATTCATGAGATACATGAAGTAAGCTGGGGCATTGGTTAACCCAAAGGACATGACCGTGCACTCGTACAGGCCATATCTGGTTACGAATGCCGTCTTCGGAATATCTTGGGATCTCATCTTCAGCTGGTAGTACCCAGATCTGAGGTCGATCTTGGAGAACACCCTGGCTCCGCTGAGCTGATCAAACAGATCTTCGATCTTGGGAAGTGGATATTTGTTCTTGACTGTAACTTCATTGAGGGAACGATAGTCAATGCATAAGCGAATGGTACCGTCCCTCTTTGCCACAAACAGAACGGGAGACCCCCAAGGGGAGGCACTCGGGCGGATAAATCCCTTCCTCAGCTGCTCTTCCAGTTGCTTCTTCAACTCGGCTAATTCTTCCGTCCCCATTCTATAAGGCTTCTTATAGATGGGTCCTGCTCCGGGCACGAGCTCGATGATGAATTCAATGTCACGGTCAGGGGGCATTCCCGGTAGTTCATCCGGAAAGACATCAGGATACTCGCATACCACCGGTACTTGCTCTAGCCCAACTTCAGACAGACAGTTGACTTGAGCGGCTTGAGCGGAAGAGGAGTTGGAAGCAAACTTGACTTCGACTCCTTGGTCATTGGTCACAGTGACTGTCTGATTGGCACAGTCTAACAAGCCTTGGTGCTTGCTGAGCCAATTCATGCCTAGGATCACATCCAAGCCTTGTGATCTCAGGATGATAAGGTCTGCTAGGAAGTCTACACCGTTAATGGTAATACTGACTCCTTTATAGCCTATCTTGGCTCTCATCTCTGCTCCGGGGGTTTGTACCACCATAGGGTTATTCAGGGGTGTAGGGGTCATGCCACTTTTTAATGCAAATCTTTGAGTGACAAATGAATGCGTTGCTCCAGAATCAAACAAGACAGTTGCAGGTGCTGAGTTGACAAGGAACGTACCCAGCACGACGTCCGGGTCTTCCTGGGCTTCTTCAGCAGTGACGTGATTCACACGCCCCTTCCCATGGTTAGGCGGGTTGCGAGGAGCTGGGTTCCTTGGTGGCATCCCGCGGCCTTGTCCTTGGTTCTGCGCATTGGGGCGCGGGGCATCAGGCTTCTTGTTGGGGCACACCCTTGAGATGTGTCCTGACTGACCACATCCAAAGCAAGTGACTTGGTTTGGATTGTTGATCTTGTTGCCACCACCGTTATTGGGGTTGAAAGCTGGCCTTGGGTTGGCATACTGCTGAGGCTGAAAGTTGTTGCGAGGTGCAGGAGCTCTTGGTTGCTGATAGGTTGGCTTGGCCGGGGCTGACTGCCACGGACGAGGCTTCTGGTTGCTGGAACTTCCCTTGCTGACCATCTTGCGCTTGCGACTGTCTTCCAAAGCACGCCGCTTGTCTTCAAGCATAAGTGCTTTGTTCACTAGGTCAGGGAAGGTCGGGCAGTCGCACACGACAAGCGAATACTGCAGAGTCTGATTGAGGCCTTCCATGAAGCGCTCCCTTTTTGCAGCATCAGTGCTGACATCTTCAGGGGCATACCTTGACAGAACACTGAACTTCGGCATGTACTCCTTGACAGAGCCACTTCCTTGCTTCAGGGCTCGGAACTCACGCTTTTTGATAGCCATGATTCCGGAAGGAATGTGGGCCTTGCGGAATTCTACCTTGAAGTTGACCCAAGTGATCTCTTGTTCATCATGCATGACCTTGAATCCATCCCACCAAGCTCAAGCAGTCCCCCCGAGGCAGTGGGCTGCATAAGCCACCTTCTCGCGGTCTTCGGTGCATCTGACTAGTTCCAGTATGTCGTCAATGGTGCGGACCCAGTCATCTGCATCCAGGGGTTCAGCAGTCTCGATAAAGGTTGGCGGTGCATGCTTCTTGAACTCTGCCAACGTGGAACGTCCATTGCCATTCCCCGCCGGTTGGCGGTTGTTGGTGACAGCTTGAGCAATCAACTGAAGGGCTGCGGTGTTGGCTTGGCGTTCCTCTCGGAAAGCTTGGAGAAGCTGAGCCATGTCCATGTTCGGAGGAGGTGGTGGTGGTGGAGCTTGGTCGTTGGTTTGGTCGTGGCCTGCCTCTGACTGAGCGGATGCTCCGGCTTCAGGCTGCTGGGTAGAGGTACCAGTACGAGTTACAACAGGCATCCTGTTGGAGCGGTAAAAGATCTCATGACTTGGAAGAGGGAAAGCAAGATAGATGGGTGCCTAGTAAGGGGGTGGGTGTGACACTAATCAAATCATGCAAAGGCCGAAAGGCCGAAACACATTCATTAAAATCCAAATGGGTGATGTAGTCGTTTACATGTTCCCGAAGGAAGAATACGACATACATCCAAACACAACAAAAGCAAACACTAGATGGTTTCATATGAACCATACAAGGACTCGACTGCGCATAGGGGTTACACGACCTATCCTACCGTAGAGGTCACAACTGGCATATCCGAGTAGCGAATAATGCCTAAGCGACGGAATGCTCGGTCGCGTATTCCGGCTCTTCTGGGTCTTCCTCCTTGTCTTCATCTGTCTGGGCCCCCTTGTCACTTGAGGGTGTGGGGGAGTGGAGGAGTTGGATACGACGGTGCTTTGTCGGTGGTGCAGGGAATAGCTTGCGATATTCCCTTGCCGTCATCCGGCGTCGCCGAGGTGGTTCTTCATTCTTGGAAGATACATCTTCGGAGGGCCTTCCGCCTCGGTATGCGATAGCGGACTGTCCGGAAGGTGCTCCGTCCTTCTTGATCCTATTTGTCTTCTCTTGAGCTCGGCGAAGAAGTGCCTTGGTCTTGTGAAGTTCTTCTCGAAGCTTCATTGATTCCGAGGCCAAGTCTTGTGCGAAGCTGTCGGCACATAGACTGAAGTAGGTCTGGAACCGAAGCGAGAGTCCTTCCTTCAGTGGAGGGGCTAGTGCGCCGCTTTCATCTTCACCTTCCTTCCAGTAAGGTAAGAAGCGGGTTGTCATCTTGGCTGCCATCTCCGGAAGAAGCTCACGGAGACGGGTTAGTGCCTTGAGTGCAGCAGCCTCGACAGCGAGTGGTAGCGTTGCCATCTGGGGTCCCTCGAAGAACCAACTTGTGGGAGGATCGTTTGCCTTCACAATCACTTCCACATGGTACTCCACCTCAGTGTCGCTAACCCAATGCTCAAGGTAGGTGAGGATGGGCGCTCGGTGGAACTGACACTCCTGGAGGCTATCCTCGAGAAGCAAGGGAAACCCAATGGTCAGGTGCTCTTCGGGTACAGCGGCCATCTACAAAGGTGGAATAGGAGGGGTTAATAAGATGATGAAATCTCAGTTTTAGAAAAGAAGAGAGGTTCATAAGGTTTTTTTTTGAAAAGGGGTCTCATCTAACTAACGCCCATGCTAACTAAGGCTTCCTACAGTCAGGATGGCTCTGATACCAGCTCTGTGGGGACCCCGACTTAGAAGTCGAGATCACCGAATGCACGTGTACAGTGATCCCAGAGATCAATGCTCACTGAACACACAGAAGCTGAATAACAAGAGTCTTACATCCATACATATCGTCTTACACAAATTATGGCCATTATAGCCAAGTCTTACATAGATAAAGCCTCACGGGCTGAATAGCAAATAACACAAATAGCGGAAGTCTTCGATGATAGGTAGAACCCATGCCATCTGCCTTAACCCTACAGGCATTCTGACTGGGATAGCGTCCTAGTTCGCATGTTCGTCTCCAAAGAACTCTTCCTCATATTCTTGTTCCTCCATGCCTGGCCAATTAAATAACCAGTGGCAAGCCAATGATTACTTTGAATGTACTCGCAAGCAACCCATGATGTGGTTCAAAGTAACAGTGCAATTGAACAATAATGAGCAATCTAGCAATGGGCTAGAATAATTATTCTACCACCAAGAGTATGCATCAACGAGTTCACGTAACCTCGAAAACAGGTTACCGATATCAACATGAATATGATTCAACTCATCGAGTCAAGTCACCACCTTGACTCATCACACACATACTTTTATCGATGCGGTAAAATTCTGGACATAGTTTAAGTAGCACCACCCAACTGTCCATGACCGTGGACACGGCTATCCGAATAGTTTTACACTCTATAGAGGTTGCGCACTTTACCCACAAGATCCGGGAAGCTTTCGTGTCACCCACGATCCCGCAGTACCTCAAGTACTCGGGGGAAGCACCCGGTCATTATCTTTCCTTAGACGACACTAACATAGAGTCCACTCGTTGGTACACGGCCCTCGAGTACAAACAATAGATTACGAGACTTGCCCTAATTTCAATGTCACGCGTACCCGAAGGGACCAACGGTGTGTTCAGTGCCCTATAAAAACAGTCATGGCCGTCTATCCAAGCACGACCCCGTCCCGGGAAAGACCTCAAGTCTTCCCGTCACTAGTAATGCGGACACCATGCTAGTATCGACCTAAGTAATCAATAAAGCCCCGTCCCATAAGGGGTAGAGTGGTTGCACATGTTTGGTTGGGACGGTAGTCACACATAAATCTAATCCATTATTTCACCCATGCACAAGATTTTACTGGCACATCACTTCTTCCTCAGGTGATGACCTAACTCAACATCACCCTCGGGCATTAGGGGCACCCGATGGGGTCTATGCAAATATTTTAACCACAAAGGTTTCATGTCACACATGCATCACTAAGCATCACTATTAACTATTTGGATGACATCTAGCACATAGCAAGATCACGAGTAAGCATGCATCATGTGGTGGTTTCAACTAGATCACCACCGTCATTCTATCACTATGCATTCGGAAACAAACGGGTTCCGAAGAACACAAGTGTATCATGGTCAAAGGGCTGCTTGCCTGGATTGGCTTGGTCTTCAAAGTCTTCATATCCTTCTCCTTCTCCTTCTCCTTCTTCAGCAACTTCGTCAAATACGGGATCTAATCGTCGCAAAATAACAACGGGAAAATAAGACCACAATGAAAACAGAAAAATCAAAGTGCTCAGAAAAATGTCAACTTATTTTTGTTAAATACTAGAGGGAAAACTAAGATGGAGAAAATTCTTAGTTGGAATTTTGGAGTTACAGAATGGAATCTAGGGATTTTTGAACAGGAGTTTTAATGCTCAAATTTGAATTTAAATTTGAACAGAACAGAAAAGTTTCATGGATATGTGTGAAAGTGACACCATTAAATAGGTTGGAATATTACAAGAATTTAGGAGTTGGAATTAATTTATTTGGACAAATATTCATTTCTGTAAAATTATTTGAAACTTTACAGAAAAAGAAAAATAAGAAAAGGGCCTGTGCAACTGGGCCAGGATGGCCACAGTGCACGGCCCAAGGCTAACAGCCCAGCCGCACGGGCGCCAGCGCGCGCACGTCAGGTTTTCAAACCTGACGGGCGGGGCCCGGCGGTCAGCGGCTGCGAGGGGAGAGAGAGACTGGTGAGGATGACAGGCGGGGCCCGCCTATCATCTTCAACCTCTCGGCCACGACGACGGCGAGCTCACCGGCGGCGAATCCGGGCACGGCGGAGCCAACGGAGGGCAGGGACGGACTCAACAGCGAGTCGCGGATGCAGTGGTGGTGGTGCGGCTCGCCGGGGAGGTCGGGTTCGTCGGCGGCGAGGTGGGACGGCGGAGGGTCGTCGGGAAGCTGCTGGCTAGCTCGTTTCCGGCAGCTGCAGAAGGGGAAAATGGAGGGGAATGCATCAGTGAGGTGCGGCGGTTCCGAATCGAGCAAAAGGAGGGGCTGAGAGGGCCTGTACCTCGAAATCGCCGGCTGCCCGACGCGGCGGACCTCCGATCGATCCCGAGCACTCGGGCTCTTCGGGGACGAACTAGTGGTACTGGCGTGTTGCTGTGAGTGAGGAGAGGCTGTTGGTGCTGAGTGGAGGGCTCGGG
>LR738709.1:81262712-81292480 GCA_902687465.1 Secale cereale
GGGGGGGGGTCCTATTTATAGGGGAACGGCGAGGTCCCGTGGACCTGTGCGCCGGCGAGCTTCGGCTCGACGCCACAGTGCACGGGAGGCGACGGGAGTATGTCTGTGGCGTTGCTGGACGAGCCCTACGCCCAGTAGAGGAGAGAGGATGAGCGGGGAGGCTTCCAGACAGTGCGCGCGTGTGAGGCCGACGAATGGAGGCTGCGGGCGGCCGGCGCGCGTGTGGAGACGGCCACTGGAACGCGTAGGAGGAGGGGGACAGCATTGGTGGAGGTTGCGGACGTCGAGGGGCGTTGGGAGGCGCGAGGGGAGAGCTCGAGGCTGTCGGCTACGCTGGATTGGGCGAAGCTACAGTGCGAGGGCGCACTGTAGCGCGCTCTGGAGCGGCCTTATCGCATGCCATGGCATGCCATTGGCCCTCCGGGTGCGTCCACCGTGTCTGGGGGGTCCAGGGTGATGCAAGCAGCTCGTCTGTGGCTTTGGATGCTCTGGAGATGTTGTGAGAGAGAAGAGAAGCTGGTAACTTGGTGAATTCTGGTTGTCCAGCAAGGCGAACTAGGGTTTTCACCCCTCAATCATGGAGCTGGGGACTTGGGGGAGTTACTGGAGGTAGATAGTAACTAGATGAAGCTGTGGTAGGAAGTTGAGGCCAAGGTAAATAGTAAAAGTGACCAAGATGGTAGTTTTGGTAAAATAGCAGAAGGTGTTTGATCAGTGTTTGGTCAAGCAAATGATCTCCACTTGCCATGACACTTAACAGGATTGAATGCTATAAGAAAATTGGGTGTTTCACCAAATTTGGGCTCATTTGAAGAAACTAGCCAATGTAACTTTGGTGAACCCTAGAAATCAACAGAAATGGCTTCACCTTGTTTGAGTCAAGCTAATCATCTCCCCTTGATGCACCACTTGGTGTAGTTTCATCATTTGGGGTTATGATCATGCCCACAAAGTTTGAAGCACCAGGTAAAAAGTTGGTAATGTAAAGTTGTTCAAATTTGCATTTGAACAGAAAGGGTTTTGGGGTATTCTGATCAAGTTGCTCTACTCCAAAACTTGTGCCATTTGGTCTAGATGTCTTATTAGGCCATTCTAGCATGTGCACCAAGTTTGAGAGCATTTGGATAAGTTTGGCAATGTAAAGTTGCTCAAACTTCAAATATGGACAGAATGGTTATGAAGGGTTTTGATGATGTTTTCTTAATTCCCAAGGCATGGGACTTGGCAAGATCATCAAATATGTCATATGTGACATGATAGAATTTCCCTGGAATTTTTGGAGAATATTTCCTTTGTAAATATTTCAAAAGCTTGAAATATCCAGAAAGGGTTTTGGAGGGATTAGCCCATTATTTTGAACATGACCAAGTGTTGAAACTCTTATATATGGACAATATATGTCCTATGAGTCTCCCTGAATTTTGGCAAATATTTTTGAAATACTTAAATAATTTTTCCCTATTAAAGACCATTTCTGGCCTTAAGAAAAAGCTTTTAAATAAAATAGGAAAATATCTTTTAAAATTATACTTTTGTGGTTTCTGGGAGTCCTATGACTACTAGGTCTCAAATGTACCTTTTGAAATAATTTTCTCACCCTAAATCAAGCACTTGCAGTGCAAAACTTAATTCAGGGGTTTTTGGAATACTAAATTTATAAAATACATTTTGGCCAAATTAATTTTGTAAGAAAATACTATACTGCTATATAACACTTGGCATGATCATTGGGCAGAAGTTTTGGGTATGGAGATGAATTCTACAAGAGGTAATAGTTGACTTTAATGAGCACATAAAAAGCACATGAAGAAAAACTCAATTCCAAATAAAAGCCAAATGATGCCAAAAAAATTTGTTGGTCCAAATTTTCATGCTTCATTGATGCAAATAACATGTTACAAAATGCAGGGTGTGACAGCCGGGAGGCCGAGTTAGCAGCACAGTACGAAGCCCGTCAGCCGACGCCAGTTCGCCCTTCTACCTCAGCTGAACCAGGGGTTATGTCTAGCTCCATGGGAGTGCCTTGTCTTACTCCCGCTTTACGCAACGTAAAACTACCCAAGGATTTCAAAGGACCGCGCAAGGTGCCCTACTATACTGCAGATCTATCCCCTGAGACATGGGTTGAAAGCTATGAGATGGCAATGGAGATGCTGGATGTAGATGATACAGCGTGCGCTAAGTACTTCACTATGATGTTGGAGGGCACAGCTCGCACTTGGCTGAAAGGCTTACCACCCAATTCCGTCGGATCATGGGCCGAATTGCGCCGCCGGTTTATTAATAACTTCAAAGACACATGCAAACAACCAATGTCTGTCGTCGATTTAGCTGCCTGTGTTCAAGGAGAGCACGAGTCAACAAGCCATTGGGTGCGTCGAGTGTCAGAGATCCTGCATTCCTCCAACAACATCAACCCAAGCACAGCAGTGGTAACCTTGGAAGGCAATTGCCGGTTTGAACCTTTGAAATTGAAGTTGGGACGGCTTAAACGTAATTGTGATGACATGGGGACGCTCATGGGCGCCTTGGTGAAGTATGCGGATTCATATAGTGCCAAATACCCAGACTCTTATGAGGATAAGACAAGGAAGGCAAAGAAGAATGGTAAAGCGCCACAGCCCAACCCGGCGAAACAAGGATACAACGGTAAGCATAAAGCGGATAGTAACTCAGATTTTGTGGCCAACACCAATGCTCAGGAGAACGACCAGCGTCGCAAGCGTAGACCGCCCCCACGAAATGGGAGGCCGCCAATTAATTTGGAACGCCAGATGAACATACCTTGCCCAAGGCACAGTACGGCGGAAAAGCAAGCTACGCACCTCTGGAAGGACTATTTTATTATGAAGGAAATCATGAACCGGTCCCAATTCGATCATGGACCATCCGGCGGATTAGGCCCTGGTTTTCATGGGCCGGGTTATCAAGGTGGTGGATCCGCTTCAGGGTTCCAAGGTAATCACAGCAACCAAAATGGGCACAATCAGTATAACCAACAGCACGGTCAGGGTGGTTATAACAATCAGGGTAATCAGCAGCAGCAGCAGTCCGGATATCAGAGTAATCCGAAGCAGTTGAGTAGTGGATAGTATCACGTCTTCACCACAAGCCTATGTAAGCGTGATCAGAAGGTTTACAAAAGGGCAGTACATTCCATTGAACCGGTGGTGCCACGCTACCTACGTTGGTCAGAACAGCCCATTGTGTGGAGTCGAGAGGACCATCCGCCCCAGGTTGATAATCCCGGTCAGCTGGCTCTAGTTGTGGCACCTCAGGTGGGTGGCTATATGTTTACCAAGGTGCTTATGGACGGAGGCAGCGGCATCAACATTCTATACTATGAGACTTTCCGGCGCATGGGCCTGACGGATAAGAGGCTTCGGCAATCCAACACAGTTTTTCATGGTGTGGTACCTGTTAAATCGGCATATCCAGTGGGTAAGATAGACTTGGAGGTCACTTTTGGAGAGCAGCATGACTCCAGGTCTGAGACTTTGACCTTTGAAGTGGTAAAGATCAAGAGCCCGTATCACGCCCTGTTCGGGCGGCCGGTTTATGCTAAGTTAATGGCGAAGTCTTGTTATGTTTATCTATAGCTGAAGATGCCGCGCCACAAGGGAACCATTATGGTCCATGGGAGCCGCAAGATTGCTTTGGAGTGCGAGGAAGGCGATGCAGCTTATGCTGAGGCAGTTTGTGCAACTGAGGAGCTTAAGTTTTACAAAGATAATGTTGATCCGGCTGATATGTCTCCACTGAGAAAGCCAACCACAGAGCACGACCCGGCCTTGAAGTTCAAATCAGCTGAAGAGACCAAGCAGGTTGACTTTGTTCCCGGCGATTCATCCAAGTAGTTCACCATTAGTGCTAACCTAGATCCTAAATAGGAATGCGCGCTCATCGAGTTCATCCGTGAGAATCAGGACATTTTTGCATGGAAGCCTTCTGACATGCCAGGTGTACCGAGGGAACTCACTGAGCACACTCTCAACATTGATCCTAAGTTTAAACCGGTTAAACAATTTCTGCGCCGCTTCAATGAAGAGAGGCGCAAGGCGATTGGTGAGGAAATGGCTAGGCTCTTGGCAGCAGGTTTTATAGTTGAGGTGTTTCATCCGGAATGACTGGCTAATCCGGTGCTAGTGCTTAAGAAAAATGGCACTTGGCGAATGTGTGTTGATTACACAGATCTCAACAAGGCTTGCCCAGATGATCCCTTTGCCCTCCCCCGTATTGATCAGATCATTGATGCTACGGCGGGTTGCGAGCGTCTAAGTTTTTTGGACGCATATTCAGGTTATCATCAGATCAAAATGGCAATTAAGGACCAGGAGAAGATAGCCTTTATAACTCCCTTTGGAGCCTTCTACTATGTATCTATGCCATTTGGGCTTAAGAGTGCCCAGGCGACCTATCAGCGTTGTGTGCAGAACTGTCTTCATGGACAGATTGGGCGGAATATTCATGCGCATGTGGATGACATTGTGGTGAAATCCAGGATGGAGGAGACATTAATAACAGACTTGAAAGAAACCTTTGATAATCTTCGGGTTTACAAAATGATGCTTAATCCGGACAAATGTGTCTTTGGTGTTCCGGCAGGCAAGCTCCTGGGATTCTTGGTATCAAACAGGGGAATTGAAGCTAATCCGGATAAGATCAAGGCAATTACATCATTGGCTAAACCGGCGTGCATCAATGATGTCCAATGCTTGGCAGGCCGCATTGCGGCGCTCAGCCCGTTTATCAGCCGTTTGGGGGAGAAGGCCATCCCGCTTTATCAGATGATGAAAAAGACAGACCGTTTCGTCAGGAGTGATGCTGTTGATGCTGCGTTTGAAGACTTGAAGGAGCAATTGGCAGAGCCGCCGGTCCTTGCTGCCCCAGTTGATAATGAGCCACTGTTGTTATATGTGGCTGCTAATGCCCGAGCAGTAAGCGTTGCCATTGTGGTAGAGCGCAAGGAGACAGGTAAAGAATATCCGGTTCAACGGCCGGTTTACTACATTAGTGAGGTGCTCATTGAATCAAAACAGAGATACCCGCATTGGCAGAAGTTGGTGTATGGAGTCTTCATGGCAAACCGGAAGCTAAAGCAGTACTTACAAGGCCATCTAATCACTGTGGTCAGTTCAGCTCCTCTAGGGGATATAATCCAAAACAGAGAGGCTACTGTTCGGGTTGCAAAGTGGGCCATTGAGCTTAGTCCTCACAAATTGAAGTTCCCGTACTGCGATAAAATCCCAAGCATTGGTGGACTACATCAACGATTGGACAGAGTTGCAAGCACCCGAGGAAAATCCGGATCACACATATTGGACTATTCACTTTGATGGATCCAGGCAATTGGAGGGCTCGGGGGCTGGAGTCGTCTTAACTTCCCCACGAGGTGATAAGTTCTGTTATGTCCTCCGTTTAATGTTCCCTTGCACTAACAATATAGCTGAGTATGAAGCTCTCCTCCATGGGCCGTGGATGCCTAAAGAGATGAATTTAAGCCAGGTAAAATGTTTCGGTGATTCAGACCTAGTGGATCAACATGTTTCTGGTAAGTGGGATTCTAAAGATCCACTTATGGCAGCATATCAACGAGAGGTAGACGCTGTTGCTGGACACTTCAAGGGTTATCAAGTGGATCATATAGACCGGCGAATGAATGAAGCGCCTGATGCGTTAAGCCGGCTGGGTTCTCAACGTAAACCGGTGTCACCCAATACCTTCCTGGATGTATGACTTAATCCGTCGGTAAAGTTACCTTCAGAAGAGGACTTGGCCCTTCCTGATCCAGAGGCTCAATTGATGGCGGCGCTTCATATTATTCCATATTGGACGCTCCCTTACCTGGCGTACATGAACCGAGGTGAGTTACCAGAGGATGAAGTCTTGGCTAGACAGATAGTCCGGCGATCCAAGTCAATGACTATTGTCAATGGAGAATTACATCATTGCAGCGTCTCTGGGGCGTTTCAACATTGTGTGTCGCCAGATGAAGGCCGTTCTTAGAGAGATCCACGAAGGAGATTGTGGTCATCATGCCGGTTCAAAATCTTTGGTGGCTAAAGCTTTTCGTCATGGGTTTTACTGGTTGACGGCTCATGCCGACGCAGAGGACTTGGTCAAAAAATGTGATGCTTGCCAGAAATTTTCACGACGCGCTCATATACCGGCACAGGAGTTGAGGATGATTCCAATTACTTGGCCGTTTGCGACTTGGGGACTTGACATGGTTGGACCCATCAAGAGATCCCGAGATAAGAAGACCCATCTTTTGGTGGCGGTGGATAAGTTTACCAAATGGGTTGAAGCGGAACCAGTCAGCAAGTGTGATGCAGCAACGGCAGTTCAGTTCATCAAAAAGGTGATTTTCCGGTTTGGCTTTCTGCACAGTATTATAACTGATAATGGTACCAATCTATCCAAGGGGCTATGGAGGAGTTTTGTCAACGAGAGCACATCTGCCTTGATGTATCATCAGTAGCTCACCCTCAGTCTATTGGTCAAGCTGAAAGAGCCAATCAAGAGATCTTGAGAGGCATTAAACCCCGGCTTATGGTCCCTTTATAGAGGACACCGGGTTGTTGGGTGGACGAATTACCCTCTATGTTATGGAGCATCAACACTACACCTAACAGATCTACCAGTTACACGCCTTTCTTCATGGTATATGGAGCTAAAGCGGTCCTCCCTAGTGATATCCGTCATGATTCGCAGCGAGTGGCGGCTTACGTCGAAGCTGATAACGAAAAGGCACGGCAAGATGCATTAGACCGGCTGGATGAGGAATGGGACACGGCAGCAGCTCGATCGTCGATTTATCAGCAAGATCTGCGTCGGTAATACAGTCGCCGGGTTAAAACCAGAACGTTTCAAGAAGGAGATCTGGTGCTCCGGCTCATCCAAGACCAGACTGACATGCACAAGCTATCCCCGCCTTGGGAAGGACCCTTTGTGGTCAGAAAGAACCTGCACAGCGGATCATACTACCTCGTTGACGTTCGAGAACATAAGGACTCACGTACTTTGGAGGAGGAGACCCGACGACCGTGGAAAATCGCTCTTCTTCGACCTTACTACACCTGAGCCATAGGCTCCGCTTTATGTACATATGTTTGCAATGTATATATTATGATCAATATAATAAACCGGCGTCCCCGATAAAGCGGGGTATCAGCCGTCCTTTTTTTCATAAGAGTTTGTCACATGGGGGCTTCTGTATGCAAGGGAGTTCATATGGCCTCTTAAACCGGCGGTCACGTCAAGACCATCAAAAGAACATAGCTCTGGTTGCTTCGGCAATCCCCACATGATGATGAGGGGCAAAAGAGAGTTTTGATGCCTAGCACAACTCAAACATAGGCCCTGACGAGCATAGCTCAAATGCTACCTGGGGGCTCCTGATGCATAACATCAACGAGTTGACAACCCTTGTAGTAGGCTATCAAGCCATGGCTTGGAAGCCTAGTGTATACACCTAAAACCCCGGATTAGCCTGCCTGCATTAAGTAAGTCACTCCGCCCAGGTAAACCTAGTACGACCCGTCGAACGTATACACAAGGCAATCTTTACAGACCCTAAACTTGGTGACGTTAAATTGACGATCATTGAGTGTTTACACAAGTCAATCTTTATAGACCCTGAACTTGGTAACATTAACATTGATGATTTGGTTAAGGATTGAGGACCATCTTAACAGGCTTTGTGAAATGGTTAATGACAGTAGCCTGTCAGCTCATAAAAAGCCTCGAATTTGGAGCCTGGCAGCTCGTAAAAAGCCTCGACTACACGGTCTTATTTACCCAAAATTTCTTTTTGACTTTTACTAAAAAAAATCAAGGTCATTGGTGTTTATCCAAGTCCATTGATTCAGGGAGTGGATGACTATAAGTTGCCACTACACCTGCATTTACAGAACGTGTTCTGGTTTTGATTATAAAATCACCAGTGCTTCCTACAGTTAAACCGGAGTTTATCATAACCCGGTACAGTTTCATCATAAACCGACAAATGATCAAGGGAGTCATCAACACTTACAAACTGGGATCATTATCTTTGCTACCGACTATTGATTAAGGTTAATCATGACACACTTAATCACAGGTATGACATATGACTTATATTTTACACACAGTTCAGTTAATAAACCTAGACCATGTGTTTGGGCATCATGACCCGTCCGGTGATAAACCGCCAGGACACTTTAAACTTTGTTTTATGCAGAAGCAGGTGGAATAAACCATCAAAGGCATTATAAGCAAGGAAAAATTATGCAGTTGCCAATTGAAGCAATCTCATATAAGGGACAGTGCGTGACAACATAAAGTATTTCGGCTACCCTATTACAAGGCGCTGGAGAGCCCAGAAGAATATCAGTTTTTTCCTAAAGTACTGGGCCATAAAATTTAAACCGGCACCGGCTTAGGACTCTGCGTCAGCTTGGTGTGAAGGTTGTGGATCAGCTCGCTCCAGTTCTTGGACGATCTCTTCCAGCTGCTGGAGGTCAGTGGTTGTCCAATCAATCTTGGTCAGCACTCGGAAAACAACTTCATCGTGCGAGTTCAGACGGATCAATTTCAGGAGCAAAAGTGTGCTTACGGACGGGCAGAATAAGATTTTCAATCTCATAAGCCCGAGGGTCGGCCCGCACGTTCTCAGCGCTATATCCCGGATGATAACGAGACAGATCAGCTTCATCAGACAGTTTGCTGGCCAGAGGCCGCATTTCCTTCGTCAGAGCGCGCAAATCATTGTCTCCAAAAGCTGATCCATCCTCCTTCATGCTGGGATAGCCATTCATTGCTTCCGCCGGATCAAAGTCAGGCACCCAAGCTTTCGCTGGAGTTAGGGCCATCAGAGCACCAGCCCTTGCAGAAGACATCTTCAATTCTATGAGGCGGGTAGGTAGAATGGATAATTTTTCTAAAGTACCCTGGATTGTTGTGGGAGCCGGTTTATTGTGCGAGGCAGCACACACAATCCTCTGGGCACCGGAATACAACTACTCTACCAGAGTATATGCGGCCTTCAACTTTCTTCGCATATCATTGCCAAGATGAGCAATGCGTTTTCCTGCATTAAAAAGTATGAGTTAAGCCGGAAAGGTGCAGGACTGCAATGTTCAGGGCTATGATAACAACACTTACCAAAAATAGCAGTCGTCATGGCGTTAATCTGCTGCTTTAATCTGGACAATTCTTCTGTCCCCGAATTAAGAGCAGCCTCTACATCAGTGGCCCTCTTCTCCAAGATAGCTTTCTCAGCATCCCAATCTGACCGCTCTTTCTCAAAGTCTTTCTTCAGCTTTTCTATGTTTGCTAAAGCAAGTGTCATCTCGTCTTTGACTTTGATAGCAGCAGTTTCTTGGAATTTCAAAGTATCCCGGAGCTCGGTCACTTGAGAAGTTTTCTAGTTTAAGTCAGTCTGCCAAGAGGAAAGCATATTATATATTCATGAGACATTTTTTCAGAAAAGTCCCAAGCGCATAACAAGTTATACACTTGACACTTGGGGGCTAATGTGTATTTGCAGTTAAACAGACCTTTCTCAGTCAAGTCCCAAGCACATAACAAGTTACACGCTTGACACTTGGGGGCTAATGTGACATCATTCAAAACTGAATAGAAGTTGAAGTCCCGGTTCATCCTAAAGGAGTAAACCGGCCCTTGGGGACTACGCATGTGCAAAACAAACTATCTACTGGATCTGCTAAAGTCCCGGTTCACCCTAAAGGGCTAAACCGGCACTTGGGGGCTACGATGGAGTAAAGACATGCTACAAGAAATAAGCAGGAGTAGAGTACAAGTCAAAAAGCAGAAAGGTTACCTCATAGCGCTCCTTCATCATATTTACCAAGCTGGCTTCATGATCACGGCTGGTGTACAGCCAGTTTAGATAGCCGGAATGGAGTTCTTGGGCGCTGAGCTGAGCATAACTGGACAAATCAGTACTCCATTTCCCTTTGTCCTTGCTGGGAACTTCATCCTTGGCAGTATGCTTGGATAAAGCGACAGCCTCACCAGGAGTAGTATAGCCAATCCCAGTGATTTCAACATCCTCAGTTGAAGCGGCTGTTTGCTTAGCCGGACTAGCAGGAGTAGTGCTGGCTTGGGCTGGATTAGACGGTTCAAGGTCACGATCCATGGGATCACTTCCCTGATCAACAAAGACTTCGTGATCCATGGGAGGAGGATCATCATGCAGAATATCCGCATTGTCTTCAGAGGGTTCAGCAAATTCAGGGTCTTTTGCCGGTTCAGGAATTGTGTTATCGCCTGCCTCTTTATTTTGCTTAGCCTTTTTTGCTAGACTTGGGTTTACTGCGAAAGTTAAAAGATGGCGAAAATCAGAAGAGCCAAGACAAAATTTAAACCGGCCAAGTGAGAAACAACTTACCCAGGAACAGTTTTCAGGGGAGGAATCTGCGTGGCTGTTGATTCGCCAGAAGATGAATGAGGAGTTTCCTGATAATTTAAATCAGACGGATTAAGAGGTTGTCGAATAAGACCTGCTTTGGGATAAAGAGCGTCTGGAGTGTTTAAAACCTCGGAATGACGCCTCCGAGCTAGAGTGTGCGGTAATCCGGTGGATTCAATAGCGTGACCGCTATGACATGTGGTGCGGCGAGCTTCATGTTGCTGTTTCTTGAAAATAAAGTTTGGATCCAAATAAGCGAAAGGATGAGAAAACAGTACTTTCCGGCTTGTTCGACGAATTTTTGGTAGTGACAGTGGTTCTGAACCGGAATAAAGAGTAATTACCTCAACATCATCCGCTTTACTGCCTTCAGCGTGTCCCTAGGTACAGTCATTGCTAATAAAATGCAGATAAAGAAAGATCAAAGAAATCAAGAGAATCAGGTAGTACCTCGGAGGCCAATTCATCATCCTCCGGATTGGATCCAGACGCACGAGTGGTTTTCTTTTTTACGGCCTTCTTAATAGCCTTGGTTTTTTGGCAAGGCACCTTTGCCGGTTTATCCTGGGCCTTCCTTTTCCAGAATGGATCATTGCCCTGTTGAAGAAACGAAGACATTCAAAAGATGAGTACTGAAGACGGATTAAAACAAAGCAAAGCAATATGAAAGAATTTTTTACCGATGGTGGTTTGTTGAGCACACAGAAGGCAGCCAATCTGGTTTGACTGCAAGCTTCTATAGGTTCATTCAGCAGTTTCTTGACGGGGTCGTTAATCTCATTTCTGATAGCACCGCCTCTGTATGGCGCAAAGGATCTTTTGGACTCCCAGTATACTCACACATTAAATTGGAATACCGGCTTAGCGGGAGAATACTCCAAGAAATCCAACAACGGACGAAGTCAACCCCTGTCAGACCATTGGCCATAAAGGCCCTGAGCTTTGAGAGCTGAGGAGCATACTGAGCTCGTTCCTGGGCACTTAGCCACTATGGAAAGGGATGATTCTCCAGAAGACGGTGGGGGCGATAACCCGACAACGGATTCTCCTCTTCTGGGGAAGTGTCTAGGCAGTAGAACCAAGTCTGATTCCACTCTTTTGGATGGCTGTGGTGATTGGCGTGAGGAAAATTAACGTCCTTCCTTTTCTGAATAGACATCCCACCGAGCTCAGTATTTGGACCGTCATGAAATTCGATGCGATGGTTTAAATGAAAGAAATCCCGGAACAACTCAACTGATGGCTCCTCTTGCAGATAAGCTTCACAAAAGACTTGGAAGTTGCAAATATTTGACACAAAGTTGGGACCAATATCTTGCGGATGAAGTTGGAAATTGGCTAGCACATCACGGAAGAATTTTGACCCAGGTGGATTGAATCCCCGGGCTAAGTGATCAAGAAAGACGACAACTTCTCCCTCTTTGGGCTCTGGAGGACACTCCGATCCGGGGACCCTCCAGTGAAGGACATTTTTTGGGCCTAAAGCGCCAATTTCGGCCAGTTTCTCCAAATCCTCCTCAGTAACCCGGGATTGGACCCAGTTGCAGGAGGTAAACTGCTTGGCTTGAGTGGCCATTCTTTTTGAAGGGAAAGTCTGAAAATATAATGTAGAGTCGGTTTATGATCTAAGCAAGTTTAAGCCGGCGGCATCTCTAAAGGTATTTATTTAACGGCGGTTTAGGCAGGGGCCTAATGGTATCTACCGGATTACGATGTCTGGAACATGTAAAACAATGGTATCTACCGATTTATAGTGTCAGCAACAGCTAAACCGCCGACAAGAGTGCGGGAGATACAGATTTGAAGTCATGAAGAAACAATTTTCGCACAGACAGTAAGGAAAATATGGATCTACCGCATGCTGGAATTTCAGAAATATCCAGTTTATATTCAACCGACGCGATGAAGGCTCTAGCAGATGCAATCTAAACTGGTAATATTGGGAAAGATAAAGGTACTACGAAGAAACGAAGTTACTCCTACAGCTATCAAACAGGAGAGTCAGATCTACGCTAAAACTATTGGGCTATGGCGAAGAACTATGAAGAACAGTGTCTACCCGCAGGTTCGTATCAGGAAGAAAACCCTAACGAGATCTGCGTGCGGGATAAGAAGGAAACTTACCAGAGTAAACGAGTGCGGAGGCGCGCCGGAGTTTTTCTGGTCTGATCAGGCTGATGCAGCGGCCACGCTTGACGAAGAACTGAGGGTCGACGGCGACGCGGAACTTGAGCTCGAGCGGGCGCGAGGAAGAAGAAGAGGCAAGGGAGCAAGGGGGGAAAAAAGAGATACCCCTCTGCCCTATTTATAAGCCGCAAAATGAAACGGCAGGCGCGGGAATCAAGGAGCCAAAAAAGCGGATATGGCAAGATACTGTTGCCTCGATCTTCGGAGCCTTTAATGAGTAAAAGATAAAAAACAGGTACAAGTGTTAAGTGGGAAAATGACGTCACGACGGTTTAACTCGATCTGGGAAGATGACGTCACACTGGTTTATGAAGCACTTGAAGCTGTGGAAGGGGAAATCTTTACAAGACGTTGAAGATTGACATGAACAGGTTCAAATAAATCTGGGGCCTAATGTCAGGGATATTACTTCCAGGTATAAACTGCCCAGGAGGGGCCGGTTTATGCCTATCGAGATTACTTTTACTAAAGACCAGCAGAGCGTGGAGCAAGATGTTTTAGCCCCCAGGAAGCTTAGAGCCCAAAGTGTTAGGGCCCATGATTTGTAAACCGCCATATTGCATGTAACTTGTGATGTAAGATAGGAAGGATAGAGACCGAGCCGGACACATTTATGAGCCAGCTTTGGGATTCTATAAACCTGACCGGGCGTCACCTCGTGTATATAAAGGGACGACCCGACGATGATTCAAGGGCAGAGAACAACTGCTTGAGACAGCGGCAAAGCGGATTCGCTCCCTGGTCATCGAAACCCTAGCAATATTACACCAAACTAGACGTAGGCTTTTACCTTCATCGAAGGGGCCGAACTAGTATAAAATCCTTGTGTCCTTGTCCGCTTTAACCCCTTTAAGCTAACCCGTAGCGATGGCCTCACGACTAAGTCCTTTTGCTAGGACATCTGCCGTGACAAAACCACAACAAACGGCCCGTGGTGAAACTGGCCCGTAATGAACAGTGTATCACTATATACCCATTAACGGCCCATTAATTCATTAGGTTGTTTGCATCCCATGTTATCTTTCGGTCTTCTCAGGACCCATTTATTCTTGGCCCATTAACGACCCGTGGTGAAACTGGCCCATAATGAATAGTGTATCACTTTATACCCATTAACGACCCATTAATCCATTGGGCCGTTTGCAGCCCATGTTATCTTTTGGCCTTCTCAGGGCCCATTTATTCTTGGGCTCATTTCCAGCATTCGGTTACTTACGGCCCGTTACTGCCATTTTCTGCTTGTGGGCCAAATATAGCCCGTGGTTATAGTCGGCCCGTTTGTGGCCCGTTAATACGTTGGGCCATTTTCATAGCGTCATCAAATACGGCCTATTAGCGACGGCCCGTTATGGTCGGCCCATGAACAGACGACTCCAACTCTAGCCCGTTTACGGCCATAATGCGGTCTGTTTTTGGCCCATGTTTGGCCAATCAATCATACGGCCCGTCTAAGTCCCATTGATGATACGGCCCGTAGAAGGCCCATTGTTTCTACGGCCCGTAGAAGGCCCATTGTTTCTATGGACCGTAGAAGGCCTATTGTTTCTACGGCCCGTAGGAAGCCCAATGTCACTACAGTAAATATGTAGCCCATGGCCTGTTAAAGGTTGGAAACTACTATAGGTTCAGACCTGCTAATGGCCCAAGATGATTATGGGCCCACGTTTTGGCCCATATGAGTAACGGGCCGGCCTGAAGACCGACAACACTGAGATCCACTGAACCTTCTAGCCTAAATTACAGCATATTGACGAAAGAATAAACCGACTATACAACAAAGAAATTACGGCATACTACATCCACTGAGAAACAAACTTCGCTACCAGTGATAATAAAGTGCAACATGACCGCGGATTACATACACTGGGCATCAAAGGTCGCCATCAGTGCATATAAACGCGTCGACAAAAGAATATACAAAATTGAGAGCAGTTCAGAAGGCACTAGACCTGGCAAGCTCGGGCCCCGCAAGCAGCCAAACAAGCTAATGAGACCTCAGTTGTGTCAACGATAGATGCTTCATCCCTAGCTGTATGGCACAATAGTGCGCAAGGCAGTCCCCTGACATCTTCATTACATCTTTGACTTCAAGGCGGAGCTAAGCTGAAGCAAGCCTTTCCGCTTTAAGTTAAGACTGAAGAAGTCAAACTGATTGAGGCAGCAACTGCACAGAGGTTGTCTCACACCTGCTGGTGAGTAGCTTCAACTCACTGTCTTCATCAAGACAGGACCTTGGGGTCATCTCGCTGTCCTCAAGATGGTTTGGCTCACTATCTTTCCTAAAGTTCTGCCTGGCATAAGAGATACGACTCTGAAAGAGAAACGAGGAGACACGTAACCGGTTTCACAATTATATAAGCAAATAAAGGGATCTGTTCTGCATAAGGAACATGTTTTTACAACTATAATTTAAAACTGGTAGTTGTTGCAAACATCCAATCAGATGTAAACAGCAGTGGAGGAAATGATGCCTATCCAAATCTATACTAGAACAAAGTTTTAAGGCTTGAGAAGAATGAACTTACATTACATGTTAACACGGGCTTGACAAAGCCCTTCTCCATGTTGATGGAAAGATAATTCAATATATTCCCGGAAGAAAATTCTTTATAAGCGTTGCCATTATTCTACATTTTGCAAAGAGTAAATATAGATCAAATAATATTGGAAGAAATAGAGGATAATGAAGCTCACTTGCAGACTGATGATACATAATCAAATAGAAATTTATTAAGTACAGCGTTACAAGGAAAAAGGTACTGACAAGAGGAATGTAGACATCAACGTGTGCGGTGGCATTGGCTTTATTCAAAATTTTGGTAAGAGTAAATGTAGATATGATAATTTGGAGAAAGTGGAGGGCGGGGCAGATAAGATGTAGAGTAGTGCTAGACAATCAACTATCTCGCGATGCATGTACAGTAATATCACCACCGTCCGTTATTAATTGTCGCTCAAATGGATGTATCTAGCACTATTAAGTTCTAAATATATCCAATTGATCAACAATTAATTCGATATAGAGGGAGTACATGACAAAAGGTACTTACATGAGCAATCCAAAACTTCATAACCATTGTGTTAATTCTACATTTATCTAAGAGTAAATATAGATCTTGTAATTTCAAGCAAAGGGAGGATAAAGAAGCGAACATTTACAGTGATGCTACATAATCAAACAGCAATGAGTGTAAGTATGCTGACAAAGGGCAAGAGGTACTGACAAGAGCAATGCAGAGCCCAGTATTGTCGTGAAATCCTATGATCCTTTGAGCAAGGAGATTCATCTGAAATTAGTTTTCATACAAGAGAGAACATGCAAAAATTTAGGAGTTCAAATTTTGAATTGATATCATAGACAGTACCTGACGCTGGGCTGTCAGCCATTCTAATAGTGGTTTGGCCACAGGAGTAGGGGTAAAGTCTGTTACAGTTAGGCCTGTGTTTTCTGTGGCTGATGATCTATCTGATTTAACATGTATCACTACCTTTTCCAAATACCTAGTTTGTACTCCTTGAGGATCTGCAATCACCCTCTTCCTTTTGGACATCTATTACGAAAGAACAACATTTGACTGGAAAAACATAGTATGACGACACATGGAATGGGTACAGAAAATGGATAGGTATGGCATATACTCACATATGATGCTTAAACTAAGCAGATGGTGTAACAAAGTAGAAGTAATGCAAGAGCTCAGATGCAAAATATGTGCGACCAATACAACCTTGCCAAGTTAGAGCATGCACCTTGATGGGTGAATAAGATAGGCCATCCTCCACCATGCCAAGTTTGTTAGCCAGTGGATTGTTTTGCAATATTCCTCTTGTTCGCCCATTCTCAAATTCATTTTGATAATGTTCAATACCTGACATGCATGAAAACATAAAAACAAGTGAGATTATCTTTGTAATGCAGAAGTGATTCTAATCCAATACTTCCTCTCTGTAAACCCCTTTGTGCTATCTCTGCAATTCTTCTAAGAGGTGCCATGCATGCTGTAATTTGGTATGTGCATTAATATAATGTGGCCTACTACTCAAAATATGAGAGCTCCAGAAGTGACGATAATTCGGAGATGACAGCTTCAACATATAGTAAATAAGAACAAGTCGACCTGACCTGACAGATTCAAAATATACTAAGGGAGAATAACACGACCTGACCAGCCGACCGCAAGAGAAGAGGATCATCTTAAAGAAGAGAAGAAGAGCAAGAAGATTGAAGATATTAAAAGTCTTTCTATACAATGTCGGTTGGCCACCCATGATGAACCAGAGCGCACAGAGAAATACTATTCCTTTTAGTCTCTCCATATGTGGCTCACATGCATTTTGAAACTAAAGTAGGAATATTTAGCTGACCAATTAAACATCTTTGAGTTTTACTAATATCAACATAATATCATATTTGAATTTGTACAACTAAGCTTGTTTAGCTCGATGGGTGGACCAGTGCTATTACGCACGAACCACGTAGGCTGATCGTGGTCATCATAAAATGGGGAAACCGTAAGCATGATGAGTATAGTGTTGACCATGGCAGTGCGATGGCAGATCTGAAGCTGCAAACCGCGCAAAGGGTAGTTAGCAACCGATATTTTCTTTGAAATAACAACTAAGATTTGGTATGGACAAGAAAGTACAGTCAACAAGTGACAAAGAAATGCAATTATGTTGTCTCTCTATATGTCGCGACATGCATTTGGAAACTCAAGTGGGACCTTTAACTAACCAATTACATGTGTCTGTTAACTAATATCAGTATCATATCACAATCATATTTGAACAACTAAGCTTTGGAATTTTGAGTGTTGTGTTGTTTAGCTTGAAGGGTGGAGTAATGCTAGTATGATAGAAAGCACCTACGCAGATCATAGTAGAGTAGATAAAAGGGGAAAACCCTAAGCATCAATAGTAAAATCAGGAAAGTGGAACTAGCTGGACCAGTGGGTGGCGCACATGCTTTTCGAAACGAATATAGGAACATTAGGTGACCAATTAAACGTTCTCTGTTTTAGTAATGTGAGCATCATATCAGATTCGTATTTCAACATGTAAGCTTTGTAATTATGAGTGGCATGTTGTTTCACTTGATGGGTTGAGGTCTTGAGGAGCAGTGCTAGCACGACACGAAGCAGTGAAGCACCTATGATGATGGTAGTGAATATAAAGGGGGGAAACCATAAGCTTTACGAGTATAGTGACCTTGACATGGCGGATCTGAAGGTGCAAACCGGACAAAGCTACTTCGCAACCAATGTTTGCATTCAACTAGCCACTACGATTTGGTACGGACAAGAAAAGTATAGTAAACAATTTAAGATCTATTTTCCGGGTGAGATCAATAACTTAAGCACATATGGAAGAGTACCACCTCTCTTGCAACGCCGTGTAGGCCCCTACTGATACGTTGAGGGTGCTGCGGGTGCGATGGCTGTCAGCGGCGGGGAAGAAGACTTTAGATGGCAGACGGCCGGGTTGGGGGATAAATCCTGTTGCCGTGGACGAGGCAGTCGTAGGAGCGGCGACGACAAAGTGGACGATGGCGCCGATGGAGCAATACGACGCGATGAAAGGATCCTTATCCGACCTCGTGGATGAGAGACGTCCATCTCTTGAAGTGGACGACGGGGTAGTGGTAGCGGCTCCGACAAGGTGGAGGATGGGGTGGCGGACGGAGGAGGCTGGCCGCAGTGGTGAGGTTGTCATGGCGCCGATGGTATATTAATTGGGAAATGGAGGGGGGGGGGTCTCAAACTTTGGGACGCGCTTGTCTGAAATGTGGCAAAGTTATGAACTTATCCCCCGTTTAAAATTTTGGACATCACGTCGGTTGGGGATAGGACGATAATCTCGCATCTCCCAAATATTTGCCGGTAATGATTTTAGGCGAGGAGAGGGTGTTTTGCCGCCCACGGTTGGCGCCCACGATGTATGAACGGAGTTAACAGGTAGGGCGGTTGTGTCACGTCTGAGCAAAGTTACACATCTGCCCCTATTTAAAATATTAGCCTACATCAATTTCGGACGATGAGAGTTTGTTTTGCCGCCCACCGTGGATGAATGGGGAAATGGAGGGAGAGACACATGTATTTCGGACGAGCTTGAATCAAATGTGTTTTGCCACCCACGTTTGGCGCCCACCGTGTCTGAATGGGCTCAGAGGCCGTCGTGTCACGTCTGATTGAAGTTACTAGTCTACCCCTATCGACAGCAGTGTAAATCCGGTCGATAAGGATGTCAAGTGTCAGGGGTAGACAGTAATTTCCATCTCGAAAACACTTGCTTCAGGCAGCCCACAAATGATAGTGGGTGTTTAGCCGCTTCGTTCAAAACTTGAGAGAATTAGCATTCATGTTTGCCCTGGGCCCTGGCAACTAAATCCAAATCCAATTTTTATTTGATTACGAATATCCAGAGATAATTCTACGTTTTGTTATTTATTTCTTCAAAACCACAACAAAGATTTATTCCACCTTTATATATGATTATGATTTAGAAATGTCATGATCTTCGATTCCAGTAGGTTGGATATACTTTGAGTCAAATGGTTATTTCATCCAATACAATATGCTCACACGAAAAACAGTTCACCTTATGTCAATCATACAAGTACTAAGGATTACCCCGCCTAAAAAATTTGGATCATTACAACACAGGGACAACATAGGGGGTCTTACAACATAATCCATTTAGAGACATGACACAACATGCAAGTACAATAATCTAATGACAATTTCAACTGCTATCTAAAGAAGAATGGGGATTACCCTGGGCTTTAGATAGCAGAAGTAGCAGGACCTCCTCCATCTTCAAATGCAACATTCTTACTTCCTACAATTCTTGGGTTGCTTGCATAATGTGTGCAGCTAATTTCATAATTTCCAGCTTCAAGATCGAGATTACCTCATTCATGGAAGCCACACCATCTCTTTCTGCCTCTAGTAGAGCCTCAAGAAGTACAATATATGTGCTCAGACTGCTCTCCGGTGGTCTTGCCTCTGAACTGCTACCATCTGGTAACATGGATGGCGCACTGCTTCCACAAATAGATTCTGGGGTTGTACATTGTGTCCTAGTGTGAACGGCATCCTGCAAGGTTTCCGCTGGACATAAGTAAGAGATAGTTATCGCATGATCCAGGCAGTAAGCTTACATGGTAAACGACATACGAAGTATTGCCGAGCATGGCAAGCCATATTTAAATGGTTCGAAGTAGCATCAGCGGAAAAAAATGGTAAGATAAAACTAGGGATGTAAGTGGCAAATAAACGACATCCGCCAGTCCCATCTAGTTAGTTTTTGCTAGCTCCCTAGTTCATTTTCCTCAAAAACAAAAACTCTTTTGAACTATGATACCACTAGTGGACTTTAATCGGGATTAAACGGGACCCAGATGACATCCCTAGTTGAAAGGGAGTGTACCACCGCTATATTTAAGTTGCCAATGCATCTAAGTAGTTGAAATAATCTAAGAAAGCACTTAACAGTGTGGCCTCATATAAACTATGAAGACAGTCTTGTGATGAAGTTCAGAGGAAAAGTTAAGGACTCAAATGAACTAGGCATGCATTTCTTTACGATAGTACATCAGACACTGCTGACATATTGGCCAACTCAGGTATAGCGTAACAAGTAACAAACAAGCATTCGAATCAAGCAATACAGCAAAGCAGACAACTGAACTATTTGTTATTATTTAGGATTATAGGTTGAGGGCACAAGCCAAGAAAGCAGCCCCCGCGCATTACATTTCACATGTACTAAAACACACTTGCTTACCATATGTTGATGTGAAGCCTCGCTGCTGTTGCAATGTTCTTTGAAGATATTGTCAGCATCCCGTGGTTGCAAATCTACTTGTTGTAGTTTATTCTGCACCCTCTATTTAGGTAAAATTAATTTTAATTGCATGCACTGGTTCAAATTGATCATCAATGGTTCATCTAAACTAATGAAATAAGGGTGTGTGCATACACGACAATATATCTGCTTCCCTCTATTTTTATGCTTGTTCGAGGTGCCAACCCCAAACGAACAAATATTTTGCTTGATGGGGTTGGCAGCTCCATAATTAATAGAAGCATAAAATTAGTCATGCAACTTGGTAAGATCAAGAACACACAAAAAAGTAATGAACAGAGGCTCATAGCAGTGATGTAATAGCTAGCATCAGAAAATGTAGGGTAAAACAAAAAAAAACTAGCGGAACCACATGCTAGTTTGCTGATGTGTAATTAAGCATAGAGAACATGAAGCAGTCTGATGGAACCAACAGGTGGCATCAAAACAACACCATTATCATAAATATAGCATGCAAGAAGTAAAATAGTAGGCAGTGATATCTAGGAAGTACAGTAATACTTAGGACAAAACTAAAGCATATTAACTATATGTGCATTGGTATGTAATTTAGCACATGTAACATGTTCACTGCTAGAAGTATGGCCCTACAGGTGCAAGCAGAATAACACGTCTCATGAAAAACTGAATGATGCCCTGAAGAAATTCAAAGGTGTGGTGCTTATGCTAAGAAAGTGAACGTAGGCACCGACCGTTGGATAATAATACCTAATTCTCGGCGGCGTATGGGTATCGTTGGCATACTTGATAGCTAAGGATCGTCGATGGTGCTCGTGTTGCGGTTGAGTTTGGGCCGGTTGTCGCCGTCGCTGAAGCGGCTCCGGTGCTACGGTTGCGGCACCTATCAACATACAAGAAAGCTTATCTGTCGTAAGTGAACAGTTGCACGATAAAGAGAAAAACCGAAGGAGTACAGATCGAAATAACCTAATGAGGCCACGACATCAGTAAAGCAGGGCCAGTGGAGTTGAATATGGCGTCCATGGAGCGGGTCCGGTGCAGTGGACGAAGGCTTCGGCGGGTGCGTTGTACAGTGCTTTCGGTGAGGCGGACAAGGGCTTGTATGAAGGGCCAGCGAAGGGACGGACGAGGGAGTCAGTGAAGGGCCTAAACTATGGTGGACTGATACGTCCAAAACGTATCTATAATTTCTGCTTGCTCCATGCCTCTTTTATGTGATATTGCTATGATATTTATGCACTTCCATACACTTTTGATCATATTTGGACTAACCTATTAACTCAGTGCACCACAGTGCCAGTTCCTGTTTTCTGCTGTTTTTCTATTTTAGGTTTCCCCCATATTAAAAGTGCTCTAAAAATTCCGGGAAAAATACAGGAAAAATCAGCGTAACGGGAGCTTCAAGAAAAACCAAAGCAGGGCCAGAGGGGAGCCTGGGGTGGCCCAGGCGGCCACCCAGGGCGGCCCCACCCCTGGCCGCCCAGGGGGGCGCCTGGGGCCCCCTCTCCGCCTCTGGTGACCCCCCTTCGCATATATATTCCTCGCGTCCCGAAACCCTCGAGGACGGAACCCTTTTTCGCGATCTCGCCTCTGTTCCGCCGCCGCCGCGCTTCCCAGATCGGGAGCATCAGGAGAACTCTTCCCGGCACCCTGCCGGAGGGGAGAACCACCACCGGGAGCTTCTCCACCACCATGGACGCTTCCCGGATGAGTCGTGAGTAGTCCACCTTGGACCATGGGTCCATGACCAGTAGCTATGTGATGTTCTCCTCCCCTCTTTGTTCTTCATGGTTTAGACCTCGTGAGCTGCCCTACATGATCGAGGCACATATGTAATCTTTATGCTGTTGCTCTGCTGAGTTTGCTGGGATCCGATGGATTATGAGATTATGTTCAGATTGTGTGTGAGTAATATATTTGATTCACCTCTTTTATATTTATGTTCTTGAGTAATTCTTGCATGTTCTCCGTTGCTGTTTATTGCTTTGGCCGAGTAGTAGGTAGTAACTCCAAGAGGGAACGTTATGCTTGATTGTGGGTTCATGCCCCTTGATGACTAGTTTGAGTGACAGAAACATGAGTCTAGGGGATGTGCTGTTGCCACAAGGGGGAAAACAACGGTGCTTGTACTTGCGGGTGCAAGGATTGTTTACTTTACGCAAAGTTCTTTTAATGCAGTTGTCTGTTGCTTTGAGTTTACACTTTGAGTGGGATTCGCAACTTAATACCAGCGAGATGTTCTGGATAGATATCTCATGGTGGATGATTAGTAGTAGATGCAGATGGATTTCGGTCTACTTGCCTTGGCGTACCGCCCATGCTTTTGAGCCTCTACCTTTCTTTACATCATAGTTAGCATTGGTTTGCGCACATAATCCTGTCAATTACCCAGCTGTAATTTGTTTACCTCCCTTTGCTGTTTTATCGTCTTTTGGGAGAGAGACATCACTAGTGAACATCATGGGACCCCGGTCCATATTACCACCACTGATCACACCCGCTATTTACTTCCTGTTCTTATTTCCTAGTTGCAGTCATACCTATCACTATTATCTCTTGTGTTTGATCCTTTGTAAACGACAAGGCTGGAGGGATTGACAACCTCTCTGTACTCGTTGGGAGCAAAGTTATTTGTATCTGTGTGCAGGTCCTGTCAACCGCTAAGTTTCTGGCGCCGTTGACACCTTCTTGTCGACCCTCGGAGTCTCACGGGATTCGATCCTTGGTACCTTTGCCAAGGGAAACTTGCTGCTACGCTACATCTCAAACCTTCCACTTGGGGTAACCAACGAGGGGCGAGAAGCCATCAAGCAAAGTTTCTGGCGCCGTCGCCGGGGACTCCACTCTTCAAGATAGGGGAGTTGCACGCTATCTTTTATCTTTGCTTTTTAGTCTTGTTAGTTTACCTTTCAGTTTTTGCTTTAGTGTCCTTTATCAAAAACCACAAAAATAGTTATCTTGCTTTTAGTTGGCATTATGTCTGGTCCTTTTGCCTTTGGTGAGGCAGAAGTGCTCACCTTTAAACAAAGAGGTGGTGAGAGTCTAAAAGATGCTTGGTATAGAATTAATGATTCTCAAAAAAAATCCACCAAGAAGCAATCTACTACTATCCTGCTTAGAAATTTTTATGTTGGAATTACTTCTTGGAATAGGTTTATTCTAGATTCTGCTATCAATGGAAATTTCCTAGAAGCCCCAGTTTGGGAATCTCTTAGTATTATGGAAAATCTTGTTGGAAATCCCCCTGTTGTTAGCATTCAAGAGGACATTACCCTAGCTCACATTATAAAAAAACTTGAAAAGATAGAGCTAGAGATGCCAAGCATTAATAAGATAAATGAGTTGGACCGTAAGATCCAAGGGAATTTGAATAGGCTTGATAGCTCCATGCATAAAATTCTCAAAACTTTGGAGACCATCAAATCCCATGACTTGGATTCTTCTAGGATAGACAAGATTGAGGAAATCGTTGACACTTTAGGAACTACTTTCTCCTCAATCAAAGCCAAAAAGGTAGAAACTCCAGCAAAGAAGAAACCTAAGTTCGGTTACGTTCCAAAGGCTCCTCGTTCCAAAAGTAATCCATCTATTGCCAAAGGGGTTGAAACTGTGAAAACTTCGGAAGAAATACCTCTCTTTGATAAATTTATAAATGAATCTCCCATTGACTTTCCACCTTTTGGTTTTCTCCCTAGAAGTATCTTTACTAGGCCTTTATTTGAAAGTCCTCTTAAGACTAGTTGTACTATTGAAGAGCTTTTTGATGATCTTGATGATGGTTCAATTGATACAACTTGATCCTTTTGCATCATGCCTAGCTTAAAGGCATAAAAGAAAGTGCTTTTGGGAGGCAGCCCACAATGAATTAGGATTTTTTTTTGCTTTTGTTGTGTCTTGATGTTTGTTACTACAGTAGCATCATCATTGTATCTTTTCTTTTCAACTTTGTGCCAAGTTTAGCCTCCGATTGCAAGAAAGTTCAAAAGTTGTGACGTGCTGTCCAGAAAACAGATTCTGTCCTTGGACAGAAAAATTCGTATAAAATCACCAGATCATCTTTTTGATCTGATTTTTTTGAAAGCGTGCTCTATACAATTGGCTTTCGGGCGTCTGTTCTGAGTTTTTTGATTTGAGTTGCAGAAGTGCCACGAAAAAATTATTTACTACCTGCTGGTCTGTTTTTCATATATTCTGTCCTGTTTTGCCTTTTCTTCGTTTTGCAAACCTTGAGCTTGCTTTTTCTTTGCAAAAACCTTTTGGCAATCTTGAGAAACAGTAGCTCTTCAAGATTATCTTTATTTCCAGCAGGGAAAAGTTATTTTATTGTGGGTACTAACCTCGCTAATCAGATTATGATGAGTTATGTATGAAGGAATTTTTCAAGTGTGCGAGGGAAGATGATAAAAAGATTCAGGAGGGTCAAACGCTCAAGCTTGGGGATGCCCCCGTGCACCCCCAAGAAATATTCAAGAAGACTCAAGCGTCTAAGCTTGGGGATTCGCCCATGCATCCCCTTCTCCATCAACAATTATCAGTTCGTCTTTCGTTCCACTATAATTATCACATCATGTGTTATGTGCTATGCTTGGAGCGTCTTGCTCTTAGTTACCTTTTTAGTTTTCTTTAGCTTTGCTTGCTGTTCATAACAAGTTAGAACCTAGGTTTCTTTGTGTGGGAGAGAAACATGCTCCACTTCAACATAGAACACAACATAGGATTTTCATGCTTATCTTTGTTGTGTGTGTTCTTTGTCTTTCCATAGCTGTTGTCATGTTTAGCTCTTAGTTTTCATGCTTTTCTTTTTAAAGAGCTTTTGTTTAGTTGGTCGATGAACTCTCTCGAGTCTTCATGTTTATCTTGTTAAGAGAGTTTTGCATGTTGCACTGAGTTGTGTGTCTTAACTTAAAGTAGGTAATTGAGGTTGCTATTTAATTTTAGTAGTAACTTGCAATAGTTTTGAGGTATTGCCATGAGTAATGTCTGAACTTTTGGTGTCAAGAGCTTTAGCCTATTAGTGATAGATGTCGTATTTTGGGCAATCCGTGTTTATTTTCGAAAACCTACAAATAGTTGAGAACTTTAGCTACTAAATGGATCACTAATCTTTGGAGGGATCGAATATTAGAGTACACTCACGTACCATGAGTCGAGGATGCGCAAGGATAACCAAACCCCCATACACTCCTCCTCGGGGTACTTGTCTCTTTGTGAACCTCCTAATTAGATTGAGAGTTACCGATAATAAGTGCATGAGTTCTTCGGACTAATGTGAGTATTCGAAAGTTGACACTTCCACCTAGCCATATTTTTCTAGCCTCTTCGGTACCGTGCATTGCCCTTTCTCACCTCGAGAGTTGGCGCATACTTTGCCGGTGCATCCAAATCCTTGGCACGATACGCTCTGTCATCATAAGCCTCATTATATCCTTCCTCAAAACAGCCACCATACCTACCTATTAAAGCATTTCAATAGCCTTTCCGAGATACATTGCCATGCAACATCCATCTTCTCATGACTTGATCTTCATGTCATACATGCTTTTTGCTTGATCGATGAGCCGCATGCTAGTTGGGCCTTGCCCTAATCATTGCTACATGACGCGCTAGTATCATTGCATATCCTGCTACACTGGCAGAAGCATACATTTGCATACATCATGATAGTTTCATTTTCTTGATGTTGAGTACTTTTGTAAAGTGTGAAAGATCTTCTATACTTCTTGTAATAAATAGAGTGTTGCCCCTAAAGTGAGGAAAAGATCCCAAAGAGGACAAAATCAAAAGATCCCAAAGAGGACAAATGAGAGTTAAATAGAAAGAGCCATTGAGGCCACAAAAAAATAAAAATAAAAAAATAGAAAAAAAGAAAGAAAAAGAAATAAAAAGAGAGAAGGGGGCACACTACTATTCCTTTTGAGAGATCCACACTCGTACTCCATCTTATACCTTGTACTCCATAGAGATTATCATTCATGCATATAGCTATGTGGGGACCTTCACACTATAGAACTTGGCTTGTATATTCCAATGATGAGCCTCCTCAAAAGAGCTCTAGGTCTTCTTGAGAACGCAAGTTGGATGCACCCCCACTAGTTCCATTGGAGAGCTTACCTTAGCTCATATGTGCATCCGTTGCATGGCAATCCCTACTCCTCACATCATATCTATCATTTGGCTTTCTCTCGCCGATGATTGTCCTCATTGATGTGAGCCTTTCACACCTTTTTTGTCTTCCCCCTTCATCATTTTTCTCTCTTTGCCATCCTAAGTGTCAACTTTCTTGCTTACGCTCATCCATTGCATGAGTGCTCAAAATATCGAAAGGGAGTGGATCATTTTGACTTGTACCTGGCTGACGGTCTGGGGATGAGTCAAGATAAGATTCCAAAAAAGACCAAGTGTGAAACTTTAGTAGATTAAGTTCTCAACAATACAAAAACTATGTTTTACTCTCTCATATATCCCTATCCCCTTTCTTGCACGCAAACACCATTTGGAGACATTCGAGTCACGGACAGCGAGAGCTCTTGCACCTTTATGTTCTTATGTTGCTTGTTACAATGCAAATATAGACTCTTGCTTGTTATGACTTGAATTGAATTACATGCCTTGATTCCTTTACTTAAAAGTTCTTATATGGTTGATAGCATGTCACCACAGAAATTATGCTTGTTATCGTTTACCTACTCGAGGACGAGCAGGGATTAAGCTTGGGGATGTTGATCCGTCCAAAACGTATCTATAATTTCTGCTTGCTCCATGCCTCTTTTATGTGATATTGCTATGATCTTTATGCACTTCCATACACTTTTGATCATATTTGGACTAACCTATTAACTCAGTGCACCACAGTGCCAGTTCCTGTTTTCTGCTGTTTTTCTATTTCAGGTTTCCCCCATATTAAAAGTGCTCTAAAAATTCCGGGAAAAATACAGGAAAAATCAGCGTAACGGGAGCTTCAAGAAAAACCAAAGCAGGGCCAGAGGGGAGCCTGGGGTGGCCCAGGCGGCCACCCAGGGCGGCCCCACCCCTGGCCGCCCAGGGGGGGCGCCTGGGGCCCCCTCTCCGCCTCTGGTGACCCCCCTTCGCATATATATTCCTCGCGTCCCGAAACCCTCGAGGACGGAACCCTTTTCGCGATCTCGCCTCTGTTCCGCCGCCGCCGCGCTTCCAAGATCGGGAGCATCAGGAGAACTCTTCCCGGCACCCTGCCGGAGGGGAGAACCACCACCGGGAGCTTCTCCACCACCATGGACGCATCCCGGATGAGTCGTGAGTAGTCCACCTTGGACCATGGGTCCATGACCAGTAGCTATGTGATGTTCTCCTCCCCTCTTTGTTCTTCATGGTTTAGACCTCGTGAGCTGCCCTACATGATCGAGGCACATATGTAATCTTTATGCTGTTGCTCTGCTGAGTTTGCTGGGATCCGATGGATTATGAGATTATGTTCAGATTGTGTGTGAGTAATATATTTGATTCACCTCTTTTATATTTATGTTCTTGAGTAATCCTTGCATGTTCTCCGTTGCTGTTTATTGCTTTGGTCGAGTAGTAGGTAGTAACTCCAAGAGGGAACATTATGCTTGATTGTGGGTTCATGCCCCTTGATGACTAGTTTGAGTGACAGAAACATGAGTCTAGGGGATGTGCTGTTGCCACAAGGGGGAAAACAACGGTGCTTGTACTTGCGGGTGCAAGGATTGTTTACTTTACGCAAAGTTATTTTAATGCAGTTGTCTGTTGCTTTGAGTTTGCACTTTGGGTGGGATTCGCAACTTAATACCAGCGAGATGTTTTGGATAGATATCTCAAGGTGGATGATTAGTAGTAGATGCAGATGGATTTCGGTCTACTTGCCTTGGCGTACCGCCCATGCTTTTGAGCCTCTACCTTTCTTTACAGCATAGTTAGCATTGGTTTGCGCATTTAATCCTGGCAATTGCCCAGCTGTAATTTGTTTACCTCGCTTTGCTGTTTTACCGTCTTTTGGGAGAGAGACATCACTAGTGAACATCATGGGACCCCAGTCCATATTACCACCACTGATCACACCCGCTATTTACTTCCTGTTCTTATTTCCTAGTTGCAGTCATACCTATCACTATTATCTCTTGTGTTTGATCCTTTGTAAACGACAAGGCCGGAGGGATTGACAACCTCTCTGTACTCGTTGGGAGCAAAGTTATTTGTATCTGTGTGCAGGTCCTGTCAACCGCTAAGTTTCTGGCGCCGTTGACACCTTCTTGTCGACCCTCGGAGTCTCACGGGATTCGATCCTTGGTACCTTTGCCAAGGGAAACTTGCTGCTACGCTACATCTCAAACCTTCCACTTGGGGTAACCAACGAGGGGCGAGAAGCCATCATGGACGAGGCCGCCGGTTAAGCAGATCCGGTGCGGTGGACCATGATGGCGGTCAAGGAGATCTGGAGCGGTGTACAAGCTAGTCGTTGAAGCGGCTCCGGTGAAGTGGTTTGGCAGTTGGGGGTTCCAAGGTGCGGAAGGTAGATCCGTCGGGGTGTGAGGTCCACCGCTGCAGCGGAGGACTAGATTCGACGGCTTGCCGTGGTTGGGGAGGGGCTCTAGGGAAGAATGTTGGGGGCAAAGAGGGGGAAACAATGGAGTTACCAAAGCAACCCTTTTACGTTCATGCGGCAGGGTTAAAACAGGAATATCGCAGGGCTAAACTTTCGGGCGCGAGATATTTCGATGTGAGTGGGAAGTTTGAAAGCTTTTGGCGCCTGAAATTATATTCTGCTCTTGTACTGCCGACTATGATATCATGGCCGATAATTTGTTTGTTTTGCACGCAAAAAAAAGTGCAAGTTTTGAAAATCAATGTCTCCAACTCGAAAGTTAGATTGTCCATTGAATTCAAATATGGATCATTGAGCTACTACAAGAAAATACAATCATATGGTCTAATTTAAATGAAATTCCAAATGTGTTTATCCTAAATATGATGACAAAAGCAAAAATGTGTATGTGTATGAATAAAGTGGATGATTATAAAGTTTGAACATGCCCGTATGTGTATATCTCTAGGCTTGATATATGAATTTGAAATCACGAAATCCCGGCTTAAAAATGTACCTCCGTTTAAATGAATTACAAAAGCTAATGATGGAGTCGAATTCCAAAATTCCAATCTTAGGTTTGTAATGCTGGTACATCAAATTATATCACGCATGTTCAAAAGTATCGTTATATCGTAGTCCAAACTGTGAAACAAATTGATCAACCTTGAGTGCACACACTATTGACCATGTATATCTCAATTACGCTAAAGTCCCTCAAATATAGACACCTCACTCTTTATCTGAAGCCAACCCCTGACC
>LR738709.1:81292593-81365378 GCA_902687465.1 Secale cereale
ACAGAAGTCGTTCTCTCCCCCAAACACCAACACACGAGCACATTAACACCCCTCTCTCTTCTAAAGTCCGGACCCCAATATAGGTCTCTATCACTTTGTCTCTTGGGCATGCACACATCTCTTCCCCCACTCTCTAGCTAGGTCACCCGGCATCTCTCTTTCCCAAGCACACGCGCTATGTAGAGTGTATCTTTCCCATACACACAAAACGTCGCCCCCAAACGTCTATCTCCCTAGTTATGTGGTTCTCGCACACTCACCTCACACACCACGCCCACTGCAAAACAAGCACACTTTGTCTCCTTGTGCACCACTCTCCTCTTTCTATCTCTCCCACATGCGGACCCGCCCCAGCTCCTCCCTGTATACATATATGTCGTGACTCTTTCCATAGCTCCCTAATGTATCATCGTTCTCGATCTCGCACATTGTTCTCTACACCATCTATTCTAGATCTCTCATGAAGTCCCTATCACACACACGATGACTCGTTTCCCATGCATCTCCGTACATAGGCCAATTTCAAATAACATCAACATTGTCTCCCTATCAATACGCCATTTATGGACACAAACGCCCCTCTCTTTCTCTCTCTCACTCTCCGTCGCTAGCTCTCTCTCTCTCTCTCTCTCTCTCTCTCTCTCTCTCTCTCGCTCGCTCTCACACCCCTCTCCCACACACAATCGATGTCTCTTCCAAATAGTCTGCTCCCCCTGCCCGCACCCATGCTATCCCGCTACTACACATGTCACACCATTCCCCCTTCCCTTATACTAGGTTTACATCATTAGTGGTCTCTCTACTCCACATACACACACTCCCTCTCACACACAAACGCGCGCACAAACACACACAGACACGCACAAACACCCATTAATCTGGATCCTCATCTCTCCCCATGTCCGCATATGTATCTCGCACAATCACTCTCTAATTATGTAAATGTGTCTCCACGTTACACAACACAAATCCCCATGTACATGTCTCTCTCTATCCTCCACACACATAGACACAAAGAATATGTTATCATTGCCTCAGTCTCTAGACATATCACACACATGCACTGTCTCTCTCCCTCGCAAACACGCTCAACAAGGGTTTCCCCGTGAATAACTTACCATCTATTCATCAACAGTCGTGGTAGTACGATGAACATGAGACGTGAAAAAGAATAAATCTACATGTGCATAGACCACCTAGTATGAATACTAGGACTAGAGCAAGCCAAAAAGTGTGTCGCCGTCACCCCCTCCTTATCGGCGACGGGAAAACCTTTGTTTTACACAGTCGAGAAGTCATTGTGCTAAGGCCTCACATCCTAAGGCATTGAATAGAATGTAGATGCTAGTTTACAGAAACAAGTATCAATAATACATTTGTATCTCCATACTTATATTTCTTCTCTTATAAAAAACTGAGTTAGTGATGATGGTACGTGTGCCATCTTGCAATATAGACCGTCCGATCTATATCTAACTGATGGAAATTAAACTAAAAGATACCCGCACCCCTCTCCACATTTGCAGACAAGGCCTTCCCACGCTCATCCTTATCTCGAAGAACCTCATTGTTGAGCAATTAAGAAAGGAAGCCTCTGGAACAAACTGGCTTGGTGGCCGCTGCCAGCGTCGTCAATCCCCATGCCTCCGCTTAGTCCGACCACCAATCACCACCACGCCCCACTCCTCTTCACCTTATCTCCTATTTCTCGAGATATCATTAGTTTTTACACATGGGATTACTCCCGCATGGGTCAATCAAAACGAGTGTTTTTATAAAAAAATTGCATCTTGATGTTCCGTGCAATGCACAGATCTTGCTAGTACTTCTACAGAAGACTAAATTGGTGATGATGGTATGTCTGCCATCCGTCATTTGTGACCATTAGATCTACATCTAACGACTGTGAGGTAAGTTGTTGCTTTTTCTCATAAACATCCCACTTGTCTACCAATTTGCAGAAAAACCCATAATTAGTATCTTAAAACCAACCACATCCCTCCTTGACCTCACCAAAACAGCCCAAGGAATATATTCTAATTGAAACATAATATATATCTAGTGATATATGTATATCAAAATTAGAGTGTTTTGTATCAAGTTTGTGAATAAGTATTATTCTAATTATGATTCGTTGCAACGCACATGAACATTGCTAGTATTTCCAACCATGCAATCTTTTTTCCTAGTATTCCATAGTTTCGAGTTTTCCATCAAGATATTAGTCACTCATCGTTGATATTTACTTTCAATCATGTACACATATACACTATGTAACTAGCCTTGCTTATTAGGTTCCAAAGCTTAACTTTCACTCCTACTTACAATATGTAGGGTATTTAACAAAAGCTACCACTTTCGACCAGCCATAGGAAAAATCTATTGTACACAAAATAGCAAAAACATACCCAAAATTTCATAATCCACGCCAAAAACTACTACCTACCGATTAGGTTAGTTTGAACCCATTTATGACAGGGTTGGCCCACACGTCTGTGCTGACGAGGCAGCTTAAACCAACACATTATGTTTGACTGTTGACACAAGGGACCCACATCTGACCTTCTATCCTGTTATTCCCCCTCAAATCATTATTTTTCCTGAACATTACTTCAAACAGTACTGATGCGTGTTCGTCGGTGGCGCCGGTGATGAGCGAGTTGGCCACCGCTCCGCCGGACGGACTGGACGCCACGCTGGCCTCCGCACGGGTTGGCAGGCTGGCCCGAGCGTGACTCACGAGCGGGCAAGCAGCCGCGCTGGCCTTTGCTCGAGCCAGATGGCTGGCCTTAGCGCGGCGCGCGCGAGCAAGCCGCCGCGCCACCGTGCCAATCTAGCTAGCAAACCTTGTAGACAAGCAGCTGGACGGAGCTATATTGGCTAGCTAGCGGCCGCGAGCGCCGGACGGAGCTGGCATCCGGGCTACCGCAAGATGGGCTCCGCACCACTGGCGGTTTTGACCTCGCCTTCTGCCGGCGGCGGTAGCTGCGTCCCATGGCCGAGGATGACTAGGTGGACGGGCCGGAGGTAGGAGGTCACTCGGGGATTTTTGTGCGGACTAACATGTAGGTCCCACAAGTCATTACACCCGGTCGAATAGAAGGCGTTGACTTAATGGGCGACATGGGCCCTGTTTGGATACTCTAAGTCAGAGGTTAGATTCTAACCCTGAACTAACTATAACCAAAGTGGTCTTTGGATGGCAGGGTTAGATTGACAACAAATGTATTCAAACAAGGCCATGGGTTGAAACGTGCCTATAACGACACTTTGTAGAGTAGTCATTTCTTGGTAGGGCTGGTTGGTAAGAGCATGTACAATGGTTGATAAGATAGTCTTATCTTAAGTCTGCCACGTATGCAAGTGGTAGTAGTTTCTTGGCATTATTAGTGGTTTCTTGCATTATTAGGGGTTTCTTGTAAGGAACAATGTACTACTAGCGACAAAAGGCGATTCTAGGTTGCGTTGTACTCCAACGAGTACTACTAGTGGTCGCGGGAGTGTATACCTCGTTTTGTGGATTCGATCCCGACCGAACGCATGGCGGCCTCATTTTTAAATAGTAACTTCGCTGCGAGCCAATATTTCACACAGGTAGTTTGAGTTTTGAAGTCAAACGGATGTGCGGCACAACAATCTGGGTGCACTGGATAGCCTAGCCACGTGAACGGGTTTTCCTTCCCAACATCTCGTGGCTCGCGTGCTCGCCCTAGCCGCACCTCGCTTGCAGCTTCCTCATCAGCTAGTAGCATATTTAAACTAGCGCCTCCCAATTAAGCCCAAGGAGCCGGAAAAGCCTGGCGGGGCATTGGGATCTGTGCACTATGGCTCTGTACGTAAAGTGCTCTACTACTACTTTGTAGCTTGTGGTGTTGCACGCATGGAATTCACTCCATTATCGGCTCTACTATAAAAGAAATTCCTCTTGACGTGTTTTTTGGAAACGGAGGCAAAAGCTTTCCTTCATCTCATTCATAAAGAAGGAACTACTAACAAAGTTCGACGAGATCCATTACACCTCCACAAATGGAAGCGAAAAGCCTAGTCTCGTTGTATCAAATAACTCAGATGTTCTGCCCCCGCAGTAACCGTCGCTGATAAACAGGTTGCTCGTGTGTGCGTGAGAGGAGCGGCTGAGTAGGCCAGCTACGTGAGAGGAGTGGCTGAATAGAGCACCGAGAGTACCCACTAGGCCACTACGCAGGTGTACTTTCCCTGCATTGATAGTACATCGATGGTTCTAGAGAATAGTAGTACCCTCCACTTCCAACTTTAGCTCCTTGGCCCTGAGATTCAAGAGTTCAAAACTGGTGGTACCCTCGCACTACTAGTTGAGAAAGTAGTACTAGTAATGCTACAGTACGTGTACGTACTCCTCCGTCACATAATGTAAGACATTTTTTGACACTAGTTGGCGTGTACAAAAAATAGCAAAAACATACCCAAAATTTCTTAATCCACGCCAAAAACTACTAGCTAGTGCCAAAAATTTCTTACTAGTGCTATTATTTATAGTATAATGCAATCCCATAATGTCCCATCATGCTAGTACTAGTAGTAAATAATAGCCTCACCCCTTCACTACAGTTGGAAGCAACGATCTACAGTTGGAAGGGACGAGGCCCTGGGTTACTACGCTCTTATCTCCTCCTCGCCAGTTCCCCCCCCCCCCCGAAGAGAAGGCATTTCGTCGCCGCTCCCAAGGATTCACCACGTGGTTCTCCTCCTCGTCGGGGCTGGGAGACCTTGGAGAACGATCCTCTGGGAGAAATCGCACGCCGCTCCGACGTCCTCACCGTCACAAGACTCGGTGCTTCCTGCGCCAACTTTTTCAAGACGGTGCTTAAAATGGCTTGGGAAAAGGCCATGCTTGTTGGTCTTCCATGCGTCCTCGAGGAGAAGGTTCTTCTATGGGACAATCCTTCGAACAGTCCACCGCTCCCTGGCCATGGTTGCACGTTGACTCCGCTAGAGTTGCCGACGTTGAGAGGTAGTAGGATTTTGTCCGATGAGCAGGTCAGTAATGGAGTTTGATCATGTAGTACTTAGTTATTCCATTTCCATCCCGTAATTTCTCCACTGCCCACCATCTTATATATAGGTCTGGGTCGGTGCCAACGAAGATTGGCTTGCATACCTCCGGCCGGATACCACCATCATTTTGCACAACATCCACAGCAGTGTGGCCGTTCTGGTAGACCCCTTCTCCACCATTGGGATCGGCCTTCCGGACTTGCTGGGTTTGAATACGTATGATGATGCCTACATGAGATTGAAGAAGATAGCAATTGCGAACCCGCCGACAAAGCGACGCGGCTACGACGATTACTAACTCGTCGCGGTGTTCGACATATGGATTGCCATCAATGCAAGAGGCACTAACGGCAGAGGCTGGCGCATGTTGGCGGCGGCAGATTTGTACCCCTACATGTTCGAAGCCGCCGTGCGCCATCTAGGCCGCATCTTTGCGGTGACAAGCCAGGGGACTTGTTTCATATGGTTGCCATCCTACGATACGGGAGATTACAAACGGAAAGCACAAACCATCATTTGCATCCCTAACGGTACTCCATTATTTTGCAGGGACCAGTCATCCCGCGATCAAAATAAGATCGCCGATCCTGGATGTGCATTTGCATCCGCGATTCTATCTAACCTAGAACCTTGTAGCTGACTTTGGCATATTGGGATCATCTATCTTAGCAGTCGTTACCCATGGTACCACTGATGTGCAACATGGTCACACAATCTACCATGATCGGACTGTCACCATCTACCCAGGTATTCCATTTTTAACCCTCTCGCCTTATTAATTAAGTCTCCATCGTGTGGAACCGGACTAGAAAGCTGCGATAATGATTCCTGTTGCCCACCGCTATGGATCGTGCCATCCATGAAGAACACCTGTGACTGGAACTTGGAGGAGGACATGTAGCCCATCTAAAACGTGTAAGTGGAGTACGGTAAATTGTGAACGGTAGCGCTGTGAATATATCTAGACTAGTCATGCACAAATTTATCACATGAATTGGAGATGAACTTGTGTGGCATACTGGCATTTGTCCTTTAGAATTTATTACTAGTAAATGTGTTATGTGTACGTGCAACTTGTGTGGTTGTTGCACGGGCTCCAACACGGTCTTTGAGAAAAAAAAGGTGGCACAGCTTTGGATATACGTGATGTTGCGGCATCATACAGTAGCATCATTCGTTATAGTTGTAGTACACTCCTACTAGGACGACAACTCCTATAAAACCTTGCGCTTGGCTCTTTGCCTCTTCGGGAGGTTCAACAGTTCGTACTCTTGTGAACCTTGCACTTGGCTCTTCGCCTCTTCGAAAGGTCCAACAATGATGATACTACAATACATATTATGCTTCTGGCAATCTGACACCGATTGAGCTGCTGGACGTCCACCGCGAGGGCAAGGGAGAGGGAGAGGGAGAGGGCGCTGTAGTCAAAACCCTCTCCTCGTCCTACGAACCACCGCGTGCGTGGGCGAGGGAGAGGCGTAGTAAGCAAGCTTCTCCTCGTTCGCCGAGTTGACGGGACACATCAAAGCAGTACTAGTACTAGTACATAATGCGTCCTTTCTGGTTAATATGGCTTCATTTGAAATGAGGAAAATACAATGGCGGTCAACATATGTAACAATACGCTCTTTACAGTCACTATATATAGTTTTGTGGTGATTATATGATCACTAGCTGATCGTAGAGCATCGTATTGCACCCTACTGATCGGCCACATAGTCGATGTGGCACTTTGTTGACTGGTTAAATTTTCACCTGGTTTCTGGGTCCCACCTGTCAGTTGGCACAACAAGAATCAACTAAAAAACAAAGAGTGTAGTACATCTACACTTCCAATGCATTTAGCCTTTAATCTAAATCGATATTGATTGACTAATGCACCAACTTGTGCTCTAGGTATAGACTACATATCTATCCTTAATTACAGCATGCAACGACCTTCATTTAATCTTCTTCTCTCAATGGTCGCATGCACACATAAGTCTGCTACTTTTGGGCGTTAATTATGCCCTGGTCAATGTGTAAATCTCTAAATGTACAGTCTTTCACGGACGTAGGGAGTAGGTTGAGCACTTGAGCGTGAGTGTGTGTGTTGCATTGTGTGCTGTGTGCCGCATGGGTGCGTGAGTGTTGCGTGCGTCCATGTGTACGCGTGAGTGTTGCATGTTGCATGCATGCATGGGGCTAACTTCCTCCCATTGACATGTTCATATTTCAAGCTTCCTCTGTTCCCTCCATATGGTGATACTTCTTCTGTTCCCAAATACGGAGTAAAATCCTCCCTCGATCCCAAATACGGAGTAAAATCCTCCCTCTGTTCCCAAATACGGAGTATTTGTCTTTCTAGAGATTTCAACAAGTGACTACGTACAGAGCAAAATGAGTGAAGTGAGCGTAGAGGCATATGTATAATGTAGAAAGGAAGTCTTCACGATCCATTATTCCCCATCTCGATCAGAGAGAACTATTCAACTAGTCTTCACAGTGAAGTGGCAATACACGCTGCAACAGATGGGACACTTAATTAATAAGCTGAACCAGCGTGTTGGTGTTACTAAATCAGCCTTAACCAGTACTGCCATCATGTTTGCCAGTAAAGCACGCTTCTGTCCTCCATTAACTGACATATGGGCCCTCTTGTGGTAGACACATATGTCATCGGTGTAACTATTTACACTCCGAAGGACGGTATATCCTGGTAGTAGTAGTAGAATTGAGATTTAATGCACTTTCTTCCCCGTCTTCCACTCTTCTTCATCCTCTCTTCTTCTTCCTCCTCTCTTCCCCAACGTCGGCCGCGCACCATTTCCCCCCACTCTCAGCTCGCCCGCCCGCACTATCTTCCTTGGTAGCTCACACGTGCCATATCCCCCGGCTCACTGCTCGGCCACACGAGGACAAGCTTCTTTGCTCGCTCGCCCGAATCCACTTCCCCGCTGGCTCAGAGGCACCGAAAACCCCAATGGCAAAATCGACTGGCACGCAGAGCCACGATTGGAATTCCCTCCCCGATGTTCTCTTGGAGCAGATTTGTAATCGTATGGACCTACTCAGCACCGTCCATCTGGCCGCATGCTCGGTGTCTTTGTACCATCTACTCATCTGCAACTAGCCCACTCTTTTCAAGACACCCTGCTTGCTGATGCCCGATCCTCGCAGGTGGCCCAGACACCGACTTGACGATCCTACGGAGGTTGCCGTGGTGCCCCTCGACATGATACCACTACCCGTCTACCTGTCCTTCATGCAAAGCCACTACTAGGCGGGCATGAAGGCCAACTGGATCGTCCTCATCCACCAATCCGGTAGTCCGTGGCGTCTCGTGGATATCTACACCCAGCGAGAGATCACCCTTCCATCTTTGGATACCGCTGCCATCGAGCCTCGCGGCCCGCCGGACACTCCTGCCTACTCCGCACGAGACGCGTCGAGCTTTTGGCTCGACCTCTGTTTGCTGAAGGTTGTAATCTGCGAAGTGCCCACACCATCAGAAGACTACATGGATTACAAGCTCATTGTCTTGTTCAACATGGGATTAGTCTATCTGGAATCCGGTCGCCATACATGGTTATGGCTGTTGGAAATATGCCCTAGAGGCAATAATAAAAGTATTATTAATATATTTCCTTGTTCATGATAATTGTCTGTTATTCATGCTTGAATTGTATTGTACGGAAACAGCGATACATGTGTGAATATATAGACCACAATGAGTCCCTGGTAAGCCTCTAGTTCCTAGCTCGTTGATCAACAGATGGTCACGGTTTCCTGACCATGGACATAGGATGGAGGTGATAACGGGATCACATCATTAGGAGAATGATGTGATGGACAAGACCCAATCCTGAGCCTAGCACGAGATCGTTTAGTTCATAATGCATAAGCTTTTCTGGTGTCAAGTATTTATTCCTTAGACCATGAAGTTGTGCAACTCCCGGATAACATAGGAATACTTTGGGTGTGCCAAATGTCACAACGTAACTGGGTAGCTATAAAGGTATGCAACGGGTATCTCCGAAAGTGTCTGTTGAGTTGGTACGAACTGAGACTGGGATGTTGTCACTCCGTATGACGGAGAGGTACCTCTGGGCCCTCTCGGTAAGACATCATCATAATGAGCTCAAGGTGACTAAGGAGTTACTCACGGGATGATGGATTACGGAACGAGTAAAGACACTTGCCATGACGAGATTGAACAAGGTATCGGGCATACCGACGATCGAATCTCGGGCAAGTACCGTACCGATAGACAAAGGGAATAACATACGGGATTGAGTGAATCCTTGACACAGTGGTTCATCCGATGATATCATCGAGGAACACGTGGGAACCACATGGGTATCCAGATCCCGCTATTGGTTATTGACCGGAGAGTCGTCTCGGTCATGTTTGCGTGTCTCCCGAACCCGTAGGGTCTACACACTTAAGGTTCGGTGACGCTAGGGTTGTAGAGATACATGCACATGGAAACTCGAATGTTGTTCGGAGTCCCGGATGAGATCCCGGACGTCACGAGGAGTTCCGGAATGGTCCGGAGGTAAAGAATGATATATAGGAAGTCCAGTTTCGGCCATCGGGTGAACTCCGGGGGTCACCGGGAGTGTCCCGGGTCCACCGGGTGGGGTCCCGGGGGTCCACCGGGTGGGGTCCTGGGGGTCCACCGGGTGGGACCACCCATCCCGGTGGGTCCCCTAGGCTGGCGCACCACATGCCCCCCCTCCATGCGCCTAGGGTTGAAACCCTAGGGAGAGGGGGCGCCCCCTATGCCTTGGGGGGCAAGTTTACCCCCCTGGCCGCCGCCCCCCTGGAGATCTGATCTCCCAGGGCCGGCGCCCCCCCTCGCCCCTATATATAGTGGGGGGGAGGGCAGCCACACCCCAAGCCTCTGGCGCCTCTCCCCCCTCCCGTCACACTTCCTACTCCTCTCGCAGGGCGCCGGCGAAGCCCTGCAGGATTTCCTGTTGCATCCACCACCCCACCGTCGTGCTGCTGGATCTCCGTCAACCTCTCCTACCCCCTTGCAGGATCAAGAAGGAGGAGACGTCGCTGTACCGTACGTGTGTTGAACGCGGAGGTGCCGTCCGTTCGGCGCTGGGATCATCGGTGACGAGGATCGTGAAGAGTACGACTACTTCATCCACATTCCTTCGAACGCTTCCGCTTGCGATCTACAAAGGGTACGTAGATGCACTCTATTATGCTCGTTGCTAGATGACTCCTTAGATTGATCTTGGTGAAGCGTAGGAATTTTTTTGAATTCTGCTACGTTCCCCAATAGTGGCATCTGAGCTAGGTCTTTGCGTAGCATCTTGCACGAGTAGAACACAAACGAGTTGTGGGCGTTGAGTTTGCTCAATTTTCTTGCCGTTACTAGTCTAATCTTGATTCGGCGGCATCGTGGGATGAAGCGGCCCGGACCGACCTTACACGTACTGTCGTGGAAATAACACGGCAGATGTCCGGTTTAACGGACTTGATGATGGAACCATCGCACAAGTTAGGTTGAAGGGGTTAAAAGCACACAAAGGACACAGAGGGTTTATACTAGTTCGGCCCCTTCGATGAAGGTAAAAGCCTACGTCTAGTTTGATTTGGTATTTCTTGGGCGTCGATGAACAGGGAGCAGTTTGCTTGCCTGTCTCGACGGGTTGTCTCTTGCTTGTCCCTGAACCGCCGCCGGGTCGTCCCTTTATAAAGAGGTGACACCTGGTCCGGTTTACAGAGTCCCGAGGCCGGCTCATACTCGTGTCCGCCTCGGTCTCTGCTCATTTCTTCCTTATCTCTCAAGTTACATCATCGGGCGGTTTGCAAACCATAACTCTATACATGGGCCTAAGATCTCATGGGCCGTAGCCTCTACTAAATATTACAATCACACATATTTACAATAATCCGGTTTATACTAGCCGGTTCATACCTGCTAGTAATATCCCTGACATTAGGCCCCAGAATGATTTGAACTTGTTCACATCAATCTCCCCTGTCTTGCATTTTTCCTTCTTGTGTCTTCTCATTTTTGTAAACCGGCCCTGACGTCATCCTCGAGAATCACTTAATCTGACTGTGACATCACTTCCGCATTTAACGCCGTGAACTGTCCATCGCCTTTGTTTAAGGGTTGTCCCGAAAATCGAGGCGACAGAGGATCTTTATCCAATCCTTTGCCTCCTCGAATCCCGCACTTGTTGTTTCAGATCTGCCTCTCTATAAATACCGCTGCCCCATTCTTCATCTTCCTCCGTTCGTTCTTCTTCCTCCATCGCCCAAGCTCAAGACTCCATTGTCGCCTGAGCTCGAACCGCCGCCGTCGACCACCGAATCCAAGTCCTCGCCGGCCGCTACATCGACCTGAGCTTGACCAGAGAAAACTCCGCCGCCACTTCTCAGGTACCCCATTCTCTTCCTCACTTTAGATCCGTAACCTCTAGGGTTCTTTTGCATCTCCGCCATTAGAACCTCAGTGAAAGCTTTACCTTGTTCATCTTAGGCACCAAGTTCTCAGTAATAACCTTTAGATCTTTCCCTTTTTAAATTTTACCTCTATTCCGCTGCGGTATGCTTTAGACCTTCGTCATTCATATTCAACCTATAGATTTATCCGCTCTGTATAGGACCCTTGTAGTTCTTCCCGTATATCCTTGTATTTGTTTTTCTTTTTCTTGCGCGCTCAGATCTGTTCCGCCTTAGCTGTCTATGAAAACCTGTTTCTTCTCCTTTGCAGATCTGTTAAGTATACTCCAGTTTAAACTATTATGTACAGGCTCTGTAAAATTTTTAAAGACAAAGGCGACGGTTTAGCTCTTTCTCTATTGCTGTCATGAACCGGTAGTAACATAGCTCCCTGTTATTGCCGAGTTATCCGTATCATTAGTCCCTTGCTTAAACCGTTGCGTAATCCTTGCATATATCTTCCGGTTTATACCGTTGTACTCGAATAACCCGGTTTTACACTTTATCCTTTCAGCACTTGCTCTTCTGCTGCCATGGCCAAACAATTTGTGTCTTGCAATTGGGTTCCTTCCGTTATTACGGAAGACAATTTAGCCAAAGCTGTGTCAATTGGCACTTTAGGCCCTCAATCCGTTTTAAAGTGGCGAGCTCCAGGAGACGAGTGTCCTCCCACTCCCAAAGAGGGGGAGGTTATTGTCTTCTTTGACCATATTGCTCGGGGCTTTACTCCTCCCGGTTCAAAGTTTTTCCGGGATGTACTTGCTGCCTTCAGCTTCATCCTCAGGACATAGGTCCCAACTCTGTTTCCAACATCTGTGATTTCCAAGTTTTTTCTGAGGTGTATTTGCAAGAAGAACCGTTAGTTGACCTGTTCCGGGATTTCTTCCACCTAAACCGGCGGACTGAATTCACTAGTGGACCGCATCAAGAACTAGGTGGGGTCAGTATTCAGAAGAGGAAAGATGCAGTCTTTCCTCATGCCGCTCTCCACACACATCCCAAGGACTGGAATAAATCTTGGTTTTACTGTATTGATACTTCACCTGGGGGGGAAACCCCATTGCCGGGTTATCGCGAGCACCGTCTTCCGGAGGATCACCCTCTGCCGCAGCGCCTCAGCTCTTCAGAGCGGCCCCGGTTTGCCTCTCAACTTTCCAAGTTAAAGGCCTTTATGGCTAATGGTTTAACCGGCGTGGATTTCATGCGCTGCTGGCTCTCTTGGAGTATCCTTCCTCTGAGCCCGCGCACAAGCTTGATGTGTCAATACTCTGGTAAACCGGATGACCCTCAACGTTTTACTAAGGAGAAACTTTCTGAGTCAGAAGTCACTGAATCTGCCAAGAAAATGCTTAACATCACTTTAGAAGAATGTAGCCAAACCGGACTGGCTCCATACTACAAGAAAAATAAGCTGCCTGCGGTATGTCTTACTTTCTTTCATATGCCTGTAATCCGTTCCTTTAAATGGTTCTTTCAATTTATCTTTTACCTTTTGAACAGGCCAATGATCCTTTCTGGAAAAGGAAGCCTCAGGAAAAGGCCGGAAAACTGCCACGCCGGAAAACCTTTGCCTCCAAGAAGAGGAAAGCAGTTGGTGGCTCCAGTTCTCACGCTGAGGACGACGATCCGGACTCTGAGGCATGAATTGATCCGGCTTTAACTTGCTTACTTTTACCCATATCTGTATCTACTGATAACTTTTTACAGGAGTTGGCTGAAGGAGATAAACCGGCCAAAATTGAGGTAACTATCCTTTCTTCCGATTCGGAACCACTTCCTCAAAAAAGTCGTCGGACAGTCCGGAAATATCAGTTTTCTCACCCGTATGCTCAATTGGATCCTAATTTTCTGTTGAAGAAACAGCAACATGAAGCTCTTCGCCGGACCACTCGCCACAGCGGCCTTGCTGTGGAATCATCCGGAATATCCCTTACTCCGGCCCGGAAGCGCCGCTCTGAGGTTATACTCTCTCCAACCCTTCTTCACCCCAACGCCGGGCTTATACGCAAACCTCTTAAACCGTCTGACCCTGATTATCAGGAGACTCCGTTATCTTCTTCCGGTGAATCAACTGCCACACAGCTTCCACCCCTGAAAACTGTCCCAGGGTAAGTCTTTAAATTTATCCGGTTTATGATTGCACTTTGTCTTATAGCTCTAACTTGTTTTTCCAACTTCCTTCAGCAAGACAAAACCTAGCAAAAAACCAAAAGTCAACCAACCAACTGCTGAGACTGCCATTGATGATCCGGCGGCTGATCCGGACTCAGCTATCCCTCCGGAAGGCGAACCTACAATCCCACTTGAAGATCCTGCTCCTGTCGATCACACTACTATGCCTGAGAATCCCAATGCTGAGGATGTTCGTGAACCGGCAAGTCCTGCCCGGGCCAATTCTCCTCAGACCAATCCGGCTCCTCCCAATCCGGTTCATACTGCAAACCCACCACCAACAACTGCTTCTCTGGAGGTGGAAATAACTCACACAGCTTATACCGCTCCTGCTGAGCCCACTGTCTTAGCCAAACATACGGCTAAAGCGGAGAAGCTACACAAAGAAAAGGGTAAATGGAGTACTGAATTGTCCAGCTTTGCTGACATGAGTGCCCAGGAACTCTATTCCGGGTACTTGAACCGTCTCCACACTGGTCGAGATTATGAAGCGGGCTTGATTAACATGATGAAGGACAAGTATGAGGTAATCCCTTGCATCTTCTTTTGACTTTCAATGCCCTTCTGCCTATACCATATCAGCCCCCAAGTTCCGGTTTAGCTATGTTTAGAAGGTGAACCGGTACTTCCTGATGAATCAAACGATCTTACATTAGCCCCCAAGTGCCAGGGGCATAACTCGGTTTATGTGCCTGGGACTTGCCTGACTTTTCCTCAATACTTCAATTATCCATTAGTCCCCAAGTGTCAAGTAGACAACTTGTTTTGTTTGCTTGAAACTTTGTCTTTGAATTACTTCTGATTATTGCTTCAACTGCCCATTAGCCCCCAAGTGTCAAGTAGACAACTTGTTTGTGTGCTTGAGACTTTGTCTTTAAATTACTTCCGCTTACCACTTGATCTTCCTTGCAGGCTGATTTAAACCGGATGGATGAAGAAATCAGTGAACTCCGGAGCAGACTTGCTGAAACGGAGGCTGTTGCTTCTAAGGCCAAGAAAGATTTGAAGCTGAGTTTGAAGACTGCTGAACAGCTGAAGAAATTCTTTGAAGAAGAGCGGACCGCCTTTGAGGTTCAGAAGAAAGATCTGGAGAAAAGGGCCCAGGATGCTGAAGAAGCTCTTAATCCGGTGACTGAAGAGTTATCCGGTTTAAAGCGGCAAATAGAGTTGATGACTTCTGCAATCTTCGGTAAGTATTTAATCTGTATTCCTGCTTTCATCCTTGCAATCTTCTATCCGTGCCGGTTTAATTGTGATAATCATATGCAGGGCGCCGTGTCACCCATCTTGGGGATGATTTACGGAAAAAACTCAAGGCATGTTATACTTTGGTCGAGCAGCTGTATTCCGGCGCTCAAAGGATCATAAGTGCAACATCATTCAATAAACCGCCCCCTACTACCATCCAAGGCACATTGCAAAAGCTGTCTGTCTTGCCGGTGCGTTTGGAGGAAGTTAAGAAGTCTGCCGCTCGAGCCGGTTCCCTCGTGGCGCTTACCAGAGCAAAGGCGTGGGTTCCGGACTTTGATCCGGAAGAAGCTTTTAATGGGTATCCAAATACCAAAGAAGACGGATCGGCTTTTACCACAAAGGATCTCCATGCCTTGACGAAGGAGATGCGTCCTCTGGCCAGCAAACTTGCGGCCGAATCAGATTTATCCAGGTATCATCCGGGATATGACTTGCAAAACGAGTGGGTGGAGCGGCCGGTTTATGATACCGTCAATCTAATCCCACCAGTGCGCCCTCATACCTTCGCTCCAGATATCGATCCATCTGAACTCATCAACGAAGAAATGTACTTTCGTACTTTAACGAAAATCGACTGGTGCGTCCCTGACTTCCAGCCGCTTCAAGAAGAGGAGGAGATTCCGGACCAAGTCGACACCCAACCGTCGCAGCAGGAGGGAGCGTAGCTCATAGCATATCTTTGTAGTTGCAGCCTCATTTTGCCGAACAATTTTTAATCCGTCAGGCTCGCTATGCCTTGTAATAGGATAGCTGAAAACATTTGTCCCCGTTGATCCGGATATTCCGACTTTTTGTTTTGATATTGCCAACATGGATTATCTTATATATCATCTGTTCCTACATATATAATGAAGATATGTCCTAACGGTTTTACCGTTGGACCCATTAAATTGTTCTCACAACATATCAAACAAGTGTATACTAACATCAAAAATAACTTTATACCTGAGATCAAGCATGCTTGATACTCTTAATCCGGCGAATCTTGCCTCTTTGAAGGGAGTCTTTTGATAGACCCATTAATAATCCTGGGTCTTATAAAAGTTGCCGATTTAGATCATGATGATTGTTCCGGGTGATGATGAACACCGGATTGACTCTTGCTGGTGTTTTATAACCCAGACTTTTACTCATACTGGTGCTCATGACCCAGACTTTTAACTTTGTATATGTGCGGTCAATTTCTTTGAATTGTCCCACTCCGGATTAAAGAATCATAACACATAAAGATCAGAAATGCAAATAAAAACCGTGTAGTCGAGGCTTTTTACGAGCTGCCAGGCTCAAAGCAAGGTTCAGCCAATCAATGGAATGGGCTTACCATCCAGAGGGCCGGTCAATGGATGTGGCCGAATCATCCATAGGAACCATAAGAAAATCTTTAGCCAATCACTTGGTGGCTGTCGCCTGTCCAGAGGGCCTCCATGGTTCCATGAAACCATAGGTAAAACTTTGAGCCAATCACTGGATGGCTGTCGCCTGTCCAGAGGGCCTCCATGGTTCCATGAAACCATGGGTAAATCTTAAGCCAATCACTGGATGGCTGTCGCCTGTCCAGAGGGCCTCCATGGTTCCATGAAACCATGGGTAAATCTTAAGCCAATCACTGGATGGCTATCGCATGTCCAGAGGGCCTCCATGGTTCCATGAAACCATGGGTAAATCTTAAGCAAATCACTGGATCGCTGTCGCCTGTCCAGAGGGCCTCCATGGTTCCATGAAACCATGGGTAAATCTTAAGCCAATCACTGGATGGCTGTCGCCTGTCCAGAGGGCCTCCATGGTTCCATGAAACCATGGGTAAATCTTAAGCCAATCACTGGATGGCTGTCGCCTGTCCAGAGGGCCTCCATGAAGCGTCCTCTTTGAGCCGGATATGACGTTACGCTCTTCCCGGAGTTTATTGCTTCTGAGTGCATATATTCTGCAAAATCAGTTTTAAACCGATCGATATGTTTGAAATATGACATATGATAATATATGTATGGTTGTCCTCACAAAAAATATGTATTGGAAAAAAGGCTGAGCCCCCGGTTTACCGAGGGTGCCGGTTTATTCATCAATCATAATATATACATAGGATACAGTGGAGCTCATGGCTCAGGTATAATAGGGCCGTAAGAGGGCGATGTTCCACGGCCTCTTTGTCTCCTCTTCCGATGTCCGTGAGTCCTTGTGTTCTCGAACGTCCACCAGGTAGTATGAACCGTTGTGCAGATTCTTGCTGACCACAAAGGGCCCTTCCCAAGGTGGGGATAGCTTGTGCATATCTGTTTGGTCTTGGATGAGCCGGAGTACTAAGTCTCCCTCCTGGAATGTCCTGCTCTTGATCCGGCGGCTGTGATACCTGCGCAAGTCTTGTTGATAAATCGCAGACCGTGCTGCTGCTATATCAAGCTCTTCATCCAGCCGGTCTAGACTGTCTTGTCTTGCCTGCTCGTTGGCCGCTTCAACATAGGCTGTCACCCTTGGTGAATCATGACGGATATCACTTGGAAGGACCGCTTCAGCACCATATACCATAAAGAAAGGTGTATAACCTGTGGACCGGTTCGGCGTAGTGTTGATACTCCAAAGGACAGATGGTAACTCCTCAACCCAACATCCTGGGGTTCTTTGCAAGGGAGTCATAAGCCGGGGCTTGATACCTCGCAAAATTTCCTGGTTTGCTCTTTCAGCCTAACCATTGGTTTGAGGGTGGGCCACAGACGATACATCTAGACGAATATGTTCTCGTTGGCAAAACTCTTCCATCTCACCCTTAGATAAATTGGTGCCGTTGTCTGTGATGATGCTGTGTGGAAAGGGAAACCGGAAAATCACCTTTTTGATGAATTTGACTGCTATGGCTGCATCACACTTGCTCACAGGCTCTGCCTCAATCCACTTTGTGAACTTATCCACCGCCACAAGTAGATGAGTTTTCTGATCTTGGGATCGCTTAAAGGGTCCAACCATATCAAGCCCCCAAGTCGCAAACGGCCAGGTTATTGGTATCATCCGGAGCTCCTGTGCCGGAACAAGAGCCCGTCGCGAAAACTTCTGACAAGCATCACACTTCCGGACTAGATCCGCCGCATCAGCATGAGCTGTTAACCAATAGAAACCATGTCGAAAAGCTTTAGCCACCAATGATTTTGAACCGGCATGATGACCACAATCTCCTTCATGGATCTCGCGAAGAATCTCACAACCTTCCTCAGCTGACAAGCATCGTTGAAACGCCCCTGAAACGCTACGATGATGAAGTTCCCCATTTGCAATTGTCATGGACTTAGAACGCCGGACTATCTGTCGTGCTTCTATCTCATTGTCCGGTAGCTCTCCTCGGCTTAGATATGCCAAATAGGGCAGCGTCCAATCCGGAGTAACATGAAGTGCTGCAACTAGTTGTGCCTCCGGATCAGGAACAGCCAGGTCTTCCTCTGATGGTACTTGTACTGATGGACTGTGCAGCTCATCCAAAAAAGTATTTGGTGGTACCGGTTTACGTTGAGAACCCAACTGGCTTAAAGCATCAGCCGCTTCATTCTTTCGCCGGTCTATGTGGTCCACTTGATACCCTTTGAAATATCCAGCCACTGTTTCCACTTCTCGTCTGTAAGCCGCCATGAGAGGATCCCTTGAATCCCACTTGCCTGAAACTTGCTGTGCCACCAAATCTGAATCGCCGAAGCACTTGACCCGGCTCAAGTTCATCTCCTTTGCCATCCGCAAGCCATGAAGTAACGCTTCATATTCCGCTGCATTATTAGTACAAGGAAACAATAAACGAAGGACGTAACAAAACTTATCACCTCGCGGGGAAGTTAAGACAACTCCAGCCCCCGAGCCTTCTAACTGTCTTGAACCGTCAAAGTGAATCGTCTAGTAAGTAAGATCCGGCTTCTCCTCAGGTGTTTGTAATTCCGTCCAATCATTGATGAAATCCACCAATGCCTGAGATTTTATAGCGGTGCGTGGCACATATTTCAACTCATGTGGGCTGAGCTCAATGGCCCATTTCGCCACTCTACCCGTAGCTTCTCTGTTCTGGATTATGTCCCCCAACGGTGCTGAACTAACCACAGTTATCGGATGACCCTGGAAATAGTGCTTCAACTTCCGGTTTGCCATGAACACACCATACACCAGCTTCTGCCAATGTGGGTACCTCTGCTTAGACTCAATGAGTACCTCACTCACGTAATAAACCGAACGCAGAACCGGATATTCTTTCCCTGCTTCCTTGCGTTCCACCACGATCGCCACACTAACTGCTCGTGCGTTGGCGGCGACGTATAATAGCAAAGGTTCGTTATCAACAGGGGCAGCCAGGACCGGTGGCCTTGCCAGCTGTCGCTTCAAATCCTCAAACGCCTCATTTGCCTCATCACTCCATATAAACCGATCCGTCTTTCTCAGCATCTGATAAAGCGGAATCGCCTTCTCCCCCAAACGGCTAATAAACCGGCTCAATGCTGTGATCCGGCCAGCGATACGCTGAACATCATTAATGCAAACCGGTTTTGTTAAAGACGTGATTGCCTTGATCTTCTCCGGATTAGCTTCTATTCCTCTGTTTGACACCAAAAACCCAAGGAGCTTACCTGCCGGAACACCAAAAACACACTTCTCCGGATTAAGCATCATCTTATAGGCCCGAAGATTGCCAAAGGTCTCCTTGAGGTCCTCTATCAGTGTCTCTTCCTTCCTTGACTTCACCACGATATCATCCACATATGCATGAACATTTCTTCCTATCTGCCCCATAAGACAGTTCTGCGCGCAACGCTGATAAGTTGCTTGGGCACTCTTGAGCCCAAAAGGCATAGATACATAGCAAAAAGCACCAAAAGGAGTTATGAAAGCTGTCTTTTCTTGGTCCTTAAGTGCCATCTTGATCTGGTGATATCCCGAGTATGCATCCAAAAAACTTAGCCGCTCACATCCCGCTATAGCATCAATGATCTGATCAATGCGAGGTAGAGCAAAAGGATCCGTTGGACAAGCTTTATTGAGGTCTGTGTAGTCTACGCACATTCTCCATTTTCCATTCTTCTTTAGCACCAGCACCGGATTAGCTAACCACTTTGGGTGAAAAACTTCCACTATGAACCCTGCAGCCAAAAGTCTGGCCACCTCCTCTCCTATAGCCTTGCGCCTCTCTTCGTTGAAATGGCGCAGATACTTCTTGACCGGTTTAAACTTCGGATCAATATTAAGATTGTGCTCAGCGAGTTCCCTCGGTATACCTGGCATGTCAGAAGGTTTCCATGCAAAGATATCCCGGTTCTCACGGATGAACTCGATGAGCGCGCTTTCCTATTTGTGATCAAGGTTAGCGCTGATCGTGAACTGCTTGGATGAATCGCCCGGTACAAAATCAACTTGCTTGGTCTCCTCTGCCGATTTAAATTTCAGCACTGGATCATGCTCTGTAGTTGGCTTCTTCAACGGGGTCATATCTGCCGGATCAACATTATCCTTATAAAATTTTAACTCCTCGGTAGCACATACTGCCTCCGCGTAAGCAGCATCTCCCTCTTCACACTCCAACGCAACCTTGCGACTTCCATGAATCGTGATGGTACCCTTGTGACCCGGCATCTTGAGCTGCAGGTAAACATAACACGGTCTGGCCATAAACTTGGCATAAACCGTCCTCCCGAACAGAGCGTGATAAGGGCTCCGGATCTTGACGACTTCGAAAGTTATCATCTCTGACCTGGAATCATGCTCATCTCGAAATGTAACTTCTAAGTCAATTTTCCCAACTGGATAAGCTGACTTACCTGGAACCACCCCGTGGAACACCGTGTTTGACTGCCTCAGCTTCTTATCCGTCAAGCCCATTCGACGGAAGGTCTCATAATACAAGATATTGATGCTACTGCCGCCGTCCATAAGAACTTTAGTGAACTTATAACCTCCCACCTGTGGTGCTACCACCAAGGCCAAGTGGCCCGGATTATCCACCCGCATCGGGTGATCCTCCCTACTCCATACAATGGGCTGCTCTAACCAGCGCAGGAATTGCGGCGTCGCCGGTTCAACCGCGTGGACTGCCCACTTTAAAACCTTCTGATCTCGTTTACAAAGACTCGTGGTGAACACACGATATTGCCCGCTACTCAACTCCTTCGGATTACTCTGATACCCGGATTGCGGTTGTTGTTGCTAACGTGGCTGGTTACCCTGGTTATTGTGATTACCTTGGCCCTGCTGTTGGCTGTCTTGGTTATTGTAACCACCCTGGCCATGTGGCTGATTACCCTGGTTATTATAACCACCTTGACCATATTGATTATTAGCCCGGCCATGATAACCATTGTTATTGCCCCGAAGCTGTTCCCCTGATGACCCGGACCATAGAACCCCGAGCCTGAACCACCATTTGGAGGCCTGTCTTTAGAATTGAAGCGGCCCGCTATGGCTTCCATCAAGGGCCTGCATTCTCCTATAGTGTGTTTCGCTGGTCGTCCCCTTGTGCTATGTTTCGGACAAGGCTGACTTAACTCCTGATCCCAACTAACATTTCCTCCGCCGGTTTGTGGGGGTGGTTTGCCCCTATTGCGCTGGAAACCCTCTTGAACTTGGGTATTGGCCACGAAATCAGAGCCACCCTCCACCTTTCGCTTGCCCAAGAAGCTTGTTGTAGCCGGATTACCCTGCGCCGGTTTACCGGGCTTGTTAACTTTCCCTGCTTTGTCTCCTTTCGCTTCTGGGTACTTAGTGTTGTCCGAGTCCCCATACTTCACCAGAGCACTCATGAGAGTTCCCATATCGTTACAATCTCGTTTAAGCCGTCCCAATTTTAGCTTTAGAGACTCAAACCGGCAATTGTTCTCTAAAGTTACTATTGCCGTACTGGGATTTATACTATTCAAAGAATGCAAGATCTCTGATACTCGCCGTACCCATGCACTTGTAGATTCCTGTTCTCCTTGCACACAGGCTGCTAGATCCACTATTGACATTGGCTGCTTGCATGTATCTTTAAAATTCTTGATAAACTGGCGACGTAGCTCTCCCCATGACCCGATGGAATTTGGGGGTAAACCCTTCAGCCAGGTCCGGGCTGTACCTTCAAGCATCATAGTAAAGTACTTTGCACAAGCCGCTTCATCTACATCTAGCATCTCCATGGCCATCTCGTAACTCTCAACCCAAGCTTCAGGAGCCAAATCTGCGGTGTAATTAGGCACCTTACGTGGCCCTTTGAAATCCTTGGGCAGCTTCACGCTCCGTAAAGCGGGGATAAGACACTGTACCCCAAAGGAACTCATTGTGACTCCTGTCTCCGCCATGGTCGTGTGAACCGGCGTCGTCTGACGGATTTCCTCCCGGGCTACCGACCTAACCCGGTTTACATCCTGAGCTTGTGCAGCCGCGCCTGCCGGATTATCCTGTTTGTGCCGATGCCGCCTGCGTTCACTACTAGACACTTCTGGTTCCTCCCAATGCCTAGTGTAACTTCGGCTGGGATGTGGTGTTGAATGTAACCTCTCCCTGCTATGAGAATATGCTTGCTGTTGTATCAATGCCGTGTCGAGTAGATCCTTGACCCTGCGTGCCTCCAATGCCACCGGAGACGTCCCCTCAATAGGTAAAGCGGCCAAGCGTGAAGTAGCTGCAACGATATTGTCCAAAGGATTCGAGTAATGACCCGGAGGGGTAGGAACATGAGGTGTAGATGTGATCCGTCGATCTTGCTCTGCAGTAGGCTGCTGAACCAGCTCGTCCCTCGCTGGGGGTGCCCTCCGGTTTAAAGCTGGATTATTGCTAGTCCCTGCCCCTGGCGTCCTGAACAGATCCGTCGCTTCATAAACCGGCGGTAGACGGGATTGGTACTTCCGACTCCTTACTCCCTGTGTAGAGGCCTGCTCCATCCTTAGGTGAAAAGCCTGATCATTCAATTCCGCTTGCCTTATCGCTATCATAGCCTTGTCTGCTGGAGCTACCTCTGCCATGGCCCGGGCTGTGAACTCCTCGACAAAGGTGGATAGAACGTCAGCGGGTGAGAGGGCCTGGCCACTCCCCCCTACACCAGCTTCTGCTGTCGCCCCGATCACCGAAGGCTGTGAACCGGCCATAAAGACAGCCACCCGGTTTGGCTGGTCAAAGGGGTCCGGAATACTGTTCCCGTCGGACTCACCCTTAGACCGGCCGTCCTGCAACTGATACAAAAACTCAGTATCTTCGGATGAAGACTCGTCGTCAGAGTAGATAACTGTTTCGCCCCTGGATTCCGATCCGTCCTCGGTTTGGACCCCGTGGACTGCTCCAACGAAGACGCGCTTCATGGCGGGCTGAATCCGGGCCGATCTCGCACGCTAAGCCGGCTCGATGATGTCGGGGAAGATGTCCGGCTCAGGTCCCGGTTCGCCGATCTTGCCGATGAAGACGTGGATGCCACCGAAGGGAACCCGGTACCCGTATTCGATTGAATAGGCCTCCGGTCCCCAACCTGCGTCGTCGATGTAGACCCGGCCGCGGCGACTCTTGGTCATCCGGCCGACCACATAGCCCTTGAGCCCTTCGAAGCTGCCCTTCAAGAACTCGAAACCATCGTGCGGAGGCCCCACGGTGGGCGCCAACTGTCGTGGAAATAACACGGCAGATGTCCGGTTTAACGGACTTGATGATGGAACCATCGCACAGGTTAGCTTGAAGGTGTTAAAAGCACACAAAGGACACAGAGGGTTTATACTAGTTCGGCCCCTTCGATGAAGGTAAAAGCCTACGCCTAGTTTGATTTGGTATTGCTTGGGCATCGATGAACAGGGAGCAGTTTGCTTGCCTGTCTCGACGGGTTGTCTCTTGCTTGTCCCTGAACCGCCGCCGGGTCATCCCTTTATAAAGAGGTGACGCCTGGTCCGATTTACAGAGTCCCGAGGCCGGCTCATACTCGTGTCCGCCTCGGTCTCTGCTCTTTTCTTCCTTATCTCTCAAGTTACATCATCGGGCGGTTTGCAAACCATAACTCTATACATGGGCCTAAGATCTCATGGGCCGTAGCCTCTACTAAATATTACAATCACACATATTTACTATAATCCGGTTTATACTAGCCGGTTCATACCTGCTAGTAATATCCCTGACACGTACGCTTACGTGAGACTGGTTCCACCGACAGACATGCACTAGTTGCATAAGGTGGCTGGCGGGTGTCTGTCTCTCCCACTTTAGTCGGATCGGATTCGATGAACAGGGTCCTTATGAAGGGTAAATAGAAATTGACAAATCACGTTGTGGTTTTGGCGTAGGTAAGAAACGTTCTTGCTAGAAAACCTATAGAAGCCACGTAAAACTTGCAACAACAATTAGAGGTCGTCTAACTTGTTCTTGCAGCATGTGCTATGTGATGTGGTATGGCCAAGAAGATGTGATGAATGATATATGTGATGTATGAGATTGATCATGTTCTTGTAATAGGGAATCACGACTTGCATGTCGATGATAATGACAACTGGCAGCAGCCATAGGAGTTGTCTTAATTATTGTATGACCTGCGTGTCACTGAATAACGCCATGTAATTACTTTACTTTATTGCTAAACGTTAGCTATAGTAGTAGAAGTAATAGTTGGCGTGATGACTTCATGAAGACACGATGATGGAGATCATGATGATGGAGATCATGGTGTCGAGCCGGTGACAAAGATGATCATGGTGCCCCGAAGATGGAGATCGAAGGAGCAAGATGATATTGGCCATATGATGTCACTTTAATTGATTGCATGTGATGTTTATCATGTTTTTGCATCTTGTTTACTTAGAACGACGGTAGTAAATAAGATGATCTCTCACCAAAATTTCAAGAATTGTGTTCCCCCTAACTATGCACCGTTGCTAAGGATCGTTGTTCCGAAGCACCACGTGATGATCGGGTGTGATAGGCTCTAACGTTCGCATACAACGGGTGTAAGCCAGATTTACACACGCAATACACTTAGGGTTCACTTGACGAGCCTAGCATGTACAGACATGGCCTCGGAACACGGAAGACCGAAAGGTCGAACATGAGTCGTATAGAAGATACGATCAACATGAAGATGTTCACCGTTAATGACTAGTCCGTCTCACGTGATGATCGGACACGGGCTAGTCGATTCGGATCATGTATCACTTAGATGACTAGAGAGATGTCAATCTGAGTTGGAGTTCATTAAAATTTGATTAAGATGAACTTAATTATCATGAACTTAGTCTAAATACTTTACAATATGTCTTGTAGATCAAATGGCCCACGCTCATGTCACCCTCAACTTCAACACGTTCCTAGAGAAATCCAAGCTGAAAGACGATGGTAGCAACTATACGGACTGGGTCCGTAACATGATGATCATCCTCATAGCTGCCAAGAAAACTTATGTCCTAGAAGCACCGCTAGGTGACGCTCCCGCCCCGGCAAACCAAGATGTTATGAATGCTTGGCAGTCGCGTTGTGATGATTACTCCCTGGTTCAGTGCGGCATGCTCTACAGCTTAGAATCGGGGCTCCAAAAGCGTTTTGAGCACCACGGGGCATATGAGATGTTCCAAGAGCTGAAAATGGTTTTCCAGGCTCATGCCCGAGTTGAGAGATATGATGTCTCCAACGCATTCTACAGCTGTAAGATGGAGGAAAACAGTTCTGTCAGTGAGCACATCCTCAAGATTTCTGGGTTGCACAACCGCTTGTCTCAGTTGGGAATGAATCTACCGGACGAAGCAGTCGTTGACAGAATCCTCCAGTCGCTCCCACCTAGCTACAAGAGCTTCGTGTTGAACTTCAATATGCAGGGGATGGAGAAGTCCATTCCTGAGGTGTATTCAATGCTGAAATCAGCGGAGGTGGAGATCAAGAAAGAGCATCAAGTGTTGATGGTCAATAAAACCACTAAGTTCAAGAAGGGCAAGGGTAAGAAGAACTTCAAGAAGGACGGCAAGGGAGTTGCCGCGCCCGGTAAGCCAGTTGCCGGGAAGAAGCCAAAGTATGGACCCAATCCTGAGACAGAGTGCTTTTATTGCAAGGGAACGGGTCACTGGAAGCGGAACTGCCCCAAATACTTAGCGGACAAGAAGGCCGGCAAGGTCAAAGGTATATGTGATATACATGTTATTGATGTGTACCTTACCAGTGCTCGTAGTAGCTCCTGGGTATTTGATACCGGTGCAGTTGCTCATATTTGTAACTCTAAGCAGGAGTTGCGGAATAAGCGGAAACTGGCGAAGGACGAGGTGACGATGCGCGTCGGGAATGGTTCCAAGGTCGATGTGATCGCCGTCGGCACGCTACCTCTACATCTACCCTCGGGATTAGTTTTAAACCTAAATAATTGTTATTTAGTACCAGCTTTGAGCATGAACATTGTATCTGGATCTCGTTTGATGCGAGATGGCTACTCATTTAAATCCCAGAATAATGGTTGTTCTATTTATTTGAGAGATATGTTTTATGGTCATGCCCCGCTGGTCAATGGTTTATTTTTGATGAATCTCGATCGTGATGATACACATATTCATAGTGTGAATGCCAAAAGATGTAAAGTTGACAATGATAGTCCCACATATTTGTGGCATTGCCGCCTTGGTCATATTGTTGTCAAACGTATGAAGAAGCTTCATGCTGATGGACTTCTGGAGTCTCTTGATTATGAATCATTTGACACGTGCGAACCATGCCTCTTGGGCAAGATGACCAATACTCCGTTCTCCGGAACAATGGAGCGAGCAACCAACTTATTGGAAATCATACATACCGATGTGTGTGGTCCAATGAGTGTTGAGGCTCGCGGAGGCTATCGTTATGTTCTCACCCTCACAGATGACTTGAGTAGATATGGGTATATCTACTTGATGAAACACAAGTCTGAGACCTTTGAAAAGTTCAAGGAATTTCAGAATGAGGTTGAGAATCAACGTGACAGAAAAATAAAGTTCTTGCGATCGGATCGTGGGGGTGAATATTTAAGTCATGAATTTGGCACGCACCTTAGGAATTGTGGAATTGTTTCACAATTTACACCGCCTGGAACACCTCAGCGTAACGGTGTGTCCGAACGTCGAAATCGTACTCTGTTGGACATGGTGCGATCTATGATGTCTCTCACTGACTTACCGCTATCTTTTTGGGTTTATGCTTTAGAGACTGCCGCATTCACTTTAAATAGGGCTCCGTCGAAATCCGTTGAGACAACACCGTATGAACTTTGGTTTGGCAAGAAACTGAAGCTGTCGTTCCTGAAAGTTTGGGGTTGCGATGCTTATGTCAAGAAACTTCAACCTGAGAAGCTCGAACCCAAATCGGAGAAATGCGTCTTCATAGGATACCCAAAGGAAACGATTGGGTACACCTTCTACCACAGATCCAAAGGCAAAGTCTTTGTTGCCAAGAATGGATCCTTTCTGGAGAAAGAGTTTCTCTCGAAAGAAGTGAGTGGGAGGAAGGTAGAACTTGATGAGGTGACAGTCACCCCTCCCGAACCGGAAAGTAGCGCAGCGCAGGAAATTGTTCCTGAGGTGCCTGCACCGACAAGAGAGGAAGTTAATGATGATGATCATGAAGATACAGATCAAGTTACTACTGAACTTCGAAGGTCCACAAGGACACGTTCCGCACTAGAGTGGTATGGCAACCCTGTCATGGAAATCATGTTGTTAGACAACGATGAACCTTCGAACTATGAAGAAGCGATGGCGGGACCAGATTCCAATAAATGGCTTGGAGCCATGAAATCCGAGATAGAATCCATGTATGAAAACAAAGTATGGACTTTGGTGGACTTGCCTGATGATAGGCACGCCATAGAAAATAAATGGATATTTAAGAAGAAGACAGACGCGGATGGTAATGTGACCATCTATAAGGCTCGGCTTGTCGCTAAGGGTTATCGACAAGTTCAAGGGATTGACTACGATGAGACTTTCTCTCCCGTAGCGATGCTGAAGTCAGTCCGAATCATGTTAGCAATTGCCGCATTCTATGATTATGAGATATGGCAAATGGACGTCAAAACGGCATTCCTTAATGGTTTCCTCAAGGAAGAGCTGTATATGATGCAACCGGAAGGTTTTGTCGATCCAGAGAATGCTAACAAGGTATGCAAGCTCCAGCGCTCGATTTACGGGCTGGTGCAAGCATCTTGGAGTAGGAATATTCGCTTTAATGATGTGATCAAAGCATTTGGCTTTATACAGACTTGGGGAGAAGCCTGTATCTACAAGAAAGTGAGTGGGAGCTCTGTAGCATTTCTCATACTATATGTGGATGACATATTGCTGTTGGGAAATGATATAGAATTCTTGGAAAGTGTAAAGGCCTACTTGAATAAGAGTTTTTCAATGAAGGACCTTGGAGAAGCTGCTTACATATTAGGCATCAAAATCTATAGAGATAGATCAAGATGCCTCATTGGTATTTCGCAAAGCACATACCTTGACAAGATATTGAAGAAGTTCAATATGGATCAGTCCAAGAAGGGGTTCTTGCCTGTTTTGCAAGGTATGAGATTGAGCAAGGCTCAGTCCCCGACCACGGCAGAAGATAGAGAAAAGATGAGTGTCATTCCCTATGCCTCAACCATAGGTTCTATCATGTATGCCATGCTATGTACCAGACCTGATGTGAACCTTGCCATAAGTTTGGTAGGGAGGTACCAAAGTGATCCCGGTATGGAACACTGGATAGCGGTCAAGAACATCCTGAAGTACCTGAAAAGGACTAAGGATATGTTTCTCGTTTATGGAGGTGACGAAGAGCTCGTCGTAAAGGGTTACGTCGATGCTAGCTTCGACACAGATCTGGATGACTCAAAGTCACAAACCGGATACGTGTACATTTTGAATGGTGGAGCAGTCAGCTGGTGCAGTTGCAAGCAGAGCGTCGTGGCGCATTCTACATGTGAAGCGGAGTACATAGCTGCTTGTGAAGCAGCGCAAGAAGGAGTCTGGATGAAGGAGTTCATCACCGACCTAGGAGTCATTCCAAGCGCGTCAAGCCCGATGACTCTCTTCTGTGACAACACTGGAGCTATTGCCATTACCAAGGAGCCCAGGTTTCACAAGAAGACCAAGCACATCAAGCGTCGTTTCAACTCCATCCGGAATTATGTTCAAGATGGAGACATAGATATTTGTAAAGTGCATACGGATCTGAATGTTGCAGACCCGTTGACTAAACCTCTTCCATGGGCAAAACATGATCAACACCAGAACTCTATGGGTGTTCGATTCATCACAATGTAACTAGATTATTGACTCTAGTGCAAGTGGGAGACTGTTGGAAATATGCCCTAGAGGCAATAATAAAAGTATTATTAATATATTTTCTTGTTCATGATAATTGTCTGTTATTCATGCTTGAATTGTATTGTACGGAAACAACGATACATGTGTGAATATATAGACCACAATGAGTCCCTGGTAAGCCTCTAGTTACTTGCTCGTTGATCAACAGATGGTCACGGTTTCCTGACCATGGACATAGGATGTCGGTGATAACGGGATCACATCATTAGGAGAATGATGTGATGGACAAGACCCAATCCTGAGCCTAGCACGAGATCGTTTAGTTCGTAATGCATAAGCTTTTCCGGTGTCAAGTATTTATTCCTTAGACCATGAAGTTGTGCAACTCCTGGATGCCGTATGAATACTTTGGGTGTGCCAAACGTCACAACATAACTAGGTGGCTATAAAGGTATGCAACGGGTATCTCCGAAAGTGTCTGTTGAGTTGGTACGAACAGAGACTGGGATGTTGTCACTCCGTATCATGGAGAGGTACCTCTGGGCCCTCTCGGTAAGACATCATCATAATGAGCTCAAGGTGACTAAGGAGTTAGTCACGGGATGATGGATTACGGAACGAGTAAAGAGACTTGCCATGACGAGATTGAACAAGGTATCGGGCATACCGACGATCGAATCTCGGGCAAGTACCGTACCGATAGACAAAGGGAATAACATACGGGATTGAGTGAATCCTTGACACAGTGGTTCATCCGATGATATCATCGAGGAACACGTGGGAACCAACATGGGTATCCAGATCCCACTGTTGGTTATTGACCGGAGAGTCGTCTCGGTCATGTCTGCGTGTCTCCCGAACCCGTAGGGTCTACACACTTAAGGTTCGGTGTCGCTAGGGTTGTAGAGATACATGCACATGGAAACCCGAATGTTGTTCGGAGTCCCTGATGAGATCTCGGACGTCACGAGGAGTTCCGGAATGGTCCGGAGGTAAAGAATGATATATAGGAAGTCCAGTTTCGACCATCGGGTGAACTCCGGGGGTCACCGGGAGTGTCCCGGGACCACCGGAGGGGTCCCGGGGGTCCACCGGGTGGGGCCACTCATCCCGGTGGGTCCCCTAGGCCGCAAGGGGGAAGGGGCCAGACCCTGGTGGGCTGGCGCACCACATGGGCCCCCCGTCCATGCGCCTAGGGTTGAAACCCTAGGGGGGGGGCGCCCCCTATGCCTTGGGGGGCAAGTTTACCCCCCTGGCCGCCGCCCCCCTGGAGATCTGATCTCCCAAGGCCGGCCCCCCCGGGCCCCTATATATAGTGGGGGGGGGGGAGAGGGCAGCCGCACCCCAAGCTTCTGGCGCCTCTACCACCTCCCGTCACACTTCCTACTCCTCTCGCAGGGCGCCGGCGAAGCCCTGCAGGATTTCCTGTTGCATCCACCACCACGCCGTCGTGCTGCTGGATCTCCGTCAACCTCTCCTACCCCCTTGCTGGATCAATAAGGAGGAGACGTCGCTGTACCGTACGTGTGTTGAACGCGGAGGTGCCGTCCGTTCGGCGCTAGGATCATCGGTGACGAGGATCGTGAAGAGTACAACTACTTCATCCACGTTCATTCGAACGCTTCCGCTCGTGATCTACAAAGGGTATGTAGATGCACTCTATTATGCTCGTTGCTAGATGACTCCTTAGATTGATCTTGGTGAAGCGCAGGAAAAAATTTGAATTCTGCTACGTTCCCCAACAATGGCTCATCGTCGATCCTCTTTACCTAACACTTCTATCTGATGCTATAGTGCATGAAGACATCGTTTATGCGGTCGACGCACAGATTGGCTGCCTATACGGGTGGAATATATCAGCGTGTAATTGTACTATCTCATCTCATCTTTACCTTAAGAATACGATTGGCTGTTCATTGTTACAAATTTAGAATATATAGTATGTCTATAACCACATCATTGCTATATGTTCCTCTCATTTCCTATATTTTTATGACCACACATGTTATTGTTAGAGTTGATATGAGAACAATTGGTATCTAATGATTGTTAGAATAGATATTATGAGTATGACCTCATGATTGCTATATGTTACTCTCATTTCCAGGATTTTTATAACAACGCATGTTATTGCTAAGAGTTGATATGATAACTGTAGTAAGTGCTATGGTAGAATATGAGTAGCCCCTGTCATATCTGTTTTCCTCTCATTGTTACATGATGTTTGAACCATGATATATTGCTAGAATATGAAAGCCATTGGCTTATTTTTTTAACTTGGGGTATGATTATGACCACGGCATTGCAATTCTTCGTCTATGATATGTGTCACTGTTCATTTTTGTTCTTTTGGTCTCCAATTTGATTGTTGCAGCAGACACAAATGCGCTGGCCTTCATGATTCCAGGACCTGGAATCATACCAGCCGATGGGTGGTGGTTTATCGCTCGTTCAGCTGACGGTGGCCATTTGATGCTCATTTGCATGTACCAAATTGACCAAACCATTTCATCAAACCGCATGCAGTACAATGCCTGGGGCGTTCGTGACATTGATGGCTATGGATTCTTCTTGTTCGAGAAAGATCCCAGCTCCGTTGGGCCAGGCGTATTCAACTAGAGGCAGGTTTACAACCTCGGCAACCACTCCATGTTCCTTGGGCTCAATTATCCGATCATCCAACCAATCATCGATCATATCACCGGCGATGATTACCGTGCTATGCAACTTCCATTCGCCAGGGGGGACTGTGTTTACACAACATACCATGGGTTTCATGAATCACCATATCCAGAGATTCGTCGACACAGCTTGTTGCCAAATAATCTCCAGTGTGTGAAAGGCATCAAGCTTCTATGCGATGGATGGCTTTTGCAAACCCGACATGCGGCGATGTGGTTCATGCCAATGGCAAATATGCACAATTTGATTCGTACTGATATGTAGACTGAGCCATGGATTCTGCTTCTGTAGCACGACCCTCTTTTGTTGGATATTTTGTATTGTTGTTAGTTTGAAGCACTCCTCTGGTTTGAAGGATAGATACCTTTCTGGGATCAAGTGCATCCTAACTCACCTGCACAAGATGAACTGATAATGATAATGGAGATGATGTGTAGTATATATATATATCACTTAGGCTTCAAGTGCGTACTTGTTAGTTAAACCCATGGTTAAAATGTGACACTAAATACGACTAGTAAGTAGTATAGTAGCAGTACTAGTATACGTCGGTCAAATTATTCATCATGTCCACACATTGAATTGACGTGACAACACGCTACGCGTGAGGTGACACAAGAATCCCGGCGGCGTGTTCGGGTATTCTGGACTTCAGATTTGGAGTACAACTTATCTGTCGAAATCTTTCATCATTCACTTAAAACAATCGATTGATCATACATTGAGTACCATATAACTGGAATTAACCCATGCAAGTCGAAGAAGGATTCGCCGGTGCTGCCGGCTGGCGTCAAGTTCGATCCCGCGGATCAGGAGCTGATCGAGCACCTTGAGGACAAAGTGAGGGCTGACAGCGCGAGATGTCACCCTCTCATAGATTTGTTCATACCAACCATCGACAGCGAGCACGGCATATGCTACACCCATCCTGAGAAACTTCCAAGTAAGACACCGATCGGCCGTCTACTTGCACAAACATATTCCTTTGTTTATAGCTCTATTTTTCTTTTTAGACGCAGACCTGGTGAAGCAATTGCAATTTGACAGTTAATAAAAAGTGAAACAAGTGAAACAAGTGATTGCAACATACCAAAGATGTTATGAAAATGCCAACTACGTACACTAAAACCTGTATTCGACAATACTGCAGGTATCACACTGAGTGGCCTAAGCAAGCATTTCTTCCCGCGCAATTCGAGGGCGTTCAAAAGGGGCACATGGACACGTCGCAAGATACGGTCAGAGTGCGACATGCACGCGATGTGGCACAATACCGGCAATACCTTGTCGGTGATGGTCAACGGCCGGCAGACGGGCAGCAAAAAGGTTCTGGTGCTGCACACCAAGAAGAACTTCGACCAGCAGAGGACCAACTGAGTGATGCACCAGTACCACCTCGGGGACCTGGAGCAAGAGAAGGAGCGGGAGCTGGTCCTCTGCAAGATTTTCTACCAGACGAACACTAGGGCCAGGAGTAAAAAGATTATAAGTTAGTTTGGTATTGGTACTTGTACTACCTTGTCGTTCGCAAGTTGGTATTGTTGTTAATGATCTTTTGGTATGAACTTGGCATTTTCTTCCAACCATCATGCCGAGGGTCGACGTGGATATAAAGCTGAATCATTTGTTTCGAAACGAATTTTCAGGCACCTGATTTTTATTTGATGGGTAGCATAAGCACCTGCCGTTCGAATTCCCAGTTCTCCAATTTTTTTGAAACAAGTGCATGCTCTTATTATCACGATGAAAAAACAATATCCCTGTTGCATCCTAGTTATCATTCTGTACTTGCAGAATTCTCTCGTTTATTGAGCATGTATATTGTTTTTTCAGGTCGAGCAAGTTTCAACTAGGTTGTAGACTGCCCAGGCTTGGTTTTGTTTTTAACAGGCCTAGCCCATGACGATAATGGGGCACAAAGATCCACTAGGTATCCACTGGCCTCTGGCCCACTAGCGTTAGTTATATTTTGTCTTACAACATCTGCAGGCACTTTTTTTACTGAATCAAACACACAACCTGGTTCTATTTCCCTCTTGAAACGCATGTCCTACATCCGTTTTCTAATCTCTACCTATAGTTTTACTAGTTCATATACACGTATCATTATATTTACATCCTTATTTTTGTTGTTGTTTTTCCTCCCAGCGTTGATTTTTTTACCACTGGGTTTCCCTTAAACCAACTCAATTGTCCCACGTCTTATTTGCTTACAAAAACAAAACAATTTTTTTGGAAATCAATAAGTTCTTAAAAAAATGTTTATCATTTCGAGATTATAAAAGTTCGGACTCCACCGAAATATGCACAATAAGGTTGAACTTTTTGACCGTGGTCCTGGGCAGAAAATGGGCTGTAATAAATTACTTAAGAATTAGCAAATGGGCTGCAAATTATTAAAAAATAGCAAATGGGCTCTATGTTGTCTGCCACAGATTTGGAGGCTGACTTGTGGGCCTACTAAGTTCATGTGTACACAAGGTTTATCAAAAAAGAAACTTAGTCAACAATCGACTCTACCAGCGTCAGACCGTTAGATGTCAATCTAACGGCAATCGTGCTTCTTCAGTCTCTGATCTTCCTGCCCCAGCCGCCCAAACCAGCGCTGTCGGAACCGCCTACTCCCGCCTCCCGTGGCCGGCTGTGCTGCCAGGCAGGCCTCACGGCCCCATCATATACTCGCATCCCTAACATGTTTATCCCTCTACTCACCCACACCTCCTATTATTTTCCGGGGACAACAACCGAACCAGTCAACCCTCGTACTCTTGACTGCGTGGGCACCAACTATCGTATATTCCCCGGCTCCGTGTCATTCCCTTCGTAGGCCTCGCCGTCGTCCACCACCCTGGTGCTCTCGGCGCAGCGTGGTCAACGTGGTCAACGAACGACATCCATCGAAAGTGGACTGTACGTGGAGAGGCCGATAGCTGGGTCCACGGCCGCACACAAGGAAATGCCTCCTTATTATGCGCAAAATAATGATTCCTGCACCTGACATCTCAGTCCCGCCGGAAGGGCCTCTATATTTCGTGAAAAAAAGTTCCCTTCGCTGACAGGTCGGACCCACCAACTATATCTTCGCACGCAAGGAAGTGCCTCCTTATTGCGCACAAAAAACGAATACCCCCTACCAGCTGGGACCCACCATAGTGGGAGGCTAACTTGTGGGCCCACTAAGTTGACAGGGACAGAGGGCTTTGTCAACTTAGTCAATATGAACGATTCTAGCTCCAGTGACCGTACGATGTCCATCCAACGGCCTTAGTGCTTCTTCAACCTCTGGTCTTCTTGCTCCAGCCGCCCAAAGCAGTGCCGGTCGTGCCGCCTGCTCCTGCCTCCCGTGGCCGGCTGTGCTGCCGTGGAGGCCTCACCGCCCCCATACTACTCCCACCGCTGGCCAGGCCATCCCTCCAGTCACCCACACCCCCTGTTATTCTGCGGCGACGATAGCCTCACACTGCAGCCGAACCAGTGAACCCTCGTACTCCTCTCCGCGTGGGCATCCACTATCGCGTCTTCCCCGGCTCCGTGTCGTCCCCTTCCTAGGCCTCGCCGTCGTCCACCGCCTTGGTGCTCTCGGCGCGGCGTGGTCAATGTGGTCGACGACCGACTTCCATCGGAAGAGTATTGTACGTGGAGAGGCTAGCAGCTGGGTCCACGGACACAACCCAGTTTTTTGTGATTTGCCAAGTAAGTCACTTTGTCAGGCCTCCTGGGCTGCAAATCTTTCAAGACGAGGAGAGCTTCATTCGGCTGGCCGAGAAAATGGCCTATCAGTAAAGAGAAATGGGTTGTATATTTTTAAAACACATCAAACCGGCAATTAGTTTCAAATTTCTTTTTTCATCTCGAGATTTTAAATTGCATTGATTTTTATGCGTGGACAATTTGTTTGATTTTATATTGATATACATTTATTTTTTAAATCAGTTTGAATGTGACTAGAAATTTCGGGATTAAAAACAGTTCGGACCGCACCGAAATATGCAAAATTTCGTATAATTTTTTAACTGTGTACACAATATGGGTTGTAATGCTAACAAGAAGAATATGTGCTCCAAAAAAACTTAAGAATTAGCAAATGGGCTGTAAATTATTAAAAATAATGGCAGATGGGCTATATGATGTTTTCCACAGATTTGAGCCTTTCCTAAAAACAAGGTTGACGCACAAGCAGTGACTATTGGATGTCCATCCAACGGCCGTCGTGCTTCTTCAATCTCTGCTCTTCCTGCTCCAGCCGCTCAAACAAGTGCCGACGGGACTGCCTGCTCTCTCCTCCTCGTGGCCGGCTATGCTACTTCGCAGGCCTCACCGCCCCACCGTACTCCGATCGCTAGCCTAGCCATGCCTCTACTCACCCACACATGCTGTTATTCTCCGGCGACGGCAGACGAACCAGTAAACCCTCGTACAGTCGTACTCCCCTCTGCATGGGAAACAACTGCCGAGTCTTCCCTGCCTCCTTGTCGTTCCCTTCCTAGGCCTCGCCGTCGTCCACCGCCCGGGTGCTCTCGGCGCGGCCTAGCCAACGTGGTCAACGACCAACATGCATCTGAAGTGGACTGTACGTGGAGAGGCTGACAGCTAGGTCCACGACCGCACGCAAGGAAATGCCCCCTTATTACGCGCAAAATAATGATTCCTCCACCTGACATCTGGGACCCACCGAAAGGGCCTCTGTATTTCGCGAAAAAAAACGTTACCGCCGATAACAGCTTGGACCCACCAGCTATATCTTCGCACGCAAGGAAGTGCCTCCTTATTACGCAAAAAAAACTGACTACTCCCCCTGCTAGCTGGGACCCAGTATAGTGGCAGGCTGACTTGTGGGCCTACTAAGTTGACGGGGACGAAGGGCTTTGTCAACTTAGTCAATATGCACGATTCTAGCTCCAGTGACCGTACGATGTCCATCCAACGGTCGTAGTGCTTCTTCAACCTCTGGTTTTCTTGCTCCAGCTGCCCAAACCAGTGCCGGTTGTGCCTCGTGCTCCTGCCTCCGGTGGCCGGCTGCGATGAGGCGGAGGCCTCACCGCCCCCTACTACTCCCACCACTGGCCAGGCCATCCCTCTACTCACCCACACCCCCTGTTATTTTGCGATGACAGCAGCCTCACACCGCAGTGAACCAGTGAACCCTCAAACTCCTCTACGCATGGGCATCCACTGCCGCGTCTTCCCCGGCTCCGGGTTGTCCCCTTCCTAGGCCTCGCCGTCGTCCACCGCCCTGGTGCTCTCGGCGCTGCGTGGTCGACGTGGTCGAGGAACGGCTTCCATCAGACATGGACTGTACGTGGAGAGGCTGACAGCTGGGTCCATGGCCGCAGCAAGGAAGTGCCTCCTTATTACGCGCAAACTAATTATTCCTCCACCTGACAGCGGGGACCCACCGGACGGGCCACCGTATTTCACGAGAAAAAAGTTTCCCCCTGACTGCTAGGACCCACCAGCTACATCTTCGAACGCAAGGAAGTGCGTCCGGGCAAAAAAAAATGATTCGCCCCCTGACTACTGGGACCCACCAGCTACATCTTCGCAGGCAAGGAAGTGCGTGATAGTCCGGAACCACCTGGTCGAAGCGTACGCAGCGTTGTCATTCTGGTCGCGTAAGTGTACGTACATATTGGTCAATGTAGAGGTGCACACGTGTCATAGTAGAGGCGCGCACGTAGCATGTACACGTAAGTACAGCGGCAAGTGTGCAAGAAAGAAAATACGGCCACATACGTACATACGGGCAGGGTCTCGAACGCCTACTCGCGCATACATATGGCCATAGCTCATGTACATGGCTGGGTTGGAACAGAGAAACAGCGTCGTCGTCGTGTTCATGGGGAGCCAACCGGCTGGGTCGGAACAGAATGCGTCGTCGTGTTCATCAGGAGGGCTTGGACGGAACAGCCGATGGAAACGAGGCATGGCGTACCGCAAAACGGAGGAAACAGCCTTGTGTTCGACCGGCCATGGTCGAAGCGGGAGGGGTCTGGCGTACCACAAAACGGAGGAAACGGACCTCCTACGGTCGAAATGGGGGTCCTATTGACCGGGAGGGGTGTGGCGTAGCGCAAAACGGAGGAAACGGACTTGTGTTGGAGCGCTACGGTCGAAACGGGGGTCATGTTCATCGGGAGGGGTGTGGCGTACCGCAAAACGGGACTCCACGAGATACTGTTCACCTCCACCGTCGACCCCCTCCAGCCTCCACGGGCTACTGTTCATCCACCGTCGACCTCCTCCTGCCTCCACCTGCGACTGTTCATCCATAGGCTCCTGTTCATCGAGCCTCCACCGCGCGCTACTCCACCGGCTACTGTTCAACCAGCCCTCTCCACGAGCTCCTGTTCAACCACCCCTCCATGGGCTACTGTTCATCCAGCCATCCACCGTCTACTGTTCATCCTGCCCTCCGCGGGGTGGTCTTGTTCATCCAGCCCTCCATGGGGTCCAGTTCATCCAGCCCCAACCGGCTCGATCGATCGGGGTCATGTTCATCTAGAGGCAACACCACGGGGTCCTGTTCATCCACCCCCACCGGGAACTGTTCATCCAAACCCCCTAGCAATGCTCACTGTTCATCCAGAGGCAGCATTGATCGACTTCAGTTAGCAGCAGTAGCGAAGGAATCACTCGATCGGGTTTAGTTAACACCCATCGATCGATCGCTCGGGTTCAGTAACGCGTAGCCTGCAGTGCAGTCGCTCGGGTTTAGTTAGAGCCCAACGCCTCGCTCGGGTTCAGTTAGAGCCCAACGCCTCGCACCCACGCACGTGCGTGTACGAGAGAAACGCGCATCGCTCGGCCCCTACCACCCACCGTAACCGGGAACACCCCGATATTTTCCTCGCCCTCGCTTCTACCACGGTTTTTTCCATCATGGACGGCCCAAAGAATGTCATGCAGCTGCATCTCTAGGCCGCCCAGGTCGAAAAGCCCATTTTCTGTCATGATTTTTTTGTCATAGAAGTAGGAACCCACCACATCTATGATGATACCGTGTTTTGTCACAATTATTGTCAAAGAAGTGTCATAAGTATGACAGAAAAAATTTCGTTCGGCCCAAAATGTCACAGATGTGTCTTTTTTTTGTAGTGCAAGAACCAAATTCCTCGTGAAGGAATTGCTATATGTGCCTCGGACTCTATCGAATTCTGACAAAGACATTGAGTCCAATCAAAGCCCATGACTCAAATGATAAAGAAATCGTTGGCATCATGAAGAATCTACTGTCTATATCATGCATGGGATCCCCATCAACTATCATGATTTCTTCATGAGGAATCTGGCAAATGTTGCACTATCTCCTTTCAACCTGAAGCCTTATGCTCCCTGGATCATGAGATTCATCAGAACAAGGTCTTCCATTGATTACAAGGCTGACTTTCAGAATCATCTCAGCTATCTGCCTCCACTTGAAGTCCTCAGACGGACATATTCTCCAGTTGATGGAAAAGGCAAAGCTGCAACCATTGATGCATGCATTCGTCCATTGGATGGTCAATTCCGCAAAGCTGCATCCTATTCTACCAATGATGCCTCTGCCACTCATGACTCTACTGCCAATGCCTCCAAGCAAAATCCTCAAGGCACAGCTCCAAGTGTGATGACTGATTGTGAGCTTCTCCTCAGTCTTCATCAAAAGTTCGATCGCAACCATAAATGGGTCAAGAGGCAGTTTGGTTCAACTCTTCACAACATGACTGTGACATATAATGCAGTGAAGAAAAACCACTACCACCTCCATGAAATTTTCAATCGCACCTAGGATATTATGTCTAATCTCTACAACGAAGAAGATCTGAAGAAATTGGGCTTCAAGGAAGACTTTGACTGGTCTCAGCCTCCGGCGAAAAAATTCAAGAAAGTCAAAGTTCCTTCCTTGGTGGCCAGCTCATATTCTTCATCACGCGAGACTGACGAGTATGAAGATTTGGACGACACTGTGGCAGGCCCTGCTCCAACAAGTGGCGCTCGTCCTTCATCTTCGTGATATTCTTCAGGGGCGTTAGTCCTCATTTTTCATCCCTTTTGGTCATTCGATGACAAAGGGGGGGAAATTTGAGTTAGTCTTCAAGCGAGTCTATATATATTGGCGTTTTTTTGCTAAGTTACAACTCTCGTTCTTTTGAAGACTTCGTTGGATCGAGTTGTATACTTAAACCCGATGGTGGTCTGATACTTTCGCTATGTTCTTCTGCATGCTATTTCCTCATATATGTTAATGCACACAAGCTGAATTACATCAATCACCATATTTCATCATGCATTTCAAATTCTTCAAATCATATGTTGAATGTGTGTATGAATTACAAGATATAGGGGGAGATCTCCATGATACTACTCTTCAAATGTGCATTGCTTCAAAAGCAAATTCCTCACTATGCACATCTTCAGGGGGAGTTCTTCTATATCTTGCAATCAAATTCCTCAATATCAGTATTTACACTTCATATGTTTATCCCAATTGAAAACTTAACCTATATTGTCATCAATCACCAAAAAGGGGGAGATTGTAAGTGCATCTAGTGCCCCTCAGTGATTTTGGTGTATATATTGAAGACTTATAGGTTAAGGGACTAATGCGTTTGTGAGTGTACACAGGTCTATAAGTCTATGAGGAGTTTGATATTTACAAAGAAAGTCGACCCCTAAAAATTAATGTCTTCAACTGAAGACTTTGGATTTCTGAAGACTTTTTGAAGATTTTGAAAGTGAAGAAATTGGTGTGACCTTGAAGATTTGGATAATCATGCGAGGATTATGAAGCATGAAGACTTTTGTTTTCGTAGTTTCATTTTTCTCTTTCTTGAGTCATAGGAAACACCGTACTATTAAAGAGGGTCGAGGAAAAACAAAGGAAACATATTTCCAAGTGATTCTCAACTCAAAGCCTACAGTACCCAATCCTTTGGAGTGAAGTCATTGGAAATCTCATACAGTTCAGTCAATTTCTTCAGTGACAGAGACGAAGTTCTTCTGGTCTCTAAGGAATTTGTTCTTACTGAGGAGTTAGAATTTCGCCAGTGCAGATTTCCTTCAAGTGAGGAACATGATAGCCCTGAGGAATTTGATACTCAACATTTCGACTGTTGTTGTGCTATGCGCCAGCTGTCCCAAAAATATCTACCTACCTAACGGTCATATCATTGAAGGGCATTTATGTCTTATCATGTCGGGCTGCTCCCTAGGCTATAATTAGCCACCCCCTTCAACCACTAGCTGGTTGGCTTGTCACACCCTGATTTTCATGTCACATTGCTTAAGCTAATTACCATGTTAAAAATGTGGGTTTACAAAAAACTTTTGAATGATTTTGACTTTGCTTGATTTGACTTTTGTCTGCTGTTTGCTAGTGCTCTAAAAATCAAATAAATCCTCCAACTCTTATACTTCATCTCCTTGATCCAAAACCTTTTCCCAATGATCATGCCATGTGTATATACCAGTATAGAATTTTCTTATAAAAATATTTTGGCCAAATAATATTTTCAAAAATTAGTTTTTCCAAAAACCCCTGAATTGAGGTTTGCACTACAAGTACCTTATTTAGGGTGTGAAAAATCTTTCAAAAAGTATATTTGAACCCTATTAGGTATAGGACTCCCAGAAACCACAAAATTATAATTTTAAAAGTTATTTTTATATTTTTATTTAAAAGCTTTTTCTTAAGGCCAGAAATGGTCTTTAATAGGGAAAAATTATTTAATTATTTCAAAAATATTTTCCAAAATTCAGGGAGACTCATAGGACATATATTGTCCATATATAAGAGTTTCAACACATGGGCATGTTCAAGATATTGGACAAATCCTTCCAAAACCCTTTCTGGATATTTCAAGCTTCTGAAATATTTACAAAGGAAATATTCTCCAAATATTCCAGGGAAATTCTATCATGTCATATATGACATATTTGACGATCTTGCAAATCCTCATGCCTTGAAGATCAAGGAAACATCATCTAATCCCCTCAAAACCATTTCTGTCCATTTTGAAGTTTGAGCAACTTTACATTGCCAAACTTGTCCAAATGCTCTCAAACTTGGTACACATGCTAAAATGATGTAATTATGCATCTATGCCAAATGGCACAAGTTTTGGAGAAGCATAACTTGATCTAAGTGCCCCAAAACCATTTCTGTTCAAATTCAAATTTGAACAACTTTACATTACCAACTTTTTATCTGGAGCTTCAAACTTTGTGGGCATGATCATAACCCCAAATGATGACACTACACCAAGTGGTGCATCAAGGGGAGATGATTAGCTTAACTCAAACAAGGTGAAACCATTTCTGTTGATTTCTAGGGTTCACCAAAGTTACATTGGCAACTTTTCCCAAATGAGCTCAAACTTGGTGGAGGGGCCTAATTGTGTGTGACATTCCATCCTGTTAAGTCTCATGTCAAGTGGAGCTATTTTGCTTGCCCAAAACATGATCAAACACCTTCTGTCAATTTACCAAAACCATTGTTCTGACCCTTTTTACTATACCCCTTCACCTCAAGTTCTTACCACAGCTTCTCCTAGTCCTATTCTACCTCCAGTAACTCTCCCCTGCCTCAGCTCAATCATTGGAGGGGCGTAAAACCCCAACTTACTCTTCTAGACAGCAGTAAACTCCTTCTTCCTCACCTCCCTCCTCATTCCAGTGGCTCCCCAGGGCATCTAAGACCATCACACATTTATTTACTCCTCCCCTGACCTCCTAGACAACGTTGGGCATGATGGACGCAACCAGAGCGGCGAGGACACGGCCGTGCCAGCCATTCGGGCGCTCTGGAGCGCGCTACAGTGCGCTCCCGCACTGTAGCCGCCTCCAATCAGGAGCATCCGACAGCCTGGGGCGTCGGGATCGTGTCTCCCGAGGTGCCCTCGACGTCCGCGACCTGCAGGACGGTCAGCCCTATCCTCCCCTGCCCTCCTTCTCCCTCCACGAGCTCGCCTGAGCGCGTCCATGGACGTCGCTCACGGTGCACCGCGGCCGCACCTATATAAAGCCTCCCCCGAGCACTACCTTGCCTCTTCTGGATCCTCCTCTCTCCCGCGAACCCTCTGGACAAGCTAGCTCTTCCCTTGGTGCTCTCTTCCCCTCTCCATGGCCGAAGTGTCGCCGTCAGCCTCCTCCTGAATTCACTCCTTGTGGCCTCTCCCTCTCCACCTAACCGTCACCAGAGCCTCATACGCTCTCCCTTGAGTCTCCCCGCGCTCCGCCCCATTCCCCCTATGGCCGCAGCACCATGCCCCTCTTCGCCATCACCTATCGCCGCCGCGCCGGGCGTTTCTCCTCTTCCCGAGCCCCTCCACGGGCGTGAAGCACATGGGCGGATGCGCCTCGCCACCCTGAGCACGCCGGTGCGCAGAACGCCGGCGGGGACCCCCTGGGTCGCCGGCGCGGTCGGCGGCCGAGCTCCTCCGCCCCGCTCCTGTCGCGGCGGGAGGAGGGAGACGGTCCTGCAAGGGGGCCCCGCAAGTCAGCGACTCCAACGCTGGGCCCGGCGATTTTTAAGTGGAGGCGGGACAGCACACGTCGTTTCCCCTGCGCGGAGGCGCACTCTGCCAGGACGCCTTCGGCGTCACCACCTCCGCCCGCACAGCCGAGCCGCTGGGCCGGCCCACAGGCTATCCACCGCCCTGAGCGCAGCGAAGGGTATAACCCTTATCCGTTTTTCTTTTCCTATTCCAGACAACTTCATAAATTCATTTATAATTCAAATGAACTCCAAATTGCATGATTCAAAATTCTGGTAGTCTCTAAAATCATGCTCTGCCACATGGTGCAACATGCACATTTTTCCAGAATCATTTCCTTCTCAAATAATTATCAAATGACATTATTTCATTTTCTGTGATGAACTTTAGAAATTCACAGAGAGCTCAAATTTTGTCCAAATGCAATGATTCAAATTCCTAGGTGCTTGTCATATCCAAACTTAGTTTTGGAACATTTTTATTAATACTTTCTGTGCCCCACCAAATAATGAGCCATTTCTTCATATTTATCAACTTTGCAAAATCCTAGGAAATTCATTTGAATTCCAAATCCATTGAAACCAACTCCTAGATGCTTCTAAAATCATGACTTGTTGATGGGTGCCTTTACTCATCATTCAAGAATATATTTCTAAACACTTCCTTCAAATCCATAAACCCCTTGATTCCATCATGTTGAAATGTTCCAAATCATCAATTTATCCAATACCTATGAAACCACCTGGGTCATTTCTAATATGACCAGAGGTATCCTAGAAAAGTCCAACTCCTATTTTTAGAGCACTTTTATTTTTGCTTTGATTGTGTTGCTTATTATGATTGTTTCCATCGTTAGTTGACAAAATAAAAGTAGTACTCGGAGATGGACCAGAAGGTTTGAAGACTCGGGAGAATAAGGCAAGCAGCCCTTTGACCATGTTCGAGACACCTTTTTATGCATGTCTCATAGCACTTTATTATCAATGCATCGGAATCATGTTGAGGTGGAGACCACTTTGGTTGCTACCCTTGTTGCTTACTATTGAAACTTGCATCAAACATGACCCTACCTTCCTATGAGGGTTATGTGGGTGGGAGTAGATAGATGTATGCTATAGTAGTTGGCTACGTAAAATGGGTCAGGGTTATGCATTGAGTGAAACAAGTGTGGTTTGACATACTTGCAGGTAACCCAGTGGGTGCCACTAATGCCCCTGGGAGTTGATGAGCAACTAGGGCACTACTTGGTGAAGAAGTAGTGTGCCGAGGCTTGACGAAAGTGTTGTTTACAGAGATGGATTAGATTTATGTGTGACTACCGTCCCAACCAAACATGCGCAACCACTCTACCCTTATATGGGAAAGGGCATTATTGATCACCTAGCTCGATACTAGCATGGTGCCCGCATTACTAGTGACGGGGGTGACATGAGGTCACTCTCGGGACGGGGTCGTACTTGGATAGGCGGCCATGACTGTTTTCACAGGGCACCGGACACACCGTTGGTACCCCGTGTCAGTGGTATGTGATGAATATGGGAGCAAGACTCCACAATTTATAAGATGTGAAATGGTTGGCACGGGGCTGTTACCAATCGAGTGGACTCCGTGTTAGTATCGTCTAGGGAAAGGTAGTGATCGGGTGCTTACCCCGGGTACTTGAGGTACCGCGGGTCGTGAATGACACGGAAGTTCCCCGGATCTTGTGGGTAAAGTGTGCAACCTCTGTAGAGTGTCAAACTATTCGAATAGCCGTGTCCACGGTCAAGGACAGTTGGGTGGTGCTACTTAGACTATGTCCATAAGTTTCTGGAAAACAACACGATTCAGAGATATTGTTGATATGATTGTGAGAAAGTCACAATGAGCTTGAGCATGAGTTGATTACAACTCTTTTGCGATAATGATGTCTGTAACCTCCTGATACTTGTTGCAGACACATGCATGTCCATGTTATATGTTGATCATACTTGCATATGAAAAACTAGCTTTCCGCAAAACTGCCAATCTAGCAGTAGAGCCTTGCATAATTATCCTGTCTTCACTCTTGGGTTGCTTGCGAGTACATTCAAAGTACTCATTGGCTTGCCACTGGTTATTTTATTGGCCAGGCATGAGAGAACAGGTTATGATGAAGATTTCTTGGTGACGAGCATGCGAGCTAGGATGCTTCCCAGTCAGAATGCATGTAGGGTTAAGGCAGATGGCATGGGTCCAAGTTGTTATTGAAGATTTCCGCTGCGATGATATACTCAAGACTTGACCTTAATGGTCCTATTTGTGTAATACGGTATGTATGGATGTAAGACTCTTGTTATTGAGCTTCTATGTGTTCAGTGAGCATTGATCTCTGGGATCACTGTACACGTGCATTCGGTGATCACGACTTATGAGTCGGGGTCCCCATAGAGCTGGTATCAGAGCCATCCTGACTGTAGGAAGCCTTAGTTAGCATGGTCGTTAGTTAGGGTAAAACTATTTTCAAAACTATTACTAGTTTTCAAAACCATCTATATTTCTCTTCCTTTCTTAGTTTTTCGAAAACTAGGTTACTTAATCTCTCCCCCCTTCAAAATTGTTGGTCGCTAGAACCCTTATGCCCAAACCACTGGATTTTCTGTAATCCTCGTGGAGTGCACCTTGCCAAACACTCACCCGCCACTTCTGCACACAAGATTGGCGACACCACGACAAGACGGTACCAACAGAAAAATCCACCCTCGAGGAATGAGGACATGAAGGCTCAGAAGATGGTGACACCCTTGATAGAGCCCCAAGAAGATGCAACATTGGCCTATAATGACTAGGGTATAGGTTATGCAAAATCATGATATGCATCGCTAATAGAGTAATCATGTCACTACCGTTGTTGTATCGGCAACCACCGGTGGATTAGAACCTCGCCATTTGGTCCGCCTCACTATAGTGAGCAGGAAAACGGTTCTCTTCGTCCCTCGCTCTTGGTGTCGATGTTGTCATCAACGCAACTGACATGTTGAACCTCTACTATGCCTTGATTAATATCATTGCATAAAGGATTGCCTACCTGGTACCCTCGACGTCCCAGAAGGCAAAAGGGATCGTCATGATTAAAGAGACAAGAAAAGACCAAGTCAACGCCAGCTACAAGGACGCACCTCCACCACATCACCATATCGGGCGAGAAGTGTTGAAGATTCTTCAGGCTCAACCCGGATCATTCATCAAACAACTACAAGGGACATAGCAACACTCGAGGAAGCTTAGAAGACTGCACGAGGCTCAAGTCACGACACTGAGTCCGAGAACCCCTAGGGTAGGATGAGTCGTGTACCCCCTATGCGCAGTCGAGTCCGTATGATGGTTCGAATAGAACCATGATCGTGTGTTGTTTGCTTTTAATTGTTTGTGTTTCGATATAAGTCGCACTTTTTCCCTAGGCAACAAGTGCATGGCTATGTCATCTTCCTTGCCTTGTTCCTTTTGTTTCGGCCTTTTTGCACCTGGTTGTTTGCACCTGCACTATAGAACCCCCTTTAGGCACTCCCCTCCTCTATGATACTTTTTCCCTCTCTTCTCCCTCCCCAACTGAAGACCCGCAAGACAAGATGCACCAAGGATTCTATCTCGGCAACCAACTGGCACTGAAGACTTCTGCTACAACCTCCACGATCAAGTGCAACCCCGTAGAATTATGTTTAACCCTCCAGACCAGTAACCCATTCCTAGACCCTTTGAGACTTCACGAGACACTCCAGCTCGAACCCTTAACCATGTGCTTAACCCATAGAATTGCGAGAAAACCTGTTAAGCCTTTATAACCTTGCACAACCCTGGGTTCGTAAAGGAGCTAGTGGACGCAGTGAACGAGCACATTTTCATCCTAATATAGCACAAGAACTGATGATGCCATAGATAGACCAATTTGTGGATATAAGACAGATGACTTGGTGGCTTAATATCAGTGACTTCGAGGGATTATCTGAGACCTTGATGGATTATGAGGTTTTCATGTTGGTGGGATCATGACTTTGGGGAAGCATGTATGAATTCTCGTCGGGCATGAGATTTGGGTTTATGTAGGTGATTCTGGTTGGGTATACATGTTGGATATGTCTGCATGGTTCGGAGTAAATTGGATTTAGACCGATGATCCTGATCATGATACCATGCTTCTCGGTGGACAATAACCTAGGAGATTGGATTATTTGTCGGAGTTGATTTAGGGACCTATATAATCGCGATCTTGGAGTTTACTTGACCCGGATGATGGGAATTTGGTGGACATACTATCATAATGCTTAGTCCTTTCAAGAATTTGGGGTATTATAGGGACTTGAGATCTTGTGGAACACCGTAGACATCGGATTTGTAGAATTATTGGATTATGTGGTGATTGATGGGAATTACCGGGCTATTGGAGTTGATCTATAGGAAGGAAACAAAATCTTGGAGTGGCATATGACGTGTTTCCTTAGAATAGAGTTGCATTATCGTGAGCCTTGCAAGAATAGATTGAGTGCTTGGATTGTGGAGTTTAATTTAAGCTTAGTAGCATGTATGACCTACCCATGGATTTTAGGGGTAGACATACATATGGATTTGGGGATCGTAAGCAAGTACAATTTTGTTAGACCGTCTCTTGAGAGTCATGAGGATATGTATGGCATGAGTGGTGATTGAAGCTGGTCTATGCTTTTTCGTTCGGAGTACTAGATAGAGCTATTGGCATCTCAGAAACCGTGCTTAAGGATAAGATGATAAAAGTTCACTCACTCACTAGAATCCTTGAAAACCCTTAAGCCCCACCAAGCCACAACCTGGTCAGATTCTGACCACGGGCCTTCGCCCTAAGTCGGGAAGACCTTGCAAATACTCAACGGGGACCACCACCAATACCCCAGCCTACCTTGCGTACCCCATAGACCTCATGGAGTAATTGAACAAGATGGGTAACATCGTTAGTTGATGGCCTACTTGTCTGCCCGAAGACAAAAGAAGAGACGGACAACTGGATAAAAGACATTTGAAGACCGCCCTGTCAAGAAGGAAGATCTACACCGACCACCGTCATCAAGAAGTGAACTCCTGCATCCAAGACCGGGCGTATCTGCAAACCACTCCTCTCGAAGGGACCGAGCATTTCCGCGTCGAAGGAATGCTCACACCAAGATTTATCGACTTTTCTTCAAGGCCACTTCAAGACAAATAGTAGACGTCTACCAGCTAGATTTACCACCTGAGATACCCTCCGTGCACCAAATCTTCCACGAGTCCCCACTCTGGAAGTACTTCTTACTTCCTAACTAGCCCGGTGCCCGCAAGGACATCACCGAGCCTTTGACAACTAACTCAACCCAACCTACTCAAGAGACCCCTCAGCAACCTGCATCAAGGAAGGCATCAAGCAAGAAGCCACACCACCAAGCACTTCAAGATTCCAAGGAGCACCACTCGGAAGCAGAACCAACAAGAAGAAGTGAAGACTACCCCGTATCCAAGACTCCGTATTCTTTTCCACGCCTAGTCTGGGAATCTCGGGGACGAGATTCTTGTAAGGGGGATAGGTCTGTCACACCCTGATTTTCATGTCACATTGCTTAAGCTAATTACCATGTTAAAAATGTGGGTTTACAAAAAACTTTTGAGTGATTTTGACTTTGCTTGATTTGACTTTTGTGTGATGTTTGCTAGTGCTCTAAAAATCAAATAAATCCTCCAACTCTTATACTTCATCTCCTTGATCCAAAACCTTTTCCCAATGATCATGCCATGTGTATAGACCAGTATAGAATTTTCTTATAAAAATATTTTGGCCAAATAATATTTTCAAAAATTAGTTTTTCCAAAAACCCCTGAATTGAGGTTTGCACTACAACTACCTTATTTAGGGTGTGAAAAATCTTTCAAAAAGTATATTTGAACCCTATTAGGTATAGGACTCCCAGAAACCACAAAATTATAATTTTAAAAGTTATTTTTATATTTTATTTAAAAGCTTTTTCTTAAGGCCAGAAATGGTCTTTAATAGGGAAAATTTATTTAATTATTTCAAAAATATTTATCAAAATTCAGGGAGACTCATAGGACATATAGTGTCCATATATAAGAGTTTCAACACATGGTCATGTTCAAGATATTGGACAAATCCTTCCAAAACCCTTTCTGGATATTTCAAGCTTTTGAAATATTTACAAAGGAAATATTCTCCAAAAATTCCAGGGAAATTCTATCATGTCATATATGACATATTTGATGATCTTGCAAAGCCTCATGCCTTGAAGATCAAGGAAACATCATCTAATCCCCTCAAAACCATTTCTGTCCATTTTGAAGTTTGAGCAACTTTACATTGCCAAACTTGTCCAAATGCTCTCAAACTTGGTGCACATGCTAAAATGATGTAATTATGCATCTATGACAAATGGCACAAGTTTTGGAGAAGCATAACTTGATCTAAGTGCCCCAAAACCATTTCTGTTCAAATTCAAATTTGAACAACTTTACATTACCAACTTTTTATCTGAAGCTTCAAACTTTGTGGGCATGATCATAACCCCAAATGATGACACTACACCAAGTGGTGCATCAAGGGGATATGATTAGCTTAACTCAAACAAGGTGAAACCATTTCTGTTGATTTCTAGGGTTCACCAAAGTTACATTGGCAACTTTTCCCAAATGAGCTCAAATTTGGTGGAGGGGCCTAATTGTGTGTGACATTCCATCCTGTTAAGTCTCATGTCAAGTGGAACTATTTTGCTTGCCCAAAACATGATCAAACACCTTCTTTCAATTTACCAAAACCATTGTTCTGACCCTTTTTACTATACCCCTTCACCTCAAATTCTTACCATAGCTTCTCCTAGTCCTATTCTACCTCCAGTAACTCTCCCCTGCCTCAGCTCAATCATTGGAGGGGGGTAAAACCCCAACTTACTCTTCTGGACAGCAGTAAACTCCTTCTTCCTCACCTCCCTCCTCATTCTAGTGGCTCCCCAGGGCATCTAAGACCATCACACATTTCTTTACTCCTCCCCTGACCTCCTAGACAATGTTGGGCATGATGGACGCAACCAGAGCGGCGAGGACACGGCCGTGCCAGCCATTCGGGCGCTCTGGAGCACGCTACAGTGCGCTCCCGCACTGTAGCCGCCTCCAATCAGGAGCATCCGACAGCCTAGGGCATCGGGATCGTGTCTCCCGAGGTGCCCTCGACGTCCGCGACCTGCAGGACGGTCGGCCCTATCCTCCCCTACCCTCCTTCTCCCTCCACGAGCTCGCCCGAGCGCGTCCATGGACGTCGCTCACGGTGCACCGCGGCCGCACCTATATAAAGCCTCCCCCGAGCACTACCTTGCCTCTTCTGGATCCTCCTCTCTCCCGCGAACCCTCTGGACAAGCTAGCTCTTCCCCTGGTGCTCTCTTCCCCTCTCCATGGCCGAAGTGTCACCATCGGCCTCCTCCTGAATTCACTCCCTGTGGCCTCTCCCTCTCCAGCTAACCGTCACCAGAGCCTCATACGCTCTCCCTTGAGTCTCCCCGCGCTCCGCCCCATTCCCCCTGTGGCCGCAGCACCATGCCCCTCTTCGCCGTCACCTATCGCCACCGCGCCGGGCATTTCTCCTCTTCCCGAGCCCCTCCACGGGCGTGAAGCACATGGGCGGATGCGCCTCGCCACCCTGAGCACGCCGGTGCGCAGAACGCCGGCGGGTACCCCCTGGGTCGCCGGCGCGGTCGGCGGCCGAGCTCCTCCGCCCCGCTCCTGTCGCGGCGGGAGGAGGGAGATGGTCTTGCAAGGGGGCCCCGCAAGTCAGCGACTCCAACGCTGGGCCCGCCGATTTCTAAGTGGAGGCGGGGCAGCAGACACCGTTTTCCCCGCGCGGAGGCGCACTCTGCCAGGACGCCTTCGGCGTCACCACCTCCGCCCGCACAGTCGAGCCGCTGGGCCGGCCCACAGGCCATCCACCGCCCTGAGCGCAGCGAAGGGTATAACCCTTATCCCTTTTTCTTTTTCTATTCCAGACAACTTCATAAATTCATTTATAATTCAAATGAACTCCAAATTGCATGATTCAAAATTCTGGTAGTCTCTAAAATCATGCTCTACCACATGGTGCAACATGCACATTTTTCCAGAATCATTTCCTTCTCAAATAATTATCAAATGCCATTATTTCATTTTCTGTGATGAACTTTAGAAATTCACAGAGAGCTCAAATTCGATCCAAATGCAGTGATTCAAATTCCTAGGTGCTTGTCATATCCAAACTTAGTTTTGGAACATTTTTATTAATACTTTCTGTGCCCCACCAAATAATGAGCCATTTCTTCATATTTATCAACTTTGCAAAATCCTAGGAAATTCATTTGAATTCCAAATCCATTGAAACCAACTCCTAGATGCTTCTAAAATCATGACTTGTTGATGGGTGCCTTTACTCATCATTCAAGAATATATTTCTGAACACTTCCTTCAAATCCATAAACCCCTTGATTCCATCATGTTGAAATGTTCCGAATCATCAATTTATCCAATACCTATGAAACCACCTTGGTCATTTCTAATATGACCAGAGGTATACTAGAAAAGTCCAACTCCTATTTTTAGAGCACTTTTATTTTTGCTTTGATTGTGTTGCTTATTATGATTGTTTCCATCGTTAGTTGACGAAATAAACGAAGTACTCGGAGATGGACCAGAAGGTTTGAAGACTCGGGAGAATAAGGCAAGCAGCCCTTTGACCATGTTCGAGAAACCTTTTTATGCATGTCTCATAGCACTTTATTATCAATGCATCGGAATCATGTTGAGGTGGAGACCACTTTGGTTGCTACCCTTGTTGCTTACTATTGAAACTTGCATCAAACATGACCCTACCTTCCTATGAGGGTTATGTGGGTGGGAGTAGATAGATGTATGCTATAGTAGTTGGCTACGCAAAATGGGTCAGGGTTATGCATTGAGTGAAACAAGTGTGGTTTGACATACTTGCAGATAACCCAGTGGGTGCCACTAATGCCCCTGGGAGTTGATGAGGAACTAGGGCACTACTTGGTGAAGAAGTAGTGTGCCGAGGCTTGACGAAAGTGTTGTTTACAGAGATGGATTAGATTTATGTGTGACTACCGTCCCAACCAAACATGCGCAACAACTCTACCCTTATATGGGAAAGGGCATTATTGATTACCTAGGTCGATACTAGCATGGTGCCCGCATTACTAGTGACGGGGGTGACATGAGGTCACTCTCGGGACGGGGTCGTACTTGGATAGGCGGCCATGACTATTTTCACAGGGCACCGGACACACCGTTGGTACCCCGTGTCAGTGGTATGTGATGAATATGGGAGCAAGTCTCCACAATTTCTAAGATGTGAAATGGTTGGCACGGGGCTATTACCAATCGAGTGGACTCCGTGTTAGTATCGTCTAGGGAAAGGTAGTGATCGAGTGCTTACCCCGGGTACTTGAGGTACCGCGGGTCGTGAATGACACGGAAGTTCCCCGGATCTTGTGGGTAAAGTGTGCAACCTCTGCAGAGTGTCAAACTATTCGAATAGCTGTGTCCACGATCAAGGACAGTTGGGTGGTGCTACTTAGACTATGTCCATAAGTTTCTGGAAAACAACACGATTCAGAGATATTGTTGATATGATTGTGAGAAAGTCACAATGAGCTTGAGCAAGAGTTGATTACAACTCTTTTGCGATAATGATGTCTGTAACCTCCTGATACTTGTTGCAGGCACATGCATGTCCATGTTATATGTTGATCATATTTGCATATGAAAAACAAGCTTTCCGCAAAACTACCAATCTAGCAGTAGAGCCTTGCATAATTATTCTGTCTTCACTCTTGGGTTGCTTGCGAGTACATTCAAAGTACTCATTGGCTTGCCACTGGTTATTTTATTGGCCAGGCATGAGAGAACAGGTTATGATGAAGATTTCTTGGTGACGAGCATGTGAGCTAGGACGCTTCCCAGTCAGAATGCCTGTAGGGTTAAGGCAGATGGCATGGGTCCAAGTTGTTATTGAAGATTTCCGCTGCGATGATATACTCAAGACTTGACCTTAATGGTCCTATTTGTGTAATACGGTATGTATGGATGTAAGACTCTTGTTATTCAGCTTCTGTATGTTCAGTGAGCATTGATCTCTGGGATCACTGTACACGTGCATTCGGTGATCACGACTTATGAGTCGGGGTCCCCACATGGCTGCTCCGAGAGAAAATGACACTTGTCACTAGAGCAACCCATCCTCCGAGGTCTTTGAGCGAAAATCATCAAGTGAGGAAAACCCAAAACCCAAACACCTAACCCCAAAGTGATTGAGCATCACTGAAGAGATTGTTCCTGTGTGGAACCGACGCTTGTTACCTTTGAAGACTATGATCTTCCAGACGGTTAGGCGTCAATGGTCTAGAGCATCCAAGAGGAATTGTGGATCGCCGGGTGACCGAGTTTGTGAAGGTTTGGAAGTCACCTGTGAAGACTTACCATGAGTGATTGGGCCAGGACTGTGTGCCTTAGCTCAAGGAGAATACAGTGAGGACTTGGTGTCCTGGACTGTGTGTCCGGGACTAGGTGGCCGGGACTGTGTGTCCTCAGGTTTAAATACCTAGCCGCTCCAACCAGACGTACAACTATCACAGCAGTTGGAACTGGTTTACCAAATCTTTGTCTTCATCAAGCCTACCGGTTCTATTTCCTCAACTCTTCCATTTACTCATTCTTGTGCTGTTGAACTTGATATGTACCGTTTGAAGACTTTGACTGAAGACTTTCTCAATTTCCTCAACCCTATTTCTTTAGTCCTAAGTCCTCAGCATGCTTATCCTGTTTACACGCTACTTGTACTGAGTGCTTGTTTTCATTTCATCATGATGACTATGCTACTGTCTTGTTATGCTTGCACCTGAGTATCTTCCGCTGCTAAGTAGTTCATTGCTTAAGAAATTCCTTAGTTAGAATTTCCTTAGTGACGAATTTATGAAAATCGCCTATTCACCACTCCTCTAGTCGATATAATGCACTTTCAGGATTGGATCAGCGGGCCATAGCCAGACTATCAAGTCCTTCATGCCCGAACCCACCATGTTGTGCAACTCGACCAGCTGCTTCATCTGGTCGTTGAGGGGCACCGGATGTTTTGGCATATAGAACTGCGACCAAAACAACTTCTCCGTGCCGTTCCCCTCCCGGGCTCGGAAGTATTGGGCGGCGTCTGCACTGCTCCTCAAAAGATTAGCGGACACATCTGGAGAACTCCATAACTGTGTCAGACCAAAATACTTCCGCCCTCCGAAGATGCTCTGTAAGAGAAAAATCTTACCAGATGCTATATGTCGTGCCTGCTTGATTTCTTCACAGGCGTTGCACACCTCGCCTCGCGCATCCTGGGCAGACTTAACTGCCGCAGCAAGCTCAGAAGCTTGTTCCGAAGCCTTCTTTTCCAATGCCTCATATTTGATAATGGCATCGTTGAGCTCAACATCGACTTCGGACACCCAAGCCCGGTGCTTCTCGCACTCAGCCTTTCCGGCCTCCAAATCAGCAGCTGCTTTGTCAGCGGCTACCTTGTTTGCTTCGGCCTCTTTCTTGGCCTTGGCAACCTCGCCCTTGAGGGCCTCAAGCTCGGTGGAGCCAACTGTGTAATACAGAATAACATATCAGAGTTTATAAACATACTCAATCAATATTAATTAGTCTTCTTGACATCTTAATTTCTTAAAATCCGCATACCTTGCGTTTCATCTAAACGCTGATTGACGCGGCCGAGGTCCGCGTTGGCCAACAAGAGCTTCCGGTTTAGTTTGGCAACCTCCGCATCTCGCGCAGTTGCCGCAACTAGTGAAGCATGCACAATACTTCAGCTCTGTAAATATGCTATACTATGGATACTTCGTCCGATTCTCTTCAGAATCACACAAAGCATCATGGGATACTGGTTATGTATGTGCGTAAAAAATAATAAAGTTCTATAAAGAACATTACATTGCTTACCTCAAAGCCCGTTAACAGGCTGTTGAAGGCTTCATTCAGTCACGGACTGAATCTTCTTCATCACCCCACCCATCACGGTGCGGTGCTCCTCCATGATGGAAGCACTTTGCAGTGCCCCCTCCATAGAGTCCGCCGCTTCCGAATTGACTCCGGGCGCCATTGTACCCTCCTCCGCTTGAGGAGTCTGGTCTTCGGACCCTGGAGCCGCGCTAGGCTTTGGGACAGTATTTGGTGGGGCCCCGCACAGTTCGATCTCCATGGGGATTGTTTCCCCATGGTCAGCGGCCGCCGAGGTATTATCCTCGGTCGCCCTATCACCTGCCTCGCCCTCATCTCCAAGGGAGGAGGACACCCGCTGGGAGGACACTTCGGTGTCCCCGCCGATCGTGGGTGATGGAGCCTGGACCGGCGGGTCCACTCTCCGTCTCTCCAGGCGCTAGAGAGTTCCCCTCCGATAAGGAGGCGTCGGGGTGTCCTCCGGGAGGGTTGTAGGTCTGCAGGAGAGAAATACTAAGTAAGTATCAAAAATGCTAAACAAACAAAGGTGCAGCAATTAGCCCGGACAAACTTATGTCTCGGGCAGGGGTTTCTCCCTTGGCTTCACCACGAAGCTATGTTCGGATGAATCCGAACTAGCAGCGAGGTTCAGTTTCCTCCGGGTGCGGTCATGCCTGCGTCAGCAGCAGCCCCCTACTTCTTCCCCCTGCCTTGCGCAGGGGGCTCTTCTTCTTCTTCCTCTTCTTCCTCTTCTTCATCTTCCTCCATCTCGTCAGAGGAGAGGATGTTGATCTCCTCGGACTTCTTGTCTGCAGGGCGGGGGCTGTTTCCGGCCCCCTTGCCCTTCTTCTTGGGCTTCTTGACCGGCGCCTTGTACGGCACCAGGACCAGCATCGCCGTCAGTCTAGGGAATTCTGGGTCTTCGGGCAAAGGCGTCGAACACTTGATCCGGGACGCCTTCTTCGTCCAGCCCTATATATCACGCAAAACCTCCAATTCTTGTTATCATTGAATAAGATAGGGCATATGTGTTCGTCGAATTTTTTTTCCTCCGGGGCGGAGAGCACGGTACTAAAGCCCGCGTCCTCGGTTTCCTCCGGCCACTCCTTCTGGCTCTTGAAGAGATGCTCCAGATCTCTTTGTGCGTAAAGCCAAAGAGATGCTTCAGCGGCTCTTCTCCTGCCGGATCAAACTCCCATAGGGAGGAGTCCCGGCTTTGGCAAGGGAGAACGAGCCGGGCCAGCATTACCTGGACCACGAAAGAGAGTTGATGGCCCTTGGAGATCACGCCAAACACACGGCCCTGGAGTGCCACCACCTCAACCTGAGAACCCTAGTCCAGACCCTTTTTTGTCTAGGAGGTCAACCTCTCTGGGGGTCCAGATCTAAAAGCAGGCTCCGCCGCCCATTTGGCGTTGTGGGGTTCGGTGATGTAGAACCACTCCTGCTGCTAGACCTTGTTCGTCTCTACGAATGAACCTTTTGGCCAAGTCGCATTCGGGAGCTTGCTAATCATAGCGCCCCCGCACTCTGCATGCTGCCCATCCACCACCTTTGGCTTCACGTTGAAGGTTTGGAGCCATAGGCTGAAGTGTGGAGGGATGCGGAGGAAAGCTTCTCACACCACTATGAAAGTGGAGATGTGAAGGATTGAGTTCGGGGCTAGATCATGGAAATCTAGCCCGTAGAAAAACAGTAAACCCCGAACAAAGGGGTGGAGCGGAAACCCTAGCCCCCTAACGAAGTGAGAAGTGAACACTACCCTCTCACCCGCCTCTGGGACAGGAATCACCTGACCCTTGGCAGGAACTCGGTGCACGATATTAGTGGCGAGATAGCCCGTGCTCCGCAGATCCTCCATGGTTTTTTCAGTGACCGTGGAGGCCTCCCACTTGCCCCTGGCGCTGGAACCAGCCATTGCTGGGGAAGGAGACGGTGGTTGAGGAACACAGAGTGGTGGGCGCTGCAGATGGGAAAGCTGAGGCTAGGGAGATTGGAGAGCTCGAGCTTGAGGAAGGCGTGGGGCTGATGAAAGGGATTGGTGTCCTTTTATAATGATGTGAATGCAGAATAGCCCCCCACTTTAGCAGCAAACCTCGCCGGTTCCCAAAGCGGTCGTGCGTAATGCGCGGCATGGATGCTCACGTCATATTGATAAGAACCCCACAATAAGCGGGCACTATCTCTATTCTGATAAGACATGTCAGTGAGGATATACCTCGAAATGCGAAACTAGGACCAAATAAAACGGTTCGATATGTTAGTGGGATAGACGCGACGTTTCACCCGAAAGTTGTCAGTAGAGACACACTATTCATTTTCTTTTAAGGGCCTTGCCTTCAAGGCTAAGGGTTGTACTAACCTTGGAGAGCCGAACACAATACGCCTTTTTGCAGAAGATATATTCGGAAGAATGAACCTACCTTGCAATGCCGAAGACAATACGGAAGCCGAACTCATCGTCATCAAAGTTAGATTCAGGGGCTACTGAGGGAGTCCTGGATCGAGGGGTCCTCGGGAGGCCAGATAACTCTTGGTGGGCCGGCCTGGTGGGATGTGAAGATCATAGCCGAAGATCATCTCTCGTATCCGGGTAGGACTTCTGCAATTGTATAATGGCAAGTTTTAATTTCGGGTGAAATCTTTCCTTCCTTTGTAAGATGGCATGTACAAACCCTAGGCCCCTCCGGTGTGTATATAAACCGGAGGGTTTAGTCCGTAAAGGCTAATAAAGAGAAACACAAATCCTCATAGGCTAGACTCTAGGGTTTAGCCAATACGATCTCGAGGTAGATCAACTCTTGTCTTCATATTCATCCATATTAATATAGCAGGAAGTAGGGTTTTACCTCGATCGAGAGGGCCTAAACCAAGGTAAACATCGTGTCCCCAGCCTCATGTTACCATCAATCCTCAGACGCATAGTTCGGGACCCCCTACCCGAGATCCGCCGGTTTTGTCACCGACAACGAGTACGAGCTTAACGAGCCGAGAAGATCATTAGTCCACCCCTATACAACAAGGAGAAGCTTGATTACAACGCCCTCTCCCTCGCCCATGAGCGTGGTAGCTCGCAGGACGAGGAGAAACTTTTGCTACTTGCTCTCCATCTCGCACGCGGTGGACATGTAGCAGTTCATTCGGTGTCAGATGGTCAAAATCATATTGTAGTAGTACCATCATTGTTCGACTTCCCGAATAGGCGAAGAGCCAAGCACAACCTGAATGCTAGCATGGTAGTTTCATGTGTAGGGGAGGTATTATAAAGTTACTCCCTCTGTCTAGGTGAATAAGTCATCTTAGTTTGTGCATCGCAACCAAGGAGGAGGGGAAAACGAGAGAACTTAATGTTTATTTGATAATTAATAGCATTGCATGCAATGAATTGACCACTTCATGTCGTGTTTGGTAGTCTCAAGTCATTGAAAGCACACATGCCCCACATTTCTTATTGGATTATTGTTTTATTCATGTCAAAAAATAATAAACGTGGTGATAGTTAATGCACCGTGCCTAAGTTTTTGGGGATCATTTGGTTTTCATAAGGTGACTTAGAGCAAGTACAATAGAGCTGAGGCAGCTGGCTATAACAAATAAACTATATTCTTGCTTATTGGAGGAAAGAAAAGAGGAGAGAGAAGGTAAGCGGACTCTTGGTTAAGAGCCAGCTCTAGCACGTGCTCCTAGGCACTTTGTGAGAGTGAAAGGTGGGCCATATAATAAAAAAGTAGTACATTTTTTTTCGAGCAACCGGCAAGAGCTCTGCCTTTTTATTAAGAAGAGAATTGGGCAGTTTATAAGGAAATTTGGCCGAAAAACGATACAGTTGGCTATAAGATGGGCTATAGATGATATGGCAATGGCTTATAGCCAGCAATTGGCTATACTATTAACCATGCTCTTATTCACCTAGACGGAGGGAGTACTCTCCATTTTTAGGGTCGGTTTTACTACCCACTATGGAGTACAGTAGCTAGTAACATAGCCTAGGTGTCTTACAATGCAAGATGCTTAGGCTGGCCATAGTGGTGGTATCTCTAGTATCATGCACTTGGGAATAGCAAACACGCATACACGGCCGAGAATTAAAGAGGAAGGAGATAGTTAGAGTAACATAGGTATATATTGTAACATCCCAATTTTACTAAATTAGGATGTTATTAGATCATTAATATGCATATCATATTTTTATTGCATATTTTGCTCTTTTTGAATATTTGGATCATTATGCAACTAAAGGCAATTAATGGAGTGGAGATAACAAGACTTCTCCCCTATCTTTAAAAATGTTCATCGTGACCAGAATATTGTTTCCAGTTCATATACTATGTTTTAGTATTTTTCTTATTCTCAAAAGTATTTTATTTGTCGTTTTTATTGTTGTTTGAGTGGCCTATTGCATCAAAATGATTTTACAAAAAATGCATTAGTGTTGGAACTAGTGTTCCTGTAGTTTATATTGATAGAGGTATTTTTACTGTGTGTCTAGGCATTTTTGTTTAGATCTTATTTTATGTGTTTGTATTTTATTTATTTTGTTTTCTGCTGCTGCCTTAAAAAAGAAAGAGAAAAGGCGCATGCAACATAGCCGCAATGCGGCCCAGCAAGCCAGCCGGCCCGCAACCAGCCAGCCAGCCACCGCGTGACCCAGCATCACGGCCCACCAGCTAGAGCCACCGCAGCCACGCGAAGCGGTAAGCCGCTGCACCAGCGCCCGACCCGCTGCCCTTCTCACTGCCAGCAGGCCCCGCCCCTATTCCTCTTCTTCCCCGAATCGGCCGCACACGCGCGCCTCACCGCTCGCACACCCGAGCGCGAGCCGGATCGATCCGGCGCCCTGTTTCACTCCGTGCACCCATATGACTCCTTGGTGCAAATCGGATCTCACCGAGGAGCTTCAACCGCCGCCATCTTCTCCGCTCATTTATGTCGCCATAAGAAAACCCGCAGCCGCGCCACTTGCTCCTTTCAAACCTCCTGTGAACACCGCGCTTGCTTGACGTCTTCTCATGGCCGAAAACGTAAGGGGGAGAGAGAAACAAGCCCATCCGACGCCACCGGACCTTTGCTGGAGTTCACATCGCTACCGCCGCCATAGAGGATGTCCGTCGCCTTTTGACCCCACCATCGCCACCATCGATGAACGTCGCCTCCTTTTGTCACCTCATCTTTGCCGGGGAGCCACCGGAGGAACGCCACCGCACATGCCCGAGACCACCGCCGTGTTCCTCTGTTTCCGGTCAGCACGCGTGCGCAAGATTACTTTCGGCCAATTGCGTGATGCCACATGGCTACTGATACGTCTCCAATGTGTCTATAATTTTTTATTGTTCCATGCTATTATATTATCTGTTTTGGATGTTTAATGGGTTTTATTATGCACTTTTATATTATTTTTGGGACTAACCTACTAACCCAAGGCCCAGTGCAAATTGTTGTTTTTTGCCTATTTCAGTGTTTCGCAGAAAAAGAATATCAAACGGAGTCCAAACGGAATGAAACCTTCGCGAGGATCTTTTTTGGAATAAACGCAACCCAGAAGACTTGGAGTACATGTCTGGGAAGCCACAAGGCGGCCAGGAGGTAGGAGGGTGCGCCCAAGGGGGGTAGGCGCACCGCACCCTCGTGGGCCCCTCGTAGCTCCACCGACGTACTTCTTCCTCCTATATATCCACATATATCATGAAAACATCCGAGAGCACCACGAAACCCTAATTCCACCGCCGCAACCTTCTGTACCCGTGAGATCCCAACTTAGGGCCTATTCCGGAGCTCCGCCAGAGGGGGAATCGACCACGGATGGCTTCTACATCAACACCATAGCCTCTCCGATGAGTTGCGAGTAGTTTATCACAGACCTTCGGGTCCATAGTTATTAGCTAGATGGCTTCTTCTCTCTCTTTGGATCTCAATACAAAGTTCTCCTTGATCTTCTTGGAGATCTATTCGACGTAATACTTTTTGCGGTGTGTTTGTCGAGATCCGATGAATTGTGGGTTTATGATCAAGATTATCTATGAACAATATTTGGTTCTTCTCTGAATTCTTATATGTATGATTTAATATATTTGCAAGTCTCTTCGAAATATCAGTTTGGTTTGGCCTACTAGATTGATCTTTCTTGCAATGGGAGAAGTGCTTAGCTTTGGGTTCAATCTTGCGGTGTCCTTTCCCAGTGACAGCAGGGGCAGCAAGGCATGTATTGTATTGTTGTCATGAAGGATAAAAAGATGGGTTTTATATCATATTGCATGAGTTTATCCCTCTACATCATGTCATCTTGCTTAAGGCGTTACTCTGTTCTTATGAACTTAATACTCTAGATGCATGCTGGATAGCGGTCGATGTGTGGAGTAATAATGGTAGATGCAGAATCGTTTCGGTTTACTTGTCATGGACGTGATGCCTATATACATGATCACGCCTAGATATTCTCATAACTATGCTCTTTTCTATCAATTGCTCGACAATAATTTGTTCACCCACCGTAGAATCTGCTATCTTGAGAGAAGCCACTAGTGAAACCTATGGCCCCCGGGTCTATCTTCCATCATATTCATCTTCTATCAACTAGTTATCGTTACTGTTCTTTCATTTTGCAATCTTTACTTTTCAATCTATACAATAAAAATACCAAAAATATTGATCTTATGATCTCTATCAGATCTCACTTTTGCAAGTGGCCGAGAAGGGATTGACAACCCCTTTATCGCGTTGGTTGCAAGGTTCTTATTTGTTTGTGCAGGTACGAGGGATTTGCGTGTAGTCTCCTACTGGATTGATACCTTGGTTCTCAAAAACCGAGGGAAATACTTACACTACTTTGCTGCATCTCCATTTCCTCTTCAAGGGAAAAACAACGCATGCTCAAGAGGTAGCAGCTACCAGCTACTGTACACGCACTAACAGTGCATGAGTTCCTGTTGTTTTTCTTTTTCTTTTAAGATTTGCTCTCTAACTTCTTTTAGCTATATCTTTTAGTCTATATACTCTTTTTAGGTGATTATTTTTGTGTGCACTCACAAAAATCTGCTCTTTATGATTGTACCAATTTTGCACATGTTTGCACTATTTAAATTTGAATTCGTTTGAGCTTGAATTAAATCTTCCGGAGGCCGTATCTTTTAAACCGTGTGTCGGAATAGATTGATTCTTTTTTCATTGTGATCGTAATGCAATATAGGTGATCTGTACATGTTGTTTTGCTGATTTTTTTGAATTTTAAAATGATTTTCTTGCTATTGGCTTTATTTTGGTTTTATTTGAGTTTCGGTGATTGATTTGTTATATTGTGTGAAACGTGTAGATTATCCAGAGTGCGACGCGAGCTATTGTCAGGAGTGTGACTTTTTTAATCAGAACCAAGGCAAGTTATATGTTAATCATCCTTTACCTATTGTTTTCCTATGCATTGTATTTTATATCACACTATAAAATTTATGCATTACAGGATTATTTTATTTTGAGCTATATTATTGAGCTATCTCCCGTTTTTGCAAATCGTGGTAGTATTGTTTTGCTATGCTTGTAGACGGGGTTGGTTCCTATATACATTGAGCTTATGTGAGGATTATATATCTTTAACAAATTGAGTAGTAACTTGATACGTCTCCAATGTATCTATAATTTTTTATTGTTCCATGCTATTATATATTCTGTTTTGGATGTTTAATGGGCTTTATTATACACTTTTATATTATTTTTGGGACTAACCTACTAACCCAAGGCCCAGTGCAGATTGCTGTTTTTTGCCTATTTTAGGGTTTCGTAGAAAAGGAATATCAAACGGAGTCCAAATGGAATGAAACCTTCGGGTGAGTTATTTTTGGAACCATATCTTCACGGAAGACTTGAAGTACACGCGAGGGAACGAAGGAGGCGGCCACGAGGGTCCAGGGCCCGCCCCCCCCCACCCTCGTGGGCCCCCTCTGGCTCCTCCGATGCCCTCCTTCCACCTATATATATCCATGTACCCTGTAAACATCGAGGCAACAGAGGAGACCCTAATTCCACCGCCGCAACCTTCTGTTCCATGAGATCCCATCTTGGGGCCTGTTCCGGAGCTCCACCGGAGGGGGGATCTACCACGGAGTGCTTCTACATCAACGCCATAGCTTCACCAATGAGTTGTGAGTAGTTTACCACAAACCTTCGGGTCCATAGTTATTAGCTAGATGGCTTCTTCTCTCTTTTTGGATCTCAATAAAAAGTTCTCCTCGATCTTCGAGGAGATCTATTTGATGTAATCTTTTTGCGGTGTGTTTGTCGAGATCCGATGAATTATGGGTTTATGATCAAGATTGTCTATGAGAAATATTTGATTCTTTTCTGAAATCTTTTATATATGATTATAATATCCTTGCAAGTCTCTTCGAATTATCGGTTTGGTTTGGCCTACTAGATCTATAGTTCTTGCAATGGGAGAAGTGCTTAGCTTCGGGTTCAATCTTGCGGTGTCCTTTCCCAGTGACAGCAGGGGCAGCAAGGCACATATTGTATTGTTGCCATCGAGGATAAAAAGATGGGGTTTATATCATACTGCTTGAGTTTATCCCTCTACATCATGTCATCTTGCTTAAAGCATTACTCTGTTCTTATGAACTTAATACTCTAGATGCATGCTGGATAGCGGTCGATGTCTGGAGTAATAGTAGTAGATGCAGAATCGTTTTGGTCTACTTGTCACGGACATGATGCCTATATATAATGATCATGCCTAGATATTCTCATAACTATGCGCTTTTCTATCAATTGCTCAACAGTAATTTGTTCACCAACCGTAGAATTCTGCTATTATGAGAGAAGCCACTAGTGAAACCTATGGCCCCCGGGTCTATTCTCAACATATTAAACCTTCATCTACTTTACTTTGCTTTATTTACTTTCTGTTCTTATATCCAAAAAATACCAAAATTATCATACTATCCTATCTATCAGATCTCACTTTCGTAAGTGACCGTAAAGGGATTGACAACCCCTTATCGCGTTGGCTGCGAAGTTTTTATTTGTTGATGCAGGTGCGGAGGACTCGCGCGTGGTCTCCTACTGGATTGATACCTTGGTTCTCAAAAACTGAGGGAAATACTTACGCTCCTGTGCTGCATCACCCTTTCCACTTTGAGGGAATACAACGCAAGCTTAAGAAGTAGCAAGAAGAATTTCTGGCGCCGTTGCCGGGGAGGCTTACGCAAAAGTCATATACCAAGTACCTATCACAAGCCCTTATCCTTCGCATTACATTTATTTGCCTCTCGTTTTCCTCTCCCCCACTTCACCCTTGTTGTTTTATTTGCCCTTCTTTTTGCCGTGTGTTTACCGTCCGCTTGCTTCTTGTTTGCTTCTTTGTTGGATTGCTTGCTTGTCACTATGGCTCAAAACAATACCAAATTGTGTGACTTTTCCAATACCAACAATAATGATTTTATTAGCACTCCGATTGCTCCTATTACCGATGCTGAATCTTGTGAGATCAATGTTGCTCTATTGAATCTTGTCATGAAAGTTCAATTTTGCAGCCTTCCTAGTGAAGATGCCGCTACCCATCTAAACAACTTTGTTGATTTGTGTGATATGCAAAAGAAGAGGGACACGGATAATGATATTGTTAAATTGAAGCTATTTCCGTTTTCACTTAGAGATCGTGCTAAAACTTGGTTTTCCTCTTTGCCTAGAAATAGTATTGATTCATGAAATAAGTGCAAAGATGCCTTTATCTCTAAGTATTTTCCTCTAGCTAAGATTATCTCTCTTAGAAATGATATTATGAATTTTAAGCAACTAGATCATGAGCATGTTGCACAAGCTTGGGAGAGAATGAAATTAATGATACGTAATTGCCCTACACATGGTTTGAACTTATGGATGATTATAGAAAACTTTTATGCTGGCTTGAATTTTGCTTCTAGAAATCTATTAGATTCGTCCGCGGGAGGCACTTTCATGGAAACTACTTTAGGAGAAGCTACCAAACTCCTAGATAATATTATGGTTAACTACTCTCAATGGCACACCGAAAGATCTAATAGTAAAAAAGTGCATGCTATTAAGGAGATTAGTGTTTTGAGTGGAAAGATGGATGAACTTATGAAATTATTTGCTACTAAGAGTGCTTCTTCTGATCCCAATGATATGCCTTTATCCACGTTGATTGAAAATAATAATGAATCTTTGGATGTGAATTTTGTTGGTAGGAATAATTTTGGTAACAATGCTTATAGAGGAAACTTTAATCCTAGGCCTTTTCCTAGTAATTCCTCTAATAATTATGGTAATTCCTACAATAACTCTTATGGAAATTTTGGTAAGGTGCCCTCTGAATTTGAAACTAGTGTTAAGGAGTTTATGATTTCGCAAAAGAATTTCAATGCTTTGCATGAAGAAAAATTGCTTAAGATTGATGAGTTGGCTAGAAGCGTTGATAGAATTACCCTTGATGTTGATTATTTGAAACTTAGATCTATTCCTCCTAAGCATGATATCAATGAGTCTCTCAAATCCATGAGAATTTCCATTAGTGAATGCAAAGAAAGAACCGCTAGGATGCGTGCTAAAAAAGAGTGCTTTATGAAAGTGTGTTCTTCTAGTTATTGATGTGTCTCCTATTAGATCCTTGTTTTCTAGTATGAATCTTGATAAAGATGGGACTGGAGATGAGTCTACTTTAGTTAAAAGGCATGCCAATGATTCAGTGTTTTTAGATCTTGATGCTAAAATTGTTAAAAGTGGGATTGAAGAGATTAAAACTTTGCATAGTGATGAACCCACTATTTTGGATTTCAAGGGATTCAATTATGATAATTGCTCTTTGATAGATTGTATTTCCTTGTTGGAATCCGTACTAAATTCTCCGCATGCTTATAGTCAAAATAAGGCTTTTACCAAACACATAGTTGATGCTTTGATGCAATCTTATGAAGAAAAACTTGAATTAGAAGTTTCTATCCCTAGAAAGCTTTATGATGAGTGGGAACCTACTATTAAAATTAAAATTAAAGATCATGAATGCTTTGCCTTGTGTGATTTGGGTGCGGGTGTTTCTACTACCCCAAAAACTTTGTGTGATTTGTTAGGTTTCCATGAGCTCGATGATTGTTCTTTAAATTTGCATCTTGCGGATTCTACCATTAAGGAACCTATGGGAAGGATTAATGATGTTCTTATTGTTGCCAATAGTAATTATGTGCCCGTAGATTTCATTGTTCTTGATATAGATTCCAATCCTTCATGTCCTATTATTCTTGGTAGACCTTTCCTTAGAACGATTGGTGCAATTATTGATATGAAGGAAGGAAATATTAGATTCCAATTTCCATTAAGGAAAGGCATGGAACACTTTCCTAGAAAGAAATTAATATTACCATATGAATCTATTATGAGAGCCACTTATGGATTGCCTACCAAAGATGGCAATACCTAGATATATCCTTGTATCGTGCCTAGCTAGTGGCGTTAAACGGTAGCACTTGTTGGGAGGCAACCCAATTTTATTTTCTTTGTTTTTGCTTCTGTTTAAGAATATCTATTGCATATAGCTTCTTTTTATATGTGGTTTTGTGTTTTAATTAGTGTTTTTAACAAGTAGAACTTTTGGGAAGACTTGTGTGAAGTTTATATGATCATGCTGTAAAAAACAGAAACTTTAGCGCTCACGAGATTAGCCACCAGATTTTACTGGAGAGTGATATTTAGTTGATTATTTTTGCAGATGATTAATAGACAAATTCCTCACGTTTACCAATTTATTTCAATTTTCTTGGAGTTACAGAAGTATTCGAAAGCTACAGATTACTACAGAATGTTCTGTTTTTGACAGATTCTGTTTTTCGTGTGTTGTTTGCTTATTTTGTTGAATCTATGAGTAGTATTGGAGGATATGAATCATAGACAAGTTGGAATACAGTAGGTTTAACAGCAATATAAACAAAGAGTGAGTTCATTACAGTACCTTTGAGTGGTGGTTTGTTTTCTTATACTAACGGAGCTCACGAGATTTTTGGCTATGTTTTGTGTTGTGAAGTTTTCAAGTTTTGAGTATGGCTTTGATGGACCATGGAACAAAGAGTGGCAAGACCCTAAGCTTGGGGATTCCCAAGGCACCCCAAGGTAAAATTGAAGTACAACCAAAAGCCTAAGCTTGGGATGCCCCGGGAAGGCATCCCCTCTTTCGTCTTCATCTATCGGTAACTATACTCGGGACTATATTTTTATTCACCACATGATATGTGTTTTGCTTGGAGCGTCATGTATGATTTCAGTCTTTGCTTTTTAGTTTTCCACAATCATCCTTGCTGGACACACCTTTTGAGAGAGATAAATATGGTTTAGAACTTGTTAGAATACTCTAGGTGCTTCACTTATATCTTTTGAGGTAGATAGTTTTGCTCTAGTGCTTCACTTATATCTTTTAGAGCACGGTGGTGGTTTTATTTTGTAGAAATTGTTGATCTCTCATGCTCAACTCATATCCTTTTGAGAGTCTTTTAGAACAGCATGGTAATGTGCTTTGGTTATAAAACTAGTCCTACTATGATAGGCATCCAAGATGAATATAGTAAAAACTTTCATATAAAGTGCATTGAATATGATGAGAAGTTTGATACTTGATGATTGTTTTGAGATATGAGGATGGTCATATTAGAGTCATGCTCGTGGAGTAATTATGAATTTGAGAAATACTTGTGTTAAAGTTTGTGATTCCCGTAGCATGCACATATGGTGGACCGCTATGTGACGAAGTTAGAGCATGAGGTATTTATTGAGTGTCATCCTTTGTGTGGAGGTCGGGATCGCGCGATGGTTAACTCCTACCAACCCTTCCCCTAGGAGCATGCGTTGATTACTTTGTTTTGATGACTCGTAAATTTTTGCAATAAGTATATGAGTTCTTTATGGCTAATGTTGAGTCCATGGATTATACACACTCTCACCCTTCCACCATTGCTAGCCTCTCTTGTACCGCGAAACATTCATCGGTACCATACACCCACCATATACCTTCCTCAAAACAGCCACCATACCTACCTATCATGGCATTTCCATAGCCATTCCGAGATATATTACCATGCGACTTTCCACCGTTCCGTTCATATGACACACTTCATCTTGTCATATTTCCTTGGATGATCATGTAGTTGACATCGTATTTGTGGCTAGGCCACCATGCATAATTTCTCATACATGTCACTCTTGATTCATTGCACATCCTAGTACACCGCCAGAGGCATTCACATAGATTCATATTTTGTTCTAGCTTCGAGTTGTAATCTTTGAGTTGTAAGTCAATAAAAGTGTGATGATCTTCATTATTAGAGCATTGTCCCATGTGAGGAAAGGCCAAATAAAAAAAATAAAAAGTGATGGCCCAAAAAAATAGAGAGGGGCTAAATAAAAAGAGAGAGAGAAAGCCCCTCCAAAAAATGAGAGAAAAGAGAGAAGGGACAATGCTACTATCCTTTTCCACACTTGTGCTTCAAAGTAGCACCATGATCTTCATGATAGAGAGTCTCTTGTTTTGTCACTTTCATATACTAGTGGGAATTTTCATTATAGAACTTGGCTTGTATATTCCAACGACGGGCTTCCTCAAATGCTCTAGGTCTTCATGAGCAAGCAAGTTGGATGCACACCCACTTAGTTTCCTTTGATGAGCTTTCATACACTTATAGCTCTAGTGCATCCGTTGCATGGCAATACCTACTCACTCACATTGATATCTATTGATGGGCATCTCCATAGCCCATTGATATCCCTAGTTGATGTGAGACTATCTTCCTCCTTTTTGTCTTCTCCACAACCACCACTCTATTCCACCAAAGTGCAATATCCATGGCTCACGCTCATGTATTACGTGAAAGTTGAAAGGTTTGAAAAAATTTGAGTATGAAAACAATTGCTTGGCTGAAACCAGGGTTGTGCATGATATGAATTTTCGGTGTGATGAAGAGGGAGCATACCTAGACTATATGATTTTGTAGGGATAACTTTCTTTGGCCATGTTATTTTGAGAAGACATGATTGCTTTGTTACTATGCTTGAAGTATTATTATTCTTATGTCAATGTAGACTTTTGTCTTGAATCTTTCGGGTCTGAACATTCATGCTACAATAAAGAGATTACATTGAAAATTATGTTGGTTAGCATTCCAGATCAAAAATTCTGTTTTTATCATTTACCTACTCGAGGACGAGCAGGAATTAAGCTTGGGGATGCTTGATACGTCTCCAACGTATCTATAATATTTTATTGTTCCATGCTATTATATATTCTGTTTTGGATGTATAATGGGCTTTATTATACACTTTTATATTATTTTGGGGACTAACCTACTAACCCAAGGCCCAGTGCAGATTGCTGTTTTCTGTGCCTATTTTAGGGTTTCACAGAGAAGGAATATCAAACGGAGTCCAAACGGAATGAAACCTTCGGGAGAGTTATTTTTGGAACCATATCTTCACGGAATACTTGGAGTACACGCGAGGGAACGAAGGAGGCGGCCACGAGGGTCTAGGGCGCGCCCCCTCCCCCTGGGCGCGCCCCCACCCTCGTTGGCCCCCTATGGCTCCTCTGATGCCCTCCTTCCTCCTATATATATCCATGTACCCTAAAAACATCGAGGGAACAGAGAAAACCGTAATTCCACCGCCGGAACCTTCTATTCCCGTGAGTTCCCATCTTGGGGCATGTTCTGGAGCTCCGCCGGAGGGGGGATCTACCACGGAGTGCTTCTACATCAACGCCATAGCCTCACCAATAAGTTGTGAGTAGTTTACCACAGACCTTCGGGTCCATAGTTATTAGCTAGATGGCTTCTTCTCTCTTTTTGGATCTCAATACAAAGTTCTCCTCGATCTTCGAGGAGATCTATTCGATGTAATATTTTTGCGGTGTGTTTGTCGAGATCCGATGAATTGTGGGTTTATGATCAAGATTATCTACGAGAAATATTTGATTCTTTTCTGAAATATTTTATATATGATTATAATATCCTTGCAAGTGTCTTCGAATTATCGGTTTGGTTTGGCCTACTAGATCTATAGTACTTGCAATGGGAGAAGTGCTTGGCTTTGGGTTCAATCTTACGGTGTCCTTTCCCAGTGACAGCAGGGCCGGCAAGGCACATATTGTATTGTTGCCATCGAGGATAAAAAGATGGGGTCTATATCATATTGCTTGAGTTTATCCCTCTACATCATGTCATCTTGCTTAAAGCATCACTCTGTTCTTATGAACTTAATACTCTAGATGCATGCTGGATAGCGGTCGATGTCTGGAGTAATAGTAGTAGATGCAGAATCGCTTCGGTCTACTTGTCACGGATGTGATGCCTATATATAATGATCATGCCTAGATATTCTCATAACTATGCGCTTTTCTATCAATTGCTCGACAATAATTTGTTCACCCACCGTAGAATTCTGCTATCATGAGAGAAGCCACTAGTGAAACATATGGCCCCCGGGTCTATTCTCAACATATTAAACCTTAATCTACTTTACTTTGCATTATTTACTTTATGTTCTTATATCCAAAAAATACCAAAAATATCATACTCTCCTATCTATCAGATCTCACTTTCGTAAGTGACCGTAAAGGGATTGACAACCCCTTATCGCGTTGGCTGTGAAGTTCTTATTTGTTTGTGCAAGTGCGAGGGACTCGCGTCTGGTCTCCTACTGGATTAATACCTTGGTTCTCAAAAACTGAGGGAAATACTTACGCTACTGTGCTGCATCACCCTTTCCTCTTCGAGGGAATACAACGCAAGCTCGAGAAGTAGCATAACTAAGAACTTAATTCACCCCTAGGCGGAACTTGTATTGTTTGGTGTTGAGGGAAGGCATCATGGGGTCTTGCACCTTTTATAAGGCCATGCACTCATGAGAGTGCACCCTAAGTGGAATGCCGCTTAGGTTCAAAAAGATCAGATAGACTTAGTGACTAATAGCTTCCATGTGCAGCCACTGGCTAAATGGGCTCTGGCTTTGTTGATCAGTTGTTGGGACCCTTGGCCCAGACAGTGTCGACAGATGTAGCATATATAGGTGGGATGTGGCCGTCAGGTGGTTAAGGGAACCTCTTCTCAAAGACTTCATCTCAATCTTCGGATTGGGTCCAGTCGGTAAAGCGTATAAAACTCTGCAGAGTATTAAAACTAATCATGGTTAGCCGTGTCCTTGGTTATGGACATTTTGAGCCACTATGTCATTATAGTTGTCGGGTTATCTTGACAGATGTGACACTTAATAATATTTGTGGGCAACTTAATAAATGGGTAGCTTGGAGTTGATTTTGCCAACTCAACCTTGTGCACTTGACTGTAGTAATAAAATAACTAAATGAAAATTGACTATTAAGTAGTTATGAGGATAAAATCAGCTTTCTGCAAAATAAACCCCAAACCTTCCTTTGATGTTCTATGCATATACACGTAGGTCTGCTTATTACTTCTCATGTGTAACTTGCCCATACATTCAATGTATTGACCTATACGGCTGCAACGTCTCATGTTGCAGGATTTTTAGACGAGGAGTAAGGTTATGTTAGGGTCACAAGTCTGCACTCAGCATCGCTAGTTGGGCTATTATGGGACTCATCATTATTTTCTGCTACTTTCCGTTGTGTGATTGAATAAGAGCTAGCCATGAGCTATGCAGATTGTTTTATTTTATACATTCTAGAGCATACGTTGTAATAAATAATGCACTTCTATGTTGGTATTCATCTATACTGTGTGTGCTAGCGAGTTTGATCCAGGGACTAGCATGGTAAGCACAGAGACTCAAATCATTCGAGGTTTGGTCGTTACGGATGGTATCAGAGCAGTGTGTTGACTATAGGATGTGACCCTAGAAAATGGATTAGAAAAGCCATAGGAGTGAAAATTATTTTATAAGCTAGTTATACTTCTTACTGTTTATTAGTTAACCCAAGTATCTTGAACAGTTAAGTAGGAACCAGTGCTGAGACCACCATATATGCTTGTTTTATTTTGCAATGTTATCGTGTTAGCGTATCTGATTATGTCCACTTTTGTGGTATGAAGATAATAGATTGTTTGCTTGATCGGTAGCTTATTTGTTAAGTTTACCTTGTCGAAATTATTCGACTATATATATACATATATATATACTACTATATTATTGTGCTTATTTGTATATTTGTTTGTTGGTGTTAGTCGTTGTTGTGTTTTACTGCTTTACATTGTCTTGATCATATATGCATATGGGTAGAATATATTTATATCTAAAGCTTTTGGCCCTATTATATCTATAACTCTTCTGTGCTTGCCCACCAGATGCCGCCGAGGCATGATAATAGGCGCAATGCTGCAGGAGGAGACAACAATGGAAATGACATACCGCCATACATGCAGCAGTTGCTTCAGGGGAATACTCAGTTGATTCAGTTGCTTGTGCAGAACTAGAACAACTAGAACAACCAGAACAACAACAACAACAACAACAACAACAACAACAACAACAACAACAACAACAACACCAACAACAACACCAACAACAACGACA
>LR738709.1:81365410-81382085 GCA_902687465.1 Secale cereale
AGGGGAATACTCAGTTGATTCAGTTGCTTGTGCAGAACTAGAACAACTAGAACAACCAGAACAACAACAACAACAACAACAACAACAACAACAACAACAACAACAACAACAACAACAACAACAACAACAACAACAACAACAACAACAACAACAACAACAACAACAACAACAACAACAACAACAACAACAACAACAACAACAACAACAACAACAACAACAACAACAACAACAACAACAACAACAACAACAACAATAGCAACAACAACCCGCCACCCATAGATATGCAAACCAGGTTCCTGAGGTTGAATCCTCATAGGTTCTCCAGTTCCCCTGAACCTATTGTTGCTAATGATTGGCTCCATGGAGTCAGTAGGAACCTAGAGACGGTTGGATGCACAGATGCAGAGAAAGTGAGGTTTGCCTCACATTTGTTGGAGGGTCCTGCCGCAGCTTGGTGGGACAACTACGTGATCACTTATCCCATTGCTACTGTCACTTAGAGTCAGTTTCAGGCTGCTTTTCGTGCTGCACATGTGTCTGCTGGTGCTATGAGTCTGAAAAAGAAGAAGTTTCACGGTTTGCGCCAGGGAGGTCGCACAGTTAATGCGTATGTGGATGAATTTAATAATCTTGCATGCTATGCTCATAATGATGTTAACACTGATGCAGCTAGGTAGGAGAAGTTCTCGGAGGGCCTGAACGATGAGTTGAGCATTCAGCTGACAGTGGCTACTTCTAATAACTGTCAGGACCTGATTGATAAGGCTATTGTGCTAGAGGGGAAGCATCAGGCCATAGAGAACCGCAAGAGGAAGTACAACAACAATAACATGTATAATTCAGGACCACGGCATAAGCCACGCACTTCATATCAGGGGAATGGAGGTAATGGGCATCATCATCATCATGGAGGTAATGGACATAATCATCATGGAGGGAATGGCCACAACCATAATGGCCACCATCATCACAATGGGCACAAGAGTAACAATGTTAATGGCATGGGTAATGGTAATGGTAATGGTAATGGCAATGGAGGGAACAATAACCAGAACCACCAAGTTACACGTGCGCCAAGGGACTTGAGTCAAGTGCAGTGCTTCAGGTGTAAGGCTATGGGGCACTATACCACAGATTGCCCGAGGGCGAAGAACTCAGGGTCCAACAAGCCGAACCCCTTCCAGAAGGGTCATGTCAACCATGTTAATGTGGAGGAGGTCTACAATGAAGCTGAGGTAGTGATTGGTAAGTTTTTGATCAGTTCGATACATGCGCTTGTTCTTTTTGATTCTGGTGCATCGCATTCATTTATTTCGAGGGTATTTGTTGATAAACATGAATTGCCAACCAAAACCCTTAGTATGCCTATTAGAGTGAGTTCTCCAGGAGCTGAGATGATGGTAGGCGTTGGTTGTCACCAGTTGAACCTGTCTATTGGGAGGCATGAATTTCCTACATATTTGATTATATTGAAGTCGCAAGGTCTAGATATTATTTTGGGTATGGGTTGGTTGACTTAATATAAAGGTCTTATTCCCTCAAAAAAATGTCTTATTGATTGTGCCAGTCAATCTATTACTCTCAGTGCACCAGGAGGTAAGAGGATGAGATATGTATGTAAGTATAAGCATAATCGGGTGCAGGTGAACTCTCTTAAGGGGGGTAGTATGGAAGATGTGCTAGTTGTGAGGGACTACCCAGATGTGTTTCCAGAGGAGTTGCCAGACATGCCACCAGACAGAGATATTGAGTTTCTTATTGATTTAATACCAGGCACTGGACCTACTGCAAAGAGACCGCACAGAATGCCTCCTTAGGAGTTGGAGGAATTGAAGAAGCAGATAAGGGAATTGCAGGAACAAGGATTTATTCGCCCAAGTTCATAACCTTGGGGAGCTCCAGTTTTGTTTGTGGAGAAGAAAGATGGGACCTTGAGGATGTGTGTTTATTATCGTTCTCTGAATGAGGTAACCATTAAGAATAAGTATCCTTTGCCTATGATAAATGATCGGTTTGACTAGTTGGAGGGAGCTACCGTGTTTCCTAAGATTGATCTTCGTTCTGGTTATCATCAATTAAAGATTCATGAGCAAGATATCCCAAAGACTGCTTTTACTACGAGGTATGGGTTGTATGAATATACTGTTATGTCATTTGGATTGACTAACGCTCCTGCATACTTCATGAATATGATGAACAAGGTGTTTATGGAGTTCTTGGATAAATTTGTGGTTGTTTTCATTGATGATATATTGGTGTTCTCCAAGAATAAGCAAGAGCATGAGGTACATTTACGTTTGGTGATGGAGAAGCTGAGGGAACATCAGTTGTATGACAAGTTCAGCAAATGTGATTTTTGGCAGGATGAGGTAGCATTCCTTGGACATGTGGTGTCGGGTAATGGAGTTGCAGTTGATCCATCTAAGGTTGTTGCAGTTACAGAGTGGGAGACACCCACAACAGTTGAGGAGATTCGCAGCTTCTTCGGCCTTGCAGGTTATTACAGGAGGTTTATTGAGAAATATTCTAAAATTGCATAGCCTATGACTGAATTGTTGAAGAAGGAGAAAAGTTTGTTTGGACTAATGAATGTGAAGCCAACTTTCAGGAATTGAAGCAACGTTTGGGTACATCACTAGTCTTAGTTCTGCCTGGTATACATAAGGACTTCTAGGTATATTGTGATGCTTCACGTCAGGGACATGGGAGTGTTTTGATGCAGGAAGGTAAAGTTGTTTCATATGCTTGACGTCAGCTTAAGAATCATGAGCATAATTATCCTACACATGATTTGGAGTTAGCCTCAGTTGTGCATGCATTGAAAACATTGAGGCAGTATCTTATTGGTAATCATTGTGATATATTTATTGATCATAAGAGCTTGAAGTATATTTTTACTCAGAAGGATTTGAACCTCTGGTAGAGGAGATGGTTGGAGCTTATCAAGGATTATGATTTGAATGTGCAGTATCATCCTGGTAAGGCTAATGTTGTTGCTGATGCATTGAGTCCTAGGAGCCATGTTAATGCAGTTCATATTAATGATATGCCACAAGAGTTATGTGATCGGTTCAGGAATATCAGGTTGGAGATGGTTCCTAAGGGATATTTGGCAACACTTGAGGTAAAGCCTACTTTGCTTGACATAATCAGAGAAGCTCAAAAGGGTGATAAGGAGATTGCTGCAATAAAAGAAAATATGACTAAAGGTAAGGCAGAAGGTTTCCATGAGGATGAACATGGGGCCATATGGTTGGCGAAGCGTATTTGTGTACCGCAAGATGCAGACATTAGGAAGTTGATCTTTCAGGAGGCGCATGATTCACCTTATTCTATTCACCCAGGTAATACTAAGATGTATTTGGACTTGACGGAAAGATTTTGGTGGCCTAGCCTGAAGAGGGAAATTGCTAGGTATGTTGCAATATGTGATGTGTGCCGGAGAGTTAAAGCAGAACATCAGAGGCCAGTAGGTTTGTTACAGCCATTGCCTATACCTGAGTGGAAATGGGATCAAGTTGGTATGTATTTCATTACAGGGTTACCCAGGACTCGGTCAGGTTATGATTCTATTTGGGTAATTGTTGATCGTTTGACTAAGGTTGATTACTTCATTCCAGTAAAGACTACTTATACCAGTGCTCCGCTAGCTAAAATTTATATGTCTAAAATTGTTTGTGTGCATGAAGTTCCAAGGAAGGTAGTGTCTGATAGAGGTACTCAGTTAAATATTGGCATCAGTTGCATGAATCCTTGGGCACCAAGCTGGAGTACAGTACAACTTTCCATCCACAGACTGATGGGCAGACAAAGAGGGTAAATCTGATTTTGGAGGATATGTTGAGGGCTTGTGTTTTGGACTATGGTTCCAATTGGGATGATAATTTACCTTATGTAGAGTTCTCATATAATAACAGTTATCAGGCTAGTCTGAAGATGGCACCATTCGAGGTATTGTGCAGCAGGAAGTGCAGGACACCGTTGATGTGGGATGAGGTTGGAGAGCGTCAGTTCTTTGGGCCAGACTTGATCAGAGATGCTAAGGAGAAGGTCAAGTTGATTCGTGACAGGCTGGAGACAGCACAGTCCAGGTAGAAGAGTTATGCAGATGCAAAGCGCAAAGAGGTGACATATGAGGTAGGAGACCGTGCATATCTTCAAGTTTCGCCACCTCGTGGAATTAAGGGTAAGTTAGCACCACGTTTTGTGGGGCCTTACACGATCTTGGAGCGTAGAGGAGAGGTAGATTATCAGCTGGAGTTGCCAGAGTCTTTTTCTGGAGTTCATAATGTGTTTCATGTATCTCAGTTGAAGAAGTGCAATGCAGAGATGATGGATTTTCCATTGAGGAACACAGTGCCACTTGATACAATGCAGTTGGAGAGTGATCTGACATATGAGGAGAAGCCTGTTAAGATTCTGGAGACAGCAGAGAGAGTTACTCGCACCAAGATAATTAAGTTATGCAAGGTTCAGTGGGATCATCATACAAAGGAAGAAGCTACCTAGGAACGAGAGGAAGATCTCACGCAGGATCACCCACACCTATTTCCTAGCCAGCTTGAATCTCGAGGGCGAGATTAGTCTTAAGGGGGGTAGGCTTGTAACATCCCAAATTTTACCAAATTAGGATTTCATTAGATCATTCATATGAATCTCATATTTTTATTGCATCTTTTGCCCTTTTCAGTATTTGGATCATTATGCAACTAAAGGCAATTATTGGAGTGGAGATAACATGACTTCTCCCTATCTTTAAAAATGTTCATAATGTAACGCCCAAGATGCGATTCTATCCCGATCACGGGATACACTCGTGATTGGGACACAACCGCATTTCAGACGCTTAGCAAGATGGATATCATCACATTGTTCCATTACATAAATACATGGGGATACAACAATTCAAACAAGTCACATGAATACAACAACATCAATACAAGACAGCCGACTACGGATGCAAACCGGAAAATCACAACGACATCCATCCTGCTATCCCGGGCTGCCGACCAAGAACCTAACCCAAGATCGACGAAGAAGAAGAAAGGACTCCAACACAAATAAGCATCGCTCTCACATCAGGTCATCGAAAACCTGCACCTGCAACTGTTCTTGTAGTATCAATGAGCCACGAGGACTCAGCAATCCCATAACCAAGGGTATCAAGACTAGCAAAGCTTTATAGGGTATGGAGAGGTTAAGTGGTGAGGTTGCAGCAGCGGCTAAGCAAAAGTATGGTGGCTAACTTACAAGTACAAGAATAAGATGAGCCTCTACGCAAACGGTCGCAAACTAGTAATGATCGCTAAAGATCCTGAACTACCTACGAGTAAAACATAACCCCACCGTGTTCTCTTCTCAAAATGAAAAGAGATGGTCACGGTTACTCACGCGGTTGTGTATTTTATTTCGGATACTCTGTTAAGATTTCTACAACCGGACATTAACAAATTCCCATCTGCCACATAACCGCGGGCACGGCTTTCGAAATATCATAACCCTCTAGGGGTGTCCCAACTTAGCTCATCACAACCTCACGATCTGCGGAGTCGCAACTCCATGTTGGGAAGACCCGGGTATTCTCGGAATCCGGAGCTCAATATATTTCGACAAAGGTAAAACTAATCCAGCAAGACCTCCCAGCGTGTCAACATCCTGATAGTAGCCGCGCGTATCTCGTCTCAGGCCACGACCGTATAGGTCAGCCTACAGCTATATACCAAACTTTGAGTTTCCTCGTGGTGCCCCCACAGTCTGCCCAGTTTGGACCAACACTCATGAGGAGCATTGGCCCGGGGGTTGATTAAGAGTCCTCGGGTGCTAGCCGGTCCCTATGCAAGTTTTTAGTTATTAGGCAAATGTAGCACCAAGGTTGGGTCTTGCTGGAAAAGCTTTAAGCAGTGCGAATCATCAAGGGGGGCCCATAAACCCCAACCGTGTTAGGAACGCAAAATCAAGGAACATAACATCGGTTTATCAGTTCTCAAGGCGGCATGAGTGGAACAAAACACCGAGCAAAAGGCCAAGCCTTCCACCCATTGCCAAGTACTCCCTCTGTAAACTAATATAAGAGCGTTTAGATCACTAAAATAGTGATCTAAACACTCTTATATTATTTTACAGAGGGAGTATATAGGTGCATTAATTTAATTAATAGATACTGTGATATTCCAACAACGTCCAACTCCAACATGGAGCAATCTTCATCTTCACCCGCAACTAACAACGCTATAAGAGGGGCTGAGCGAGCGGGTAACATAGCAAAACAACGGTTTGCTGGGAAGGTGTCAAAGGTTAGAGGTTTCGTGGCAAGAGAGGCTGACAACAAATAGTGGGTAGCGCGACATATAGGTTAGTAATGAGATCCAAGGTGATGGTCATCTTGCCTGAGATCCCGCAAGGAAGAAGAACGAGTCCTTGAAGAAGACGAAGAAGAAGCCACGAAGATGAACAAAGTGTAGTCGAACGAATCCTCACGATCTCAACAAAACAAGCACTAACGAGAAGAAGCAAGCAATACGGTAAACACACCACACAAGACATGACATAATGCCCAACCAAGTATGATGCAAGACAAGTCTATATGATGCAAAACATGGCAAGGGATGATGCAAACAACAACATCACACAAAGAAAGTTTAAATGAGGCCGGAAACAACATATAACAATTCCGGTAAGTCCTCATATGCAAAATTTGAATTGGTCCAGATCTGAACAAACCGTAAGTTAAAGTTGTTAAACAGCAAGTTAACATGCACCATGAAGATCTACTCGAAATTCTAGTCAAGTTTCATATAAAGTTCATTTAATTCAGAGCTACGGCCTAGAAGATATGAGCAAAACAAGTCAAGCATGGCATTGATGCAAAATGCATCCAAACATCAAGCAAACACACTCCAAACAGGTATACAACATGTTATTATGCATCTTAATGCAAAAACACATAAGTTTCATATAGGACGCGCTCAAAACGGAGCAACGGTTCATCACATACACATGAAACAAGATATAACAACAATCAGCCCAAAACAGCAAGTAGGCATATAGTTGACATCGAAACAACTTGATACAATAACATTTCATGGCAACAAAGGGCATGGCAAGCATGTACATGTCAAGCACTACAAACATGATCAATGAACTACTACCAAACACCACTAGAACATGCTCAAAACATCATGGCAAGATTGCAAAAGATAACAAATTCCCAGAGTTAGTGAAAATAAACTAACATGGCATCAACAACAACAAGTAGGCATGTTTGCAAGCTTGTGCAACTCATCTCAAAGAATATCATGGCATGTGAATATAACCAACAGCAGGAAGACATGTTTATGAAGCTACTCATGGCAAGCACATGGTCATAGGATGCATAGAACACTACCTATTCACATGGAAAAACTGAACTTGCCGATAACAGGCTGACAGCAACATTTTATAGCAACTTGAGAGCATGAAAACAACAAGCTATGACAGGCCATTAGTGCAAACAAGGGCATGTATGGATAGAGCATAACATGGACATCAAGACATGGTCATTGGACATCCAAAAACATTCATAGATTTGAGTGGGGCATCAAGCAAACATGGCATCGGGTTATAACAGTTTCAGACTTAGTAGTTTTCAACAAGTCATAGAAAACAGCAACAACGAGTAGGTCACTTTGCAAGCTTGTTGCACTCCCCACAAGGCAGAAAATGAAAAGTGGATTGCACCACAGCAAAGATGACATGATTGTGCTTCTAAAACATATTGACATGTATCTCAAACAAAAATCACACATAAAGATAAGAAAAAGACAAATCAACATCTTAGAACAAGTTTCATCACTTAACAGCCACATGCACTTTTGCAACAGAGATAAACATGGAAATATGGCACCTAACATGAATGCAACAGCCAACATCATGTAGAGCACTTCACAATGAACAGTTTGGCATATCATACACTCCATTTGGACCAACATGCACAAAGTTACAACCTCACAAACATGCTAACATATTGTTGTCAGAAAACAAGGGCTTGACAATAACATCATATAGCAGTTTTGCAACAAAGATTAAGGCATCAAGATGAACAGTAACACGCATGCAAATGCAACTACATGTAGAGCATCACGAGACAAACATTTTGATATATCATATACTCAATTTGGATCACCATGCAAAAAGTAACCCCCAATACAATATGCACACTTGATATGATGGAATCTGGGACTTAGCCAAAAAAGACAGACGAAGCGAGTGTGAGATAGCTGAAACGTGCAACGGGCGAGGATTAGTGGGCTCACCACTGGGCCTCTCGGGCGGGATCGATGAAGAGGTAAGGTGGGCCGGGCGAAGCTGGCCGCGGGAGGGGTAGATGGGCCGGCCCAAGGAGGCAGACGAGGCCGGCGGACCTTGGCCGTGGCCCACGGCGGTGATGGCAACTAGATCGGGATCTTCCCGATCCGCGATGGTGGAGCTGCGGGCTCATCGGGGACGGGGATATGGCGGCGGCCGGAGGAGACGACGGATCCGGCCGGGATCCGGCGGATCTGGCCGGCCGGCGGCGAAGCGAGGAGCGGGCAGGGGCGCGGCTGGACTAGCGGATCAGCGGTGCTGGTGGGGGCGACGCATGGCAGCGAGGGCGGTGGCGGCGCATGGCAGCGAGGGCGGCGGCGGCAGCGCATCGCGGCGACCGGAGCGGGGAAGGCGGCGGGGTCAGCGAGGCGGAGGCGCGGGGCACACGGTGGCGGCAGTGGCCGGTCAGGCCTGGCATGGGCCCCGCGGGCCGCGGCGGTGGGAGGAGGCCGGGAGAACAGGTGGCGAGTCGTGGTTAGGCGCGGGCGGCGGTGCGATGATGTGGCACGGATTGGCTGCGGGGACGTGGCGGCTGGACATGTCCGGCGCGGGACGGACGTGTCCGGCTGCGCGAGGTGGAAGACGACTAGGGTTTGCCCGTGATTTGAGGAGGGTGAGGCAAATATATAGGTAGAGGGAGCTAGGAGAGTCCAAATGAGGTGCAGTTTTCGCCCACACGATCACTGTCAGGGATATGGTTAGTAGGTATAAACCGGATATTGTAAACCGGCTTAGTTATATCATACTTGGTTTTACTATTTTAGTAGAGATTACGGCCCGTGAGATTTCAAGGCCCATGTATAGAAATACGGTTTGTAATCCGCCAAAGAGATGTAACTTGAGAGATAAGAAAGAAAGGGCAGAGACCGAGGCGGAGACGATTATGAGCCGGCCTCGGGACTCTTTAAACCGGACCAGGCGTCACCTCTATATAAAGGGACGGCCCGGTACCGGTTCAAGGACAAGCAACAATCAATCCGTCGAGACGCAGGCAAGCGAATCCGCTCCCTGTAAACCGACGCCCAAGCAATACCAAACCAACTAGACGTAGGCTTTTACCTTCTCGAAGGGGCCGAACTAGTATAAATCCTTTGTGTCCTTTGTGTGCCATGAACCCTTTCAAGCTAACCCGTGCGATGGTTCCATCATCAAGTCCGCTAAACCGGACATCTGCCATGTTAATTCCACGACAGTTGGCGCCCACCGTGGGGCCTGCGCATGATGGTTTCGAGTTCTTGAAAGGCGGCTTCGAAGGGTTAAAGGGTTACGCGGTCGGCCGGATGACCAAGAGTCGTCGCGGCCGGATCTACATCGACGACGCGGGATGGGGACCGGAGGCCGATTCAATTGAATACGGGTACCGGGTCCCCTTTGGCAGCATCCAAGTCTTCATCGGCAAAATTGGCGAACCGGGACCTGAGCCGGACACCCTCCCCAACATCGTCGAGCCAGCTCAGCGTGCGAGATCGGCCCGGATTCAGCCTGCCATGAAGCATGTGTTCGTTGGGGCAGTCCGCGGAGGCCAAGCCGAGGACGGATCGGAATCTGATGGTGCAACCGTCGTCTACTTAGATGACGAATCTTCATCCGGGGAAACTGAATCTCTGTATCAGTTGCGGGACGGCCGGTCTGAGGGCGAGTCCGATGGAAACAGTATTCCGGACCCCTTTGACCCGCCAAACCGGGTGGCGGTCTTCATGGCCGGTTCACAACCCCCGGTGAACGGAACGACAGCAGAAGCCGGTGCAGGGGGAAGCGGTCCAAATCCCTCCCTTACGGAAGTTCTATCCACCTTGATCGAGGAGTTTGCGGTTAAAGCGGTGGAGGTCATAGCTCCAGCAGACAAGGCGCAACATGATGCAGCGCTTCTTCAGTTGAAAGCCCGGATCGATCAGTTAAAGGAGGATTTAAAAGCGGAAGGAGAGATGTTAGCCATCAGACAAGCAGAGTTGGATGATCAAGCTTTTCACTTGAGGATGGAGCAGGCTTCGGTGGAAGCAGTAAGGGGGCGAAAGTATCGATCTCGCCTACCGCCGGGTTACGAATCTGCGAATTTGTTCAGAACACCTGGGGCTGGGGCCAGTAATAATCCGGCCTTAAACCGGAGGAGCCCGCCGGCTCGGGAGGAGCCGGTTCAGCAGCCCGCCGCAGAACGGGAGCGACGTATTACATCGGCGCCTTATGTTCCCGTCCCTCCGGGACACTACTCAAACCCTGTGGATAATATTGCCGCAGCGGCAGCACGGTTGGCCGCTTTACCTGTGGAAGAAACATCTCCGGTGGCGATAGAGGCGCGCAGGGCCCAGAAGCTGCTTAATACGGCGTTAATACAGCATCAAGCGTACTCTCATAGCAGGGAAAGGTTACATTCAACGCCACGTCCCAACCGAAGTTACTCTAGACATTGGGAGGAGCCCGAAGTGTCTAGCAGTGAGCGTAGGAGACATCAGCACAGGCAAGATAATCCGGCAAGGGCGGAGATGCCAGCCCCGGATCGAAACCGGCCTAGATCGGAGGCCAGGGAGGAAGTTCGTCAGTCGACGTCGGTTCACACAGGCACTACAGGGACAGGAGCGACAGCGAGCGGTTTTGGGATACAATGCCTCGTCCCCGCCCTGCGGAGCGTTAAATTGCCCAAGGATTTCAAAGGGCCTCGCAAGGTGCCTAATTACACAGCCGATTTACCGCCCGAAGCTTGGGTGGAAAGTTACGAGATGGCCATGGAGATGCTGGACGTGGATGAATCGGCTTGTGCCAAATATTTCACTATGATGCTTGAAGGCACGGCCCGGACTTGGCTAAAGGCACTACCTCCGAATTCTATCGGATCATGGGGGGAGCTGCGCAGTCAGTTCATCAAAAACTTTAAGGATACGTGCAAGCAACCGATGTCGGTGATAGATTTAGCAGCATGCGTGCAAGGAGAGCAGGAGTCTACAGCAGCTTGGGTACGCAGAGTGGCAGAAATCTTGCACTCCTCAAACGGCATTAATCCGAGCACAGCAATTGTAACATTGGAGAACAATTGCCGGTTTGAATCTTTGAAATTAAAACTCGGACGGCTCAAACGGGAGTGCAATGACATGGGGACTTTGATGAGCGCCTTGGTGAAGTACGGAGACTCAGATAATACCAAGTATCCGGAGCCAGAAGGAGATAAAGCGGGGAAGGCCAGCAAGACTGGCAAACCGGCGCCGGTTAATCCGGTCACTTCAAGTTTTTTGGGCAAACGGAAGGCAGAAAATAGCTCCGATTTTGTGGCTAATACACAAGTTCAAGGCGGTTTTCAGGTTAATCAGCAAGGTCCCACTCGCCAAACCGGTGGAGGAAACCCGGGTTGGGAGCAGGATCTGGATCAACCCTGTCTAAAGCATAGCGGAAAAAGGGGGCCTGCACGGCACACTGCAAGAGAATGCCTGTCCCCTATGATAGCAGGGAATGGCCATTTTAATCCTCTTAGCCGGCCCCCGAACGGCGGTTCAGGGCCCGGGTTTTATGGTCCGGGTTACCAAGGGAACAACTCCGGTTCAGGATATAGGGGCAACAGCGGTTATCAAGGGAACAACGGTGGTTATCAATCCCGGCCAGGCAGCCAAGGTAGTCAAGGAAACTACAATGGTCAGGGAAATCAATCACATTATCAAGGTGGTTATCATGGTCAGGGAAATCAATCGTATCATCAAGGTGGTTACAACAATCAGAATAATCAGCAGCAGGGCCAAGGGAGTCACAATAACCAAGGAAATCAGCAGCAGCAGCGTCCGCAGCAACAACAGCAATCTGGATACCAGAGTAATCCGAAGGAGTTGAGCAGCGGTCAATATCATGTTTTCACCACGAGTTTATGCAAGAGAGACCAGAAGGTTTTAAAGCGGGCTGTTAATGCGGTAGAACCGGCGACGCCACAGTTTCTACGATGGTCAGAGCAGCCCATTGTTTGGAGCAGAGAGGACCACCCGTTACGGGTAGATAATCCGGGACATTTAGCCTTGGTGGTGGCACCTCAGGTGGGAGGATACAGGTTCACTAAAGTTCTCATGGATGGAGGTAGCAGTATCAATATATTATATTACGAGACCTTTCGCCGTATGGGTCTGACAGATAAACAGTTAAGGACATCAAACACAGTGTTTCACGGGGTGGTCCCAGGTAAATCAGCTTATCCAGTTGGTAAGATTGACTTAGAAGTTACCTTTGGGGATGAGCATGATTCCAGATCGGAGATGATTACCTTTGAAGTTGTCAAAATTAAAAGTCCGTATCATGCTTTGTTTGGGAGGACGGTTTATGCTAAATTTATGGCTAGGCCATGTTATGTTTATCTGCAGCTCAAGATGCCGGGTCATAAAGGCACAATTACGGTGCATGGCAGTCGTAAGATAGCAGTGGAATGTGAGGAAGGTGATGCAGCTTATGCAGAAGCGGTATGTGCCACGGAAGAGTTAAAATTTTATAAGGATAATGTTGATCCGGCAGATATGACTCCGCTGAAGAAGCCAACCACCGAGCATGATCCGGCTTTGAAGTTCAAATCAGCGGAAGAGACTAAGCAGGTCGATTTTGTGCCTGGAGATTCGTCTAAGCAATTCACCATCAGTGCTAACCTGGATCCTAAATAGGAAAGCGCGCTCATCGAGTTCATCCGTGAGAACCGGGATATCTTTGCATGGAAACCTTCTGACATGCCAGGTATACCGAGGGAACTCGCTGAGCACAGGTTAAATATTGATCCGAAGTTTAAACCGGTAAAACAGTATCTGCGCCGCTTTAACGAAGAGAGGCGCAAGGCTATAGGAGAAGAAGTGGCCAGGCTTTTGGCGGCAGGGTTCATAGTGGAAGTGTTTCATCCGGAATGGTTGGCTAATCCGGTGCTAGTTCTAAAGAAGAATGGGAAGTGGAGGATGTGTGTGGACTACACAGACCTCAATAAAGCTTGCCCAACTGATCCTTTTGCTCTACCTCGCATTGATCAGATTATCGATGCTACAGCAGGGTGTGAGCGGCTGAGTTTTCTGGATGCGTACTCAGGTTATCACCAGATCAAAATGGCAGTTGAAGATCAAGAGAAGACAGCATTCATAACCCCTTTTGGGGCTTTTTGCTATGTGTCTATGCCTTTTGGGCTCAAGTGTGCGCAGGCAACTTATCAGCGTTGTGTTCAGAATTGTTTGAAGGGGCAGATAGGAAGGAACGTACATGCTTACGTGGATGACATTGTGGTTAAGTCAAAGGAGGAAAGGACAATGATAGAAGACCTCAGAGAAACCTTTGATAATCTTCGGGCTTACAGGATGATGCTTAATCCGGAGAAATGCGCCTTTGGTGTCCCGGCTGGTAAGCTTTTGGGATTCCTGGTCTCGAACCGGGGAATAGAAGCCAACCCGGAGAAGATCAAGGCCATCACATCTTTGGCGAAACCGGCTTGCATTAATGATGTTCAGCGCATAGCTGGCCGGATCACGGCGTTGAGCCGGTTTATCAGTCGCTTAGGAGAAAAGGCGATCCCGCTTTATCAAATGTTAAAGAAAATGGACCGGTTCATTTGGAGTGATGAAGCGAATACAGCGTTTGAGAATCTGAAACAGCAACTAGCGAAACCACCGGTTTTAGCTGCTCCTATCGACAAAGAGCCTTTGCTGTTATATGTCGCTGCAAACACACGGGCAGTCAGCGTTGCGATTGTGGTTGAGCGCAAGGAAGCAGGAAGGGAACATCTGGTTCAGCGCCTGGTTTATTATGTGAGTGAAGTACTCATCGAGTCTAAGCAGAGATACCCTCATTGGCAGAAATTGGTATATGGGGTGTTCATGGCAAACCGGAAATTGAAGCATTATTTCCAAGGGCATCCAATAACTGTGGTTAGTTCAGCTCCGTTGGGAGATATAATCCAGAATAGAGAAGCAACATGCAGAATAGCCAAATGGGCTATTGAGCTCAGTCCGCATGAGTTGAAGTACGTACCACGTACTGCTATAAAATCCCAGGCCTTGGTCGACTTCATCAACGACTGGACAGAATTACAAACTCCTGAGGAGAAGCCGGATCTTACTTATTGGACGATCCACTTCGACGGTTCAAAGCAGTTGGAGGGCTCGGGGGCTGGAGTTGTTTTAACTTCCCCCAGAGGTGATAAATTTTGTTATGTCCTCCGGTTGTTATTTCCTTGTACTAATAATGCAGCGGAATATGAAGCACTACTTCATGGTTTGCGGTTGGCAAAGGAGATGAATTTGAGCCGGGTTAAGTGCCTGGGCGATTCAGACCTAGTGGCACAGCAAGTTTCGGGCAAGTGGGATTCAAGGGATCCCCTCATGGCGGCTTATCGACGAGAGGTTGAAGCGGTCGCAGGTCACTTCAAAGGGTATCAGGTGGAGCATATAGACCGGCGGAAGAACGAAGCAGCTGACGCTTTAAGCCGGCTAGGGTCGCAACGTAAACCGGTACCACCAAACACCTTTTTGGATGAGTTGCACAATCCTTCGGTTCAAGTACCTTCAGAGGACGATCTAGCTGTTCCAGACCCAGAGGCACAGTTGGTTGCAGCAACCCATGTTATTCCGGATTGGACGTTACCCTATTTGGCATATTTAAGCCGAGGAGAGTTACCAGAGGACGAAGATGAAGCACGGCAGATAATCCGGCGTTCCAAATCTATGACGATTGCCAACGGGGAGTTGCACCATCGCAGCACTTCTGGAGTATTTCAACGGTGTGTTTCAGCTGAGGAAGGTTGTGAGATTTTAAGGGAGATTCATGAAGGGGATTGTGGTCATCATGCCGGATCAAAATCTCTAGTGGCTAAAGCTTTCCGACATGGCTTTTATTGGTTAACCGCACATGCAGATGCGGCAGACCTGGTCCGCAAGTGTGACGCTTGTCAGAAGTTCTCAAGACGTGCTCTTGTCCCAGCACAGGAACTCCGGATGATACCAATAACTTGGCCTTTTGCAACTTGGGGGCTTGACATGGTTGGTCCTTTCAAGAGATCCCAAGATCAGAAAACTCATCTACTAGTGGCAGTGGACAAGTTTACGAAGTGGGTTGAAGCGGAACCTATAAGCAAGTGTGATGCGGCAATAGCGGTTAAGTTCATCAAAAAAGTAATATTCCGGTTTGGCTTTCCACACAGCATCATCATAGATAATGGCACCAATTTATCTCAGGGTGAGATGGAAGAATTCTGTCGACGAGAGCATATTCGTTTGGACGTATCTTCTGTGGCTCACCCCCAATCCAATGGTCAAGCAGAAAGGGCCAATCAGGAGATTTTGCGAGGAATCAAGCCCCGGCTTATGACACCTTTGCAGAGAACCCCAGGATGTTGGGTTGAAGAATTACCGTCTGTCCTTTGGAGCATTAACACTACACCCAACCGGTCTACAGGTTATACACCTTTCTTCATGGTTTACGGCGCAGAAGCAGTTCTTCCAAGTGACATACGCCATGACTCACCAAGAGTAGCGGCCTATGTAGAAGCCGTCAATGAGGAGTCAAGACAAGACGGTTTGGATCGGTTGGATGAAGAGCGTGACATAGCTGTAGCACGGTCGGCGATTTATCAGCAAGATCTGCGCAGATATCACAGCCGCCGGATCAGAACCAGGACATTCCAGGAGGGTGACTTGGTACTCCGGCTTATCCAAGATCAAACAGATATGCACAAGCTATCCCCGCCATGGGAAGGGCCCTTTGTGATCAGCAAAAATTTACACAACGGGTCATATTATTTGGTGGACATTCGAGAGCACAAAGATTCACGGACATCAGAAGAGGAGACGAAAAGGCCGTGGAACATTGCTCATCTACGGCCATATTACACTTGAGCCATAGGCTTCCATGTATCCTATGTATATATTATGAATAATGAATAAACCGGCACCCTCGGTAAACCGGGGGCTCAGCCTTTTTTGCCACATACATAAATCTTGCGGCAAATATCCATGTCAGTTTGTTATCAAAGAATCATATTTCAATGTTGGCTGGTTTTTAGAAACTAATCTTTGCAGGGTGTGTGAAGGAGCGGTAGAACTCACGGGAACAAGAGATTATGTCCGGTTCAGGAAGAGAAAAACCCCATAAAAAGAAAAAGGAAAAACCTGCAGGGTCAGGAGGAACGTCAGCGGCCCCTGGGGACAGTCGGGTTCGCCCACATCCCCATGATTGGCTATGTTATGAATATTTGGGCTCCCTGAATAGTTGGTACGCCCACGTTCAAATGATGACCCGGCCCCTGGGGACAGTCGGGTTCGCCCACATCCCCATGGTTGGCTATGTTAGGATTATTTGGGCTCCCTGAACAGTTGGTACGCCCACGTTCAAATGATGACCCGGC